>JARPMR010000021.1:7648335-8848335 GCA_029955525.1 Oeneis ivallda
GCTGAAATGTAACAGTCATAGTTAAAGGTCGGTTAGTCAGATGCATATACAGTATTTTGAGGTAGTTTTTTCCAATTATTTCGAGAAGCTACTTTATATGATTTTTTAAATTCTGCTACTTGAAGTTAGCCCTTGACTGGGATCTCACCTAGTGGTAAGTTATAATTAAATGTAAGATGATGGCAGGTTAACCTGGTAGGGGTATGGGAATTATAATATTTTACCGGAATAGAACCGGGAGATCGTCATTTAAAACAATCAATCATACTAATATTATAAATGCGAAAGTGTGTTTGTTGGTTTGTCCTTCAATCACGCCGCAACAGAGCTACGGATCGACGTGACTTTTTGCCTGGGTATAGGTGAAGACCTGGATAGCGACATAGGCTATGTTTTATCCCGGAAAATCAAAGATCTCCCGAGGGATTTTAAAAACCAAATCCACGCGAACGAAGTCGCGGGCATCACCTAGTTTAATACTAATTAGGATTTTTAATAAGTAGATATTACGTACCTTGCGATGGAGCTACACTATAACCTAGTCAAACGGGAATCGGAAAGGCGCGGAGTAGTGTCTAGAATATCATCTGTAAATATAATATAAAATATGATGTTATTAGAGTTAACAGTTAAACAATATTAATGTTGACTTTTATAGCAACACACACACACACACACATATAAAAATGATGATTTACTTTACCTCTCCCTGCCAAAGACTCATTTAAACTTTGTGTTCTGGTCTCAATAGTTGCAGCCGAGACCTCAGGAGGTGTATCTGGCAAGATCAAATAATCTATTTGCAATACTGTAAAAAAAAATCCAATTATTATTAAAAACTAGATGATGACCGCGACTTCGTCCGCGTGGATTAAGGTTTTTTGATTCCGCGAGAACTCTTTAATTTTCCGGGATAGAAAATGGCCTATGTGTTATCCTGGCTATGAGCTATCTCTTTCCAAATTTCAGCCAAATCGGTTCATTCGTTGAGGAGTTATAGAGTAACAAACATCCATCCAAACATCTATCCATCCATCCATCCATCCATCCATCCATCCATCCATCCATCCATCCATCTATTAAAGTATTTATTAAAATATTTATATATATAGATATAATAGCTGATACCCGCGACTTCGTCTGCGTGGATTTAGTTTTTAAAATCCCTCGGGAACTTTTTGATTTTCCGGGATAAAAAGTAGCCTAAATATACAGGTCTTCTACAGGCCACTCTACAGGTCCTCACCTATATCAATGCAAAAAATCATGTCGATCCGTAGTTCTGATGCAGCGTGATTGAAGGACAAACCAACAACCAAACACACTTTCGCATTTATAATATTAGATGTTTATTAGACTTCATCCATGTGAAATTCGGAATATGTCGTATCATGTGATATCATGTATGTGATTATCACAACGAGTAGATGTGCAAATGTGTGCTCTAATACAGGTTAGCGTTAAGTATCTTATATTATAAGGTTAAGTAACTATTTTATTAGTATTGAGCGCCACCTCGCCAACAAACTGGCCCACCAGTTTGGCGAGATAGTGATCCTTTTTGTTATTATATCATGATAAAATAAATTAAAAAAAAAAGTAAGGATTTCAATGCCATTTACCTTCACTACAAGGAATATTATCACTGTCGATTACATCAATCAACTCAACATCCGTTTGATCAGCAAGAGCATCCTCTAGTACTGGGGCTGGGCTAGAGGTGCTGGGTGACTCGGGGTTAAACGCTCCACCGCCTGTTCTCATTCTTTCCCTTTTTTCTTGGGCCAATATACTTTTACGCCTTGTCTTCATATTGTCCCAACATTTTTTAAGTTGAGCTTCAGTTCTCTGAAAAATAATAATACAATATTATATTAAATAAGACAAAACAGCCTAAACGGGTGAAGCTAGAGATTTGAAATCTTGAGTATCGTATCCAACTTTTCCTCCAAGAAGTTGGGTATCCTCAGATTTGCCCCTCTATGGAATGATTTAAGGAAATTGTACACGTATGAATTTGCGGCCTAAAGCTAGTCTATTGTAGGTAAATGGACTGTCTGATTGACCTATTTATGTACTGCGAAAACAGCTTATTCTAGAAAATTAAGATTTTGCATGCAGTGATAAATGATAATGTATTTAAAAAATTCCACACATACATAATGGGTGGGTCAGTTAGTCAAGAAATAACAATTGCCAAAATGTTACATACAGTTTGCCAAGTGTGAAGAATATAATATTTTGAACTATCTAGTTACAGTAGGTACTTACTTTTGAATTGGTTTCAATGGTATTGAACTCCTGTGTAAGGCGAGTCCATGCAGTTTTTTTTGTTGCTGCATTCCCCATAGTTGTAGCCATGGAGTTTAATTTATATTTTAATATCAGCTCTTGCAGGCAGATCTTTTCACTTTCATCAAAAAACTGTCTTCCAGTTCCAGCCATTTCAAAACGTAAATATAACTTGGGCAATTCACAATAAAAAGGACAACACAACTCTGAATACAGTGAAACACTACGAACGAAATATTTTTGTTCCCAAGTCATTAACTTCACAAGTGTTACAATATTTTTTACCCAAAACATTTCTATTTGTCTCAAGTGGTTACCTGCAGTTAAAATTGGCTTGTTTTTATGGATTTTTGTGTTCGCTTTCATATTTTTAACACTTGATACAAATATGTGACACTTGAAATTGAAAGCCATAGTTCAAATTTCGTTTAAAATAGTAAGTATAACCAACATAACAAATGATACATTCCTCAAAATTATGACGCAATCGTTGAATTTTACCTCGACTCCACTCGACTCACACTCATTCAAGGAAATTCATTATTTCCTTAGCTTTACAACTAAGAATACCAATTTGGAGGGACGTTCGAGTCCTTCCTTGAGGCGCCCTCGAGTGAGGATGAGTCGAGGGGCTTTCGAGGTTACGACTTAGAATATGGGTGTAAGAGTCTGTTAAAAAAATCCATTGATTCGGGCAAAGATTTTTACTTAGCGCTGTTGAATTTTAGAACTACGCCACGGGAAAACATGGATTCGCCTGCGCAAATTCTCATGGGTAGGAGGCTGAACACGCGATTACCGACGTGTCATAAACTATTAGATCAACCGGTTGACCGAGAAAAGAATTATAGTGCCTTATTGGAGCACCAACAAAAACAAAAATTAAATTATGATAGGTCTGCGAAAGTTCTTCCGCCGCTTTGTGTCAATGACAAAGTTGTGATAGTAGACGGTAAGGAACGTAAGTGCGCGAAAGTGGTTCAGCCAGCTCGGGAACCGAGGTCGTATATAGTCGAGGATCAAAACGGGCGTAAATATCGGCGAAACAGGCGACACCTCGTGCGTAGGCAGCTAACGAAAGAGGCTGAGGGGTCAGGGGAGCAAATGAAAATAGAATATGATGTAGGTCTAGATCAACCTGGTACGAGCGGTACGGGTACCGTAGAATTAGGCGCGGGTGCGGGTCCTACGTCCGCGAGTACCAAGGCAGAAGAAGGCTGCACTTTAGAAGATAAAAGTACCTACTCCTCGTAAAGCTAGTCCTACTCCCAGTAGTCCTATGATGACGAGGCGACGGGCTCGACTGAAGACTAAAAATGTTTCTTAAGAGTAAATGAGTCGTGTTTCGGTTAGAGGTGAGAATTGGTTTAGGAGTAAATTGCATGCATTTTTTTTTCTTTTCATTGTATTAATGTACTTGAAATAAATTACTGTTAGTGTCGATAATATTGTAATAGTATGAGTGTAGTTGTATATACGTTTTATACATAAACATTGTAATCGTACTGTAATATGGATGCACCTGTGGGTGAATGTCATGGCGGCAAAATTTTGTTAATAGGGGAAGGATCGCTAAAGTGACCCAGGCGGGTAAAGTGACCATGATCTTTTTAGGAAACAATACATAGTCGCCATCTGTTGCCGGCAAGTGAAAATAATCCATTGACCGACGCTATATTGCTCCAGTAAATTCGGACACGCTTAGTTCACGCGGCAAGAATTTATTATTAAATAGATAGTTTTTGTGGTCTATGATCTAAGGTAAGTGGTTTAAACTTTGCAATAAATTTCTTTATTCAATATAAAATCAAAATAATTCAATATCCTATCGGCTTAGACCCTCTACCGAACTGTTTATTTCACGACAAACAAAGACTTTATGACCTCATTTGACATTTTTGAGTATTTTATTTTAGTCGCGTTCCGTTTCAGGTATAGTGGCTTACTCGGTACGTAGGTAAAATGATCTAGTAGGCCACTATACCCGTCTCAGTGCTAATTTTAATAACTTCATTAAAATTTCAATAAACTGATTTAAACTAACAATAATTTCATTTATATTGACTACGCAACTTTACCCGGTTCATAAATTCATGAAACGGGTAAAGTGGACTGGTCTGGCCACTTTACCCGACCTGGGTAGGTAAAGTGGCCAATATACCATTTTAGTTTTAAATTTAAAAATACTATTGAAAGTCTTGATTTAAGCAAAAATAGCAACATGATATCAAAAGGATATTAGTTTAAGTGTATGAATTTACAAAATAATGTAACATAGAAACAATATCGATGTAATAACAATAATTCAAAACTTAAGGTGGCCACTTTACCCGACCTTCCCCTACCTAAAATTTTATTAATTGACTAAGTAAGTATTTATTTTAATGCGGTGAAGGATAGATAAAAGAATGTTAAGAATGAAAATTCCTTAGTAGCAAATATTTATTTATTTATTTGTATAGAAGAGGAGAGATGTAATATTTTGTAATGTAGGTACTTGGATTTAAGATGTCCAATAAACAGTCTTGAGTTAGCAAGCGGTGTTTTACTACATTATATAAATTATTAATTATGTAAATTATTTTATCTGTGAAAACTTGTAATTACCTATAATTTTCCTCTGTTCATATCTATTTCTTTTTATAAAAATTACCTTGCTATATAGATAGATAATATTTAAATTAATAATTACAATAGATACTTCTTAAAAAAAATACCTCACAATTTGTACACCATTGTATGGAACATGTATGGAAAATACTATTTACTTATTATAAGATCTATATTATGTACTTACCCATGTTCCAGCAAATAAATATTATTATTATTATTATTATTCATTAAGAAGAACAATGACTAAAGTAGCATTAGAAAAGTAGCAAACAGTTCCCAACCGGTTTCATTCTATCCCAGGGATGAGAAATAAAAGAAGCAAAATGTCGAAAAATATACCTAATATATTTTTCCAGGCACTATTGGTACAAAAAAATAAAATAGTTCAAGTACTTATAGATAACAATGATTAAAACTAATTTCAGCTTTAAAATAAGGTGAAATTAGAACAATTTAACTAGACTTAATAATAAAAACCTAACAGATTTAAATTATAAATATAACTTACTACTTTAGACAAATAAACTTTTAGAATACAATAAAATTATAACAATATAATTCAATATAAAAAATATTTATTTGCTGCATTATGAAGTCAATTTACCACTTACAAAGCTTTTTATAGATTTATTCTAGATAACTCCATAGGTGGTATTGTCAAAAAACCTATTCATAAATCAGTTACAAAATCGATGCTTAAACTTGCCTTCTGCAATCTGACGTTGAAGCTGCATATTATGGCGTTTAATATGGACAACTAGACAATTTTTGTTTGCAGTCTTATACGTGCAATAGTCACACAAGAACATTTCACCCGTGTGGACCCTCATGTGCATTAACAAGTTGCAATGACGCGTACACTTATAGTGACATATGTTACACGTGAAACGCTTTTCACCAGTGTGAGTCCTCATGTGTCTCACCAACTGGCTGGTACGCGTGCACTTATACACGCACAGTTTACACGCAAACGGTTTTTCACCAGTGTGTGACCTTGTATGTGTGATCAAGTTATAGGAAGTGTTGCATCTGAAATCACAATACGTGCAAGCGTACGGCTTTTCACCAGTGTGAGTTCTTTTGTGTTTCACCATATCGGTGTTACTGGCGCATGCATACGGACAATATTCGCACGAGAATGGTTTTTGTTTGTTGTGAATCAGCATGTGTTTTTGTAGACTGACCTTCTGGGAGAACCTGTGATCGCACTTGGGGCAAACGGAGGGTTTTACACCCGCGTGTGTCAACATGTGCCTAGTTAAATGACCTCTCATTAAAAATTTTGAACTGCACAACTCGCAACCGTAACGCTTTTCTCTGAGAGCATTTGTCAAATCTTTTGACTCGCAACTAGAGTCATCAATAACATTTAACTCATCACCAGAGACTTTTTCATGTGTGTGTTGTGACCACATGTGAGTTTTCAAAACGTCTCTCCTAAAAAATTTGTGATCGCAAAGCTGACATGGGTACGGTTTGCCACCAGGGTGATTTTTCATGTGCTGTACAAGATTCCTTTTAATTTTCGTTTTATATTCGCACAAATTACACTCAAGAGTCTCCCCGTAGTGCATTTTCATGTGTCTGAGGAGATTATTTTTGTTTTTGATTTTTGTGTCACAAATGTCGCACTCGTACGCATCCACTGGTGTGTGTTTTATCATATGTATGTTGATACTGTGGCGGAGTTTCGATTTGTAATCACAGAGTTCGCACGAGAAATATTTCTCGTCTTTATGCGTTCGCATGTGCACTGTTAAACTTATTTTGAGTTTGCACTTGTAATCGCATAAAGTACACGAGTAAGGTTTTACAGCTTCCGTTTTTAGTTTTACTGTACTTTGTTTTTCTTCACGTTTCACCAGCAAATTGGATTCTTCGTCGCTTTTCGACTCCCAATAATCACTAGATTCGTCAATTTTTATTCTGCAAACATTTTTAGTATCGTCCAGTTTGGATTCTTTGTTTGCATCTGTGAATTCGTCATACTGTGTAAAGTCCTTCATTGTGGACTCAAATTTAAGTTTTTCTTGTAATTTTTTCGTTGGTTTAGTTGATATACTATCTAATTTAGTATCTAGTATACTATAGATTTTTTCTTTAGTATGTCCGTTATTTGGTTCTGAAGACAGGTCTGATGAAAGAAAAAAAAAATTAAACATCATGGTAATTTATACATGAGTAAAGTGTTTGTAATAGGGTATTTGACTGCTTTTTTTAATATAAAATAAAGTTTTTAAATTTTATAACACAATGCCGTTTTTCTTATTTTAATATCCTAACTATTCTCGCAAATATAGAGCTTTAAAGTTTCCTGTTAGACGAAGAGAGCACTACTGAACTGTGATGTCACAAAACAGTAGCTCCATACACTCTTCATAGAAAATTTCGTTTCAGAAAGAGTATAATCGCGAATATATTCAGAGATGCAAACAAAAAGTATAGCTTATAACTTGCTTTTTAAACGACTTCAAAAAAGGAGGAGGTTCTCAATTCATCGGAATCTTTTTAATGTATGTTCACCGATTACTCGAAGACGCCTGAACCGATTTGGAAAATTCTTATTTTGTTTGAAAGAGCTTCCCAGGCAGTCCCATTCAAATTTTGTCGAAATCGGTCGAACGGTTTTTAAAAAATCAACAATAAATTATATACTTTGTAGTGGCGCGAGCGTTTGAAGTCGGTTGATTGATTTATTTTTTGTTTTTACAAATGATATTCTTTACATGTTACATTTTCGATTATTGAAAATCAACATTTTGACAACAGTAAAATACCAAATTTTTGCATGGATATTGATACATATAAAGACCTACAGAGTAACAAAGGATACTTTTCAGGAAAACATAGGGGTCCAATGAAGGAATGGAGGAATTTGAAAAAAGATCTAATTCAATCCAAAGTCATAAGGCAAAAGCTAGTAAAACCTTAACATCAAATAAATCTTTTAAGCCTAGAAAAAAAAAATTAAGTGGCACTCGGGGACTGCCGCGGTGAAGCTATTGCATAGCATTTTTTATCAACTTATGCAATTATAATATTTATGCAATATTTTTTTTTGCATAGTAAAAATTATGCAAAAAAAATATTAAAAACAAACAAACAAGAAAAGCGCACTGTCACTACTTCGCAAGTGAGATTCGAACCTGCGACACCGTAAAGAAAGCGGCCGCTCACCCACTGCGCCAAACAGAGCTACTTGTGAATCTCTAAAATGTTGAACGCTTACTGAACGACGGTGTTAGGTTTATTTTCGTTACGGAATTTCTTGATTCAGTCGCCGCGCTCAAACTGTTTGTCCTAGTTCAAAGCCCGCGATAAAAGCTATGCAATAGCTTAAAAACAGTTGCTTACCCAGAGACTGGGTATTCTCCATCCAAGAATGCTGATTTTGGTCTAAGAACTCTTCGATAGTTGGTTTTGTATCTAAAACTAAAGTACTGTCTGATTTATCATCATGTATTACATTTGTATCATAGCAGCAATCATATTCATTTACTATATCCGATTCTATATGATCATCGTAAACGTTTCTTTCGATTTTAACTATGGTGTCTCCGAGGATACTATTTTTTGTCTGTCTGTTTGCATCATGGTCAATACTCTTCAACTTCATGTGCTGCTGCGTAGGTTCTTCATCGATTGACACAGATTCCTGTCTTTTTTCACGTTTAAATGCAACCTCTTCAACATTAGCATCTGTATCAGAACAATCTACGTATAAATCGCAATGATTGGGCTCAAATATTGTCTTCTTAATGTCAGATTCAAGCTGGTATTCATCTCTATCGACTAGCTTTATACAGTCCAGTGTTATCTGAAAGATAATTAATATTCAAATATTTTAATATGATTCATCATCATCAGAAACCCATCAACGGCTCACTACTGAGCGCAGGTCTCCTCTCGGATAAGGGTTATAGGCCATAGTCCACCACGCTGGCCCAATGCGAATTGGCAGACTTCACACACCTTTGAGAACATTATGAAGAACTCTCAAGTGTGCAGGTTTCCTCACGATGTTTTCCTTCACCGTTGAAGCTTGTGATATTTAATTTCTTAAACGCACTTTAGAGAAATCAGAGATGATCCCGGGATCGAACCTGCGGCACCCCGAATAGGAGACTGCAATACTATTTATTTCACGTATGCCAACCTGTGGCACTTATGACACGTCATGACTCTACCACCGGTTGGGAAAGCGGATTCTGCTGAGAACTTGAGAAGAGCCGACAAGAAACTTAGCGGTTGCTCTTTTCAAAATAAACATTTTACAATATTATTGTAAAATGTATATGTAGCTATTACATTGTAATAAGTTTTTTATACTATCTTGTTGGCAGCTGGACGCCAAGCCGATTTAACCCATGCAACTTTGTTAGAATAGAAAAGAATACTTCCACAATGAGCGAAGGGAAGGAAGACGGGCAGACAGAAAGCAGCTCCCGCCGGTGGCACCCGTTCACGAACATGACGCATGATCCAACCGTTGCTTCGCTCAACCACATGTTAACTATATGTTATTCGGCCCATCATAACGAACTGATTGACACCTCATTCATCAAAATCGGCTCAGTATTTTAATCACTATGATGGAACATTCGTAATTAGTCACATACATACATATATAGTCTGCTAAAATCATATCCCTTCTTTTGGCTTTCTTTAACATAAAAAATCGGCCAAGCGCGTGTCGGGCCACGCGCAGTGTAGGGTTCCGTAGTTGAAAGTCTCAAATATTATTGCTGACCTAGGATAGTGCTTTTGTTTTATTTATGAACTAGCTGATGCCCGCGACTTTGTCCGCGTGGATTTAGTTTTTAAAATCCCTCGTAAACACTTTGATTTTCCGGGATAAAAAGTAGCCTATGTCCTCAACTATAGTACCCATGCAAAAAATCACGTCGATCCGTGGCTCTGTTGTGGCGTGATTGAAGGACAAACAAACAAACAAACACTTTCACATTTTTAATATTAGTATGATTAGAATATTAAATTGCATAGGAAAACACTGTAGCATTAAGTCCATACGATGTATTACATCCATACCTACTATGTAGTATGTAGGTATAATGATCGTTTGGCAAAATCTGACGCCTTTGGAGTAGTTTGACTTTGACAAAATAGGGCTATCCACGATGGCTATATAGGATAAAGTACGCTTGCCAGCTTAAGATGAGCCGTTCATTCAAAGTATCTTGTAAATTCCGGGGTTCAAGTTATTTGGACCTTATACTGAAGATCGTGATGTCTATAATTTCTGAACTACGAAATTGACGAACTTGAAATAATTACAGGACAATCTCTAAAGAACCTGCTTTCTAACAAAAAAAGAATAGATTAAATCGGAATACGCCTTAATGAATTACAGCGAAATACACATTTTGACTTTCATCCCCTCTCCCAAGGGAACCGTGCTGAATTTCGGGATAAAAAGTATCCTATATTATACCTCGTAGTATTAACTTAAATCGTGCCAAGTTTCATTTAAATCCGTCCAGTAGTTTCGGCGTGATGCGCGGCCAAGATACAGACAGACAGACAGACAGACAGACAGACAGACAAAAAATTAAAAAAAAATTGTTTTGGCTTCAGTATCGATTATAGAGTGCCCTCAAACAAAAATTTTCAAAATATCTTCAATGTACAGAATTGGACCTGTTACAGTTTTATTATATTATAGATATTGAATAAATTTTGAGTTCCATGGTTTAAATACTATAATATTCTACAAAATGCCTGAACTTACACTACGTGTAATACCTAGCTTAGAAAAAACAGATATAACTCCTTAACTAATGAACCCTACTTAGCCGTGATAGTTTTCCTTTAAAATTCATTATATATACTACTACTGTGAATTTTTTCTTGTATCCTATATACAACCATTAAGATGGCAGAGGGGGGGGGACACTTGACTCTAATAAAATTTAGCACTTTAAAGTATCATATTTCACAAACGGATCCCTGAATTGAAAAATGGTATTCCCACACCCACAATATTTTTACTACTACTCAACGACACCCCACACTATGGGATAGTCGAGAAAAAAAAATTCATCCCCACTTTACATGTAGGGGAGGTACCCTAAAAAAAATTATTTTTCACAATTTTATTTCACGACTTTGTCGGCGTGATTGATATTTATACCCTTGTCAAATTACAGATTTCTAGTACCAATAGTCTCTGAGCTAAACCGCGGACAGACAGACAGACAGACGGACGGACATGGCGAAACTATAAGGGTTCCTTGTTTACTACGGAACCCTAAAAACAACTACATAGGTCTTCTTTGTCAACCAATAGACGTCCACTATTGGACAAAGGTCACTTGCATGGACTTCCACAGGCTTCGGTCTTGCGCCGCCTAAATCCAGCGGCTCCCTGCTTTGAAGTCGTCGGTCCACCTAGTGGGGGTCTGCCAAAATTCAAAATTATTTATTTCACGTAGGCCAACCTGTGGCTCTTATGACACGTCATGACTCTACCACCGGTTTGGGAAAGCGAATTCTGCTGAGAAGAGCCGGCAAGAAACTCAGCAGTTGCTCTTCCAACACTGCGCTTCCCGGCGCGGGGTCGCCACTCCAGGACCTTGGGACCCCAACGATCATAGGTCATCATCATCATTAGCAACCCATCAACGGCTCACTACTGAGCGCAGGTCTCCTTTCAGAGAAGGGTTATAGGCGATAGTCCACCACACAGTCCCAATGCGAATTGGTGGACTTCACACACCTTCGAGAACATTATGAAGAACTCTCAGATGTGCAGGTTTCCTCACGATGTTTTCCTTCACCGTTGAAGCAAGTGATATTTAATTGCTTAAACGCACTTGACTCCGAAAAGTCAGAGGTCGAACCGGGATCGAACCTGCGCCCCTGCGAATAGGAGACCACAGTCCTGACCACTAAGCTATCACTGCTTTACGATCATAGGTACCTGTTGATAATTCCTCAGTAATTCTTCCATCACTGAGCGGGCCCTCAAGCTCTTTTGTCTGAACTTCCTGAAGCTCACCAGTCGATGCATGCATTCAGCGCAGAGGAATTTTGTCACTATATCCTCTTCATCGCAAATCTGGAATACAACAAGCATATTATTAAAATAGAATAAAAAACCGACTGCTTCTATGATAACAACTGAAAATATATAGCCAGTGTCAGTCTGGGTGGTTTAAGGATTCTAACGATACCCCAAACATCCAAAGTTCAGCCATTTAGAAGTTATTGTCAACCAACATTCAAAAATTAATTTATTATCCCTAATTTTTAAACATTTCCCGCGGGAACTCTGTAATTTTCCGGGATAAAAAGCGTATGTGTTAATCCTGGGTATGAGCTATCTCCATTCCAAATTTCAGCCAAATCGGTTCATTCGTTATGGAGTTAAGTATAGAGTAACAAACATCCATCCAAACATCCATCCATCCAAACATTCATCCATCCAAACATCCATAAATAAATAAATAAATACCCACCAAAAAGATCTAGGAAATTTATAACAAAACTAGCTTTTGCCCGCGGCTTCGCTCACGTTAAGTTCGATTTTTCAAACCCGTATTTTACCCCCTTAGAGGTTGAATTTTCAAAAATGGTTTCTTAGCGGTTGGTTAGCTCACGTTAAGTTAGATTTTTAATGGTAAATAAAATCCAACCTAACGCTATTCGTATCTCCGTAAAAAGCCAACATACCAAGTTTCATGGTTATACCTAAGTTGAAAACGACAGACTTAATAACAATCATTCACCCTCTATTTAACTCCATTGGGAGTTGAACATTTAAAAACTGTCAAACGCGTACTTCTTTATTTTCAATTAAAAGGCAAAATACCAAGTTTGACGGATATTACTTGAAAATTAACTTAAAAATCTGGACTTTCAACAAAATTTCTATCTGTGTGCAAAATTTCAGCCCGATCCGTCCAGTGGTTAGAGCTGTGCCTTAATAGACCAGTCAGTCAGTCAGTCAGTCAGTCAGTCAGTCACCTTTGCCTTTTATATATTAAGATGAAAGCTAAAGCACCAAGTTTGATGGATATTACTTGAAAATTAACTAAAAAATCTGGACTTTTATACAAATTTTTCATCCCCTATTTGAAGTCTTTGGGGGTGGAATTTTCAAAATTTGCGAAACACGTATTTCTTATTTTGTTATCGAAAGCCCAAAAATTAAAGTTTCATGGATATTACATGAAAAATAATTTGATAAATGATGGACTTTTATACAAACTTTCAACCCTCATTTAACCCTCTTGGGGTTGGAATTTTCAAAAATCCTTTCTAAGCGGACGTCTACCTACGTCATAATAACTATTTGTGTGCAAAATTTCAGCCCGATCCGTCCAGTGGTTAGAGCTGTGCGTTGATAGACCAGTCAGTCAGTCAGTCAGTCACCTTTGCCTTTTATATATTTAGAAGAAGATAGAAGATGAAAGCTAAAGTACCAAGTTTGATGGATATTACTTGAAAGTTAACTTAAAAATCTGGACTTTAATACAATTTTTCATCCCCTATTTGAAGTCTTTGGGGGTGGAATTTTTTAAATTTGCGAAACACGTATTTCTTATTTTTTTATCGAAAGCCCAATGATGAATGACGGACTTTTATACAAAATTTCAACCCTCATTTATCCCTCTTGGGGTTGGAATTTTAAAAAATCCTTTCTTAGCGGACGTTTACGTCATAATAACTATCTGTGTGCAAAATTTCAGCCCGATACATCCAGTGGTTAGAGCTGTGCGTTGATAGACCAGTCAGTCAGTCAGTCAGTCATTCGGTCAGTCACCTTTGCCTTTTCTATATTTAGATGAAAGCTAAAGTACCAAGTTTGATGGATATTACTTGAAAATTAACTTAAAAATCTGGACTTTAATACAAATTTTCATCCCCTATTTGAAGTCTTTGGGGGTGGAATTTTCAAAATTTGCGAAACACGTATTTCTTATTTTGTTATCGAAAGCCCAAAAATTAAAGTTTCATGGATATTACATGAAAAATAATTTGATAAATGACGGACTTTTATACAAACTTTCAACCCCCATTTAACCCTCTTTGGGTTGGAATTTTCAAAAATCCTTTCTTAGCGGACGTCTACGTCATAATAAATATCTTTGTGCAAAATTTCAGCCCGATCCGTCCAGTGGTTAGAGCTGTGCGTTGATAGACCAGTCAGTCAGTCAGTCACCTTTGCCTTTTATATATTTAGATAATGCTAAACATCCATACATCTTCACAAACTTTCGCATTTGTTTGACCGCGATGGACTCTTAAACTACTGAACCGATTTAGATCAAACTTCGTAACTATCTGTAATTTGGTCCAACTTGAAAGATAGGATAGTTTTTTTTGATTATGATAGTTTATTTGTTTTTTTTATATATATAAGTTGGCGGTACGAAGTTCGCCGGGTCAGCTAGTATTTTTAAAAATTATTTATAAAGAAATAAAAATAAAATTAATATAATTTCAGCCTAGATCTCTGGTGTACATGGAATGTATCTAGGTATAAAGCTGAAGCAATAACAGTAAAAGTAAACCAACTTACAGAATATCCAATGAGGTTTTCATATGCTTTTTGCAATTTGTATTTATTCATGACATACAACTTGCTTTCTGTGTCTAAGCATATGATGCAGACCTGAAAGTGTATTAACATTTTAGTCGCATAGATTTCATCATTAGCAACCCATCAACGGCTCACTACTGAGCGCAGGTCTCCTCTCAGAGAAGGGTTATAGGCCATAGTCCACCACGCTGGCCCAATGTGAATTTGCGGACTTCACACACCTTCAAGAACATTATGAAGAACTCTCAGGTGTGCAGGTTTCCTCATGTTTTCCTTCACCATTGAAGCAAGTGATATTTAATTGCTTAAACGCACTTGACTCCGAAAAGTCAGAGGTGCATACCCGGGATCGAACCTGCGAACCCCCAAATAGGAGACCACAGTCCTAACCACTAGGCTATCACTGCTTATATGTAGATTTAGAATAGAAATATTTTTTATTCAAATAAACTTTTCAAAGTGCCTTTGAATAGTCGATGAATCTACCATTCGAATCAGTGATAGCCTACTGTGACTGTGGTCTTCTATTCGGGGGTCGCAGGTTCAATCCCAGGTAGTTACCTCTGACTTTTCGAAGTTTGTGCATTTAAGAAATTAAATATCACATGCTTTAACGGTGAAGGAAAACATTGTGAGGAAACCTGCACACCTCAAAGTTATCCATAGTGTTCTCAAAGGTGTGTGAAGTCCGCCAATTCGCATTGGGCCAGCATGGCGGACTATTCTTTTAGAGGAAACCCGCTCTCAGTAGTGAGACGTTGATGGGTTACCAATAGCTCCTCAAATGTGGAAACTTAATATCATTCCTACAAACAATGGTTTGTAGAAAGGGTGGTGTCTAGTAGTGACTAAGCTAGCAATTCTAAATCTATGACTATGGTGCTTGTAATTAATCAAAGAATATGTTTATTAAGTAAATTAGAAGTTTAATTTTATTAAATAATTTAATATAAAAACTTCAAACGCCCGCACCACTACAAAGTATATAATTTACTGTAGATTTCTTACAAACCGCTCAACCAATTTCGATAAAATTTAAATAGGAAGTAAGTATACCCTTTCAAACAAAAAAAGAATTTCCCAAATCGGTTCAGGCATCTTCGAGTAATCGGTGAACATAGATAAATTCAAATTCAAATTATTTATTTGCCAGATTGAGTACATTTAAGATCTTAACAATTATAATACATTCGCTTCAATTCGCCACAGAGTAGCATGCAAATATTATGTAATTAGTTACATAGTTAATAGTTGTCCTTATAACTAAGTAATATTATTAATTTAAAATTACTAAAAAAAATCGGACAAACGGATAACCTCCTCCTTTTTTGAAGTTAGTTAATTAAACAGTACCCTAATAAAAGCTTTATGTTTGCAGGGGAGAGGAGAATATAAGTCAATTTCCTCTTACAACTACTTCTAGAGCTGGATTCATATATTTTAAAATCATTAAGTACTAACTAGATGATGTCTGCAACCAATCCCAAATCTATGCCTTATTGCATAAAACACACAACTTCTAAAAGTCAGATGCTTGGGATTGAACCTGGGACTCCGAAACGGAGGCTGAAGCTTCAAGCACTATGCTATTGCAGTAATCATCATCATCAGCAACCCATCAACGGCTCACTACTGAGCGCAGGTCTCCTCTCATAGAAGGGTTGTTATAGGCCATAGTCCACCACGCTGGCCCAATGCGAATTAGTAGACTTCACACACCTTCGAGAACTATGAAGAACTCTCAGGTGTGCAAGTTTCCTCACGATTTATTTATTTATTTATTATTGCCTGAAGCTATTACTGCTTCAGTTGCAGTAATAGCTTCAGGCAAATAAATATAAACTTTCATACTTATTTGTTCATTTTAATAGGTAGACTAAACATCGATGAGGTAGACCTACTATCTCAATACCTACCTAAACTTGAAAAAAAAAATTACCTGCACCATTGGAGAAATAGTAGACATTGTTTTGTTGGATAGTTTTTAATTTACATAAGTTTATCTAAAGTTCAATCACTATGCACAAACACTTCTTCCATAGAGTAAGTTTCAAGATGATGTGGCACTGACAAAGGGCACTGAGTTGTATGGGTTGTATGTACTTGTAAATAAGCGACAAAACTATTACAAAATGCCGATTAATGTTTATTACCTATCTATAATGTGCGCTAATGACAAGCTATTAGAAATTAGAATGATGATAATATAATAAAAACTCAAAACAACATCGATGTCAAAACAGTAAACAAAAAAATCGCCCAAGTGCGAGTCAGATATGACCAAATCACTTTTCTAGTCCTAGATATTTAAATACCTATCTTAATTCTTAGATAGTAGGTACTCAATTGGCATATTATGGGGGAAAAATGCTCGTTTGTTTTGGCCACAATTACTTAATAACCGCATCATAAATCGGTGTTTTCAGTAGGTAGTGATGGTTCGTGGAAGCGGTGATGAGCGTGCTGGTGATGCTCGATGCTCTGTAGACTCGTCGCGAACTCGATGCGGTGATGATCGCGACGGGATCGACTATTGAATTGTCGATTTGTTTTACGTGGGAGACGACGTGTTGGAGTTTCAATTAAAGATTTTAAATTCGATTAAAAACTGAATTTAATTTTACACTTTACTTAACACAAGTGAATACAGAAAATAATTATAATTAATAAAGAATTCACTAATACGTGATGACGATGAGAGAGTACCGAACAAGAATGAGTTGGAAGGAGAAGTCCGCAGTTCGACTACTCATGACCATGAGGTGGTAGGGAGCTCTAAGCCTGCCTACGCTGACAACTACTATGTTGCACTCTGCGAGAGAAATATTAATATTTAATCTTAAAAACCTTGCAGGAGTAATATTCCATTGTTACCGAGAGGAAAGTTATAAGTAAAATATAATCTTAAAAACTTTGTCCTGATACTTTGTTTAAATATTCCATTGTTAATTCATAAAATACTACCGATACGTGTACCTACAATCGTAAAGCAAGCAGTTGGTAAAACAAATAACAATGGTTCGCAACTCCTGATATCTTAATAGCTGGTACCTAGGTGTTAAGTTGAAAATAATCTTGTAAACTACATTGTAGGCCCCTTAACTAGGTATTTGTTGTTTAAATACACTAATATTATACCGTCTCTCAGTGCATAATGTTCTCTATCTCTAGTATATGTTGCCTGGAAGAGATCACTATTAGTGATAAGGCCGCCTTTTGCATTAAATTATTTCTTTACTATATATTTTTTGATCTTGTATGCAATAAAGTTGTATAAATAAATAAATGATATAGTACATATCATAATATATAGAAATTTCAAATTCTGTAGTTTAGTTTTTGAGATAGACCCCTAGACATTGACCCCGTAGCAAAAGTGGTCTAAAATCTAAAACCAATGATATTGGAAGAAATCATTGTCTAAAACCGATATGTAACTTTGTTATAGCAGCAATAGAAATACACACTGTGAAAATTTCAACTGTCTACCTATTACGGTTTTCGAGACACAGCCCGCTGACAGGCGGACGGATGGACGGACGGACAGACGGACAGCGGAGGCTTAGTAATAGGGTCCCGATGGCACCCTTTGGTTACGGAACCCTAAAATTAGTGTCTAAGCTGGGGCTCCACCAAAGAAAAGTTGCCAACTTTTTGTGTTTTCAACACGTGTTGGTGACAAAAGTTTCTGAAATTACCTCGTGTTTTCAACAAAAATTATAAACAAATGTTGGGAACCGTGTTTCCGTTTTTGGCGATAAACATCAAAAGAAAGCTCTTGTTGCCAACATTCATTCGCTCTGTGGGTACGCTTGTTGGGAACATTAGTTGGAAACAGAAACTTAACATGTATGGACGCGTGACATGGTCGATTTAACTCTCCAAGTAGGAGTACTCCAGGGTAGCGTACCTTATACTCAGAATCACCGAACGGTATTCGCTGAAGGTTATACAGGTTTACGCACCGACATCGACACATTCTGACGACGACGAGGTGGAGGTGCTGTATTGTATGAGGATATATCAAAAGACATACACACCTCTACCACTCACTACAATGTTGTGATGGGGAATTTCAACGCGAGGCTGGGCGAACGAAGCGGTGCAGAGACGAGAGTGGGGCAATTTGGGTATGGGCGAAGGAACCAGAGGGGTCAAATGCTGGTCGACTTCATGGAGAAGGAGGGCCTTTTATTGATGAACTCTTTTTTCAGGAAGCGGCCACACAGAAAATGGATATGGATGAGCCCCGATGGTTCCACAAGAAGTAAGATTGACTTCATTTTGTCGACCAGACGGCATAAATTCAACGATGTCTCTGTGATCAACAGGGTGAAAACCGGGAGCGATCACCGTATTTTAAGGCACATTGAATATTAATGTAAAGCTGGAAAGGGTCAGACTGGTGAAGTCAACTCTCCGACCTTCTCGTGCTCATATCCAAAACCCCGAAAACTTCCAACTCGAACTGCAGAACCGATTCGATTGCCTTGCAGACTGCGTTACTGTGGACGATCTAAAATCTAAACAAGAGATTCGTGGAAACTGTCCATACTGTGGGGTCTAAATTCTTTAAGACCCATCGCAGGGAAAGAACCGACAAGCTCTCAGACCATATTCTCAAGCTCATGGAGGAGAGCGAGACATGAGGCTGCAGTACCCGCAGATCTCTAAGGCACAAACTCGCGACCTTCGGATCTTTAATACCAAGTGTATGAAAAATACCAACAAAGGCTCAAAAGTGTTCGCGAGAGATCTGTCTATCGGAAAGAGCCAGCTGACGCGGCTGTAAACTGATGACCGTCGTCTCGTCTCTTCTCGACCTGAGATCTTGGGAGAGGTCGAGAAGTTCTATGGGCAGCTGTTATATACCACGTCACAAAAACCTGTTGAAGATTTGGCCAAAGATCCCAGAGCCAAACTGACCCGACACTATACCGAAGATATCCCGGACGTCAGCCTATACAAGATTAGTATGGCTCTCAAACAGCTCAAGAACAACAAGGCGCCTGGTGATGACGGAATCACTGCGGAACTTCTGAAAGCAGGTGGAAAACCGGTACTTAAGACCTTTCAGCGATTGTTCAATTCCGTCATTCACGAGGGTATAACGGCGGAGGCATGAACACTACGCTCCTGTGAGCGTAGTGGTTCTGTTCTTCAAAAAGGGCGATAATACCTTGTTGAAGAATTATAGACCCATCTCGCTTTTGAGTCATGTCTATAAGTTGTTCTCGAGAGTCATCACGAATCGTCTCGCTCGTAGGTTTGACGACTTCCAGCCTCCCGAACAAGCCGGATTCCGAAAAGTCTTAGGCACCATAGATCACATTCATACGCTGCGGCAGGTTATACAAAAAACGGAAGAGTACAACCGGCCACTTTGCTTAGCGTTTGTGGACTATGAGGAAGCCTTTGATTCAGTGGAAACTTGGGCTGTGTTGAGGTCGCTACAGAGATGCCGGATCGACTACCGGTATATCGAAGTGTTGAAGTGCTTGTACGAAAACGCCACTACGTCAATACGTATACACGACCAGACTACGAGGCCAATCCTCTTGCAGCGTGGAGTGCGACAGGGAGACGTAATCTCCCCGAAGCTCTTTACCGCTGCGTTGGAGGTTCTGGATTGGAACGGACTTGGCATCAACATAAACGGTGAGTACATCACTCACCTGCGATTTGCCGATGACATAGTAGTCATGGCAGAGACCTCAATACAATGCTCAACGATCTCAGCAGGGTTTCTCAACAGGTGGTTCAATTCGCATCATGGACCCTCCCACATCGCGTCCCGCTTATTTGTCGCGCAGGTGTGGCCGTAGCTTAAGGCAACGAACAGCCGCCCGCGTTCTCCAAGTATGGTATGGTGGTATTCTACCTCTGGTAGCTAGAGCTACCAAACTGCAAACTAATTACTAAAGGGGCGGTTGGGGCGGGGGCGGGAGCTCCTACCTTCATGGCGGGAACCCGTAGGCAGAGAAATAATACTCAAAGATAGTCGTTGAATTTTGATGAAGTGTCAAAATAATGTGTTAAATTGGGCCCGACTTTACGTCTATACACGTCTGTTTGCACAAACTTTTGTCTATGCAGTTTGCTCAAGTTTTTGTTTGTACCGACTACCGTGTAAACCGGCTATAATGACGTCACAATTCAATAAAAACGCAAACAACTATCCTAGACCCTAGGGCCTAGACTTTAGTGTTCGTGGTCTATGGACTGTGTTGGCGACGAGTGTCGCTTTTGTATTGTTGTGAAAAGTTTAAGAATTGTATGAGTAAGAATGGTATACAAATGGTGTATAGTGCAAGAATGCACGAACACGTCTACAAAAACTCCAGAAAAGCTGTTTGTGAGTGTTCCAAAGAAAGCTAATATCAGAAATAAGTGGTTGCAACTTGCTAGTCGACACCCCAAGGAAATAGTGGTCAATTCAAGTGTTTTTTTCTGCGAGGATCATTTCGACGTAAGTGTTGTGGCATCCACAGATTAATGATTATGTATACCTAATCAAAATATTATTGTACCAAAGTAGTAACGAGTAAGTACTCTGCGGTTAGACCCTAGAGAGTAGGTACTATACTATAGATTTAGGGTGGAACCACATTTGTGAGGATCGTTTCGGATTTCACCCATACAAAACTGTCAAATTCCTTATAAACGTGTACGGCCCAAATGGCTCGGCTTTTGAAACGTGCCGCCATGATAGAGCCAAGATGAGTTTATAGGGGCGTCCTAGAGGGTCTTTCGATGCCCCCGAAACAATTTTTTTTTTGCCGGACGCGTGTTTTTTTTTTACAAAAATACGAATAAACTTATATTTTTAGGTTAGAAACGTAAAATAAATGGGTTGGATTTAGAAACGTGCGGCAGTAGGGGGTAGATGGGAGGGGGGTGGGGGAGCAAAACTTCGCTTAGTGAAGGGGTGAAGGTAAAAAAAGAGTGGGAGGGAGGGGAAAAGGAGTAGAGTAGATGGAAGCTCATGTTTATAAAATATAAAGAAATTATTTTTATATTATACTGTTGTTTTATTTCTGACAATGTACTTACAGCAAAAAAGCTTTTCCACTCTGAAACGACATGGACTGATATAGGTCGAACAGTGTGACAGAACCGAATTGGCCAACCTCGACTCCACGTAGTCTTGTCTGTCCTACCCCTAGAGTGTTTTTATGAAGCGCGAAGCCAGAAGCTCGCGAAGGAGGTCCTGAATGAAGCGAGCCTACGAGGCCGAGTGGAGCGAAGGGGGGAGGTGGCGAGCGAAGCGAGCCGGCGACCTCCGTAGCGAAGCGAAGGTCGAGTAGGTGAAGCTGAATGAAGGGGCGACGGAGCGAGTCTTCTGGCGTAGCCCATTTGATTTGTAGCTTGAACAAAACGCAACTCACGCCACAGCCTTCGTGTTTATTATTTTCTACCGCCTAGAAAAACTTGAGCATTGAGTTCTATTGTTTTGAAATGAAAAATTAAATTGGAGGGGCTTCTATGCTTCCTCTAACCACCAAACTATGGAAAATATGAAGTTAGGTGAGGTTGGGTTAGAACATAAATATTGTTGGTGCCCCGCCGCAGGACTGCACCCGTAAATTCTCACTGTTGGTTAGGTTAGAGGGTTGTAATCAAAAAAAAAATAGTAAGTTTCTAGCGGAGGGAGTGAGGGGGATGACGTACCTCCCCTTCTTCCCCCCCTCTCCCTCCACTTAACCAGGCGACACGTTTTAAAGGTTTTTACCAATGTCACTTTAATCAATATTAAAAAATTCATAAAAAAAAAGTATGCGCGTCCGGCAAATAAAGTGAGGGGGGATGACTTCCCCTCCCTCCCCTCTCCCCCCTCCTCACCCACTTACCCCCTATCGGGGCGGCACGTTTCAAAAGAAAACCCGCTCAAATCGACTTTTCGATGCGTACACGAATGTATGGAAAATGACAGTTTTGTATAGGCAAAATCCGAATCGATCCTCACAAATGTGGTTCCACCCTTAGGCTGAAACCACATCTGTGCGCATTGATTCGGATATGCAGATGGTTTAAGACACACATATGGATCGCGCGTCGACGCGTGCGAAAGGATCCTTTAGCATCTTTACAGATCCGTAAGGACGCGAAAGCATAAATATTGTTGTGTGCATAGGGATGTTCGATGATGACAGCGATATTTTCATCACGATCAACCCTTTGATTATTAATCTTCTTTTATAAACATAAAAGGTCTTCATTTTTGAGTTGTCCTGTAAAATAGAGGCGTTAGTTTTTTAATTGGCAGCTTTAGATTGTTTTCAATTGCCACTAGAAAAGTCAAAAATAGAGAAAACGGCACTGGTACCTTTTGATAGGTACAGCCTTGATATTTAGGGTTTAGGAACCTTTTACAACTGTCTGAAAAAAAGGAGGAGATTGGAGAATCAGAATGAGAATCAGTGCTGTCACCCTCTGATTTTAATTTTCCCCGGACTCCTGAAATCCTAAAATAGGCACTTTTTAAAATTATTCCCTCTATAGATGGTTTTCTAAGAAAAAACAAATTGAGATGAATGCAGATTCGAGCGTGGTTTGACCGTTCTTAATTGGCAGCTTTAGATTGTTTTCAATAGCCACTAGAAATGTCAAAAATAGAGAAAACGGCACTGGTACCTTTTGATAGGTACCTGGTACAGCCTTGATATTTAGGGTACATCTACCTTTTACAACTGCCTGAAAAAGGAGTATAATGTTTCCATATACCTTTATCATTACAGATGCAGAAAGATATTAAAAACTTCAACCAATACAAAATGGGCTTCAGCCAAAGACTACTCATTAAAGATGGAGTTTTGCCATCGAAGTTCGGCTGTAATCAAGATCACAGTAAAAGCTGTGATGCCAGTACGTCTCAAGATTCTTCCATCAAAAGGTTTACCTTTACGTTTAATTTATATTAATATTATTTATATGTACATAATTTATTTAATAACAACCTTTGCTCCCGCGACTTCGTAGAATTAGGTTCTTTGAAAATCCGGTATTAACTCTTGGTTTTATCGGAATAAAAAGTAACCTGCAACGCTGCAGATTCGCAAGCATACCCATTAAAGAATCACGTAGATCCGTTGCTCGATATAACTAACTTGAAAAATTATGTTCTTTCATACGAACATTCAACCCCCTATGTAACCACTGTTTGGGGTAGAATTTACAAAAACTTTGAAATACTCTCGTCTCGTCGTAACGTCTTTCTTTTTAATCAAGAGCCAAAATAGCAAGTCTTACATACATAACTTAAAAAAAAACTGATCCCGTATTTAACCACTATGGATGTAGAATTTCCAGAATCTGAAATACGTACTTCTTTTAATCAATATTTTTAAGCAATAGCCAAAACACCAAGATTTATGGATATAACTTGAAAAATTACGGATTTTCATACAAACATTCAAACCCCTATTTAACCCCTTTGGGGTTAGAATTTTCAAGAGACTGCGACATACGTACTTCTTTTTTTTTATCAAAAGCTTTTGGCTTTTGATTAAAAAAAAGAAGTACCAAGTTTATAACTTGAAAAATTACGGACTTTCATACAAACTTTCATCCTCCATTTAACCACTTTAGGGGTAGAATTTACATAATCTGTGAAACACGTAATTCCTTATACTTAATCAAGAGCCAAAATATCAAGTTTCACATACATAGCTTGAAAAATAACTGGAAAAATAAAGGACTATCTTATTGACTTTCATCCCCTATTTTATGCCTTTGGGGTAGAATTTTCAAATACTGAAATGCGTAATTCTTTATTTTTAATTTAAAGCCAAATACCGAGTTTCATGGGTATAACTTGAAAAATGGCGGATTTCAACCTCATACAAACTTTAACCCAACCATTTATCCCTGTTAATATTTCAGTGGGTTTGGGTTCTTTGGTTGAGAAATAACGAAGTCCAAATTTGACAAATGTTCGGTTTATTGAACAGAGTTTCAAAAAGTACCTTTGAACATTTCGATAATACTTGTTTCTTAACAAAACTCTCGCTAAACAATCTACTTATTGTTGCTCAATACTTTCTAGTTTCTTATAAACGAGATAACAATTTCGGAGCACGTTTGCCTTTCGCCATTCAATTTTTGCTCTGTCACTGTCAACTTTGACTCTATATAAAACAAAAGTAAAGTGTGAAGTAAGAATAAGGTCAAGGTTGGTTGGGTTTGGTTAGCTGTCAATTGATCAATTCTCAACACTCCTCCTTGATCAATTTACAGCGGAGCGTCTCAAAAACTCTTCTGTTGAGTGGCTTGGTGAGAATGTCTGCAATCTGTTTGCTGCTCTCAACGTGTTGCAGTGTCACAATGTTGCTGACGTGTTGCTGGATGTATTTTCGTGGTATCTCAATGTGTTTCTTTCCTCTGGTCGTCTTTCCTTCGTGAGCATTCTGTAACATGAGTATGGCTGACATGTTGTCGACTTTCAGGATGATCGGCTGATCACTTTTCAGGATACCAAGTTCCAGTGCGATTCGTTTGATCCAGCACACATCGTCAATCACTGACACCGCAGCTCGGTACTCGGCTTCTGCAGTTGAAGTCGCTACCAGACGCTGCTTTTGTGAATACCAGATTACTGGTCCTCCTCTCATCACTAATACTCCACTCGTCGACTGTCCTGTCTCAGAGTCTCCTCCAAAGTCTGAGTCGGTGTAGGCCACGAGTTCAGTGTCTCCTCCGAAATGGATTCCAGCTGTCACTGTCCCTCTCAAGTACTGGAATACACGTTTCACCATTGCCTGGTGACTTTTCATGGGTTTGTTACAGAATCGACTGAGGTAGTTCACGGCGAAGCTGATGTCTGGCCGGGTGATTGTAGCTAAGTACAACAAATTCCCTATCGCCTCGCGATAGTTGTTGTTCGCCGGAAGTGGCTCGTCGTTCTTGAAGTCTGTCTTTTTGTTGATCATTCCTTGCTCAATGGGTGTGGATGCTGGGTTGCACTGTTCGAGTTTCATCTTTCTCAAGATCTTCTCCGTGTAACGAGGCTGATTTACAAAGATACCATCATGGTCGATCTTGATTTCCATGCCCAAATACGTCAACTTGTCCGGAGCTTTCTTGCTGAATGTGATCTGAAATTCTTTGCTTATCTCACCTAAGAGTCTGTATATTTCATTTTCTTCTTTCCCAGCTATCAATCCATCATCCACGAAGAGTGAGAGCATAATGCTCTTGTCCTTGTTATAGTAGATACACGGGTCGTCATCTGTGTTGATCAGGCCTATCTTCTTTTGAAAGTGTGTGGTAACCCTCTTGTTCCACATCCTTGGGGCTTGTTTGAGCCCATAAAGACTCTTATCTAACTTGCAAATTTTTCCTGATCCGTCGTCGAACCCTTCAGGCTGGTTCATATAAATGTCTCGCTCCAGATTTCCATACAAGAATGCAGTTTTCACATCAAACGATACTAACTTCATTTTCTCTGACGCTGCGTGGCTCAAAAGTAGTCGAATCGATGCATGGCGGGCTACTGGGCTGAAAGTTTCCGCGTAGTCCACTCCTTCTTTCTGTTCAAATCCCCTTGCCACGAGTCTGGCCTTGTATCTCCCGTCTGCCTTCTCTCGAAGTACCCAACGACAAGTGATCGGCTTCACTCCTTCTGGACAGTCCACCAGCTTCCAAGTTTTCATTTCCATTAACGAGTCGTACTCCTCCTGCATTGCTTGCCTCCACTTCTCATCTTTGAGTGCCTCACTCACCGGGATGTCTTCAGTTTCACCAATCATGGCTACTTTTGCACTATTTCCTCCACGACGTGAGTCAAGTATGCAATCTCTCAGTCTCGGTGGTGGTTGCAAGGTTCGACGATCTCGCAAATTTCTCCTTCCTTGCTCTTCTGCTGGCGGTTGTGTCTCATTTTCGTTGTCGCTTGGCTCCTCAGCACTTTCTCCAGTTCTCCAGGTCTCGTCTTCTGCCTCTGACTCACTGCTGCTTTCTTCTTGCTTCTCAGGTATGCCCTCTGGTGTCGATGTCTCAAGTTCAGTGCCTTGCCTCAGTCTGATCTTTTCCTCGTCGAAGATTACATTGTCTTCGCTGATGACATCTCTCTTTTCTTTCAAATAAATCCTGTAGCAAGGTGAATCAAAGTCATAGCCAACCAGAATTCCCTTTTCTGATTTTCTATCTATCTGGCCTCTCTTCTGTGCTTGCGTCAGCACATAACACTCGCATCCAAAAGGTCGAAGTTTCTCAATCTGCATCTTCCTTCCAAACCAAAGTTCTGCCGGACTTTTCCCTGGTACGTTGCTGGTTCCAGTCTGGTTGATCGTGAAGATGGCATGGTTCATTGCTTCTGCCCACAGTCTCTCGTCCAAATCGTTTGCATGTATCGCTGCTCTGGCTGCCTCGACAATCGTTCTCATCTCTCTCTCAACCCTTCCATTCTGCTCTGGCGTGTGTACATTCGTAAATGTGTGAAAAATTCCCAACTTGTCCATCATCTCTTTGGTTTTTGTATTCTTCAGTTCAGTGCCATTATCAGATCTCAGACTCTTCACTCTCCTTCCTAGCTGATTTTCAACAAGTCTTAAGTAGCTTTCAATTTTCTCTGGGGCCTCACTTTTGGTCTTCATAAAGTAGCAGCTTCGGTAATGGGTGAAGTCATCCTTAAACATGAGCCAATACTTTGCTCCTCCCAGCGATGGAATGTTCATCTCACCGGTGTCGACGTGTACGAGATCCAATGGCTGTTGGGCTGTCTTGGGGTTGGTTGGGTGTGAGGTTCGATGTTGCTTTCCATATGAGCACCCTGTGCACACATAATCATTCCAGTCATCGACATATTTAATTCCTTTTCTTTTCAGTATGTCCCTCACATACTTCACGTTTTGATGGGCGAGTCGCTCGTGCCAAACTTTGATTGACTGGACCATCAAACTTGTCTCTTCTTCTCTTCTGAGCATCATTTTGTAGAGATTTCCTTTGCGCTTTGCTATTGCCACAATTTCCCTGCCATCCTGACTGTAGAATGTCGATTCTTTTCCATTTGCCTTCTGTACATATCCCTTGTCTAGCATCTGACTTACTGAGAAGAGATTAAAGTTGAGATTTGGTACATAAATCACATCCTCAAGTACCACTGGATACCACTTTTGACCATCAAAAGCCTCCATCTCGATGTTCCCGACTGCAACGCCATCTAGCCTGGTTGCGTCTCCAATCACAATTGGAATCGGCTCGTCCAGTTCAACAAACTGTACAAACCATTCTCGATGAGACGTCATGTGTTGGCTGGCTCCACAGTCTTGATACCATGAAGTTGCCCTGTCCTTGGAGATGTCGTTGTCCACTGTCGAGAGTGCTGTAGTCACGAATGCTCTTTTTGGTGATTTCCAGTTTCCTGACTTATTTCCTTCTTCTCGGGATTCACAATCTTTTGCGAAATGCCCTTTCTTCTTGCAGATGTTACATGAGTATTTCTTCTTGCAGTAGTCAATGTATTTTTGACACGGTTTTCCTCTGCACTCCTTGATCACGTGACCTTTCTTCCCACATTTGTAGCATGCGAACGATGACTTGTCCTGCTTGCCGTTTGACGACTGTCCCTGTTTCTCACGTTTTGCCATGAGAGCGTTGCTTGTGCTGCCCTCTGCATTTGTCGTCGTTTCCTTAAGTTGCTCGTCCTCGAGCCTCAGACGTTCGATGACAGTTTCTATGTTCTTGGTTGGTCCGGTCACGTTGTTCCAGGAAGTTCTGAAATGCGCCAACTTTGGCGGTAGTACACTCAATATTCTCGTCATGACCCAACTTTGTCTGACAGGATCATCTTCGGTTGACACTTCTTCAGCAAGATCTAAAATCTCCATACAATTCTCTACTGCTGACTTACTTTCATCATATTCAAAAGTAAAGAATTTAATTCGGGACGTTTCTAAAGTTACATCAGTCTTTGTACCATATAAACTAGTTAACTTATCGATCATATCTTTGGCAGTTTTGCAATTTGCAATTTTGTTCGCAATTTTACTATTAACATTTAAACCTATCAACGTTTGCGCTTCAACATCTTTCTTTATCCAAGCTGAAACGTTTGCATCTGACTTAGCACCTGCTGGCTTGGGCTTTTCACCTGTTACAATGTCGTACAAGTCCTTATTCTTAAGTGCTAGGTTTAATTTAAAACGCCATGAAATGAAATTGACATTTCCCTGACTATCTTCGCTTAACATTTCCAACTGAGACTTCACAGTATCCATTTTGCTTTAAATTTTACAATTTGACTGACTTCTGACAATTTTTAAATAAACAAAATGAATTTTTAATCTTTCGTGACGATTTTCTGACTTAAAGGGACTTGCGTGTACGTAGCTCAACGTTGACTTTCTGTGCGGTGGCTGCTCCGATGTCGCTGACTTGTAGATTATGACGGCCGTGCCGGTTCTGACACTCTGGACTGCTTTTCTCGACTTTACGTTTACTTTCCTGTCCTGACTTCCAAAGAAACCATTTCACAGCTGTCCTGGGCCTCATAACCTGTTATTATTTCAGTGGGTTTGGGTTCTTTGGTTGAGAAATAACGAAGTCCAAATTTGACAAATGTTCGGTTTATTGAACAGAGTTTCAAAAAGTACCTTTGAACATTTCGATAATACTTGTTTCTTAACAAAACTCTCGCTAAACAATCTACTTATTGTTGCTCAATACTTTCTAGTTTCTTATAAACGAGATAACAATTTCGGAGCACGTTTGCCTTTCGCCATTCAATTTTTGCTCTGTCACTGTCAACTTTGACTCTATATAAAACAAAAGTAAAGTGTGAAGTAAGAATAAGGTCAAGGTTGGTTGGGTTTGGTTAGCTGTCAATTGATCAATTCTCAACAATCCCCCTTGGGGGTGTAATTTCAAAAAATCCTTTAATGCTCGCCTCACAGCTCGCCTACAGTACGTCCTAAAAGGAACTTATTGTCTTTCACGACCCATAGAGCAAGATTTAAACTTACTAAAGTGGCAACACTTGAAGACCACCATTTTGTCATTTTGGACTTGAAAGAAACGGCGTTGTTTCATGTTTGCAGTCATTTATTAGGTGATTAGAACGTAGTGTATGGTGTATAACTACTCTTTGGTCATTAAATCAATTTATTTTCCAACTTTCGTAAATCGATAAACTTTTTAAACACTGGATTTCCGCAAAATGGTTCGCGTAATTTGTTTGGAATACCTATTGTCGAGTTACCGCTAGAGTCTGATATATGGTTGGTGTTAAGTTCTTCGGATAGGACCCATGTTTTTGACTGATTTAGGGGAAATGTGAAAACATTGAAGATGCAGTGTTGTGTGCCGTTTTGTAAAACTGCAGAGACGATTTCTGTATCCGCGGGGATTACATTCCATGAGTGAGTGCTTTATTAACCCTTGACGCAAGTAGAGGGGTGTTATAAGTTGTATTTAACTGTGTCTCATGCCACTTGTTACTTAAGATTACGCGTAGTAGTCGGTAAAGCCGAGTATCGGGCTTCTTACTATATATGTATTTCTCAATAAAATGTATTTTATGTCGTAGTAAGATAGTTGAGGCCGTGATATAGCTATAATCCTAGGCATATAGCTATATGCTGTAATGTAGTTATATGGAAATTGGAAAAGGTTCAAGCTATCTTTACTTGTGCAAATCAAAGAAAATTTATACTTTAATCATTTCACTAGATAAGTTTAGTCAGATAAGTTATACATATTAATGTATTACTAAATCGTGCTCATATTATAGCTATATTCTTTGTAAAATAGCTATGAACTGCTTCCGTATAACTATATTCCAGTCCATAGCTAGGGTTGTAGCTATATCACTGCTTCAACCATCTTACTGCGGCATATCCAAAGGAGGAATTACATTACATAACCCTTCTGTGTTCGGCCAGATTTGTGTCGCGCTATGCTACTCAGGACCTGCGGACGGCTAGATTTTGGTCGCTATAGCTATCCTGCTTCGAGTAGTTTGGTTTTTTTTAATTTTATTCAAATATCCTCGATTTCACTCAGTTTCATCACAAAATCTTAAAAAAATAAAGGACGGAGCAGGTACAGGCCTCAAAGCGATAACCCTTGACATAATTAGTTAGAAAAATATTATCGAAAGTCAGTTGACATGACTGGTTTTTTTTCTATGTGTTTATTGTTGATTTTGAAAATGTTCTTTTTTCTGTGTTATCTTCTCCTTGTGTTCCTTTTCTGTGGTACTTTATCGAAATACAGGTTAAAAATTTGTAGCTAGTAACCATTGATTAAAATTTAAACTAAAGAAGAAAATTTCAATGCAGGTTCTATGACCTTCCTGTTCACTTCAATTTTAGTCTGTTAAATACCTTATTTGTATTTTTTATCTATGTTTATGTCTAATTAATTTAAGTACAATAAAAACCTTGATTGCAATCAAGTTTATTGATATTTTGCTTAAAAATCAGTCTTACACATTTTGAAATGAAATCAATCAGTTTTCAAATTAAACAAACAATGCGAAGTAAACAAAACATGTTTTTTTAACATGCTTTTATTAGTTTCTTTTAGTTTTAGGCTTTTACCTAGTAGGCTCGTCTGCCTAATCATACCCTAATCACAATTAACACAAATTAATTAAGTTAGTTGGAATGCAAGATAGCTCACACCAACACACTCTGTACACTGTACAGTTTTTGCAATTCACGAAGGCGAGTGAGCTTTACTCGTGGTTACTTTGTGTACATGCACATTGCATAAGTGTGCGTGCCTGTCAAAGCCAAGGTGGGAGCGGGCAGGCGTGAGCATTGCGCTCGCTCACACTTATACAGATACGACACACACACAACCATAAGTCAGTCACCCTCGTGAATTGCAAGAACTATACTAAATATATGGTTAGTGTTACGACCGAGCGGCCCACCCCTCCTATCGTGATCGCACTATGCCTAGGAATTTGCTAAAATTTGCAGAAATCGAATGGTCTTATCGAAAAAATTGCAGAAGCAAAAATAAAAGAGTTATAAGCTCTGAAGCGGGCCGCTCGGTTGAACAACGTTTCTACGGAGCGGCCCACGAGATCTCGAGAACCACACGGTGGAACCTGGTGAGACTTGGCAGAAGCAAAGGGCTGAATTTGCACAAATTTGCTAAAAAAGAATCAGGTCTCTGAGTGCAATAGTTTTTTTGTAACGTCGTGTCAAAAATGGGCCGCTCTGAGCACAATCGTTTTCCCCTTATTACTCAGCTGGCTTGTGTGCTACAGAAATGTTTCATACACCATATTTTAGTAAAAAACGTGCAGATTAACACACAGTTTAAATCAAAAACTAATATGCAAAACTATAAAAGTCATCGGCTCCGAAGTATTTCTTCAAAACGATTCGTATGAGCGGCCCCATATTTCAGCACTTATTTCAGCTTAGACTTAACCTACTTGCTTGATTTAAACACTAAGTTTTAGCAAAAAACTTCTGCTAAAATTTTACATATAAATTTTCTGAAAACCATCAAGTAGGTAGTGAAATAATAGCAAATTAAATAATCATACCGTTTCGTCCGAGCGGCCCAACCATTGTGGCGCTCGTATAGCTCGTATCGTGATCGCACTTTGCCTAGGAATTTGCTAAAATTTGCAGAAATCGAATGGTCTTATCGAAAAAATTGCAGAAGCAACAATAAAAGAGTTATAAGCTCCGAAGCGGGCCGCTCGGTTGAACAACGTTTCTACGGAGCGGCCCACGAGATCTCGAGAACCACACGGTGGAACCTCGTGAGACTTGGCAGAAGCAATGATCTGAATTCGCACAAATTTGCTAAAAAAGAATCAGGTCGCTGAGTTCAATACTTTTTTTGTAATCGATATGTCAAAATGGGCTGCTCCGAGGTAAATCGTTTTACCCTTATTACTCAGCTTACTGGTGTGCTAGAGAAATGTTTCATGCACCGAATTTTAGTAAAAAACGTGCAGATTAACACACAGTTTAAATCAAAAACTAATATGCAAAACTATAAAAGTCATCGGCTCCGAAGTATTTCTTCAAAACGATTCGTAGGAGCGAGCGGCCCCATATTTTAGCACTTATATCAGCCTTGACTTAACTTACATGCATGGTTCAAACGCCAAGTTTTAGCAGAAAACTTCTGCTAAAAAGTGGTACAAATTGTTTCTGGAGACCATCAGTAGATCGTGAAATAATTTCAAAATAAACGAATTATAGGTATTGACACAAGATTTAAGCGGGCGGTAGTGAGTAGTGGGGTAACCATACACTGTATCTACTTATATTTTCCGAAGATTAAGTATATTATAAGAGTTAAGGCAATATAGTTACGTACATATTTACAAATTGGTTCATATTTAAAGTACCTAAGTATTTTTTAAGTATGTAGAATATAAACTACAGGTAGGTTTGTAAATCCTTACTAATATTATAAAGGCGATAGTGTTTGTTTGTTGGTTTGTGCTGTAATCACGCCACAACAGAGCTACCGATCGACGTGATATTTAGCATGTGTATAGTTGAAGACCTGGAGAGTGACATAGGCTACTTTTTATCCCGGAAAATCAAAGAGTTCCCGAGGAATTTTAAAAACTAAATGCACGTACACTTGAGCAATGTTAATTTCCCATATGGCCATTATCCTCCTTGTCGCCCAGTAGTACGAGATGAGTATGAGTAGATATATTATATGGAACATCATAACATTGACAATTGACATAAATGATGCCTGAAAACTAGACAATTGAATCTTACTAATTTACTTTTTATCCCGACATATTTAGATCCCGGGCGCGCATAATATATAAAAAAATGATAATATAATATATAAATGATAATTTTACTATCATCTTCGGAAAATATAAGTAGGTACAGTGTGGTTACCCCACTAGTCACTACCACCCGCTTAAATCTTGTGTCAATACCTATAATTCGTTTATTTTGAAATTATTTCACGATCTACTGATGGTCTACAGAAACAATTTGTACCGCTTTTTAGCAGAAGTTTTCTGCTAAAACTTGGCGTTTGAACCATGCATGTAAGTTAAGTCAAGGCTGATATACGTGCTGAAATATGGGGCCGCTCGCTCCTACGAATCGTTTTGAAGAAATACTTCGGAGCCGATGACTTTTATAGTTTTGCATATTAGTTTTTTATTTAAACTGTGTATTAATCTGCACGTTTTTTACTAAAATATGGCGCATGAAACATTTCTCTAGCACACCAGCAAGCTAAGTAATAAGGGTAACGATTTCGCTCGGAGCGGCCCATTTTGACATATCGATTACAAAAAAGGTATTGCACTCGAGAGTCCTGATTCTTTTTTAGCAAATTTGTGCGAATTCAGATCATTGCTTCTGCCAAGTCTCACGAGGTTCCACCGTGTGGTTCTCGAGATCTCGTGGGCCGCTCCGTAGAAACGTTGTTCAACCGAGCGGCCCGCTTCGGAGCTTATAATTCTTTTATTGTTGCTTCTGCAATTTTTTCGATAAGACCATTCTATTTCTGCAAATTTTAGCAAATTCCTAGGCAAAGTGCGATCACGATACGAGCTATACGAGCGCCACAATGGTTGGGCCGCTCGGACGAAACGGTATGATTACTTAATTTGCAATTATTTCACTACCTACTGATGGTTTTCAGAAAATTTATATGTAAAATTTTAGCAGAAGTTTTTTGCTAAAACTTAGTGTTTAAATCATGCAAGTAGGTTAAGTCTAAGCTGAGATAAGTGCTGAAATATGGGGCCGCTCCTACGAATCGTTTTGAAGAAATACTTCGGAGCCGATGACTTTTATAGTTTTGCATATTAGTTTTTGATTTAAACTGTGTGTTAATCTGCACGTTTTTTTACTAAAATATGGTGTATGAAACATTTCTGTAGCATACAAGCCAGCTGAGTAATAAGGGGAAAACGATTGTGCTCAGAGCGGCCCATTTTTGACACGACGTTACAAAAAAACTATTGCACTCAGAGACCTGATTCTTTTTTAGCAAATTTGTGCGAAATAAGCTCTTTGCTTCTGCCAAGTCTCACCAGGTTCCACCGTGTGGTTCTCGAGATCTCGTGGGCCGCTCCGTAGAAACGTTGTTCAACCGAGCGGCCCGCTTCGGAGCTTATAACTCTTTTATTTTTGCTTCTGCAATTTTTTCGATAAGACCATTCGATTTCTGCAAATTTTAGCAAATTCCTAGGCATAGTGCGATCACGATAGGAGGGGTGGGCCGCTCGGTCGTAACACTAACAATATATGAGTTATAATATAACTAATAAATAAATTAAATATATGACTTATATTAGTAATAAAGACTGTCTGCCTATGGTGTATAACCCTTCTCTGAGAGGAGACCTGCGCTCAGTAGTGAGCCGTTGGGTTGCTGATGATTATGATGTTTATGAGCCACCAGCTAGGAAACCTCAAAGTAGAACTTCTGGTATCTTCCAGGTTCCCCAGTGACTCGCATCTCCATTCTGCCTGGCTTGGAGCCCTCGGCAGACAAGACACTCCCCTCCCCAACCCTGCTGTGGTCTGCTCGCAGCATTTCCTGAACGAGGACATGTATGAAACAGAAAGTGGCTCAAGGCAACTTCGTACTGGTGCTATTCCCTCAACAGTACAGGTATTACTTCTTCTTCTTCTTTGTCAACCAATAGACGTCCACTGCTGGACAAAGGTCTCTTGCATGGACTACCACAGGCCTTGGTCTTGCGCTGCTTGAATTCAGTGGCTCCCTGCAACATGTTTGATGTTGTTGGTCTACCTTTTTTTTTTAGTTGATGACAAGCTAGTCCTTGACTGCGATCTCACCTGATGGTAAGTGACGATGCAGTCTAAGATGGTAGCTGACTAACTTGGAAGGGGTATGGCAGTGAACATTCAACCCTTACTCCTAATTGGTTTCTATTACATGTCGGAGCAAGTATCCTCGTCGGCAACAAAGTCAAACTTATTTGTCGCGCAACGAGGGTAGGTAGCGTGGAAAGATCAATTTCATTACCTAGGATGTTTATTGTTCGAACAAAGTACCCTCAAAAGCCCCTCTTTTACATTTATTAGCGATGGACCAGAAGCGGGAATTATTAGTCAAAACTAATCAGGCTTTAAGAGAACGCGTCTCTTAAAACGCTGAAACCCTACCTAAAGCCGTCGCCACCATCCCCAATAACGGCCCCTTTCCACTCAGCTAATAACCACAGCACGACCACGGTAATATTATCTGTATACAGTATTGTAACTTCATACAAACGGACGAAGCGCGAGCTATGCCTACGCGCCTCGATCTCGGTAAGCGCTCGGTACGCAGACAGTCGCGACTGTGCCGCAGTGACGAACGGACGGTGTTATGTTTTTTAACAATAACTGCGCAATTTTTTTTACTAAAAATAAGTTCAAGTATATATTTAATATGACGAGGAGGATATATTGTGCTGTTTTTGGTTGCATGAATTCGTCAATAACGCATCCAGAGATAACTTTTTTTAAATTACCTGGAAACTCTGAAAGGTAAGACTCTAAAATAATTTTACTTACTAGTAGGTAGGTACAAAATGTGTGTATTTTTAATGGATAAGGTATTTCCTTTTATCTCCCGAAAAAAAGATGTCTGGATTAATAAATAAAGTGAATAGAGTAAAGGAAAGTGATTGACACGAGTGAAATAGGTAGTTATAGGCGGTTCATGAATCACGATACGGTACGTACGCTTGTGTTAAAACCTCGGGGCATGTGTGTTTTGTTTTGTTAGTTTGTATAATTCAATGTAGAGACGTGGTATTTTATTATTAATAATACAGCTGACTCTCGTTGATTCGAAACTCGAGGGACTATTACGCAAATATTTTTCGGTCGCAAATTTATAAGACCGATTTGTTATTCATTCATAAACATGGTTTTAGGGTTCCGTACCAAAATGGTAAAAATGGAACCCTTATGGTGAGACTTTCTCCGTCCGTCCGTCCGTCTGTCACAGTCGATTATTTAAGTAACTATTAAAGCTATCGACATGAAATTTGGAATAGTTGTGTATAATAGTGGCCCAACAACATTGGAATAAGAAAAAATCAAAAATTCTTTTTAGTTTAATTAAAAAAGAGGAAAAATCGGGAGTTTGAAATTTCAAAGTAAGATAACTATACCGAGTGGGGTATCATATGAAAGGGCTTTACCTGTACATTCTAAAACAAATTTTTATTTATTTTTAAATATCTTCTTCTTCTTTATCAACCTATAGACGTCCACTGCTGGACAAAGGTCTCCTGCATGGACTTCCACAGGCTTCGGTCTTGCGCCGCTTGGATCCAGCGGCTCCCTGCGACTCGTTTGATGTCGTCGGTCCACCTGGTGGGGGGCCTGCCAACACTGCGTTTCCCGGTGCGGGGTCGCCACTCCAACACCTTGGGACCCCAACGACCATCAGCTCTTCGAACTATGTGCCCCGCCCATTTCCACTTCAGTTTCGCGACACGCTGAGCTATGTCGGTGACTTTGGTTCTCCTACGAATCTCCTCATTTCTGATTTGATCTCGCAGGGATATACAGAGCATAGCTCTCTCCATCGCTCGCTGGGTGACCCTGAGCCTTCTTATGAGGCCCATAGTTAGCGACCATGTCGTATTTTTAAATATAGTTTTTGAATAATCGGGCAAAATGTCGAAAAATATACCGTCCCCCCCCCCCCTTATCTCCGAAGTTTACCAATCGAAAAATCAGAAATAATTATGGTCAATAGAGGTTTATGTATATTTTAAAGGAAAAATAAAACCAACGCTCTAACTAGCATAGTTTTTTTTATATTAACAATAGACCTCCACAAACAAAGTTAACGATTAATAAGCAAATTTATGTAATATTATCGTTTTACTTTTACTTCTAGAGTACGGAACCCTCGGTGTGCGAGTCCGACTCGCACTTGGCCGGTTTTTTTTAATTAAATCTACCAATCAAAAAACAACACGCATTTTTATTGAACACTTCCTATTTATTAATTCACAAAGTATTTTATTTGTTTATATAAAAAAAAGTATATTTACAATCACAAAACTAAATGGAAACACAAAGTAGGCAAATGTAATTAAAATGCTGGAGGCGGGCAGCCCTATCGCATGTTTACGTACCGCGCGGCTGTAGGCATTTATGTCAAAGATACGGCCGAGTTACAATACTGTATACAGATAATATTACCGTGGCACGACAGACAAACCACCATCTGAACGTGAGGGTAGTTATCAAAAATATCAAAGTATAGATTAATCAAAACAACATCTGAACGTGAGGGTAGTTATCAAAACATCAAAATATTAATTAATCAAACCAATATCTAAACATGAGGGTAGTTATCAAAACTATCAGAGTATTAATTTATCATTTACAGTAATTTAAGCGTACAGACAATATTTATCCGATTAGGGAACGATTGCTATCGCAATCCCTCAATCAAATAGAACGACCTAGACACGAAAGCATCTACTAGTCGAATGAGTCTCTGGGCAGAGACTCCCAAAGTAGTAATTAATCAATAACACCAATCTAAGCGTAAAGACAATCTTAACTCCTTTAGGGAGCGAACGATATCGCAAACCCTCAATCAAGTAGAACGACCTAGATGCGAAAGCACCTACTAGTCGTATTGAGTCTCTGGGCAGAGACTGACTTCGTATCGTCGAAAACGCCCTTTTATACTAATATTTCAAGATGGCGCGCAAGATGGCGTACCCGCGCTGTCAAAGTCAAATGTTAATTTGATTAAACTAATTTTAATAAATAAAAGGAAACGGAAGTCAAAACAATACTCTTAAATAATTAATATAAATTAAACGGAAATCAATAGCGCCCACATACACGTCATCGTGCCGGTACGCTAAATCGCTTGGCGGCACGTCTTTGACGGTAGAGTGCTAACTAGCCACGGCCAAAGCCTCCCACCAGACCAGACCAGAGAAAATTCAGAAATTATAAATTCCCAAATTGACCCCGCCGGGAATCGAACCCGAGACCTCCCAGTTATAAGACAACAGCGCTCACCACTGAGCCAAGGGAGGTCGTCAAAACTTCCATACCATTTCGGCTTTACCTATGCCGAAAAACGCATCCCGATGCGGGGTCGCCACTCCAGAACCTTGGGACCCCAACGACGATCAGCTCTTCAGACTGTGTTACTGTTCGAACTGTGTTCTCTTACTAAATAAATAAAATATACAAAGTAGCCTATGTCAGAATTCACGTTGCTCTGTTGCTGCATGATTGAAGGACAAACAAACAAACGCACTTTTAAATTTATAATATTATTACTAGCTGATGCCCGCGACTTTGCTCGCGTGATTAAGGTTTTTTTTATTACTCTTATTCTATAAATATTTAGTGATGTACCATTTATTTTTTGACATTCGTAAGCGCTTTTGTAAGCCTCAATCGAAAAAATAAACAAAAATTTTAAAAAAAATTAACTCTTACTTTAATAACTAGATAAAAACAATTTTCACAAGACAACATAAATTTTCAATTCAAACTTTATGTCGTGTCAGATGTTAGCCGCGAATGTAGGTTCGCGCACGTTCGCCGCCTCCCCGCCCCCCCCTCATACCAATGGTATCGAATAGGGTATTTGACTACTTTTAGAAAATCATATTAAATTGTTAATAATGCTATGCTGAAGCTAACAAAACGTATATTTCGGCATAAATTCAAAAAAATAAATTGCCGCGGAAACGTTCCATTTGTTTACATGACGTCACAGTTCACACACAGTTCAATTACGATTCCAAAGCCCATAGGTGGCGTGAACTGTGACATCATTCGAGATTCAAGAACGTTTTCGATCTCGTGAACATGGCCAGAATTATAGCAATTTTAATTAATGTTTTCTTATTAAATAGAGCTTTATTTTTTAGTTTTGTCGTATGGAATAATGTTTTTAGATAATAATCTTTTAGGATGATTAAATTGTTCAAGGTCTGCCTAATATGCTTCGACACGCGAAGCAAGCTGTATCCAATGAGTAAATACAAGTTGGACGAAATATATGAACACTTAGTGGGATACCCTGTAAGTTGAATATAATTATTTAACGTATATATTTATCTTTCATCATCATCATTAACAACCCATCAACAGCTCACTACTGAGCGCAGGTCTCCTCTCAGAGAAGGGTTATAGGCGATAGTCCACCACGCTGGCCCAATGCGGATTGGCGGACTCCACACACCTACAAGAACATTATGAAGAACTCTCAGGTGTGCAGGTTTCCTCACGATGTTTTCCTTCACCGTTGAAGCAAGTGATATTTAATTGCTTAAACACACTTGACTCTGAAAAGTCAGAGGTACCCGGGATCGAACCTGCGACCCCCCGAATAGGAGACCACAGTCCTAACCACTAGGCTATCACTGCTTCTATATTTATCTTTACAGGATAGAAATTATCCTGTAACATTCTTTAGTATTCCAGCTACCTTTGTGCAAGGTTTAGCATATATTGGTTCTTGGCACACCTTAGACTTTTCAGAGCTATGTTCAAGAAACTAAATATCACTTGCTTTAGGATTGATTATCATAGTGAGGAAACCTGTACAACTGAGAACTCTCTATAATGTTCACAAGGGTGTGTAAAGTCTTCTCTTCTGCTTCTTTATCAACCTAAAGATGTCCACTGCTGGATAAAGATCTCCTGCATGGACTTCCACAGGCTTCGGTCTTGCGCCGCTTGAATCCAGGCAACAAAAAATATTTTCCTTCACATTCTAATTTTTATGCAATATTCAGAAGCTTAAAGACGTCCTCCAACGCAGCGGTAAATAACTTCGGGGAGATCACATATCCCTGTCGCACTCCACCCTACAAGTAAAAAGTCTGTAGTCTGCCAATTCACATTGGGCCAGCGTGATGGACTATAGCCTATAACCCATCTCAGATTGTACTCTGGCTCTGCTCAAGACTCAAGATAAATTAAAATGAGACACAAATATCTAATGACATAAATCTGTTTCGTTTTAACTCAGACTTGAGTCTGAGCTGAGTAAGAATGCCATCTATAGATGCCTGAGACTACAGCTCAGTAGTGAGCCATTGATGGATTGCTGATGATGATTAAGTATGAATAGAATAGAATAGAAATGTTTTAATTCAAATAAACTGTTTTAAAGTGCTTTTGAATCGTCGATGAATCTACCACTGGTTCAGAATGCCGTCCCTGCCGTTAAGAACCAGCAAGAAACTCGGCAGTTGCTCTTTTCAAGACAAGTTTACAATATAGTAGATATTATGCTATGTATGCAGTGTTTCCACAATGAGGGGAAGTTCCACAAAATTCCACAAAAACATACCTAATTATATCTTATTATAATTCAACACATGTTAAGACGGGCAGACAGAAAGCAGCCCCATTCCCGCCGGTGGCACCCGTTCATGAGCATGACGCATGACCCAGCCATTGCTTCACTCAACCATATTTGAGGGAACGTATGTATGTACGTATGTAAATATTACTTTGCATGTTGTTACAGTTGCATGACTCAGGGAACCTGCAGCAAACAGTGTGTGTACAATGTGCTCAGAGACTGGTGAACTTCAGCCAATTCAGAGACAAGAGCTTGAGGGCACGCTCCCTGATAATGGAGCTAGTTCAGAAACATGAATTGGTGAGTAATGTTTGATTCCTACCAGGATTATTAAGGCGGAATATACGAGTCTGCCCGCGAAATTCAAATTTAATTTGGTTATTCCCATTTTGTAAACTAATACGACAAAGTAAGCTTATGGCATTCTAATTGCGCCAGCGGAATTATCATCTTCACAGGTTTACATAAAAATCTTTACTTGAAAGTGACGAATTTAAGAAATTAATCAAAATACCGAGTTGGACGTGAGTTACTAACAAATTAGTCAGTATTTTGATTAATTTCTTAAACTGGTCACTTTCAAGTAAAGATTTTTATGTACACCTGTGAAGATGATAATTCTACTGGCGCAATTAGAATGCCATTAGCCTAGTTTGTCGTATTAGTTTACAAATTGCGAAAAACCAAATTAAATTTGAATTTCGCGGGCAGACCCGTATAATCATCCTTAAGATAACTAGCTTCTGCCCGCGACTTCGTCCGCGTGGAATAGTTTTAACTTCACCTTCACCACCTTAAAAACACCTTCGCAAATGATGCATTATTTTAGAACAAATTTATTTAGCATAGAAAAGGTTATAGTGAGCCAACCTTAAAAGATAGACATATGCTGTCGCAGACTTTTTTTTAGAACTTTTAAAGGGGAACAATTCTGTCGTACATGATTTTTGCGATACTGTAACCGTTTACGCAGCGCACGCAGCGGAAGCTCTCAAAAGGAAAAATAACTCAATTAAAATTCTTCAAAAAAAGCTTACACCTCTTAAAAATATTTTTCTTAGACTTTGATTGTTGGGAATTCCCAAACCCTATAGCCGTCTCACTGACCATTTGACGGGTCAGCGATGGGCCAATATGTGGAACAGCTATAAGAGATAATCTGCCCTTTTGCACACCCTTTAAACATTTAAGTTTTATGTTTTCTGATCATACTAATACTATAAATGCGAACTTGTGTTTGTTTGGTAGTTTGTCCTTCAATCACGCCGCAACAGAGCTACGGATCGACGTGAATATTTGCATGAGTATAGTTGAGGACCTGGAGAGTGACATAGGCTACTTTTTATCCCCGAAAATCAAAAAGTTCCCGAGGGATTTTAAAATTTAAATCCACGCGGACGAAGTCGCGGGCATCAGCTAGTACTAAATAAATAAATAATAATAAAAAAAAACAAAAATTCAAAATTATTTATTTCACGTAGGCCTACCTGTGGCTCTTATGACAAGTCATGACTCTACCACCGTTTCGGAAAGCGGATTCTGCTGAGAAGAGCCGGCAAGAAACTCAGCAGTTGCTCTTTTAAAAATAATCATGTTACAATATTATTATGAAACTATTACATTGTAATAAGTTTTTTATACTATCTTGTGGGCAGCTTGATGCCAAGTCGATTTACCCTATGCAACTTTGTTAGAATAAAATATAATATTTGCACAATGAGGGGAAGTTCAAAAAAAAAAGTACTACAATTCAATTCATGTTATGACAGGCAGACACAAAGTAGCCCAATTCCCGCCGGCGGCACCCGTTCACATAATATGTATGTAATAAACTAATTGTAATTTCCAGATAACAATGCAACACTTAGACTCGATGAGTGAAGTGATAAATGAACTGAAAAACAACATGGTGAGGACTGTTCAAAAGCCAGACCACTGTGATCTACACATAGACAGCTCTAACGAAGATACACAGATGGCGGTAGATACAGATGCATCCGTTGAAACTATATTTGTGAAACGTGAAGAGAGTCACATACCTATGTTGGTTGATGAAAACAACCTTCAAGTAGTTGGCAATGAAGACGCTCCAAACAACTTCAATGTAAATTTAGTCGTTACCAAAGAAGAATATCCATCAGACGATGAACGGAAACCAAACCTGACCGATCCGTTGCTCGTGACACCATCGACGTCCAAGGAACAAGCCGGACCAACGACCCTTATCAAGAGTGAAAGATTTGAATGCTCAGTATGTTCGGAGGAGTTTGCTGATGAAGACAGCTATAACTATCATATGACTACACATATGGAGGTGATTTCTTTTCTCATCTATCATCATACTAATATTGTAAATGCCTCGTTGGTCTAGTGGTTAGCTTGTTCGACTGCGGATGACGAGGTCCCGGGTTCGATTCCCGGGTTGGGCCGTTAAAAAAACATGTATTGGGTTTTTCTTCCAAAGAAATTCTCAGTACTAGCCTGGAGTTAGGAAGTTTGCGGGTAGTAACCCCCGTGCCTCGGAGAGCACGTAAAGCCGTCGGTCCTGCGCCTGATCTTTCTCCGGTCGTGTCGGATTTCCGTCCCATCGGACTATGAGGGTGAGGGAATAGAGTGCACCTGTGTTTGCGCACACACTTGTGCACTATAATATCTCCCGCGCAGATGGCTCACCTCTAAGGAGGCTGGCCGCCGTGATCGGATTCGGTAGGGAGGACATTATTATTATTGTAAATGCAAAAGTGTGTTTGTTTGTTGGTTTGTCCTTCATTCACGCCACAACAGAGCTACGGATTGACGTGATTTTTTGCATAGGTATAGTTGAGGAACTGGAGAGTGACATAGGTTACTGTTTATTCCGTAAAAGTATAGACATCCTGCGAGGTATATACATATATCATGATTATATCAGTATAGGTGTAGTAATATTGTTACGTGTATGGGGTTCCGATTAAAATGCTAGTTTCCAGTCAAAACAGAACAATGGGTAGGTACCTACACGGTTTTTGTAAACAAGCTGGAACAATAGCAGGTACTTCTCTCGTAGGTACTAAAATAAAAAATGATGAGGAATATGATGTAGAGGGAGATGTTATAAGTGTGGTAAATTGAATTTCAGGAGAATCAGGGCAGCCGTGATCCAGCTGAGGGAGCCAGTGCAGAGTTCGAAAGTTCTTCTGGTGAGTGGAGATGATGCTACTTTAGAACCTGGATAATTGAGATCTAGAGATGCTGGGTCATAGTCTTTATAAACCATCCAATAGAAAAAACAAGTCTAAAATTGTATGTCACCATCAAGAACCCATCAACGTCTCACTACTGAGCGCAGGTCTCCTCTCAGAGAAGGGTGATAGGCCATTAATTAGATGCATCAATTGAGCTCTTAATTAGATGCTATTATGAATAGAATAGAAATGTTTTTTATTCAAATAAACTTTTTTACGGGAACTAATTTTTTGAGCTGTTATTAAAATATTCAAGATGCTATTATGATCAGTTCAAAAACATATTGAGCAGTTATTTAATTTAATGGCGGTTGATTAATTATTGCGACAGTAAAACATGGACAGTAATAAAAAATCAATTAGTCGGTTATCTTATCATACAATGTCAATTCTAAAAATAATTGAGCAGTCCATATAACTGAATGAGCGGCAAAAATGATGGAATGAGCGGTTCGATTCGAAATAGTTCGGCAGATCATAGCGAGCGGTGACACCCGAACTCAAATTCATTGAAAAGAGAGGTAAATGTTCATTAGTTGGGTGGAGCTTATTAGCGCGGGTGACGGAAGCGACCTATCACAGGGTTCGTAATCATCTCGCGTGAGCTCGCGTTTTGAATTCTTGCATTTGTTTTCGTAATAAGCTATCTTACTAGGAATATAGCTATAATACGAACGCGATCTAGCCTAACAAGAACTATATTTGCCAAAATTTAAAGTTACAATAGGTTGGGGTTTGACAAGAACACTCAGGTGCCTGCCAGGAACACTTAGGTTCTATTTCTTCAATACCTAAGTTAATTCTCAAATTACCAAAGATGTCTCAATTAAGAAATTATCTCAGTGATCGTCGATTTTACCACCTCATTGTTTATAGAATTGCTTAGAATGAGATTTCTTACCGAAAAATTCCGATTTATTACTGCCCACACGTAACGGCTCGTTTAATAATTTTTACCGCCCATTTAATTATTTTCCTGCTCAAGTATATATATTCACTGATCCATTTCATTATTTTTTATTACTCATTTTTGTTTACTTTACTGCTTAGTTTTAACTGCTGAACTAGTTATTAAACGTGCCATTTATAATTTTTGACTTACCAAAACTGCTATTTACAACTGCCTCTTTAAATCAGTGCCCTTTTCTACAAGTGCTTTTGAATCGTCGATGAGTCTACCACTGGTTCGGGATGCCCTTCCTGCCGAGAAGAACCAGCAAGAAACTCGGCGGTTGCTCTTTACAAACCAAGTCTACAATTCAATAAATACATTCAATAAATACATTTACATTGACGCTAATGTCATCCAATACGATTACGATCAATGGAATAACTTTAGACAATTACACCTCTGACTGTTTAAATCGCATTTGAGCGAGCGACGGTGCCGATGCTTTAGTTATTGGCGTGAGCGAGTCAAAAATGATCACATATTACTGCCACACACACGTACTGCCCATGGTAAAAGAAATATAAAGTTTGCAGGAGTGCAAGTTTATAATAAATTACCGAAGGAGGTGAAGAATGCGACTCAATGCGTTCAACATATTTAAACGCAAACTGAAGAAACATGTACTTCATGATATAAATTTGCTCACATGATTTTAATAAGTTACTATAAAAATTAACTTACTGGTGTGAACTACACTGTGGCAACGATATCGCATTCTTCAACCGGAGTCCATGACGGATTTTGAGGGTAGATTCGGAACGAAAAATAAATTGTATAAGCATCTGACTGCCAAATTTAAACTGTATAATTGTTTTTCTCTATAAGTGAATTTTGTAAAATTCGTTGAGAAAATAAATTCTTTAACCTGGAATCTTTTTGAGATTCGCGATTCGATCATTTCCAAAAATAGGTAGTGACTTGTAATCTAATCTAATTAATTCGATCAATTGCGATCGACACAGCTCTAGTTCACAAAAATTTAAAACACCCCCGACATGTGAATCTATGGCCGGACTATGTGTGATTCTGGTTGCAGCATCAGGTCGAAGTTATCAATTAATTGTCATTTAACAATTATACTGGCTCGCGTGGAGCACTTAATCGAGTAATCATAGGCCAAAAATGCCTTACATCATTTTGGAAAAGAGCTTATACTCTTTCACTGTTGGACCGATATTAACCAAACATAGCTAAGAACCACCGCAAGGAAACTGGCTTTCAAAAAAACCGCATCGAAATCGGTCCATCCGTTTGAGCGCTACGATGCCACAGACAGACAGACATCGATGTCAAACTTATAACACCACTCTTTTTGAGACAGGGGTTAAAAAATATCAACTCGAGATTTGATCCTTTTTTTTGGGCGCCCTATTTAAATTGTGTATCCTACTAGTTTTTACTGCGACTTCGTCCATGAAGAGGTAGACTTTTAACAATCCCACCTAAACTCCTGTTATGTCAGGATAAAAGGTAGCCTATGTTACTCAAAGTGCTCGACTATACCCACCCCCATTGCTGCGTGATCAACGGACAAACCAATAAAAAACAAACACAGTTTCGCATTTATCTAAGGACAACTCGTATGTTAAAACTAGCCTTTGTCGCGGCTTATAAATCTGTTTTTTCAAATGGGCCGTTAAGTGGTTTGAGCTGTGCGTTGATAGATCGGCCAGTCGCATTTTCCTTTTTAACTTCCCCTCATTGTGGAAACTCTGCATACATAGAATAATATCTATTAAGTATATTGTAAAAGTATTTTGAAAAGAGCAACTGCCGAGTTTCTTGCTGGTTCTTCTCGGCAGGAACAGCATTCCGAACCAGTGGTAGACTCATTGACGATTCAAAAGTACTTGTAAAAGTTTATTTGAATAAAAAACATTTCTATTCTATTCTAACCGACTTCAAAAAGGAGGAGTTTCTCAATTCGTCGGAATCTTTTTTTATGTATGTTCACCAATTACTCGAAGAGGCCTGAGCCCATTTGGTTGGATAACCAAATCGGTTAAAAAAAAAGAAAAAAGTATATTTCTTATTTTTCAAAGGGGCGGTCTTCACAGGTGGTCCCATTTAAATTTTATGGAAATCGATCAAGTGGTTTTAAAAAAATCAACAATACGTTACATACTTTGTAGTGGTGCGGGCGTTTGAAGTCGGTTTTCTAAAAATAATTTTTTATATTAAATTATATTATATATATCCTCTGGCATATCCTCAAGCAGTGATAGCCTAGTGGTTAGGACTGTGGTCTCCTATTCTATTCGGGGGGTCGCAGGTTCGATCCCGGGCACGCACCTCTGACTTTTCGGAGTCATGTGCGTTTAAGCAATTAAATATCACTTGCTTCAACGGTGAAGGAAAACATCGTGAGGAAACTTGCACACCTGAGAGTTCTCTATAATGTTCTCGAAGATGTGGGAAGTCCGCCAATTCGCATTGGGCCAGCGTGGTGGACTATGGCCTATAAGCCTTCTCTGAGAGGAGACCTGCGCTCAGTAGTGAGCTGTTGATGGGTTGCTAATGATGATGATGATTATATCCTCTGGCATAACCCAGTCTTGTTTGTTTGTCTGTCTTTGTGTGTAGTGTAACATGCCTCTAAACCTAGAATTTCTCGCTTATCCAGGTTCGATTATATTGTATGCATTTCAGCTGAGAACATCAACAAGGCATTTCATAATAACAAGCTAAATTTTTTTTTCAAATAAATATTTGTTTATTACATTTTACTTGTATAAAATATGTATGATACACATATTGACGACCTCCCTGGCGCAGTGGTGAGTGCGGTGGTCTTATAACTGGGAGGTCCCGGGTTCGATTCCCGGCGGGGCCATTTGGGAATTTATAATTTCTTAATTGTCTCTGGTCTGGTCTGGTGGGAGGCTTTGGCCGTGGCTAGTTACCAGTCTACCCTCAAACACGTGCCGCCAAGCGATTTAGCTTCCCGGCACGTAGTTACACGAAAAACCTTTTCCGATTGGGACTAAGAAAGTAAAATTTTCGGGCAGGGTTTTTAAAGAATTTTTTTGGAAAGAATATTAATGCTAATAGAATAATTTTTTATTCCAATAAACTTTCAACAACTAAAAAAGTGCGAATTCGAATCGTCAAGTAAATCTATCACTTCGGAATGCAGTTCCAGAGAAGAACAAGCGAGAAACTCTGCGGTTGCTCTTTAAAAAAAATAAGATTATTTTGTTGTACAAAACAGTTACATATTAATTTCTTAACACATGCTCATAAATTGCTGGTGATGGAGTTATATGGTGGTGGAATTATATATATACGGTGGTGGAGTTATATCCACGCCTTTTTATCATTTTTAATATAATCTCCAATTGTATAATACGCTTTTTTTCATTAGAATACCTTTAAAAGATTTCTTACCTTGTGTAAAGGCAAGCCTAAAATCGACTGTGGATTTCTATTATAGAACGTTACGCCAATTCCCACAAACGACTTTCGGACTTTCTTGAGGCGTAGTCGATAAATAATATTTTTAATATTGTAAGCCTGACAATGCCTTGCTCTTCTCAGTTGAAACGCATAGTAATATACTATATGTATAAGTGCATGATTCAAACAGCATACAGCCGCAAGATTAGCATTTTTCAATACAGAAAATTGTATGCGTGCGCGATGTGGCGTCATTGCGTTGCTTCTTATATAGAAAAATCATTTCTTCTAATGTCAGATGGTGCAATGGAGAAGTGTTATTTTCGTGAATTAAAAAATAAATAAAAAATAATAATAAAATTATGTTTGTTTTTGTTTATTTGTTTTTCCGGTATAAAAAGTAGCCTATGTCACTCTCTAGGTCCTCAACTATACCCATGCAAAAAATCCCTAGCTCTGTTGCTCCGTGACTGAAGGACGAACCAATAAATAAACACGCTTTCGCATTTATAAAATTAGTAAGAAATAATTAACTTTGATGATCTATATCTCTGTAATTATTTGACGGCTAATTTCAATCTTTTTGATCTTGTATAATCTACTAGCTGATGCCCGCGACTTCGTCCGCATGGATTTAGTTTTTAAAAATCCCGCGGGAACTCTTTCATTATCCGAGATAAAAAGTAGCTCTCCCGGTCTGAGGAACCACTACTACATCCATTAATATACCCATGCAAAAAATCGCATCAATCCGCTGTTCTCTTGCGACGTGATTGAAGGACAAACCAACAAACAAACACACTTTTTATAATTGTCAAATTTTTTACCAAAGACAAAATTACGTCTAGCTGTCATTTACGTTTTTTTATTCCACGTTTTATAGTGACTTGACGAAAACGCGGTCGAACGGGATAAAAAGTATCCTATGTCCGTCTCCTGGTTCTAAGCTACCTCTCCACCAATTTTCAGCCAAATCGGTTCATTCGTTCTTGAGTTATAAATAGTGTAACTAACACCACTTTCTTTTATATATATAGATTACTATTCTAATACCATGATGTTACATGCAACGTCCCATCAGCAGTATTCCATCCAGTATAATTTAATATAAAAGACTCTTTTTATAAAACCGACTTCAAACGCCCGCGCCACTACAAAGTATATAATTTATTGTTGATTTTTAAAAACCGCTCGACCGATATCGATTAAATTCAATGGGACCACCTGGAAGTATGTATACCCTTTGAAACAAAAAAAGAATTTTCCAAATCGGTTCAGGCGTCTTGGAGTAATTGGTGAACATAACGAACCGCTAAGGTGTGGAACGCACTTCCAACATCTGTGTTTCCGGCCACGCATAACCTCAGTACCTTCAAGGCAAGAGTGAATAGGCATTTTCTAGGCAAGAGCGCTCCAACCTAGACCTTATCAGTGCTGTCCAGCATTGATTGTCGTCAAGCGCAAGCCTATCCCGAAAAAAAAAACACACACATAAAAATTAAAAAAAGATTCCGACGATTTGAGAACCTCCTTTTTTGAAATCGGTTAAAAATCGGTGCGCCGTGGCGCCGCAACGCGTTTTGTTACATCGTTTTGACATAGGCAGCATCGGGCGTGCCTCAAAAACATGGCGGCGATCTCTGATGACGTTTCACGAATCAGTGGTGATATTCTTTAAAATTGATTGCATCGGTCTAGTAACGTCGTTTTATTTGATGGAGTTACGTCGTTTTATTACAGATTATCAAGTTTGTACTCGTTTACTCTAGTCCTAGATGATATCTAGGTTCTGATGATGAAGCTGGAAGGTGGCTATGGAAAATCTGTAATAAAACGACATAACCCCATCGAGGTTGGGCTCGTTTGATTCATCTTGACAAGTACTCTCGTCCTAGATTATTATCCAGGGTCTGATGATGTAGCCAGCTACTATCAAAGCTTGTTTTTTTTTAAATTTTTTTTTGTGTGAATTGGTAGACTTCACACACCTCTGAGAGCATTATGGAAAACTGGCTTGCAGGTTTAATCAGGATGTTTTGTTTCACCATTAAGGTGGATTATACGAGTCTGCCCAGGAAACTCAAATTTAATTTGGTTGTTCCTATTTTGTAAACTAATACGACAAAGTAGGCTTAGGGCATTCTAATTGCACCAGTAGAATTATCATCTTCACAGGCTTACATAAAAATCTTTACTTGAAAGTGACCACTTTAAGAAATTAATCAAAATACCGAGTTGGACTTGAGTTACTCACAAATTAGTCAGTATTTTGATTAATTTCTTAAACTGGACACTTTCAAGTAAAGATTTTTATGGAAACCTGTGAAGATAATAATTCTACTGGCGCAATTAGAATGCCATTAGCCTAGTTTGTCGAATTAGTTTACAAATTGCGAAAAACCAAATTAAATTTGAGTTTCGCGATCAGACCCGTATAATCATCCTTAAAGGTGATATTTTCGCTACTTTACTGAGTTACTGATTTAATTTAACAACATCATTATTCGGTTATTATTGATTATGTTCAGTATTGAAAAATGCGTTATGTACCTACAACTCTTGCGGCTCATATGCGATTTCATTTTTAATTATAAACTGCAGCTCAGACTATGCTATACTATTTTCTACTCCGTCATTATAGCATACTACGTCATACGTATAGGAAGCTATATTATAGTATTGCTTAGTGTTAAACTTATTCATACAAAAAAATGATGAGCGATATTGTATTACTATTTATTATTTGGGATATAAGCTATAATTATAATTATTATACCATAGTCTGAACTGCGTGTAAATTTTGAAATGTTGCAAACGAATATTTTCAAAAATAAATAAATAAGGCAACATTTTAAAATTAAAACCTATGGTGTGTTGGGTAAAATCATGGGTTTTTTCCTAAAACGCCCCGACCGGGAAGCGAACCCGTAACGCGACGACCGTGCTTGCACCGCTGCGCCAGAGAGGTCGTATTTCGCTAAGCCACTCGTTCTTGGGTTCTCATGTTTAAGCGAGTTCAAAATAACGAGGTTAGAATATCTTGAAGAGCTAGTTTTTGCTAAAAAAAAACTTTATGATGATAACACTAATTTCACCGGGAAAATTCGTAGATAGTCTTGCACCAAATACCAAAAAAAATAGAATCATATTTTGTTAAAGTTAAGTTAAATATTGATTTTTTTTTAATTTTTTTTTGTAAATTTATGAGGGTACTACTAAATTTTCCTTAGAAACGATCACGCAATACTACCTTGTAGTGTCAGTATACATTTTCTTTCACCATAAATGAACTGAATGTACCTAGATTTTTTTAGAGAAAATCTACTTGCAGCGATGAGCATTTTGAGATCACCAAGATATTATCAAGAAAAATGGACCCCTGCAATGCTTGCAGGCTGGTGTTGCTTTTTTTAGGGTTCCGTACCAAAATGGTAAAAATAGAACCCTTATGGTGCGACTTTCTCCACATCGATGAAATGATTTTAAGCATTTTTGGAATGCTCGTTGTGATTGTTTGATTCGTGTCAATGGTGGATACACAGATTTATTAACTTATTTCATAATAGGATTTTTTCATTTGAATGAGGATAATCCTCATTCAAATAAAAAAAATCCTCATTCTTTGCCCTTAAGGGCCGATTTCACCAACGTAAAATAAGTCTTATCCGAGCATAAATTTGATATTTTGAATTTTAACAGTATTTTCAATACAAAAACTGTCAGAATGTCCAATTTATTCCTCGGTGAAACGTCACTCGACGTTGGTGAAATCGGATATTAATTGATGACATTAACTTAAATTAAATTCCCACTATTTGCAGAAATTGCAATTTTTCTTAGTTTTTACAAAATATAGGAATAAGTTGTTAACTTAAATCAAAGTGGGCATGAGTTTATATAAAATCATGTTACCTAATGTGTTTCAAAGCGTTCGCCCTATATTAGGCGTCTAATGAGAATAAGGTTGTTGGCATTTCAACGAAATGTATAGGGGACAATCAACTTTCTTTTGTCCTTCCAGGAAAAGTATAAAGAAAAATGTTAGCATGTTTTTTTTTTGTGTATGTGAAAATGTATGTTTCATTTCAGTCACTCCTTTTAACGTGGGGCCTCCGACACGTTCAAAGTACGACCAGATGGTCGTAGATGGTGTGGCCCAACCAAATCCCATCATTGAAGCAGTCATTAGAAAAGCGTGTGATCGTGTAAGAAACGCGTGCGTTGATAAAACCAAAAGTAATAGTAAGATTAATAAACCCAAAAGTAATCGCAAGATCAATAAACCTAAAAGTGATAGTAAGATTAATAAATCAAAAAGTAATAAAAAGATTAATAAACCAAAAAGTAATAGTAAGCTTAACAAACCCATAAGTAAAAGTAAAATGACCTCTAAATCTAATAGTGAATACGTCAGTCTTCAAACAAATCCCACCCTTGAATCATTCACTACAAAAACATGTAAGCTTAATGAACCCAAAAGTAATATCAAAAAGACTTCTCAATCCATGAGTGAAGTCAGTCTTCAGACAAATCCCTCCCTTGAATCAGTCACTACAGAAACGTGTAATCTTAATGATCCCAAAAGTAACATCAAAAAGACTTCTCAATCCATGAGTGAAGTCAGTCTTCAGAAAAATCCCTCCCTTGAATCAGTCACTACAAAAACGTGTAATCTTAATGAACTCAAAAGTAATATCAAAAAGACTTCTCAATCCATGAGTGAAATCAGTCTTCAGACAAATCCCTCCCTTGAATCAGTCACTACAAAAAAGTGTAATCTTAATGAACCCAAAAGTAATATCAAAAAGACTTCTCAATCCATGAGTGAAGTCAGACTTCAGAAAAATCCCTCCCTTGAATCAGTCACTATAAAAACGTGTAATCTTAATGAACCCAAAAGTAATACCAAAAATACTTCTCAATCCATGAGTGAAGTCAGTCTTCAGACAAATCCCTCCCTTGAATCAGTCACTACAAAAACGTGCTATCGTAATGAACCCAAAAGTAATATCAAAAAGACTTCTCAATCCATGAGTGAAGTCAGTCTTCAGACAAATCCCTCCCTTGAATCAGTCACTACAAAAACGAAGCTTAATGAACCTAATAGTAATATCGAAAATACTTATCCATCCATGAGTGAATACAAAGCTACATCTAAGAATGAAAGATATGATAATCGGTTTACATGCAAGATTTGCAATGCTAAATACAATCAAGAACTCAATTTACACCGTCACATGAGAGTCCACACTGGCGAATACTCTTATGCTTGTCAGTTCTGCGACTACAAATGCGCAATCAGGAGTTATCTCGTTTTACACATACGATCACACCGTCGTAAAAAAACCTTTTCTTGCGGTCTGTGTAACTGTAAATTCGCGAGAAAGTACGAAGTAGAGGGTCACCGCACAACACACAATAAGGCCTCGTTTTCGCATAGGCGTGGCGTTGCGCTTCTCGCGGCGCGTCGAGTCGCGTGAGCGGTCGCGCGATATGGCCAAGGTATGAGGGCGAGCGAGAGCGAGCGAGCGACGCGCCGCGCGACGCGCAACGCCACGCCTATGCGAAAACGTGGCCTAAGAGTCTAAGTGAGAGAGTAAGAGTGATTGATAAACGGTTTAAATGCGAAATTTGTAATGCTGCATACACGCACGAAACTCATCTCTTAATACACGTACGCAGTCACACAGGCGAGAAACCCTTTCCTTGTGATCGGTGCGAGTTAAAGTTTAAAAGAAAATGCGATTTAACGAACCATCAAAAACACCACACGCGAATAGCCTTACACGATCATGATTATTATAGAACGCATTAAGACTCATTCGCGCGACAAACATTTTTCTTGTTAGCTATGCGAGTAAAGGTCAACTACGATAACATGGCGCGACCCTCTAAAAGACATGTCCCAGTTCAGTATGAAGGGTGGTTTTTTATTCCGAGTGTCCATGAACTTGAACCAAACTGCCATCACGTGAAAGAGAAAAATAAATAAAATTAAACGCCATAAAAATAATAATTTTAGAATCCTCGGTTTTTTTAATTAATTTTCAAAAATATCGTTTGTAAAAATATTTTTTGATGGATGGCAACACTAAAAACTTTTTCTAATCTATTGATCTATCAAATCTGGCACCTGTTACTGTCACCTAAATGTCATTTTGAACCATGGCACTAGGAAATAGATAATCTTGTCTTTTTTGGCTTTACCATGGAACTAGGAATTACGACTACGGGCTTTACTATCTAAAATAATCGACATTCGATACTGAAAATTGTCGAAAATGAAATTCCTGCAATTCTTGACAATCACCTGACATTGACAACTTACATAGACAAATATTTTCAAGTTTTTTTAAACCGGTGTGTAATAACAAAGCAAAGGATAAGCAAAGGTCGTTATATGAGTCAAACATGGAACTAGGAATATGGAGTCAAAACAAAAAATATTTTTCTTATTTTCGGAGGCTTTAAAAAATCTGTAAATTATTTTGATGGAAGCGTTTTTAGATCTCTATCCAACTACATTAAAACCTATTTTGGACAACACCATTCGAAACATTTGAAAGTATACGTGAAAGTATTCATTATGTGCTACCGAGACACACAACGCATGTGTGCATGTTGAGACCGACGTCAAACAAAAACGTCAAACAAAACCGCGGCGCCCGAATCAAGAAATTCCGTAATGAAAATAAACCTAACACCGTCATTCAGTAAGCGTTCAACATTTTAGAGGTTCTCAAGTAGCTCTGTTTGGCGCAGTGGGCGAGCGGCCGCTTTCTTTACCGTATGGTGTATGATGTCGCAGGTTCGAATCTCACTCGCTAAGTAGTGACAGTGCGCTTTTCTAGTTTGTTTGTTTTTTAATTATTTTTTTGCATAATATTTATTATGCAAAAAAAAATATTGCATAAATATTATAATTGCATAAGTTGATTAAAAATGCTATGCAATAGCTTTACCGCGGCAGTCCCCGAGTGCCACTTAATTTTTTATTATAATTATGGAGAGGCGGGCCTTGTTATCGTATTTGATCTCTACAAGTCGATAAGTTGTAGTGATTTAGTGAGGCATAAGAAATGGCACCGGGGAAATACCTTTCGCCTGCGACTTGCGATTACAAAAGTATCGGGAGGTGTAATCTGTCTTATCACATGACGACGCATACCGGGTAAAACCCTTTTGCATGCGAGATAATATGCGAGTTGAAGTTTGCGTTGAAATTTAACTTGCATAGGTATATGCTTAAACACTGGTTACAAGTGAACTCTCTTCTAGTTTAGTTTTCTTTTACATTAAAAATCCTTACTAATATTATAAATGCCAAAGTGTGTTTGTTTTTGCTTTGTTGGATTGTCCTTCAATCACGCCACAACAGGGCTACGGATCGACGTGATTTTTCGCATGAGTATAGTTGAAGACCTGGAGAGTGGCTACTTTTATCCCGAAAAATCAAAGAGTTCCCGAGGGATTTTAAAAACTAAATCCACGCGGACGAAGTCGCGGGCATCAGCTAGTAATAAATAAATTATTGATCACTAAAAAAACATTGTTTTCTTGAAGCCGCCGCGGTCTTGTGCCGCTTTTATCGGGCATATCCCCGCGACTCTTATGGCTCTCATATTATGTAGGTCCACCTAGTTGAGGTTCTGCCAATTCTAGCCCCTTAGAAAGCCAATGTCTATTGGTTTATCCAGTTTTGCGCCCATTTTGCGAGTGAAGCTTCGCGTTCCGATGAAAGAAGAAGAAAGATAGAAAAAGAGTTTTATCTACTCCAGCCTCGAAAAGTTCCAATTTCGAATTTGACAACTGAATCAAAATGAACCCTCTTTCGGTTTTGCTTCTCATTTCGATGCAGCTCGTTGTATGGGAGCTGAATCGAAATGGTTATATTCTTAAAATAGGATACCTAAAGCTAAGGCTCTGAATTCTGGCACTTTTGTACCGTTCATACGACAGAGGCGCCACAGGCGGCTGGTGGCGGCTTACGGAGTTACTTTTTGTTACTTTTAATGATTTTATTTTCCTTGTCGTAGATAAAATCTTGTATGCAACTGAACGTAATTAGTCATTTTAATTCTCGTACTATCCTATTTTGATACGAGGCTTATTAAAATGACCCTCATTACGATGCAGTTGCATAAATAGCTATATTTGGGGCATGCAGCAATATTCATTTAAAGTATTTATAGCAGAACAACCTTATACCCAGTAGACGACTAATACTTACCTATTTCATTCATGCAAACAATTCAGTCAACCAGCTGAGGCGCACGGGCGGCGGGAACTAAATCTTTATTAGTCCAGTCAAGGTCACAATCTGGACCTTAAAAGCCAACGACCTTGTACCCATCGTTTAAGGTCGTTGTTGATATCGCAATCAAAGTGGGCATGAGTTTATATAAGTTCATGTTACCTAATGTGTTTCAAAGCGTTCGCCCTATATTAGGCGTCTAATGAGAATAAGGTTGCTGGCATTTCAACGAAATGTATAGGGGACAATCAACTTTCTTTTGTCCTTCCAGGAAAAGTATAAAGAAGTGTAAAGTAATGTATGTATGTGAAAATGTATGTTTCATTTCAGTCACTCCTTTGAACGTGGGGCCTCCGACACGTCCTAAGTTCTATCTGGTCGTAGATGGTGTGGCCCAACCAAATCCCAACATTGAAGCAGTCATTAGAAAAGCGTGTGATCGTGTAAGAAAAGTGTGCGTTGATAAACCCAAAAGTAATAGTAAGGTTAATAGACCCAAAAGTAATAGTAAGATTAATAAACCCAAAAGTAATAGTAAGATTAATAAACCCAAAAGTAATCGCAAGATTAATAAACCTAAAAGTAATAGTAAGGTTTATAAACCCAAAAGTAGTAGTAATGTTAATAAACCCAAAAGTAATAGTAAGGTTAATAAACCCAAAAGTAGCAGTAAGGTTAATAAACCCAAAAGTAATAACCAGATTAATAAACCCAAAAGGAATAATAAGCTTAATAAACCCATAAGTAAAAATAAAATGACTTTCAAATCTAAGAATGAATACGGCAGTCTTCGAAAAAATCCCACCCTTAAACCAGTTATAAAATCGAGTAAGACGAAAAAACCCAAAACTAATATCAAAAAGATTTCTAAATTTAAGAGCAAAAGGTGTGATAAACGTTTTACATGCGAGGTTTGCAATGCTATATATAAAAGCAAATTTCATCTCCTAGTACACTTACGAAGTCACACAGGCGAGAAACCCTTTTCTTGCGATCTGTGCGAGTTGACGTTTGCGAGAAAATCGGATTTAGTAAGGCATCAAAAACACCACACGCGAATAACCTCATGCGATCATGATTATCATCGAACACATGAAAACTCATTCGGGCGACAAAATACTTCTAAATCTGAAATTGAATACAATGATGAAAACAATTCAACAATTCCCACACTTGAATCAGTCACTACAAAAACGTGTAAGCTTAATGACCCCAAAATTAATATCAAAAACACTTCTCAATCAATGAGTGAATACAATGGTGAAATCAATCTTCAAACAAATCCCACCCTTGAAACAGACACTACAAAAACGTGTAAGCTTAATGACCCCAAAATTAATATCAAAAAAACTCCTCAATCCATGAGTGAATACAATGGTGAAATCAATCTTCAAACAAATCCCACCCTTGAAACAGTCACTACAAAAACGTATATGCTTAATGACCCCAAAATTAATATCAAAAATACTTCTCAATCCATGAGTGAAGTCAGTTTTCAAACAAATCTCCCCTTTGAATCAGTCACTACAAAAACGTGCAAGATTGAAAAACCCAAAACTAATATCAAAAAGACTAAATCTAAGAGCGAAAGGTGTGATAAACGTTTTATATGCGACATTTGCAATGCTGTATACAACTGCAAATTTCATCTCGTAGTACACTTACGAAAGCACACAGGCGAGAAACCCTTTTCTTGCGATCCGTGCGAGTTGAGGTTTACGAGAAAATTAGATTTAGTGAAGCATCAAAAACACCACACGGGAATAACCTTAAGCGATCACGATTATTATCGAACACATGTAAACTCATTCGGGCGGCAACATACTTCTAAATCTGAAAGTGAATACAAAGCTGAAATCAGTCTCCAATCAAATCCCACCCTTGAAACAGTCAAACACAAACTCAATTCACATCGTCACACGTCAACCCACACTGGGGAATACATTTACGATGACGATTGTGAGTTCTGCGACTACAAATACAGGATGAGGAGAAATCTGGTTACACACATACGAACGCACGCAGGTGAAAAACCCTTTTCTTGCGATCTGTGCAAGTTTAAATTCGCGAGAATGTACAAACTAGTGAGGCACGTATCAACACACACGAGTGAAAGGTGCGATACACTGTTTACATGCGAGATTTGCAATGGAACTGACAACAACAAAATATACAAGCTCGAAATTAATCTCATAAATCACTTGCGAAGTCACACAGGCGTGAAACCGTTTCCTTGCGATCTGTGCGAGTTGGGGTTTGCAAGAAAATTCGATTTAGTGAAGCACCATCTAAAACACCACACGCATAAAGCCTTACGCGAGCATGATTATCTATACTAATATTATAAAGAGGAAAGATTTTTGGAACGTAGTTCCTTATCGCGCGGTACGGAAGGGGGCTAAACGGAAAAAATCAAGGAAACCGACCCTCGACACATTCTTGAAACCGACACTTTTTTGTTGAATGTGAATTTTGCATTGTGTTCGGTATATTCGCCTTAGCACAAGGCGTCTGCATGGCCTAGTGGTTAGAGCAGTCGCCTTTAAGTTCAACGTCGATGGTTCGAATCCCAGCTCGACAGACTGAATTTTCTATTTTCTATTTTATTTTAAATAATTTCTAAATGTGGAATTTTTCCCTAATTTTTTTATTGTATAAATTGGATAACGCCATCTGTGAAAAAACAGTAACTCCACCAGAGTAACTCTTTGGTTTTGTAACAGTGCAATAGAAATAAACTAAAAATAATTCATCGTAGTTAATAAATTTAATACTAGATGACACCACTAGTTTATTACAATTCCTTCACTAAAATTAATCGAAAGGAACTACGTTCAATCCGGGTGTCCCTAGACACCTCTCAAGTTTTTTTTTTGTTTGTTTGTTTGTTTGTACCGAATAGGCTCTGTAATTACTGGACCGATTTTAACCATTTTTTCACCAATAAAAAGCTAAGTTCAACTGGGGATGGCATTTTTTTTCCTTAATTAGTGAGTCTCGGTAGCACTTAGTAAATACTTTAAAATGTTTTGAATTTTGGAGCAGCCCTCCATGTTGAGATTTACTCGCATAGCTCACATGAAAAAGCTTTGTCGCCCGAATGAGTTTTCATGTGTTCTACATTCGATAATACATTAGTTAATTGTGTTATATGGGGCTAAAGAAATTTTTTGCTCCCCGAGGGCGTTATTTTGAATTCAGAGCGAATTGAAGGATTCCATAGTAGGATCCTGGGCGTAGCGAGGAATTCAATATACGCCGCCCGAGAAAAAATATTTTGACCCCGAATACCACACTATTTTTCATCTGACTTATCGAAGACAACAGCTTCTCAAACATTTTTGAATTTCGACACATACTAAAGCACGAACGCTGACCAATCAGAAGAGAGAAATGAAAAGTCCCATGCGGTCAAAATTAAATTTTCTCCTCTGAAGCCAATATTCGTTTTTCGAATAGGTATGATTAAAAAACCTTTGCATGCGAAATATGCGAGTTGAAGTTTCCATTGAAAACTAACGTTAGTTTTCAACGAGATGTCTACACACACTGGTTACAAGTGAACTCTCTTTTGTTAGTAGATGATGTGTTTTAGTTTAGTTTTCTTTTACACTAATACCTAGTGTCAGTAAATTATAGATTGTTTAATAAAACATTGTTCTCTTGAAGGGACTTCCATAGGCCGGCGCGGTCTTGTGCTGATTGTATCAGGTATCTCCCCGCGGCTCTAATGACTCTTATTTATGTCGGTCGACCTAGTTGAGGTTATGCCAACTCTAGCACCTTAGAAACCCAACCCCCAACGTCTATCTTCGCGATCCGATTAAAACGATCAGCAAGTATTCCGTGGAGCCAAGGCTCAGGTTTCGGACGAGTACAGAAGATGAGATATAATTGAAATACATATGCATGTTTCATTTCAGTCGTTTCTATGGACGTGGGGCCAGCGACAAATCCAAAGCATGATCTACTCATAGACGGTGCCTGCAAAGCCGAAATCAGTCTTCGCAAAAATCCCACCCTTGAATCATTCACTAGACAAGCGTGTAAGACTAATAAACCCAGAAGTAATCGCAAAAAGACTCCTAAATCTAAACGTGAAAGGTATGATGATCGGTTTACATGCAAGATTTGCAATTCTAAATACAAGCACAAAATCAGTTTACACCGTCACATGAGAATCCACACCGGCGAATACCCTTATGCTTGTCATTTCTGCGAATACAAATGCACGATCAGGAGTGATCTCGTTACACAAATACGAGCTCACACAGGTGATAAAAACTTTTCTTGCGATCTGTGCGAGTTGAAATTCGCGAGAAAGTGCGGCTTAGTGAAGCACCTCAAAACGCACACAGACGAAAAACCGTACGTGTGCGAGATATGCGAGTTCAAATTTAGACTGAAAGGCGGCCTTGTTGAACACATGAAAACTCATTCGGGTAACAAACCTTTCTCTTGCGAGCTATGCGAATATAAGTCGATAAGGAATAGTGATATAACGAGGCATATGAAATCGCACACCGGGGAAAAACCCTTCGCCTGCGAGTTGTGCGATTACAAATGTATAAGGAGGTGTAGTCTGTCCTATCACATGACGACACATACCGGGGAAAAACCTTTTGCATGCGAGATATGCGAGTCGAAGTTCTCGTTGAAAACTAACTTGCGTAGGCATATGTTAACACATACTGGTTGCAAGTGAACTCTCTTTTGTTAGTAGATGATGGGTTTTAGTTTAGTTTTTATTTGTTAAAGCATGTTGTGATAGCCTATAATTAGTTGAGCATTGAATCAAGTGACTCTCATAAGTTGGTTATTTAATTATAAATGTATTATTGTATCAACTGTTGGCTTTCCTAAATAAATAAATAAATAAATTTGATAACAGGATAGCCCTTGACTGCGATCTTACCTGATGGTAAGTGACGATGCAGTCAAGGTAGTAGCGGGCTTATTTGGAACTAGCTGATGCCCGCGACTTCGTCTGCGTGGATTTAGTTTTTAAAATCCCTCGGGAACTCTTTGATTATCCGGAATAAAAAGTAGCCTATGTCACTCCAGATCCTCAACTATACCCATGCAAAAAATCACGTCGATCCGTAGCCCTGTTGCGGCGTGATTGAAGGACAAACCAACAAACAAAAACTTTCGCATTTATAATATTAGTAAGGATGGCTATAACAATTTTCATTCAATCCATAGCTCTAATCGGTTTCTACACGCAATCGTACTATACTGTTATGCTAGATTGCTTGGCGGCACGTCTTTGACGGTAGATTGGTAAGTAGCCATGAGCGAAGACTCCCACTAGACAGAAAGATACGCCTGTGTCCTTTTGAGCTGTGCGACTATAAGTCGATAAGGATTTAGTGCGATAATAAAGTCGCACAACGAGGAAATAACTTTCGCCTGCGACTTGTGAGATTACAAATGTATAAGGAGGTGCCCTACCATATGACGACGCATAACGGGGAAAAACCTTTTATACTACACCTGCTCGGAAACCTTCTGATTTGCGTCATATCGGAAAAGAGCGAGAAAGAAAATACGTCTTTACGTGGAGGCAAATCTGCGGGCTGAAAAAATGTATGAAATTTCATTACTTACGTGCTTTAGCGGGCTGAAAAGTTGTATGAAAATCCATTACACACGTGGTTTTTTTTTTTTAATTTTTGATAAAATCAGTTCAGTAATACCAATACTTAAAAAAATTATATAAAAAAAATAGAACTCTGTTTCAACAAACAAGACTCTTTATTTTCATAGTAAGTATCTAATAAATAAATAATTAGAAAAATGTATAAAATAGTGACTAAATTATAACTAGGTAATAATAATCTTTATAAAGAGGATTCTTTAAACTATATCAGTAAACGAGGTTCCATATTTTATTACATACTTATTCTATGAAATATAATAAAACTAATTACAAAGTTAAGAAAAAAAACAAATTGTTATCTTGTTGTTCCTGGTCTGTGGTTACTGGCCACTTGCGTTTTCTGTAAGTCATACCTACGTATTAAAAAAAAAATGAAAAATTTCGCGCGAGTGCATTAAGTACTTTGTTATATCTAAATTTTGAATTTATAAAATTACAAGCTTTTAGTAGAAACCATAAACTTTACTCTATATTAAGAACTCAAAATGTCTATTGGTGATAGCAGTGTGAATTCAAAATGTCTGTGTATAGTGAAAAATGAATGTCCCGAGAAATCTAAAAATCGATAAATACAACAAAGCATTTTATGAAGATTTACTACAGTGGAAAAGCGGGAAAAAATTCTACCATGAGTTTTTTAGAGTTGAGTTGAGTTTGAGAATTGTAAAAATTTTAATAGATATTAATTTCAATTAAATGATTTGTCTATTATTTTCCTCGTAGGTGTAGTATAAAGCACTATGTATCACTCGGGAGAAAGTGCGATTCCTTACTCGGGTATTATTATTGACTTACCCAAATGACACCCTCGTTTGTAATCGGTCACTTTCACCCCTCGTTGAACAATGTACTATTGCATGCGAGGATATGCGAGTTGAAGTTCTCGTTGAAAACTAACTTGCGTAGACAATATTATGTTTACACCAAAGTGAACAAGAGATTGTTAGTAGATGATCGTTTTTAGGGTTCCGTACCCAAAGGGTACCATCGGGACCCTATTACTAAGCCTACGCTGTCCGTCCGTCCGTCCGTCCGTCCGTCCGTCCGTCCGTCCGTCCGTCCGTCCGTCCGTCTGTCAGCGGGCTGTATCTCGTAAACCGTAATAGATAGACAGATGAAATTTTCACATATTATGTATTTCTATTGCCGCTATAACAACAAATAATAAAAATTAAATTAAATTAAAAAAATTAAATTAAAATATTTCCATGGGTACATGGAAATATTTTTATTTAATTTTTTTTAACGGAACCCTAATAGAGCGAGGCCCGACTCGCACTTGGCCGATTTTTATTTATATTATTACGGACATTAAACAATTTGTTTATGTAACTACGTGTTTTCTTTTACCTGTTTTTCGCGACAGGGCAGACCAACACGCCCCTGTAAAAAAACTTGAGAGGTGTCAAGGGACACCCGGATGGAACTACGTCCTTTCGATTACATTGTGTTCGGTATTTTCGCGGTACAATAACGGGTCTCCGTAGCCTTGTGGCTTCTGCAGTCGCCTAACAGCCAAAGGTCGATGGTTCGAATCCCAGCTCGACAGACCGAATTTTCCATTTTCAATTTTATTTTAAACAATTTCTACATGTGGAACCTTTCCCTAATTTTTTATAACTTATAAGTTATAAATAATTAGGGAAAAATTCCACTTGTAGAAATTATCGACCGAGCGAAGCGAAGGTCTTTGAGTTAACTAGAGCGATTTGCACTTGTCCGTCCGTCCGTCCGTCCGTCCGTCCGTCCGTCTGTCGGAGCCTTATAACTTTTGAATTACTGAACGTAATTACTTCAAATTTAGATATAATATGTAAACCGATGGCCTCCAGCCGAAAATGGCTTAAAAAGTTATAAAAATCTTTATTTCAGGGGGGCTCTCATAGAAGCGAATGCGAAGTAAAAAAAAAAATATCGCGTTACATAAAATTGTTACGTATCATTTTAAAGATAATTTTGAACTGAGTACAAAAATATTTTTTTTTTTAATTTTTCCCTTAAAATTGACGAAATGGGGGGCTTTCAAAGTGGCGATTTTATACGCTCGCTTGAAGACGCTCCCTAAGAAAATCCGCTATGGATTTTCAAACTGATTTTATGTTTTTAGGTCACTTATATCCTGTACTTGAACAACAAATACTAAAATTATATGAATATTATAAAGAAACGAGATTATTTAATTTTTAATGTACATCAGTAATTCATATAGCATCAACATAGCTTCACAATAATGCTAATAGATGGCGCAGTCAGTAACTATTCCCATGGAACTACGAGTTACGACTAACGACCTATCCCAAAAACAGTTTTGCGTCGACCATTATTATTTAGTTACTTATTATAATACAATAATTGTATTGTAATTTTTTTTGTACCATATTATTCAATTAAAATTATTTTTTAGTTAAATTTTAGTTAAATATTGTATATTTTCTATTCGCGTCGATAGATGACGATTTGTACAGATGCCCGTAACCCGGTTTCACTCGATAGTACCTACATAATAATTCAATGTTTTCACTAACGTTCCCTAACCTTTACGGGCTACCTATAAGTTAGGTGATTGATGTTTTCTGTCAACTTATTTATCACGATCCTGTACGGGACACCTAAAAGGATATTGGGACGGATGTTAGGACTTAGGATTGTATTTAGGAGCTACCTACGTTAAGAGACTCCTACTTAGGGGATGATTTAGGTATGTTTGGTGAAAACGGGCATAATAATAATGTCAGTTTTGGTTATCATGTATCGATTGAATGAATAATCATGGGATACCGTTACCGCGAGGTCTCAGTTCGGGGCGAACAACTAGTTTAAAATAAAATTGAAAATAGAAAATTCAGTCTGTCGAGCTGGGATTCGAACCATCGACTTTGAACTGTTAAGCGAAAATACCGAACACAATGCAAAATTCACATTCAACAAAAAAGTGTCGGTTTCAAAAAAGTGTCGAGTGTCGGTTCCTTAATTTTTTCCGTCTAGCCCCCTTCCGCACCGCGCGATAAGGAACTACGTTCCAAAAGTACCTCGTTCTGTCCATTATATAATTGAAACTAGGCACAACAATAAGAGGGGTGAGGGGGCCTTCTCGTAGAAACCGTACATGAACTATGACATTTCTTAAAACTATTTTAAAGCGACCGATGGAAGCGGTAGCTAACGTAGAAGTGGCGCCACCTAGATTGACAAAACTAAATTAAAACAATCAAAATTGACTGGACCGTGCGGAGCCTAATGCGATATTAGGCTGGAATCACATCTATGCGCGTCGATACGTATTTTGTCCATTTCAAAGTTACATTTTGTATGAAGTCGTGTACGCATCGCAAATCCGAATTGATGCTTCGTTAGGTCTCATGTAAATGCTCATAGAAACAATTGTGATATTTTAGCAAGATCTTTGACCTCGTTTAAGAACCAAATAAAAGTGACCTAACCTAACTCGCTCTTACGAGTATATGTAGAGCATATGCTACTGTTTATCTCAAAAAAAAAGAAAGGATTCCCACGGGAAAACTTAATCCACGCGGACGAATTCGCGAGCATAAGCTAGTATAATATAGAAAGAAAATGTTTCTTTTCAGTCGCTCCCATACGTGCAAGATTTGAGGGACCACTTGCAAATCCCAAGCAAACTATGTCCATCGAAGTTGAAATCGACGGAGACATGTCTAGCAAACCTATTAAACCCAAAGAGATGGTAATGTCTGATGAGCAGATTATAACAGATAACAAATCCCCTGCTAACGACAGGGCGTTGAAATGCACCTTTTGCCAATACCGAAATAAAAATGGTGCCATCTTAGTTGACCACATGAAAACTCACACCGGCGAGAGGCCATTTGCGTGTGTGCTGTGCGAATACAGATGCCTAAGAAAAAGCGATTTAGAGAAACACATGATCATCCATACCGACCTAAAACCTTTTTCTTGCGACGTGTGTCAATACAGATGCGCAAGGAACAGTGACTTGGCGAAACACACTATTATCCACACTGGCGTAAAACCTTTTCCTTGCGAGGTGTGCGGTTATAGATTCGCAAGAAAAAGGGATTTAGTGAGGCACACGAGAACTCACACGGGTGAAAAACCTTTTTCTTGCAAGTTTTGCGACCACAAATGTTCGGATAAGGGCAATTTGGCGTGTCACATGAGAAAGCATACCGATGTTAAACCTTTTTCTTGCGGTTTATGCGAGTACAGATGTTCAATAAAAAGTAGTTTGGACACTCATATGAGAACTCATACGGGTGCAAAACCGTTTTCTTGTCGTTTCTGCGAGTTCAATTGTTCAGTTAAAAGTAGCTTAAGTAGGCATCTGAAAACACACACTAAACTAGCGGCACGCTATGATGGCCGGTTTGACACATTACAATAGTGATGTGGAATGTCAATTTATTCTCGAACAAAAAACAATTAAGTTTTGTTTTTGTACCTGATTAAATAGGTTTAATAAAACAAAAATGTATATGTTTATTTAATTTATTTGAACGAACTGAATATTTGAATGAAAATGAATATACATACTTTATATGCACACAAGAAACATATGAATACAAAAGATACCAAAAAAGGTGCCACAAAAGGCCATAATTAATCAGATTCGTCCATACTACTATTTTCACTGTCGTCACTGCTATCATCACCTACATTAATAATTATATGTTCGTTTTCTATAATATTATCTATTTTCACATCTCTTTCATAATCTTCCCTTATTAATTTAACAGTTCTATTCACAACCTTTTCCCAGTCTCCTTTAGTCACATGTTCACAAGCTTCTTCTAATAATTTTAGCATTTTTTTTGTGGTAAATGGGGGTTCTGTATTGTGTCTTGCAGCATATCCCTTAATTTGAGCCCACACCAACTCAATCGCATTATACTCACAATGGTAAGGCGGTAACCGTATAACTCTGTGCCCATGTTCTAATGCTATTTCGTCAATGACGTATCGGATCTTGGTTGGTTTGTTTTCTTTTAAAAGACGTACTAATTCCGCTTTTAACATATTCATGTTTGCATCTACGCCATTTTTACGAAGCCATGCGACGATATCAGCTTTCTTTTGGGATTGGGCAGGTGGCTTGTCAATTTGCATCGAGTGGTATGGGGCGTTGTCCATAATTATAATAGATGGTTCAGGGAGGCTACACAACATTGAGGTAAACCATTCAGTAAACTTTTCTCCATTCATGTCTTCATGATAGTCTCCAGTGGTTTTTGACGCAAAAGCCATGAGAGAACCTTCGACAAACCCGTTGATGGTTCCGGCGTGACAAATTATAAGTCGCGATCCTTTTCCTACAGGAACTTTGGAAGTAGATGCTGCTGTGTCATCGTTCCAAGAACGGCCTACAGTATGGTTAGCATTAAGCCATGTTTCATCCAAGAACACAACATTTTGCCAATTTTTGATTTCTTTCACTTGCCGTAAAAAAGTATACCTTGCCATCGCTATATCAAATCTTTCCATCAATATTTTGCGTTTGTTACATTTTTTGTATCGAAATCCAATGGTCTTCAAAATCTTCGTTAAAGAACTTTCCCCACCGAAGAATAATCCAGCTTCCTTCAGTGAATGCACCAACTTTTTTCTTGTTGGATACTCCTTCTGTAAATAGTAGCCGTAAACATGTCTTCGGATAGCATCGGCATCAAAGCTATCGATGCCTACGACTGGTTTTGCTCGTTTTCTCTTTTTTGGTGTGTGAAGTTTATTTTCTTCTGTGCCAGTCTCGCCATATTTTTTTTTAGTTATCCGTCTAACAGTTCGTTGTCCAATATTAAGCGCATCAGCTACGCGTTCAACCACTGACGTTATAGGTAAAATTGGCCCTCCATTTTGAGCTTCACGATCGAAATAGTTACGAAGGCGTATTACGAACTCACGTGTCTGACTATTTAGAACAGTTCTCTGCGTACGTTCGGTCATATCGACGAAATCCACAACAAAGGGCTTGAACAGAGTCCAAATTAACGAGCAAGGGTCAACAGTAATGCAGTATCAATATTTGAAATCCAAAGCCAGGTCAAAACTATATCACAATCGCATTGCACTGACAGTTTATACTTTTCGAAGCAACGTCAATTCGAAACTGCTTTGTTTTGCATTGAGCATTGACACGAGTTTGCCGGAGGTAGTAGTTGTGCTAGCCAGCGATCCTATGTGACGATCGTATTAGATTCCATTTTTAAAAATTTTCAATTTAGAAAACCAAATGCCGAGTTGTGGTATATATCATATAAAAATAAAAATTTTACCTTTTGTATGAAACAGCTGATATTTTTTTGCGATTTCAGAGGTTTGTCCACATAGTGAAAATTGTTCATATTCACAAGTACATTCACCCCTTAAATGGTGCAAACTGATTTTTCTACACTTGTATACATTTTAGAAATCAATTTAATAAATAAATTTTGAGTCCTAAACCTAAAACTACATTCGATAAAATTTATGAATCTCTGCACATCACTATCGTCAATAAAGTAATACAATTATTTCCTTCAAAGTCGTTATCAATTAATACGGAACTTCATGAGCGGACAAACGTCAAACCGGCCATCATAGCGTGCCGCTAGTTTAGTGTTGACACTTTTGCTTGTGATTTATGCGAGTTCAAATGTTCAATAAAAAGAAACTTCACTAGGCATATGGTTAAGCATAAATAAAATTAATTAATGGTATAATTATTACAATGTATTTAGTTAGTTAAGCCATTATACTCTGGTTGACTGTTGTATGAATCCTTTCTATACCTTGTCTCAAATTAACGTGGAAAAACTTAAGCCATTACAGTTGTCTGTTGTATTAATCCTTTCTATACCTTGTCTCAAATTAACGTGGAAAAACTTAAGCCATTATACAGTTGTCTGTTGTATTAATCCTTTCTATACCTTGTCTCAAATTAACGTGGAAAAACTTAAGCCATTATACAGTTGTCTGTTGTATTAATCCTTTCTATACCTTGTCTCAAATTAACGTGGAAAAACTTAAGCCATTATACAGTTGTCTGTTGTATTAATCCTTTCTATACCTTGTTTCAAATTAACGTGGAAAAACTTAAGTCATTATACAGTTGTCTGTTGAATGAACCCTTTCTGTATCTTGTTTCAAATTAACGTGGATAAACTTAAGCCATTACAGTTGTCTGTTGTATTAATCCTTTGTATACCTTGTTTCAAATTAACGTGGAAAAACTTAAGCCATTATACAGTTGTCTGTTGTATTAATCCTTTCTATACCTTGTCTCAAATTAATGTTGAAAATCTTAGGCCATTATACAGTTGTCTGTCGTATTAATCCTTTCTATACCTTGTCTCAAATTAACGTGGAAAAACTTAAGCCATTATACAGTTGTCTGTTGAATGAACCCTTTCTGTATCTTGTTTCAAATTACCGTTGAAAAACTTAAGTCATTATACAGTTGTCTGTTGTATTAATCCTTTCTATACCTTGTTTCAAATTAACTTGGAAAAACTTGAGCCATTATACAGTTGTCTGTTGTATTGATCCTTTCTATACCTTGTTTCAAATTGACGTGGTTAAACTTAAGCCATTATACAGTTGTCTTTTGTATGAATCCTTTCTAAACTTGTTTCAAATTAACTTGGAAAAACATACCAACTTTATTTGCGGTCCACATCACACCCCATCTGCTGTCGCGTTGCTTTCACAGTGTATGGATGGCGTGTTTTGGGCCACGAATGAAGTTGCAAGTATTTTTAATATTTTATTTTGAACGCAGCATGCGTTCCATGGCTCTTTGGGCGAACATTGATCTTATACTTTTGAGATTTCATCAGGGACCAAGTCTGAGCATCATATTATATGAGAGTTGGTAGAATGCACATGTCCATGTCATGAAAACTCACACTAGTGAAAAGCCACTCTCCTCTTGCGCAACGGTCTGATTGCAGCCGCAGAATCGACAAAATTTTTCAAGAAAATTTTATTTGGAAGATTATTCAATGTACAGATTGGCTTGGAAAATACGTTGAGCGGAGGATAAATGAAAGAGGATGCACGACCGCAACAGTGACGTCACCGTCATTTAGGTGTACGAGCGCGAGGGAGATAGCGAGATGTATAACTTCCTTCATTTAAAATAATAACTGCCTCAGTTTGCAACCAATTTTGATTCTGAAAACTTTTTTTTTTAATTGTGTTTGCTGCTGTTTATAAGAATAATGCATTAAATCAAATACAAGCATTCACCAGCCAGTTATTTAATGAGGGGGAAAAATTAATGGAAAAAATTGTCTCGTTTCAGTCGCACCTTTGCCAAGGGGATTTGTGACAAACGCGACAAGCCAACGTGAAGTTAGCGCTACAACAGCAAGCTACGAACCGATTGTTAATAAGGAGAAAGTTAATAGTCAATCTGTATCAAAAACTGATGCGAGTGAAAGTAACTATGCGAAAGATGAAAGTGAAAACTTTCTGAAAACTATTCTATATCAAAATTTGGGTGTTCAGAGTAAAAGGAAACGATCAACTCGTAAAAGTGAAACGAATAACGTTAAAAAACTTGCATGCGAATTTTGTAAGTACAAAACGAATTATAAGGACAATTTAGAACGACACATGAGAATCCATAATGGCGAAAGACCTTATTCTTGCAAAATCTGTGACTACAAGAGTGCAAGACGAAGCGACATGGTGAGGCACATGAAAAACCACACGAGCGAAAAAGTTTTCGCTTGCTTGCTATGCGAGCACAAATTTGCAAGAAGCAATGACTTACTGAGGCACAAGAGAATTCACGACGGTGATAAACCTTTCTCTTGCTCGCTATGCGAGTACAGATGTGCGAGGAATTGCGATTTGACAAGACACATGAGAACCCACACTGGTGAAACGCCGTACGCCTGTCACTTGTGCGATTTCAAAGGTAAATTCTACACCAGCCTAGTGGACCACTTGACGAAGCACTACGACAGAAAACCTTTCTCTTGCAACCTATGCGATTACAGATCAACGAGACGAAGCGATTTGAATAGACACATGGAGACTCACTCCAGTAAAAAGAATTACTCTTGTCAGATCTGCGGCCACAAATTTTCGAGGCGTAGGAACTTAGTGAGGCACATGGTAACCCACACGGGTGAAAAACCACACGCCTGTCCGCTGTGCAACTACCAATGCGCGAGGAACAGTGACTTGGTGAGACACATGTTGATCCACTCGGGTGAAAAACCTTTTTCGTGCGAGTTTTGCGAGTACAAGTGTGCGAGAAAAGGTGATCTTGTACCGCACATGAGAACTCATACTGGTGATGAATGATGTTAAGCTAGTCAATATTGATAATAATCTAAATTCAGTGTTTAAAATTACTGTTATTAATTAATAGAAGGTGGTATAGTTCTTGCAAAACTATCAATGCGCGAGGAAAAGTGACTTCGTGAGACACATGTTTATCCACTCGGTTGAAAAACCCTTTTCGTGCGAGTTTTGCGAGTACAAGTGTGCGAGAAAAGGTGATCTAGTACTGCATATGAGAACTCACACTGGTGATGAGTGATGTTAAGCTAGTCAATATTGATAATAATATAAATTCAGTGTTTAAAATTACTGTTATTAATTAATATAAGGTGGTTATAGTTCTTGCAATTCTCGAGCGCTCGTGAACTTTTGCTTGTGGATCGGCCGTGAGTCGTGTACATACACATTGCGTAAGTGTGCGTGCGTGTCGTAGTCTACGTGGGAGCGGGCAAGCGCGAGCATTGCGCTCGCTCACACTTATACAGATACGCCTTTAACGCAACCATAAGCCACGCGCACTCGTGATTTACAAGAACTGAACCATACAATTTTTTTTTAGTTTAGCGGGTTATAACAAAAGAAGTTTGCTGTTACTTGTGAATGTTGAAAATAGTCAGTATTTATTTTGAAAACGAAAAGTTCAAATTCGGATCTCAAAAGTCTTGGGTCAGCATTGCTTTCGACTGATTTCAAAGCTTTCGCAAATAGGTATTTAGTTAGGTACATCTAAATAAATTAATGTAATGTAATCTCTTGTATTAGTACTTGTCCATCGTGGTGAACTATAACCAAAAAACGTTGCAATAAGTATAGAGGATTAGAATTTGACAGCGTGTCTTGTCTATGCTGAAATAAAAAATAAAGGTTTCAAAAATATAATAAGTACGTTTTTGCATTGTGATTACTACCACAAACGAAATACACTTATATATGAAAATAAAATATATTCCCTTTAATGTGTATAGTTCTTGCAATTCACGAGGGCGACTGACTTATGGTTGTGTATGTGTCGTATCTGTATAAGTGTGAGCGAGCGCAATGCTAGCGCCTGCCCGCTCCCACCTAGGCTTTGACAGGCACGCACACTTATGCAATGTGCATGTACACGAAGTAACCACAAGTAAAGCTCACTCGCCTTCGTGAGTTGCAAAAACTGTAGTAATAAAGTGAAAATAAGTTCGCAATCGTAAAAGAGTTTCGCAATTTTTCAAGTTCACTTCCTATAAGCATTTGCACGTTTAACTTAGGTAGTCTTCAAAAGTTAGGGAAATTTGGTGAAAAACTTACGCTGGTGGACGTAGGATTAGTACGAGTACGAGTTTAGACAACTCGAAAACGACAGATTCCTTGAAACAATATATCGCCAAAGCAAAATGTATCTTAAAAGCTGTATTTTAAGTTATGTTACTTTAACCCTTTCCCTTTCTCATGAATCGCATGTGAACACTTTAACTATTGTGTCTGCTGTCTGGTCAGAGTTCCCGTTAAAGTCGTCAATGTATGAAATATCAATACAATATTGAAATAATACTTAAGCGTTTTGGTAGGCCTCCAGTGGTGCCATAAGTCTTCCTTAGGACTTAGGACAAAATATATAATAGTACAGGTACAGAAGATGCACTTCACAAAATCATTCAAGTATTAGGACTTAGGAAAAAATACATAATAGTACAGGCACAGAAGATGCACTTCACAAAATCATTCAAATATTAGGACTTAGGACCAAATACATAATAGTACAGGTACAGAACAATCAAGGAGACTGACAACTATCAACTAATGTCACATCATCCCAGCAGCCACGACCACTCTGACAAGAGTGACCGATAGAGAAGAGACAGAAGATGCACTTCACAAAATCATTTAACTAAATAACTACTCTCGCTACCACACAATGAAGTGTAATTCAGGTCGCACAGCCTAAATTACCTATGTCAGTCATATTCACTTATAAGTTGCCTCCCTTTCTATCGCGTGACTTTTATCCCTTCGCGTTACCTCAGTTAGCCCATTGAGTTGGCCCGTCCGGACAGAACGACGCCGGGTAATTGTAGCTTTATACCTAAAATGCGGATTGAGTCTGGCCTGCTACCGATTCGGCATATTTTACTTTTTTTACCTCGGCTATACCATAAATTATTCCCCCATCGGAGTAAGTTTGACGAAGAACCTCTCTTGCGCAACGGTGGACCGTCGCATTGAAAAAAATATATATTATTTGTTTTTAATATTTATCTATGACTCTCTCTGAAGTATAAATAATATGAATAATGTATTCTTTTTTTATTCATACTTACGTATAAAATTGTTTGAGTATGAGCCAGCCTATATGAGAATACAAGATAGCAAAGATTTTTTTTTTGTTGCGAGTGCCTGGTTTGAATCCCGAGCGAGCGAAGGATTCTTATTTAGAATCCTGAGTGTAGTGAGGGATTCAAAGGCACAAGAAACAAAAAACTTTGCTATCGTGTGACACATACAACTTTTCACCTCAATAGCGAAAAATGTATATTACGTACTTTAATATGATAAAACCACAGTTTCAGAGCAGGTATTTACGCCTTTAGCAACTCTCCAGTCGTTAAATAATTCATAGGTTTTCAAGTATTTTCACGTGACTTTTCCGGAAGAAAGTTTAATTCAGCGTTATATGATAGTATTAAAATTATCACTAGAATCACTCATTTTGTTTTAAAACTTTTATAACAATTACTCTACAAAGAAAAATAGTTACGTAATTATTAAGTTATAGATCACGTCATAGACAATTTTTCTTTTGTTTTCCCGCCATGTTTTATTCCTTTATTGCCTGCGTTCGGAATTGTCATTCATAAAATAAATAATCAGTAATCAATTAATTTTAATTTTCTTTTATGTTTCATGTTGTTTTACAGAATTATAGTCTAAAACACATTTCAACAAAAAAATCAATCGTTTAAATAATAAAATAGAGAGTTAAAAAATTTTGACCAAATAAAATGTTGGGGTATACAATATTATATTATACAAAATTTCCGAACTTTTCTTGAGACAATGAATTGTAGAAATGCCAATCCACAGCGTTCTAAATTCAAAACACTTTTTCTCACTAGTTGAGCAAAAACGACTTTCGCTCACTGGTTTTGGACAGCAAAGGCGCCCTTTTTGAGCTAGAGAGGTGAAAAGGTTATTAAATATAATTAACTATTAACTTAATTAAACAGAAACAAGGATATATAATTTTAAAAACTGTGACCCGAATCGTTTGACCCCTTATTTATCAAAATCGGCCCAGTAGTTTAGGCGCTATGGTGAAACATACACACATAGACTGCTAAAATCATGACCCCTTCCTTTCAGGCTTTCCTGGAGTCGGGTAGAGAAAGCATTACTCATAATTTAAAAAAGAAATTGTTTGGTTTCAGTAGCTCCTTTACCATGGGGATTATTGAAAAACGACACAAGCCAACATCAAAACGAAAACACCGCAACAGTATCTCTCGAGCAAGTTATTAAAAAGGAAAAAGTTAACGAACATTATGTATCAGACCCTACAGTTAGTGGACTAGATAATGCCAATGATTATGATACCAACATAGAATGTGAAAACTCATTGAAAAATATTTTGTATCAAAACTTGGAAACAAGTAACATGCTTGACGACAAAAAGTTTACATGCAAGTTTTGCCAATACAAATCTAAGTACAAACTTGATTTGGTGAGACACGAGAGAACTCACACTGGTGAAAAACCTTACGCGTGTACCGTATGCGAGTATAAGACTGCTCTAAAAACCAGTTTAGATAAGCACATGAGGATTCACACTGGCGAAAAGCCCTACGCTTGTGAACTGTGCGACTATAAGTTTTCACAGAAAGCCAGCTTAGGCAAGCACATGAGAACACACACAGGTGAAAAACCTTACGCCTGTGAAGTATGCGAGTACAAATCTGCACAGAAAATTAGTCTGGACAAACACATGAGAACACACACTGGTGAAAAACCATACGGTTGCACGTACTGCGAGTTCAAATGCGCTATCGATAGGAGTTTAATTGAACACATGCGTCTTCACACCGGTGAAGAACCGTACGCATGTACCATGTGCGAGTTTAAATGTAAAACCCAACGTAATTTGCGCAGGCATATGGTTACTCACACTAGTAACAAAACCTATCCGTGCAAACGATGCGAGTTCGTATGCGATTCGAGAAAAGGTTTGATAGATCACATGGAAATGCACGCTGGTGAAAAACCCTTTGCCTGTAGTGTCTGCGAGTATAGGAGTAATAGAAAGAGTTGTTTGGTGAGACACATGAAAGTGCATCGTGATAAACTGTGATGTGTGGGCTACAATCGACTTAGTACTGAAATTAAATAATATAAAAATTATTGGGTATTTGATTGTTGTCAAAATGTTAATCTATACTAATATTATAAAGAGGAGATTTTTTGTTTGTTTGTTTGTACTGGACCGATTTTAACAATTTTTTCACCATTTGAAAGCTAAGTTATCAGGAAGTAACATAGGGTATAATTTATTTTCAAAAAAATTAGAGATCCTTTAGAAAATTGCAATAATGTAACAATATTTTGCCTATAAAATGCATTATTTTTCGTGTGCTGAGAAAACTGTTGATGATACATAAAAATTATGTACTACAAGATTAAAGTACTCATTATTTTCTACAAAAAAGTCTGCGAGGAAATATATCTAACTATCATATTTAAGTCATAATAGTAGCTTTAGTATTTTAAAATTTAATTAGATCGCCTGTACTATCGTAGTATTAATTCTTCCTTACTAATACATATTATTAATGCGAATGTGTGTTTGTTTGTTTGTTGGTTTGTCCGTCAATCAAGCTGCAACAAAGCTACGGATTGACATGATTCTTTTGGATAGGTACAGTTTAGAACCTGGAGTGTGACATAGGCAACCCGGAAAATCTAAAGAGTTCTCGTGGGATTTAAAAACTAAATCCACGCGGACGAAGTAGCGGGCATCAGTTACTTATTATTATAATCGAAAATGTAACATGTAAGAATAATATTTGTTACAAAATAAATCTGTCAAAAAACAAATAAGTTTAAGATGTTTTGTTTTTGTGTCACTCTAAAACGAAATTTTCTATGGAGAGCCCATAAACTCTCAGCTAGTGACTTGTGACGTCACACACCAGTAGCGCTCTCTATGTATATAACAGGAAACTTTAAAGTCCTTTATTTCCGAGACTTGATAGGACATTAATAGAAGAAAGATGCCATTGTGTTTATAATATTAAAAACTTTATCTTAACGAAAAATCAGTCTTAACCTACTGAAACGGTCTAACCATAAACATATTTAAAGTTCTGTGAATGTACACATGAAGGTTCGTACATACTTACCTAGTAATGAAATTGGTAAAAATAAACAAACTTTACCATAGAAATATCTGTACTTTAGCGAGTAAAGAAACAAAAGTTGTTTAGTAAAACTCATGAACACGGTAGTAAAATATGATGCTGCTGTTGACAAATATTGTTACCAAAAAATTCTTATACTATTCCTTGTCTTAATTCCTTGTTCACACGTCGACACCTAAAGTCGCAGAAAAAGTTCCATTCTTCGAGCTCCGGTTTGCCAAGTGCCTTGTGTTCCTATAGAACAGCGACACTTAACCTTTTTTTAACCGACTTCAAAAAGGAAGAGGTTATCAATTCGTGGGAATCTTTTTTTTATGGATATTCACCGATTACTCGAAGACGCCTGAACCAATTTGGAAAATTCTTTTTTGTTTGATAGGGCATACTTACCAGGTGGTCCCATTTAAATTTTATCGAAATCGGTCGAGCCGTTTTTAAATAATCAACAATAAATAATACTTTGTAGTGGCGCGGGCGTTTGAAGTCAGTTTTTTAAAAATTTTTTATATTAAATTATTGTCTCTGGCTGCTTACACATTTCATATTGAGCGTGCGGGCCGGGACATAAAGTCACATCTGTTATTTAGTTGTTCATGAAAATCCTTTGGAAGTTTTATTGTTTATTTAAATTTTAGTTGTGATTACGCCGGTTAATTGTAGCTTTATACTGGATGATTATACGGGTCTGCCCGCGAAATTCAAATTTAATTTAGTTTTTCGCAATTTGTAAACTAATATGAGAAACTAGGCTAATGGCATTCTAATTGCGCCAATAGAATTACCATCTTCACAGGTTTACTTAAAAATCTTTACTTGAAAGTGACCAGTTTAAGAAATTAATCAAAATAGTGACTAATTTGTGAGTCACTCACTTCCAACTCGGTATTTTGATTAATTTCTTAAACTGGTCACTTTCAAGTAAAGATTTTTATGTAAACCTGTGAAGATGATAATTCTACTGGCGCAATTAGAATGCCATAAGCCTACTTTGTCGTATTAGTTTACAAAATGGGAAAAACCAAATTAAATTTGAATTTCGCGGGCAGACTCGTATAATCCACCTTAATATGCGGAGTGCGCCTGGCCTGACGAAAGACTGACTACCCTCTCTCGCGCAGCGGTAAAATAGTCGCTCGTAAGTATACCTACAAGTTTGTAAACCTATTTCAACAATAGGTGGTTTTCAATCTACTTGTTTTTATCAATATTACCTAAATTAGTCTTCATGAGTCCAAAAAACCGTAATTGTCAAATGTAATCATCTCATTGCAGTCGGTACTTGCTCGTTGGTGGGAAACATAACAAGACAACACGAAGGTCCCGCAAGAGTCTCCGTCCAACCTGACGTTAGTAAAAAGGGGACAGTTGATCCTTCTGTATCCAAAAATAAAATGACTAAAAACCATGTTAGTAATATGAAACCTGATGTGATGAATTCATTGCACGACGAACAACTACATTTAACAAGTAAATGTGATTTAGCTAAACAATTCAAACGGCAGTTTACATGCAAGTTTTGCCATTACCAATCGAGGTACAAAGTCGACGTAGATCGGCACTTGAGAACTCACACTGGTGAAAAACCTTTTTCTTGCAACCTGTGCGATTACAAAAGCTCGTTCAAAAGTAACCTCACGAAACACATAACCAAACACACCGGTGTGAAATATTATTCGTGTGAGGTGTGCGATTTTAAAACCACGAACAGCCGTCGCTTAGTGACTCATATAAGAACTCACACAGCCAAGCCATTCGCGTGCGACCTATGTGAGTACAAATGTGCACGGAAGGGCAATCTGACTGATCATATGAAAGTGCACAGCGGTGTAAAACCCTTTGGCTGTAAGGTTTGTGATTATAAAACTGCGAAGAAGAATAATTTGCTGAGGCACATGTGGACTCACCCTGGTCTTGAGTAAAATATAATAGAATATAAAAGTTTTTTACTCAAATACACTTTTACAAAGTGCTTTTGAACTAAGGGTTTATTTATTTCATGTAGCCGAACTTGTGGCTCTTATGAGAAGAGGACGCTACCACTGGTTCGGAAAACAGATTCTGCAGAGAAGAGCCGACAAGAAACTCGGCAGTTACTCTTTTCAAACAGTCTTAAACGTGTAGCTTAATAAATTGAAAAAGATTGTAAGCCTATATCTTGAAAAATAGACACACACATACACACACAAAAACACGCTTAAACTCGGCAATGGCGGATGTATAATGTGAGCGTACCTTGATTTATGAAATAAAATCCTTTACATAGTATAGTAGGTTTATGAATCTTTTGTTGTTCAGTGAAGGTTTTTCGTGAAATACAGAAAGCGAACATCTCTGGCGCAGCGGTAGATAATATAGTCGCATCCTTAGCCCTTTTGCCTTAAATGAGGTTGATGATAATATATTTAAAGTTGATGATTTTTAATCATCAAAGAATCGCTTCGTTTCAGTTGCTCCTTTGTCATGGGGACTTACAGCAAACGCAAGAACACCATATGAAGTTTCTACGACAGATACCATCGAACCAGATTATACGAAGGAGGAAATTAGTGATCGTTATGTATCAGAAACTATAGTTTGTGAACCAGATAGCATGAATGATATTAATGTAGAATACGAAACTGCTATGACCCATACGGACACCAAACTTTTCACTTGTACGGTATGTGAGTATAAAACAGTACGGAAGGGTAGTTTACAATTACACATGGTCAAACACTCGACTGAAAAACCTTTCTCTTGTAAATTATGCGGATGTGAGTTTTCACGAAAGGGAGTTTTGGCGAGGCACATGAAAATTCACACTGGCGAAAAACCATTTGCTTGCACACAATGCAACTATAAATTCACATTCAAGAAGGGCCTCACAATGCACATGAGAATACACACTGGCGAAAAACCTTTCTCTTGCAATTCTTGCGAGTTCAAATTTGCAAGAAACAGCGATTTAACCAGGCACATGAAAACTCACACTGGTGAAAAATCTTTTTCTTGTGAGCAATGCGAGTATAAATGTGCACGTAGTTGCGAACTTATCACGCACATGCTAGTTCACACGGGGGAGAAACGCTTCGCGTGCGAGGTGTGCGGCTTTAAATTTGCAAGGAAATGCGATTTAGTGAATCACACAAAAACTCACACGGGTGAAAAACCTTTCTCTTGCAATTTTTGCGATTACAAATGCCCACGTAAAAAGACTTTAGTGGATCACATAAGAACGCACACTGGAGAAAAACCGTTTTCTTGTGAACTGTGTAGCTACAAGTGTATCAACAGTAATTACTTGGCGAGGCACATGAAGACCCACGCCGGGCAGAGGCCGTTCACCTGTGGCCTGTGCGAGTGTAAATTCACACACAAAAAGTATTTGATTGGACACATGAGAATAGTACATAATGTTGCTACCGAATAAATAGTTACATTACTATTACACGACGATAGATAGACGTAGGTCATTGACGATTTCCTTGCCTATGTAATGCAACTGCTTTTTACAAGCTGAAAAAAAAAATTAAAAAATATTTATTTGCCAAAAGAAAAACTTTACAAAGATTGGTAAATCCGTTGAGACCCACACTAGGTAATCCTGTATCGTGGGGCCCAATACACCACTATTAACAATATTGTTTACAGTTGACTTCGGAGCTATTATTTAGTTTCACCTGTCCCGATGTTTGTATACATAAAATATTGCTAATTAAATTTGATCCACTTCCCGGTTACCGATTGAGCTGAAATTTTGCATACATGTGTAAATCGCGTGACAAGGCAATATTATGATGACATGGTGCTGATCTGATGATGGAACTGGAAGGTGGCCATAGGAACTTCGCAATGAAACGACACAACCTCATCGAGTTTGGGCTCGTTTGAATCGTCTTGACGAGTAGTTTGTCTTCCAATGGTAACCAGGGTCTGATGATGGAGCTGGAAGGTGGTCATAGGAACTCTGTAATGAAACGACGCAATCCCATCGAGATTCGGCTCGTTTGATTCGTCTTGACGAGTACTTTGTTTTTAGATGGTTACCAGGGCCTGATTTGATGATGGAGCTGGAAGGCGGTCATAGGAACTCAGTAAAGAAACGACGTACTCTGGTCCTAGATGATATCCAGGTCTGACGATATATCCAGCTACTAAAAGCTTAATAGCTTTAGCTAAATTTTTTTTAATTTACAATTGTTTTAAAGATCTTCTAGTGCCATCTCCTAGCAAAGATTAAGCCTAGTTGCACTTAATTTACTGAACTGAATGAACGGTGACCTGGAGTTCAAGTTGAACCGGGCCTTCGTCTGCCGTTTAACGATAAATCACTTAAAAAATCTTCAAAAGGTTTTAATGCAGGTAGAGTGTTATTCAAACCATGATTACTCATTCTACTGATGAGGTATCTGAACGTTAGCTGTGCCAGTAGTGTTCAGGGATTTAAAGTTGAAAGAGCAAATAAATTAGATATGACGCCACGGGCCACAGGTAGTCATTTACGGTTTTCGTGGCAATTTAATGAAACATCTATTTTTCCCTAAATAACAGGTTGAAAGTTACTTTTTTCAACGGGTTTAAGTTTATAGTTATCAAGCCAGTTCACGTAGCGTTAGTTAATATTTTGTTCAAAAGGGTTTTTTATTTGTTAATTTGATATCGATCAATCTAGTCGTTTTATCGCCTCTCTTGCGCAGCAGTGGAAATGTCCAGACACCATTGTTATAATAAGTATGTAGGTAGGTATATATGGTTTCCAATTGTAATGTGTTACAAATGCTGACTAATTTGTGAGTAACTCACGTCTAACTCGGTATTTTGATTAATTTCTTAAACTGGTCACTTTCAAGTAAAGATTTTTATGTAAACCTGTGAAGATGATAATTCTACTGGCGCAATTAGAATGCCATAAGCCTACTTTGTCGTATTAGTTTACAAAATGGGAAAAACCAAATTAAATTTGAATTTTGCGGGCAGACTCGTATAATCCACCTTAATAAAGTGGCCCCTGAAAAAATTTCATTCCATATAATGCCGTTTAATTGTTTAATTTAGGAAACGTAACTAATTATATTCCAGTTCTGATTCCGGATATGATACTTCTTAATTGAATATAAATTCATTTCAGTCGCTTCTCTACATTGGGGACGTACGAAAAACGAACAAGAAGAAACAACCTCTGAACCCGTTCGAAAAAAGAGGGTTGTTAGATTGGAAAGTGAAACTTCATTAAAAAACGTTTCGTGTCAAACTTTAGCAACACCGAGCAAAAATGAAAATGCAACGAGTAAAAAATTACATTACAACGCTAAATATTATAAAGAACACACTGCCAGAAATTATTTCACTTGTACTCATAAAGTATGTAAGTTTAAATGTGCTACAGAACAATTATTCGTTGAGCACATGAGAACACACAATAGAGAAAAACCTTTTTCTTGTGAATTATGCGACTATAAATGTTCACGCAACAAGGAATTAAAGAGACACACGATAACTCACACAGGTGAAAAACGCTTTGTTTGTGAAATATGCAAGTGCAACTATGCACGAAAATATGATTTGGTTTGCCATGCGACTACCCACACAGGCGAAAAGCTTTTCTCTTGTGATGTATGCAGTTATAAATCTATACGAAAGAGTCTATTGGTGAGCCATTACAAAACTCACACCGGGGAAAAACAATTTTCTTGTGAACTTTGCGATTATAGTTCTATCCGAAAACAAGATTTAGGAAGACACATGAGAACTCACAGAAATAATGAGGGCCCTATTTCTTGTTAGCTATGCGGGATTAATTTTGGTCGCCGTAAGGATTTAAGGAGTCACGTTAAGTTGGTACATAACAATAAAAATAAATAGGTAGACGTATAGACGTATGTATCTAGTATGTCAAATACTAATAGATACTATGACTATGGCCTAATGGTAAGATCATAGATCATCTATTCTCTTCTAATTCTGAGAGGAGACGCTGAGTAGTTGTCCGATTGATAACGATGAAGCGAATGGAATTTCCATATAACTAACCTAAACAATAAATTAGTAACATAAAACGTAACGAGCGTATTTGCATGGCCAGCAGATCATCATCATCATCATCCTGTCCTTTTCCCACACTATGTGGGGTCGGCACAACACGTCTTTTTGTTCCACTCGCTTCTGTCATTCGTCAACTCATCATCTACTCCTCTTACACGCATATCCTCTTTCACGCAATCCATCCATCGTTTCTTGGGTCTTCCTCTACTCTTTTGTCCTTCCACATGCATATTTAACATTCTGCTAGTAATATGGTTTACTTCCCTCCGCTGTACATGCCCATACCACGCTAGCCTATTACTCCTCATCTTATCTACCACTGACGCTACTTTCAGACTTCCTCTTATATGTTCATACCTTATCCAATCTTGTCACGCCGCACATCCATCTCAACATGTTTGCATGGCCAGCAGATGTGACCTACAAATGTGATCGATGAAGAAACGTTTTTTCAAAGAATTTAGATGTTTCAGTACGCGTTACGTGGGAATAAAATAAACAAATAACCTTTAATACCATGTAGGAATGAAATAAACAAATAACCTTTAATACCATTAAAAATTGAATTATGTACTAAAGCATAATACCATGAAATGTGATTGTAACTATGAACTGAGATGATTGACTCTCCCTCTACTCTTGCGCAGCGGTGGTAATTATAGTGGTCGCTGAAAACAACAGATTACAAACCGGTTTTAACCCCCACAATCACTCCTCTCTCTCTGCATCGTATTCCTCATCGCTGAGGGTCGTGACCCCTCCATTATTCATATATTGGTAGCAGATTTCTTGGGATACTAATTCGGTGGCTCCCCAGATCATTTTCAGAGATTCGACTCTTAGATTTAAAGGTTATTATTATCAGATGTATGGGAGACTGTTGAAGGTCACACTGGCTACTTTTCGCGCGCTTTTGTTGCCTTTAGCGTTTTTATGGCCCTTTGCGTCTGCAGCGCTATTCACGATTTTCGCACGCGCACAACAAACGTGGCAGTCGCTGTGATCGCGTTTGACGCGAGCAGTCGCAAGAGGCCATAAAAACGCTAAAGGCAATAAAAACGCGCTAAAAGTAGCCAGTCTACCCTCTCCCTTAGTGATTATAACCGGGGCCGACGCACCTTTACTGTTAACTGTTTTAACACCCGCAATCAATAACTAACTTTAAAAATTAGAAAAAGTAAAAATCATTGTTAAGATGTATCTTAAAAAAAAAACAAATACGTTCCTTTATAAAAAATCATTTCATTTCAGTCGCTCCTTTGCCATGGGAATTTTTGACTACCACAACAAGCCAACGTGAAGTTTCCACAACAGAAACCGCCGCAACACTTATAAAAGAAATGAAAGTCACTAATAAAGAATTTGAAAGTTCATTAAAAAATATTTTGTATCAAAATTTAGGGATACTCAATAAAGATGAAAATGTAATTGTTGGAACCTGTACTGAGAAAAAACGGTTAGATTGCAAGATCACTAAGCGCAAGTACAAGAAAGCAAGCATTGATGAAAAAATTTTTGCTTGTAATTTATGCGAGTATAGATGTGCACGGAATGTGCAACTTAATAAACACATGAAGATTCACTCCGGTGAAAAACCATTTTCTTGTGATTCGTGCAGATACAAATGTGAACGAAAGAGCGAATTAGAGAGGCATTTTAAAACTCACACGGGTGAAAAACAGTTTGTTTGTGATATTTGCGACTTAAAATGCACACGCAAAAATGATTTAGGTAATCACATGAGAACTCACACGGGTGAAAAACCTTTTTGTTGTGAGCTATGCGGGTACAAATTCGCACGAAAGTGTTATTTAGTGAGTCACATGAGAACTCACACTGGTGAAAAACCTTTTTCTTGCAACCTGTGCGATTACAAAAGCTCGTTCAAAAGTAACCTCACGAAACACATAACCAAACACACCGGTGTGAAATATTATTCGTGTGAGGTGTGCGATTTTAAAACCACGAACAGCCGTCGCTTAGTGACTCATATAAGAACTCACACAGCCAAGCCATTCGCGTGCGACCTATGTGAGTACAAATGTGCACGGAAGGGCAATCTGACTGATCATATGAAAGTGCACAGCGGTGTAAAACCCTTTGGCTGTAAGGTTTGTGATTATAAAACTGTGAAGAAGAATAATTTGCTGAGGCACATGTGGACTCACCCTGGTCTTGAGTAAAATATAATAGAATATAAAAGTTTTTTACTCAAATACACTTTTACAAAGTGCTTTTGAACTAAGGGTTTATTTATTTCATGTAGCCGAACTTGTGGCTCTTATGAGAAGTCAGGACGCTACCACTGGTTCGGAAAACAGATTCTGCAGAGAAGAGCCGACAAGAAACTCGGCAGTTACTCTTTTTAAACAGTTTTAAACTTGTAGCATAATAAATTGAAAAAGATTGTAAGCCTTTATCTTGAAAAATAGACACAACCATACACACACAAAAACACGCTTAAACTCGGCAATGGCGGATGTATAATGTGAGCGTACCTTGATTTATGAAATAAAATCCTTTACATAGTATAGTAGGTTTATGAATCTTTTGTTGTTCAGTGAAGGTTTTTCGTGAAATACAGAAAGCGAACATCTCTGGCGCAACGGTAGATAATATAGTCGCATCCTTAGCCCTTTTGCCTTAAATGAGGTTGATGATAATATATTTAAAGTTGATGGTTTTTAATCATCATTTTTTCAAAGAATTTAGATGTTTCAGTACGCGTTACGTGGGAATAAAATAAACAAATAACCTTTAATACCATGTAGGAATGAAATAAACAAATAACCTTTAATACCATTAAAAATTGAATTATGTACTAAAGCATAATACCATGAAATGTGATTGTAACTATGAAGTATGAACTGAGATGATTGACTCTCCCTCTACTCTTGCGCAGCGGTGGTAATTATAGTGGTCGCTGAAAACAACAGATTACAAACCGGTTTTAACCCTCACAATCACTCCACTCTCTCTCTGCATCGTACTCCTCATTGCTAAGGGTCGTGACCCCTCTCCATTATTCATATATTGGTAGCAGATTTCTGCATACGACTCGAATAAGTGAATGAGATTTCAACCCTTAGGTTTAAAGGTTATTATTATCAGATGTATGGGAGATTGTTGAAGGTCACACTGGCTACTTTTCGCGCGCTTTTATTGCCTTTAGCGTTTTTATGGCCCTTTGCGTCTGCAGCGCGATTCGCGATTTTCGCACGCGCACAACAAACGCGGCCGTCGCGTCGCTGCGATCGCGTTTGACGCGAGCAGTCGCAAGAGGCCATAAAAACGCTAAAGGCAATAAAAACGCGCTAAAAGTAGCCAGTCTACCCTCTCCCTTAGTGATTATAACCGGGGCCGACGTACCTTTACTGTTAACTGTTTTAACACCCGCAATCAATAACTAACTTTAAAAATTAGAAAAAGTAAAAATCAATGTTAAGATGTATCTTAAAAAAAATACGTTTCTTTATAAAAAAAAATCATTTCATTTCAGTCCCTCCTTTGCCATGGGAATTTTTTACTACCACAACAAGCCAACGTGAAGTTTCCACAACAGAAACCGCCGCAACACTTATAAAAGAAATGAAAGTCACTAATAAAGAATTTGAAAGTTCATTAAAAAATATTTTGTATCAAAATTTGGGAAACTCAATAAAGATGAAAATGTAATTGTTGGAACCTGTACTGAGAAAAAACGGTTAGATTGCAAGATCACTAAGCGCAAGTATAAGAAAGCAAGCATTGATGAAAAAATTTTTGCTTGTAATTTATGCGAGTATAGATGTGCACGGAATGTGCAATTTAATAAACACATGAAGATTCACTCTGGTGAAAAACCATTTTCTTGTGATTCGTGCAGATACAAATGTGAACGAAAGAGCGAATTAGAGAGGCATTTTAAAACTCACACGGGTGAAAAACAGTTTGTTTGTGATATTTGCGACTTAAAATGCACACGCAAAAATGATTTAGGTAATCACATGAGAACTCACACGGGTGAAAACCTTTTTGTTGTGAGCTATGCGGGTACAAATTCGCACAAAAGTGTTATTTAGTGAGTCACATGAGAACTCACACTGGTGAAAAACCTTTTTCTTGCAACCTGTGCGATTACAAAAGCTCGTTCAAAAGTAACCTCACGAAACACATAACCAAACACACCGGTGTGAAATATTATTCGTGTGAGGTGTGCGATTTTAAAACCACGAACAGCCGTCGCTTAGTGACTCATATAAGAACTCACACAGCCAAGCCATTCGCGTGCGACCTATGTGAGTACAAATGTGCACGGAAGGGCAATCTGACTGATCATATGAAAGTGCACAGCGGTGTAAAACCCTTTGGCTGTAAGGTTTGTGATTATAAAACTGTGAAGAAGAATAATTTGCTGAGGCACATGTGGACTCACCCTGGTCTTGAGTAAAATATAATAGAATATAAAAGTTTTTTACTCAAATACACTTTTACAAAGTGCTTTTGAACTAAGGGTTTATTTATTTCATGTAGTCGAACTTGTGGCTCTTATGAGAAGTCAGGACGCTACCACTGGTTCGGAAAACAGATTCTGCAGAGAAGAGCCGACAAGAAACTCGGCAGTTACTCTTTTCAAACAGTCTTAAACTTGTAGCTTAATAAATTGAAAAAGATTGTAAGCCTATATCTTGAAAAATAGACACACACATACACACACAAAAACACGCTTAAACTCGGCAATGGCGGATGTATAATGTGAGCGTACCTTGACTTATGAAATAAAATCCTTTACATAGTATAGTAGGTTTATGAATCTTTTGTTGTTCAGTGAAGGTTTTTCGTGAAATACAGAAAGCGAACATCTCTGGCGCAGCGGTCGATAATATAGTCGCATCCTTAGCCCTTTTGCCTTAAATGAGGTTGATGATAATATATTTAAAGTGGATGATTTTTAATCATCATTTTTTCAAAGAATTTAGATGTTTCAGTACGCGTTACGTGGGAATAAAATAAACAAATAACCTTTAATACCATGTAGGAATGAAATAAACAAATAACCTTTAATACCATTAAAAATTGAATTATGTACTAAAGCATAATACCGTGAAATGTGATTATAAGTTGTAACTATGAACTGAGATGATTGACTCTCCCTCTACTCTTGCGCAGCGGTGGTAATTATAGTGGTCGCTGAAAACAACAGATTACAAACCGGTTTTAACCCCCACATTCACTCCACTCTCTCTCTGCATAGTATTCCTCATTGCTGAGGGTCGTGACCCCTCCATTATTCATATATTGGTAGCAGATTTCTGCATACGACTCGAATAAGTGAATGAGATTTCAACTCTTAGGTTTAAAGGTTATTATTATCAGATGTATGGGAGATTGTTGAAGGTCACACTGGCTACTTTTCGCGCGCTTTTATTGCCTTTAGCGTTTTTATGGCCCTTTGCGTCTGCAGCGCGATTCGCGATTTTCGCACGCGCACAACAAACGCGGCAGTCGCTGCGATCGCGTTTGACGCGAGCAGTCGCAAGAGGCCATAAAAACGCTAAAGGCAATAAAAACGCGCTAAAAGTAGCCAGTCTACCTTCTCCCTTAGTGATTATAACCGGGGCCGACGCACCTTTACTGTTAACTGTTTTAACACTCGCAATCAATAACTAACTTTAAAAATTATAAAAAGTAAAAATCATTGTTAAGATGTATCTTAAAAAAAAACAAATACGTTCCTTTATAAAAAATCATTTCATTTCAGTCGCTCCTTTGCCATGGGAATTTTTGACTACCACAACAAGCCAACGTGAAGTTTCCACAACAGAAACCGCCGCAACACTTATAAAAGAAATGAAAGTCACTAATAAAGAATTTGAAAGTTCATTAAAAAATATTTTGTATCAAAATTTAGGGATACTCAATAAAGATGAAAATGTAATTGTTGGAACCTGTACTGAGAAAAAACGGTTAGATTGCAAGATCACTAAGCGCAAGTACAAGAAAGCAAGCATTGATGAAAAAATTTTTGCTTGTAATTTATGCGAGTATAGATGTGCACGGAATGTGCAACTTAATAAACACATGAAGATTCACTCCGGTGAAAAACCATTTTCTTGTGATTCGTGCAGATACAAATGTGAACGAAAGAGCGAATTAGAGAGGCATTTCAAAACTCACACAGGTGAAAAACAGTTTGTTTGTGATATTTGCGACTTAAAATGCACACGCAAAAATGATTTAGGTAATCACATGAGAACTCACACGGGTGAAAAACCTTTTTGTTGTGAGCTATGCGGGTACAAATTCGCACGAAAGTGTTATTTAGTCAGTCACATGAGAACTCACACTGGTGAAAAACCTTTTTCGTGTGAGCTATGCGCGTATAAGTGTGCGAGAAATTGTGATTTATTGAGGCACATGAAAACCCACACTAGTGGTGGTCCTTATTCTTGTGAGCTATGTGAATGTAGTTTTGCACGCACTAAGGATCATTTGAGTCACATGCAAAAAGTACATAATGTACAAAATGGTATTAGGTAATTGGGTAGATAACAGATAAAATATTAGCAAAAAGCCGAGCTTTGTGAGGGCTCGCGTAGTTTTTCTAACTGGTAATAAATTCTGTTTCAGTGGATGTTAACTACTTGGTTTTCTAACAGATGGCGTTAGTAGTACAATAACATTCTATCCAATGAATACAAAATTGTTAATGTTAATTTTTTTTATAGTTATTAAATTATATTTTTTGACAGATAACATATCTGGATATAAAGTTGAATTACTATGTTAAAGCACAAATCTACAGGCGTGATAGATTTTCAGTAAAGTGTACCACAAAAATGCTCAGGTTGTGGGATTGTGTTAGGGCTCACTTCGCTCGCCCTTATAAAAATAAAAATAATTTGATTTGTTTACACGTAGAAGCACTAGTAGCTCAGGCGATACTAAGCGTTCGCGAGCTAACGCACACAGAAACAATGTACACACACAATTAAGACCAAACCCGCCTTAGTGAAATAGAATAACTATTATCAAAGATTGTATATTATTGAATTTGTAGGGTATACGTGAATAAGATCGCAAATATCGTTTCTATAAAGATCTTCAACACCTCTCTCGTGCAGCGGTTATATGTTTATATAGTTTTGCCTTGCTTTGAAAGTTGACGGCTAAATAAACTATCTGACTTAATTTTTATTACTTTTTAAAATTAAATGTGCGAAACATCTTGCTAATGCTAGGATATTTTAGTGATTAACTGATTAGTGAAAGGAAGGAAATCGTTTCTTAATTATAAATCGTTTCGTTTCAGTCGCTCCTATGCCTCGGAAACATGCGACTAATACATCAAGTGAAGGAGTTTCTGCGTCAGAAACCGTCGAACCAGTTAAGAAAAAGATGAATGTTAGCAATATAGGAAGCGAAAATTCGTTAAAAACTATTTTGTACCAAAATTTAGTAGAAAGTGATATCGGTAAAAGTGATAGTAACAAAGAGCTGTTAAAGAGCAAGCCGCGCAATACTAAACATAATACATTAGCTAAGCAATCGTCCACTGTCGATAAACCGTTTGCTTGTAAGTGGTGTGATTACGAATGTACTTCCACAAGGAAAGTTACCGAGCACATGAGATCTCACACTGGTGAAAAACCGTTTTGTTGCGATGTATGCAGTTCCAAATTTGCAAGAATGAGAGATCTAAGAAGGCACGCCAAAACTCACACTGGCGAAAAACCCTTCGTTTGTGAAGTGTGCGAGTTTAGGTGCGCAAGAAAATATGAGTTCGTCATCCATATGAGAATTCACACTGGTGAAAAACCTTTTTCTTGTGCGCTATGTGACTATAGTTCTGTACGAAATGGTGATCTGGTGAGGCACTTGAGGACACACACAGGTGAAAACTGGTTCTCTTGTGACCATTGCGATTATAGTTCCGTACGTATGGGCGACCTAGTGAGGCATACGAAAACCCATACGGCTAAAAGGTCTTTTTCTTGTGAGCTATGCGAGTGTAATTTTGCTCGCAAGAAGAATTTAGCAAGGCACATGCTCATAAAACATAATATAAATACGACAAATAGCCGCATAAGTCTAGTGAAGAGAAAGAAAAACTAGTCGCATACGACAATAATAATTGAATGCGTCATCATTCATATACAGCGTGTAAAGGAAGTTGTTGAAAATAGTATGATAGTATATGAAGGGTATGTATGTATAGATCAACCACGATAAAATGGCGCGCCCCTGTAAAAATCAAAACGTTTGAAAGTATTTGTGAAAGTATTTTTACAAAGTACCACCAACCAAGACAGATCGCTTGTGTACGTGCTGAGACGGCCGTATAACAAAAGTAAATCCAAGGATTGCTTACTCGCCTAGCGGCGTCTTTAATAAGTCATTATTTTTGGTATGGAGGGGCGTGCCATGTTATGGTAGGTGAACTCTTCATTTGATAGAGTCACAGTCCTAACCACTAGGCTTTCACTGCTACTGAACTGCTAGTGCACTGATACAGCTATGTAATAACTTTATTATCCGTTAGTTTTATTCTCACTAACGTTATAATACTGTTGACATTATTTTTAAAACAACAACAATAAACTGATATTTTATTTTGAGTCGTATCACATCGGAACTTTAGCTAACGGTATTTATTTAGTTACTAGCTGTTGCCCGCGACTTCATCCGCGTGAATTTAGTTTTTGTTTTTTTTTTTGTATTAAAACCTTGCGTGGAACTTAAGGAACATACAAAAAAAATAAATTAACCGAATTGGTCCATCCATTCTTGAGTTATGCGCTTACCAACATTCATTTTTATTTATATAGATTTGGTAACGTTAATGAGCCTGTGTTGGGCTTCCTCTCTCACGCAGCGGTGATGACAAACAAAATACTTACACCAGACTAATAGATCATCAAAGTTAGTGACGTCACTTTAATATTGTATTTGTTAGAATTTCATCGTTATTATTAAACATTACAATGATCTAGTAATTACTTAAGGAAGAAAAAGTTTTTATAACAAACTATCGTTTGGTTTCAGTCGCTCCAATGACATGGAATCTTGAGATAAACCTACCAAGCGAACAAGACATTTCTACAACCGGCCCATTCAAGAAAAGAGTGAAAGTCACTAATGTACAATATGAAAGTTACAATAAAAGTGCAATAGGTGATACCGATATTGACAAAAAACTATTGACATGCAAAGTTTCCAAGCGCAACACTAAATACGCGAAAACGCGCAAGGGGAAAAAGCCCTTTATGTGTATAGTGTGTCAGTATAAATGCGCTAGAGAGGAAAAGTTTGTTGAACACATGAGAACTCACACAGGTGAAAAACCATTTTCTTGTGATTTTTGCAACTATAAATGTGCACGCAAATGGCAACTGGAAAGGCACGTGAGAACGCACACTGGTGTAACGACTTTCATTTGCACAGTGTGCGATTCGAAGTTTGCTCGAAAGTGTTTTTTAGCCAGCCACATGAGAAGTCACACCGGTGATAAACCCTTTTCCTGCGATACATGCGGCTATAAAGTTGCAAGAAAAAATCAATTGGAGCGACACATGAAAACACACACTGGTGAAAGACCTTTCGCTTGTCAAGTGTGCGATTACAAATTCGCGCGAAAGTGTTACTTGATCAGCCACATGACAACTCACACTGGCGAAAAACCGTTTTCTTGTGAGCAATGTAAGTACAGGTGTGCTAGAAACGGTGATTTGTTGAGACATATGAAAACTCACACTGGTGAGAGAATGTTCTCTTGTGAGCTGTGCGAGTATAAAACTGTGAGAAATAGCGATTTAGTGAGGCACCTAAAAACTCATCACGTGGGAGCCCTTAACTCATACACACACCATCCACACACACACACACACACACACACACACACACACACACACACACACACACACACACACACACACACACACACACACACACACAGAGAGAGAGAGAGAGAGAGAGAGAGAGAGAGACACACACATCGATATAATATGCCTCATTCTCATTTGTACACCAGATTAGTTTAATCATGTCAATTGCGACACCTTTTGACTACTAGGACAAAATAAACTAAGAAATAGTTAAACACAAATAAACTGGATTAAATTTAATCAAAAGATTAATCATAATTCATAATGTTACGATAGAGATCTAATAAAGTAGGTAAGTACATTAACTTGTTAAACTGTTTGCAACCATTGCAATGCAATGCAAAACTATTAAAGGTCACAATCAGTCACTCATGTTTTATGCATCGTTCCCTAATAGTAGTGCAACGAAGAGTCAGTTATTGCGGCATATGAATACTAACACTGGTTAGAGTCGGTTTTTTGTAAGCTGTACGAGTATAAAACTGCAAAATACTTACACCTAAAAACTCATCAACGGAGGAGCTCTTAAGCTGCGTACTTACTGCGCGTTCCTGTGTTACGCGTAGTCGGAATACGCTGTACATTGGATACGCCGTACGCGTACATTGGATACGCGTGCAGCTCCTGTACGGACCGCCGCGAACTTGAACGCGAGGTCAAGCGATCCATAGCGCTAAGCGAACCCCGCCAGTCATCCGCAGTTTCATTATTGAAACTCGATGAACACGCGTGTCTTTTCATTTTGCCGTCCAAATATAGCGTACCCGGGCGTGCGTGTACCCTTTGACGCGCGAGCAAAAACCGACTGACGGCGGCTCGCGCGGCCCGCGTTCCCCAAGAGTGTACGCGTAGCTGCAAGTATGGACTTGGCGTTCCAGGACACGCGTAACCGACTACGCGTACCAGTGTACGCGCAGTCCGTACGCAGCTTTAAACTTACTCACATACACTTACACACACTCATATCCGCCCGAACACACACACATATCAATATGTGCCTTATTATTTGTAAACCCAATAAGTTTAACCGTTACAGTAGTGATACTTTTAAACTACTGAAACATATTATTTAATATAAAAAATTCTTCTTAAAAAATCGAGTCAAACATCCGCGCCACTACAAAGTTTTTAAAGAATTTATTGTTGATTTTTTTAAAAACCACTCGACCGATTTCGATAAAATTTAAATGAGTCCACTTGGGAAGTATACCCTTAAAACAAAAAAAGAATTTTCCGAATCAGTTCAGGTGTCTTCGAGTAATCGGTGAACATACAAAAAAAAGATGCCGACGAATAGAGAACCTCCTCCTTTTTTGAAGTCAGTTGAAAATTGTTTTTATGTAAGGCAAATGTACCATATCAAGGCATTTTCAAAGATAAAAAGATATATAAAAAATAAGATTTTAATGGTTTCCAAAAATAATTTGGAAATCTGCTTTGAAATTGACAGCTATTCCAAGAATAGCTCATATATCTTACACAATAGCCTTAATCCAGGATTAAAATGACTCAAATCAAATCTGAGATAAAAAAACAGTATCATCTACTTGCAAATAAATCCTGCTGCATTAATCTCGAGTATGAGAAATCTTATTGAAATATTGTCTTATACTCTTTTAAATCTGGAATACCTATTTGACAAATGACGGAAAAGAGATGCATATAGGTACATAAACAGTGACGTTACCACTCTTTCAATATTAATAATTTCTCAATCTCATTTTCCGTTTAAAAATTCATATGAAACTTCAGTATTACCACAGAGTACTTAATAGCACAGGTACAAAAGATTCACTTCGCACAGCGCTAACTTACCTACCTATTCACCTAGAAGTTGCCTCGCTTTCTATCGCGTAACTCATCCCTCCGCACAACGTTAGCCCATTGAGTTGGCCCGTCCGGACGGGAGGACGCCGGATACTTGTACCTTCACTATCACTACATATCATACAACAGTCGCCCGTCCGCGTCTGTCTGTCTGTTCGCGATAAATTCAAAAACTACCGAACGGATTTTCATACGGTTTTCACCAATAGATAGGGTGATTTATGAACAAGGTTTTAGTGTGTAATTTGTTAAGGTTTTGTGTAAATTAGTTGAAATATAACGATATATGAAATATATATCTCAGGAGCTATCGCAAAATAAAAACGAACGCGCGCCAAATTAATACGCGGATTTCAACCCGGCGATGGCGATGACGGGACTCGGTCATGCGACTAGTGACCAACCCAGCGCGCGCCGCGTTGTTGCTATATTATAAGCCGAGCGATACTTCTTTTATAAGCCTACGTCAATATAACTTATGGTACGTTTCAAGGAGTTTGCAAAGCATAGGCATAATATACTCTACTACCCGAGCGAAGCCGGGGCGGGTCACTAGTTATACCTAAAATACGCCGGAGTACGCCTGGCCTGGTATTAGGTAGATTTCGGGTGTAGATATAATTTTCAACTCTAGAGTGTGTGTTTTCATACATTTAACTAGTTATTTTCTGTAGTACTGGCAGAACTTGCAAGATAAAGGTTTTAAAATGTATATAACGTTTTTCAAATAAGCGATAATAAGATCACTAAATTTATTTGAGCTATCAAAAAACGCGCTATCCGTAGATTGCGAGAGCAACGCGGCAACGAAAGCGACGCGACAGCGAAATGTCTTGGTAACACAAAAATTTTTTTTCTGTAACGCCACGTTTTGAAATGTATTTTGGCAGCCAAAATAGACGAACAGATCTAGTGTGGACTCATCCTACCTGTATGGATTGTCATGTGCGTGTGCATTTGACGACCTCCCTGGCTCAGTGGTGAGCGCTGTTGTCTTATAACTGGGAGGTCCCGGGTTCGATTCCCGGCAGGGTCAATTTGGGAATTTTTAATTTCTGAATTTTCTCTGGTCTGGTCTGGTGGGAGGCTTTGGCCGTGGCTAGTTACCACCCTACCGTCAAAGACGTGCCGCCAAGCGATTTAGCGTTCCGGCACGATGACGTGTAGAAACCAATAAGGAGTATGGGTTGAATGTTCACTGCCATACCCCTTCCAAGTTAGTCCGCTACCATCTTAGACTGCATCGTCACTTACCATCAGGTGAGATCGCAGTCAAGGACTAGTTTGTCATCGAATAAAAAAAAAAAAAAAAAAAAAATGTGCTGTAGGCCTAAATATTTGTATGTATGTGCAAAACTCGCATGTAAACATCATGTATCATAATATTCATAATAATTAATTAATAGATATTATTATTATAGGCCTGCACGCAAGGTCACGATGTGTGAATATTATTTTTAAAACTCAAAATCATTACCAGTTTTATATTTTTTTTTTTGGAAATAATCACAGAGTCTGGGCATTAATTTTTTTTTTCTATTTTTTCGCATAATTATGTTTAGCTACTGTCGACGTCCATTTAAAAGTACAATCAATTATTATTTATTTCATTGAATATTTTAATAAGTACATCCTGTATAATTAAAACATTTGTATTAAATCTTATTATTATCTCTTTATAATTACTGTTAATTAATACTTAATTAATTAAGTGATAAAAATCGGTATTAAAAATAATTTTGTAAATAGTCAATTAACTTGTAAGTCATGCTATAATAGTTGTCATGAGGCAACATTGTGAACTATACTTTTAGACCTGAAAATTTTAAGTCGTGTTTTAACGAAAACCTTTGTTTATATTTATATCATAACTCTGTATGACTTTAATTGTTTTACGACTCTATATGACTATGTATAATTATGACTATGTATAATGTATATATTGTACTAGCTTTTAGTCACGGCTTCGCTCCCGCCATATTAAAAGTATAATCCGATGAGATGGCTCCCATACAAAATTACCAGTTTTGATTTTTTCCACTTTGCCGCTGTTCTTTTGGGTTTATTTTTATTTTTATTTTAAAACCACACCTGTATTAGAACGAACAAAAAAAAAGTATGCAAAAATATTCAGGCCGTTTTTGAGTTAAGCCAAACTAGTCCAGGGTAGATAATTTTTGAAAACAAAAAAAATTATAGTAGGATGAAACCCATTGGAAAAGGAAGAGAATGCAACAAAAATGAAAGGAAAAATAAATTACGGGCGATCTTAGGTCGGGAAGTGGGGGGGAGGGGGGGGTTTAAGGGTAAAAAACGGTTTATCTCAATTTCTGGAAAAACTACAAGTCCTATGGAAAAAAGTTAAATGGCAAAGTTGTAGGTAATAAAAAGATCTACAACTTTTGTATTTAGACTTTTTTCACATAACCTCAAAATGTATGTGAAAAATTCAAATAACCAAGTTTTCGGTTTTTTATTTTTATCTTTTACAAAAAAAAATATTTTTTCACGAAATGTGGTGAAAACTTACCTTTTATGTCCCAAACACACTGTAATTTTTCTGATTTAAAATATTTATTTTTTCACCTTTTTTTTTTGACTTAATATTGAAAAAGCACCTAATTTTCAATCGAAAATTCTCCCGTCAAAATATCTGCTTTTTTAAAAAATTCGATGAACTTTTTGTTCGTTGAAATCTCTGCTATTTTAAGATAACTTATATACCTGAGTAACATACGGAAAATTTTAGCCCATCAAAAGGTATTTCATAGAGTGGGGAAGGGGCTAGGAGGGTCCGGGCCTTACTACCTGTTATTTCGTATTTCGTTTCTGCATTTTCTGAGAGCATTTACCATAGTAATGCATACTTTTTTTTTACACCATCTAAAAGTAGAGATTTCAACGAATAAAAAGATCACCGATTTTTTAAAAAAAGCAGATATTTTGACGGGAGAATTTTCGATTGAAAATTAGGTGCTTTTTCAATATTAAGTCAAAAAAAAAAGGTGAAAAAATAAATATTTTAAATCAGAAAAATTACAGTTGACAAAAATTACAGTTAAGGGTAAAAAATTACCTTTTTTACCCTTAAACCCCCCCCCCCCCCCCCCCCCCCCCCCCCCCCCCACTTTCCGACCTCAGATCGCCCGTAATTTATTTTTCCTTTCATTTTTGTTGCATTCTCTTCCTTTTCCAATGGGTTTCATCCTACTATTATTTTTTTTTCACTTTTTATTATTTTTTAAGGCTTCTACCCTGGTCTAAACTAACGAAAAGCAATTGATTTTTGTATATTTAAATACATGATTGTATAGTGTTGACTCGATTATATGTTGATATTGTAAAATTGATTGTATGTCGATGTATTGTTGGAATCATACTAATATTATAAATGCGAAAGTGTGTTTGTTGGTTTGTCCTTCAATCACGCCGCAACAGGGCTACGGATCGACGTGTTTTTTGCATGGGTATAGTTATATAGAATATATAGGACCTGGAGAGTGACATAGGCTACTTTTTCTCCCGGAAACTCAAAAAGTTCCCGAGGGATTTTAAAAACTAAATCCACGCGGACGAAGTCGCTGGCATCAGCTAGTTGGTTATGAAAATAAAATGATTGTCCAGTCCCACAAACGTGCCTGGGCGGTGACAGCGTCGCTACTGTCGCATTTCGTGTTGCCAATAAATGTTATTTCATTCAAAAATTCATTAGTTTCAGTTTTGGCCACTGCCAGATTAAGTTTGTGGGATTGTTATACGTAGCATAGACATGTAAGAATTCAGCCCCCCCGATTGTCTAAAAGTTGCCCATCAAAATCTTATTCATTTCATGGCATTAGTGTTGAAGTAAAATAAGCCATATCAGCATTAAATTAGAGCTCAATTTCGTGTATGCATTCTCGTACCTAAATATGTACGATACGCTCCATGTTAGAATCGGTTGTACTGAATTTGTGACTTTAAATCAATACAGTCAAGGAATATTTTACTTTGACGCTAATGCCATGAAATGAATACGATTTTGATCGGCAACTTTTGGACAACCGCACCTCTGGACCGCGCACTGTAATGATATAAACGAGCCGAGCGAGAGGCTCTAAGGGTGTGATGTATAGATGGAACTCTCACTCGGCTCAGACTCAAGACTGAGTTAAAACGAGACAGATGTATGTCGAAACATATTTGTGTCTCATTTTAACTCTATCTTGAGTCTCGAGCAGAGCCAGAGTTAGATCTATTAGATCTCAGCCCGAAATAGTATTTCTGAATAATGTGACCGCATAATAATGACGAAATACTCTCAATATTTCAGTATGCCTCTTCATGATGATAAGTTTTATCGTCATAAATGTGATCTATAGTTACATGTTATCATGAACGAAAGTGTACATTTTCACAATAAAAAATATGTTTTTAATTATAATAAAGCCAGCAATCACTAATTCAGTACCAAAGAAGATTATATTTTGCGTTGGCAACACGCTAGACACGCGCCTACTTTTGTGCTAGATCTCACTTGGCTCGATTTTTTATATTCTTAAGTGTCAAAGAAAAACCAATCATATAATCTGTTTACGTAGCAATTTGAATCTCATGATGGGAACACTATGGTACAAATTTTTATCTTTACTAACTGTGTAACTGAGTAAACTGTGTAATTCTAACTATAATTTCTATAGATTCTATGCATAAATTTTATAACCACTGTGTACACATATTAAGGGTTGTTACCTGGAACCCAAATCTGATGTTATTGTATTACGTTTATATTTGGTTGCAACCTGTTTTGTGTACCTTTTCAATAAATAAATTAAGCTACATTCTATTGACCTGTCATCTGCACCAAGCCACAACAAAAAAACTGTGACCCGTGTAAGATGAGATAGGTACCGTTATTTTGTTTATCTACTCCAGCATCGAAAAGTTCTAATTTCGAATTTGACAGCTGAATCGAAATGAACCCTCTTTCGGTTTTGCTTCTCATTTCGATGCAGCTCGTTGTATGGGAGCTGAATCGAAATGGTTATCTTCTTAAAATAGGATGCCTAAAGCTAAGGCTCTGAGTTCTGGCACTTTTGTACCGTTCATACGACAGAGGCGCCACAGGCGGCTGGTGGCGGCTTACGGAGTTACTTTTTGTTACTTTTAATGATTTTATTTTCCTTGTCGTAGATAAAATCTTGTATGCAACTGAACGTAATTAGTCATTTTAATTCTCGTAATATCCTATTTTAATACTCGGCAAGCCTCGTATCAAAAAACAGCACTCGAATTAAAATTATAAAAATTGCATAAATAGCTATTTTCTGTCTTGCTCGGGTGCGTTGTATAACACTGGTTATAACCCGAAACAAAACCAGAAATTAAGACGCCATTTTATATTTCTAAGACAGAAATATAAAATAGCGTCTCGACTTTCATCATATCTGCATCATTTAGCATCCTGATTCCTGAACGCATTATACACTCTCCTTGTAATCAGTGATGTATTATAAATACTTCTTAAGTTCTTACCCACTGTAATAAATTTTTCTGAACTTGATGATTGTTTTATTTATGCATTGAACCTTTGTACCTAAGAATCGTCAACAACATAGGTCTCTTGAAGTGATCGCCACAGAACACGATCTTGCGCCACCTGCTTCCAGCTGCTGTCAGCAATGCGGTTTAGATAGTCCATCTACGTAGTGTGGGGGGGAGGGGGGTCCTACGCTGCGCTTTCCGCTGCGGGGTCGCCAATCGCCATTCCAGCACCTTGGAAGTGGGACCCCCAACGCCCATGGTTTTGGGTCACATGAAGCATGAAATAGCAACAAGTATAAAGAGTTTAAAAGCTGTAACGACTAAAGATTTGATGTCAAATTCGAAATGAGAAAAGCGGCTTTGAAATATATAATTCTGAATTTAGGTACCTACTTCCGAAGTATATTTTAATCATAACAGCATTTATCGAATTCACAATTTCCACATTTAAAAATTAGTTATCTGTCGACTTTAAAGGATTTTTTTAAAATGTATAAAATGTTGATTTTGGCAGGCAAGTAGGAGGTATTGGCACTTCAACGAAGATAATTATATTATTTCTATGGACCGTTTACACATTCAACGGCAACGCATAGAAATAGAAATACAGGTTGGCGCTGGAAGTCATTGCCGTGCGTTGGCTCATGGGAACCTAGTACCCGCAGACTTACAGTTTCAAGTTAGGCAAATAAATCATAATAATTAGTAGAAGCAGTCATAGTCCAGTGGTTAGGACTGCGGTCTCCTATTAGGGGGAGTCGCAGGTTCGAGCCCAGGCACGCACCTCTGACTTTTCGGAGTTAAGTGCGTTTAAGCATTTAAATATCAGGTGCTTCAACGGTGAAGGAAAATATCGTGGGGAATCCGGCACTCCTGAGAGTTCACCATAATGTTCTCAAAGGTGTGTGAAATCTACCGATTCGCATTGGGTCATCGTGGTAGACTACGGCCTTAAGGATGATGATACGGGTCTGCCCGCGAAATTCCGAGTTGGACGTGAGTTACTCACAAATTAGTCAGTATTTTGATTAATTTCTTAAACTGGTCACTTTCAAGTAAAGATTTTTATGTAAACCTGTGAAGATGATAATAGGGTATTTGACTACTTTTAGAAAATCATCTTAAATTGTTAATAATGCTATGCTGAAGCTAACAAAACTTATATTTCGGTATAATTTTCATTATTTTTCATGAAAATCGAGAAATAAATTCAAAAAATAAATTGCCGCCGAAACGTTCCATTTGCTCTCATGACGTCACAGTTCACATTTCAAACAATGACAATTCCACATCCCATAGGTGGTGTGGACTGTGACGTCATTCGAGATCACGGAACGTTTTCGATCACGTGACCATGGCCGGAATTATAGCAATTTTATTTAATGTTTTCTAATTAAATAAAACTTTATTTTTTAGTTTTGTCGTATGGAATAATGTTTTTAGAAAATAATCTTTTAGGATGACACCAAATGAAACGATACTTTTAATATAGTCAAATACCCTATTCTACTGGCGCAATTAGAATGCCATAAGCCTACTTTGTCGTATTAGTTTACAAAATGGGAAAAACCAAATTAAATTTGAATTTCGCGGGCAGACTCGTATAATCCACCTTAACGTAACCCTTCTCTGAGAGGAGATCTGCGCTCAGTAGTGAGACGTTAATGGGTTGCACAACTACATCGCGGAGTATACCTATTAATAGGCATAGTGAGTAGTGACTTATGGTAGTCTGCACCTAACCAACTAAGGGCTGATTTTTCAATCATCAGATAAACCTTATCTGACGAATAAATCTGACGGTTTGACAGATTTACTATATAGAAACTACCATAGGTAGGTATAGGTACCTACCTCTTTATTCCTCAAATAATATAGTTATCTGACTGTTGACAAATCGTCTAACTATATAACTGGCATTCCTTCCTATTTCGCACACACATTTTGAGTTGATTTATTGTAATAACACGCAATTGAGTTGTGCGATAGTCGGCCAACTTGAAGTTGTGTGTCTGCGGTCGCTAGAAGTGACGTTGGGTAAGGGATTGTATATTATTTAGGGGCTACCTACGTAAAGAGACCTACAGAATGGGATGATTTAGGTGGAGGTATATAATGGGGGTGGGGGAATAGGCCTACTTTCTGTCTGCCCATCATAATATGTATTGAATAATATAAAATACAAATTTCTTTTTCGAGTCAAAATACCGAAACTAGTTTAATAATAATAAACTTGGATAAGTACCTAGATTATTTCCACATTTGAATCTCCCGCTTTAATAGTTATTTGTGTTATATGGGGCCAAAGAAATTTTTTGTTCCCCGAGGGCGTTATTTTGAATTCAGAGCGAAGTGAAGGATTCTATAGTAGAATCCCGAGCGCAGCGAGGGATTCTAAAGTAGAATCCTGAGCGTAGCGAGGAATTCAATATACGCCGCCCGAGAACAAAAAATTTTGGCCCCGAATGACACACATTATTTTTCATCATTACCTATGAGAAAAAGCTAGGAGTATCAACCTACTATGTATAGACATCGTATATTGAAAGTTTAAATAAAACACAAATAAATTATTATTAAATAATTAAACATTAATATTTATGTTGGATACACGCCCATCGGATATATGCCCATACTGGGCGTATATCCGATCGACAAATTGATCACGTGACTCACACGTGACAACAGCTTCTCAAACATATTTGAATTTCGACACATACTAAAGCTCGAACGCGGACCAATCAGAAGAGAGAAATGAAAAGTCCCATGGGGTTAAAATTAAATTTTGCTCCCGCTATCCTCTGAAGCCAATATTCGTTTTTCGAATAGGTATGATGAAAAATTGATTTTGTGGGCAGTAATTTGATCATATTAGGTATAACCCTTTTTTAAAAGAATACCACAGATTAAGAATAGATTGTAATCAAAAAGCTTAGATCGGCTTAGATACGTTGTAGGTACAACGTAGGTATTTATGCTTCTTGGTTGTAAGTGTTCTGTGATGTAAATAAATGTTATTTTATAGTCTGTATAGAAAGTACCAATGTACTCTGTGATCAAATGTAATAGGGTATTTGACTATAATAAAAATATCGTTTCAACTGGTGTCATCCTAAAAGATTATTTTCTAAAAACATTATTCCATACGACAAAACTAAAAAATAAAGCTTTATTTAATTAGGAAACATTAATTAAAATTGCTATAATTCTGGCCATGGTCACGTGATCGAAAACGTTCCGTGATCTCGAATGACGTCACAGTCCACACCACCTATGGAATTCTCATTTTGTCAATACATTTCGACGTGTTTGTGCGGCGTAATAGGCTAATTTCGTCTGTTTTTCATCGTTACTATTTTATTAAATACCAAATAGTATGCGACACGCGGCCTAAACACATATTATAAAATTGTCATTGTTTGAAATGTGAACTGTTACGTCATGAGAGCTAATGGAACGTTTCGGCGGCAATTTATTTTTTTGAATTTATTTCTTGATTTTTATGAAAAATAATGAAAATTATGCCGAAATATATGTTTTGTTAGCTTCAGCATAGCATTATTAACAATTTAAGATGATTTTCTAAAAGTAGTCAAATAGCCTATTGCTGTAGATTGTTACACTCTTTGACCCTTCCTATGGTCTGTGCTCTTTGGCTTTATGTCTATGCTCGTGGTATGCACCATAGATAATACCAATAGGTATGCACCCATGACACAACAAATAAAGTCTTGTTAGCTCATAGGTATGCACATGGTATGCACAGACCCTTAGGAGCTACATTAGTTAATTGTTGTGTCATGGACAGACCCAGACTAGTTTATAGTGATCTGTGGCACAGACCAGGAACAACAAGAGTGGTATGCATAGAGTAAAGTAATATATCTGTGGTATGGCTGCCCTAGTTATATATTATCTGCTATGTACATATATATAGAACGTCTAATATTTAAACAGTAAATTATTAATCTAGTGTTCTCTTGGATTATATTATTTTTGGTGAGAAGTGAGAACATTATAATTATGTAGTAATCAACATGCGGTGCTATGCGCCCTTCTGCAAGACCACAGCCGAAGTCTCGGGATCCGCGGGTGTCACGCTCCACGAGTGAGTACCTATATCCAAGTTGTTTGTATATAGGAATCATTATTCATTGAATGGATGCGAGCCCTTTCATTTCGTTCACCGCTTTTCTTGCCCACAAGCTTGATGATGTCGTCGCAGGCACTACAAATTAACTTTAGTCGAATGGTTAACAATGTTAACTTATCTGCGAGTGTCAGGCGTAGTTAGAAAGTTGGCGATTTGTCACTCCGTGCTGCGGAGAGCACGTAAAGCCGTCGGTCCTGTGCCTGATGTCTCTCTGGTCATGTCGGATTTCCGTCCCATCTAGCCATCAGAGTGAGGAAATGGAGAGTGCACCTGTGTTTGAACACATACCTGTGCACTGTAATATCTTCAGCTCAGATGGCTAGTATCTCTGGAAGTTAGTCACCAACCACGGTCATGCGGACATTATCATTGCATACTTCAATATTTGTATCCATTGTCTATGTCATGTGTACTTGTAGGGTAGGAATTCTAATAATGGATACACAGGGCCACAGCTCAGAGACAAAAGTGTCTACAGGTAGATAGGTCCCTTCTGGGCAGAAATGAGAGATCTTTGTTTACGTGTCTCACATGTACACAAACACAATGCCACTATTTAAACTCAATGTTGGACTGTTGTAATTTACAGGTTCCCCAGTGACACACATCTCCGTGCTGCCTGGCTCAGAGCCCTCGGCAGACAAGACACCCCCCTCCCAGACCCTGCTGTGGTCTGCTCGCAGCATTTCCTGAACGATGACATGTATGAAACAGAAAGTGGCTCAAGGCAAATTCGTGCTGGTGCGATCCCATCAACGGTGCAGGTAACTTTGACTGCTAGTAGGGGAACCTGCCCTAATTTTGTAATCTGTTCAAGTCTTTGAGAGTCAAGAGTTTTCCATTTATTCCACCTTTCCACATTGTTAGGTGTGTAGTTTAATTTTTATTGAAATAAGATTTATTTTTATGTTAATTATCAAACTGTTTGATTCATCTATGACTCACAATGTTACAACCTATTTTTCAAATTTACCCATGTCCACTGACTTATAGCATGGACTCTCATCATTATCATCATCATCAACCCATCAATGGCTCATTACTGAGTGCAGGTCTCCTCTCAGAGAAAGGTTAGGCCATAGTCCACCACGCTGGCTCAATGCGAATTGGCGAACTTCACACACCTTTGAGAATATTATGGAGAACTCTCAGGTGTACAGTTTGCCCTCTCGATGTTTTTCTTCACCGTTAAAGCATATGATATAGTTAAGTTTTAGTAGGGGAGTTGGATTTTTTTTATCAGATTGCTACCTGTAAACTCTTTGAGAGTTAAAGTTTAATACTCAAAGGGCTACCCAAATATTGGCACTTCAAGCTCCATTAATGTTGAATATTTACTGCAGACATTTTGACTGCTTGTTCAGTGTTCAGATAAATTATATTAGGTCTTTACCTATGAAATTGCTTTTCTTCAGTACTGGTCATTTCAAATAAAAAAAAGTTTGTAATAGCTCTGTATTCTAAATTCAAATTAATTTTGTTTTAAAACCATGACATTCTATTTACAAACTCAGTCTTTTGTTTTTTGATTAGCGTTGTATTTTCATTACATTTGAACATTTTTCGTCATAGGGGATACTTTAAAAATTCGTGTAATTATGGAATATGAGTTCCGTCGTGGCACCAACGCGACACAAACGGCCCGTAACATCAAAAACGTTTACGGAGAGAACTGTACAAACGATAGTACAACCCGTTATTGGTTTTCCCGGTTCCGTTCTGGAAATTTTGACTTGAAAAATGAAGCTCGTGGTCGTCACGAAACTCAATCTACAGCTGAGCTAGCAGCAGCTTTTGATGTAAGCATCAAAACAATATTGATCCATTTGCGACAAATTGGCAAGGTAAAAAAGCTTGATAGATGGGTGCCCCACGACCTTAACGATCGCCAGCGCAACGTACGCGTAGAGACTTGCCTTGCGCTGCTCAACAGGCAAAGAAATGAAGGAATTTTGAAACGAATTATTACGTGCGACGAAAAATGGATTCTGTTCGACAATCGAAAGCGCTCAGCAAGTTGGTTAGACCCTGGTTCAGCACCAAAGCAATGCCCTAAACCAAAAATGACCCCTAAAAAGGTGATGGTCACTATTTGGTGGTCTAGTGCGGGTGTGATTCACCACAGCTTTTTACAAAACGGCATGAGTATTAATGCAGATGTGTACTGTGAAGAACTGGAGAGAATGATGGAGAAGCTTGCAAATCTGCTACCAGCTTTGGTCAATCGGTCGTCCCCACTGCTCCTTCACGACAACGCGCGACCCCATACTGCCCAACAGACAGTCTCCAAGCTGCAAGAGCTGGGGTTGGAAGCTCTCCCTCATCCGTCATACTCACCAGACCTTGCACCTACCGACTATTACTTTTTCCAAAATTTAGACAACTTTTTAGTGGGTAAAAAATTCAATTCCTGATAGGCAGTACAAAATGCCTTCGAAGAGTTTGTTGCCTCCTGTCCAGCTGATTTTTACAAGAAGGGCATCAATAAACTGCCAATGCGTTGGCAAAGATGCGTCGATTGCATGGGTGATTACTTTGAATAACAGAAATAAAAAAGTTTGAAAATATAAGTACTTTCACTTATTGCATACAAAACGGCAGTTTCATAGGTTTCAAAGACCTATTATTTATTAGAATATTGTAGAAATATCATTTAATATTGTTTTTTTGTGTTTCCGATTGCATTAAACAATAACATTCAGCTTTATTATTCTTACTTGTAACTAGCTGTACACAGCATGTGTTGCAATACCACGTAATGTGTAAAGAAATTATATTATAGACTAGCTGATGCCCGCGACTTTGTCCGCGTGGATTTAGTAGTAGAACTCCTTGATTTTCCGGGATAAAAAGTAGCCTAGATGTTGACCCGAGTAATAAGCTACCACGGTATAAAATTTTGTAGAAATCTGTGCGGTAGTTTTTACGTGAAAGAAGGACAAACAAACAGACAAAAAAAATTTATCTTCTGTTTTGATATCTCTATCTTCAACACAATTAGAAGCAAAAACCCTTTTTTTTAATCTATTTCATGTACAGAATTGGTTTCGTTTCTGTTTTATCTAATATATAAAATTCTCGTGTCACAATGTTCGTTCCCGTACTCCTCCAAAAACGGCTTGACCGATTCTCATGAAATTTTGTGAGCATATCGAGTAGGTCTGAGAATCGGCCAAAATCTATTTTTCATAGCCCTAAATGATAAGGGTGACCAACCACTAAATATTTTTGCTGGCGGTACGAAGTTCGCGGGGTCAGGTAGTTATATGTATACATATTGTGGCCAGGAACCCTCGCGGGCGTCCCCAGAGCACCATACCAAAGTTTCATCACAATCAATGATTTCGGAACGCATAGAGGACAAACATACAAACATTGATTTTTTTTTTATATAGATTATTGTGAGAATTATTTGGAGGTGTGACAATACTATGGCAGGTTCTCCCATATGCTGAGAAACCACAGTAGGTAATGGAAAAGTGTATGGAAATTAAAATAGATGCATAGTCAAAAGTATGTGTAAGAAATAGAAGTCTTTGGGAGAGAGGAATCGTGAACTTCTGAGAGTTCTCCAAAATGTTCTCAAAGGTGTGTGAAGTCTGCCAATTTACATTGGGCCAGCGTGGTGGACTATGGCCCACAACCCTTCCCTGAGAGGAGACCTGCGCTCAGTAGTGAGCTGTTGATGGGTTGCTGATGATCATGAATTAGTAGAATAAATCATGAATTAGTAGAATAAATCATGAATATTTTTTCAGGTTTGCATGATATGCCTGGACACAGACAACAAGCTGTTTCTAATGAGCAAACACGAATTGGAAGGAGCATACCAACACTTGACTGGAAATCCTGTAAGTTGCTATTTTATCATCAACTATCTTTTGCCCTGAGACTTTGTCCTTGTGGAGTTAGGTCTACACTAGCGGCACGCTATGATGGCCGGTTTGACACATTACAATAGTGATGTGGAATGTCAATTTATTCTCGAACAAAAAACAATTAAGTTTTGTTTTTGTACCTGATTAAATAGGTTTAATAAAACAAAAATGTATATGTTTATTTAATTTATTTGAACGAACTGAATATTTGAATGAAAATGAATATACATACTTTATATGCACACAAGAAACATATGAATACAAAAGATACCAAAAAAGGTGCCACAAAAGGCCATAATTAATCAGATTCGTCCATACTACTATTTTCACTGTCGTCACTGCTATCATCACCTACATTAATAATTATATGTTCGTTTTCTATAATATTATCAATTTTCACATCTCTTTCATAATCTTCCCTTATTAATTTAACAGTTCTATTCACAACCTTTTCCCAGTCTCCTTTAGTCACATGTTCACAAGCTTCTTCTAATAATTTTAGATTTTTTTTTGTGGTAAATGGGGGTTCTGTATTGTGTCTTGCAGCATATCCCTTAATTTGAGCCCACACCAACTCAATCGCATTATACTCACAATGGTAAGGCGGTAACCGTATAACTCTGTGCCCATGTTCTAATGCTATTTCGTCAATGACGTATCGGATCTTGGTTGGTTTGTTTTCTTTTAAAAGACGTACTAATTCCGCTTTTAACATATTCATGTTTGCATCTACGCCATTTTTACGAAGCCATGCGACGATATCAGCTTTCTTTTGGGATTGGGCAGGTGGCTTGTCAATTTGCATCGAGTGGTATGGGGCGTTGTCCATAATTATAATAGATGGTTCAGGGAGGCTACACAACATTGAGGTAAACCATTCAGTAAACTTTTCTCCATTCATGTCTTCATGATAGTCTCCAGTGGTTTTTGACGCAAAAGCCATGAGAGAACCTTCGACAAACCCGTTGATGGTTCCGGCGTGACAAATTATAAGTCGCGATCCTTTTCCTACAGGAACTTTGGAAGTAGATGCTGCTGTGTCATCGTTCCAAGAACGGCCTACAGTATGGTTAGCATTAAGCCATGTTTCATCCAAGAACACAACATTTTGCCAATTTTTGATTTCTTTCACTTGCCGTAAAAAAGTATACCTTGCCATCGCTATATCAAATCTTTCCATCAATATTTTGCGTTTGTTACATTTTTTGTATCGAAATCCAATGGTCTTCAAAATCTTCGTTAAAGAACTTTCCCCACCGAAGAATAATCCAGCTTCCTTCAGTGAATGCACCAACTTTTTTCTTGTTGGATACTCCTTCTGTAAATAGTAGCCGTAAACATGTCTTCGGATAGCATCGGCATCAAAGCTATCGATGCCTACGACTGGTTTTGCTCGTTTTCTCTTTTTTGGTGTGTGAAGTTTATTTTCTTCTGTGCCAGTCTCGCCATATTTTTTTTTAGTTATCCGTCTAACAGTTCGTTGTCCAATATTAAGCGCATCAGCTACGCGTTCAACCACTGACGTTATAGGTAAAATTGGCCCTCCATTTTGAGCTTCACGATCGAAATAGTTACGAAGGCGTATTACGAACTCACGTGTCTGACTATTTAGAACAGTTCTCTGCGTACGTTCGGTCATATCGACGAAATCCACAACAAAGGGCTTGAACAGAGTCCAAATTAACGAGCAAGGGTCAACAGTAATGCAGTATCAATATTTGAAATCCAAAGCCAGGTCAAAACTATATCACAATCGCATTGCACTGACAGTTTATACTTTTCGAAGCAACGTCAATTCGAAACTGCTTTGTTTTGCATTGAGCATTGACGCGAGTTTGCCGGAGGTAGTAGTTGTGCTAGCCAGCGATCCTATGTGACGATCGTATTAGATTCCATTTTTAAAAATTTTCAATTTAGAAAACCAAATGCCGAGTTGTGGTATATATCATATAAAAATAAAAATTTTACCTTTTGTATGAAACAGCTGATATTTTTTTGCGATTTCAGAGGTTTGTCCACATAGTGAAAATTGTTCATATTCACAAGTACATTCACCCCTTAAATGGTGCAAACTGATTTTTCTACACTTGTATACATTTTAGAAATCAATTTAATAAATAAATTTTGAGTCCTAAACCTAAAACTACATTCGATAAAATTTATGAATCTCTGCACATCACTATCGTCAATAAAGTAATACAATTATTTCCTTCAAAGTCGTTATCAATTAATACGGAACTTCATGAGCGGACAAACGTCAAACCGGCCGTCATAGCGTGCCGCTAGTGTAAGGCCGCGGCCGCACTGATAAGACGACGCGACGCGACGCGACAAACCGTGTGTCCGCATTGCAGCGGCGATGAACTAGCGAATTGCGCTTGCATCACATAATGGATGGCCTCACTCAGTGCAGACACATTCATAAGTTGTAGTACTAATAAAAATTAGCGCCTCGCTTATTTATCTGACGCGGCCGCCGCCATTTGTCTACAGGACTGTTTCAACGAAATCGCCGTCGCGTCGCAGTCGCCTCTCTTGTGCAGAGTAGAAATATTAATTAAACACTTTTAGAAAACTGCTTTATTTTTAACCGACTTCCAAAAAGGAGGAGGTTCTCAATTCGGCCGGTATCTTTTTTTTTCTATGTATGTCCACCGATTTCTCCGGGATTACTGGACCGATTCGCGTGATTTTTGTTTTAATCGACAGAGGATGTTTGCGAAATGGTCCCATAAGTCCATTTTTCCAGAAGTCGGTTTTTTGAAAAGAATTTTTTATTATTAATTTTATTTTACATAAAACATTTTTTACGCAAGGAACGCATTCTCTGAACGGCCGAACTTTAGTAAGAAGAACACAGTAATTTTTTTATATGAGCTACCACAAAACAACAAAACCTCTGACTAGTAGTCACTTGTCATAGACTAGTATCTAACAGCCTCACCAGTGCGGCCGCGGCCTCAAAGGAACACCTTACGTGCAGGATTTTCCTGCAGGACTTCACCTGAAGCCTCAACAGCCTAATTGTTACGGTGCAGACTGAAGACTGAATTATAGTGTGCCGTCGATGAGTTGAGATGAACAAATATACTAAAGTTCAACTCAGCACGGCTTAGCTAAGTTCAACTGTCAACTGATTGTGATGGTCTGTGCAGGGACAAAACATTTATTTACGCAACGTTTGAATTCTTCATTTACATGTTGTTTCAGCCGTGTGACCTGGGAAACCTGAAACAAACACTTTGTGTGCATTGCGCTCAGAGGTTGATCAACTTTAGCAGATTTAGAGACAAGAGCTTGAGAGCCCGAGAGCTGCTGATGGACTTGGTTCAACAACATGAATTAGTGAGTGCTAAGTCTCTAATCTCTAATAATCTCTCATTTGCAGCAACACATTTTTGTTTTTATTATTTTTAAAAAGTGTCTCAATAAGCTTTTAAAGGGGGTCATATCATGATTTACGAGTATATAGGTGACAGTTGTAAGTTATACTTTATAGTGATGTGCCTTAAGGCTTTAAGATGCGTGAAATAACCTTGAGAAACGGAGCCAGCCTGGACTTATTTCAACGTCACCGCCATCTAGCGGCTACGCTCGGTACTTGCTCGAGAACTCAGCAAGTACATGAGAGTACCTCGAAATATATCAACGATAAAATAAACGTGCAGAGGGAACAGTGTTTTATGTTATCCTACCTAGTATGTTTGGGCCTCACTGAGATTGATGTCACGTGCAGGTGTTAAGAGTCTCCATTGCTTTAGCTTCACCTAGTAGGCGCCATGTACCATAACGAGCTTGCAAGTAGTTTATAAGTTCGAGGTAATTAATTCTTTTTGTTGTTATTCTTACCTTAATTATTTTTAATAGGTCTTTTAAAATCATTGTATTCTTTGATAGTTTTTAGGGTTTCGTACCCAAAAGGTGCCAACCCTGTTTTATCAAAAATATTTATTTAGGCAATAAACAAAAAATCGGCCAAGTGCGAGTCAGGCCTCGCTCTTTTAGGGTTCCGTACATAATATGACCAAATCACTTTTTAAAACTAGATACACATTTAGATAACTTAGTTCTGATTTAGTATTAAATTAGGAAGCAGTGTTAGCCTAGTGGTTAGGACTGTGGTCTCCTATTCGGGGGGGGGTCGCAGGTTCGATCCCGGGTACGCACCTCTGACTTTTCGGAGTCAAGTGCGTTTAAGCAATTAACTATCACTTGCTTCAACGGTGAAGGAAAACATCGTGAGGAAACCTGCACATCTGAGAGTTCTCCATAATGTTCTCGAAGGTGTGTGAAGTCCACCAATTCGAATTGGGCCGGCGTGGTAGACTATGGCCTATAACCCTTCTCTGAGAGGAGACCTGCGCTCAGTAGTGAGCCGTTGATGGGTTGCTAATGATGAAATGATGATGATGATTAAATTAGGATATGGGGAAAGAATGCTCGTTTGTTTTGGTCACAACTTTGAAGGCCCCTATTTCTTCATTTTTGAAGCTTTTCCATGCATGGGAGCCCCCTTTATTTTTTAATTTAATTTTATTTTTATTATTTGTTGTTATAGCGGAAATAAAAATACACACTCTGTGAAAATTTCAACTATGACGTATTACTGTTTACGAGATATTATAGTCCAGTAAAAAGTTAAATGAAACCATGATCTGACCAGTTTTGGCGCAATGAGTAAATATGTGTTCATTAATACTTAAATAAAGATATTATGAAAGAAATTTTGATTTAAATTTAGGGGAAAGGGATGAAAAAAATAAAAAAAGGGTTGAAAAATGCCTTTTTTTTAAATAACTTAATAACGGTAGGAAATAGAAAAAAAAGTTTCAAGTAAAAGTTGTAGAGAAAAAAATTCTACACAAAAAAGTTCCTTTTCATTTTTTTGTTATCTGCTTTAGTTTAGCTGCAAAAAATAAAAATTAAATTTGCTTTGTAATTAATTATAAAGATGTATAAAGGCGGGAAACATAGTGCCTATCTCAATTAATTAAGCTTTGAATAACGGTAGTACAGTCAAATTAATAAGGTATTTTTTCGAAATAGAAGATACTTCCGAACATCATCCAACAGTTTTCAAAATCGGTCATCGTAGCTATTAAAACTCTAACCTGCGTGATGTCAGATTTCAGATTGAAACTTTTTCGCTTTCTATATTAAAAAGTTAGACAAGTTAGACTTTAGACTGTTTGACTTTAATTTGTTTTTAACCAATTTAAAAAAAGAGGAGGTTCTCAATTCGCTCGCTGAGTCTTCTATTGCAAACTTCAAAAATCTAGATACTCTGATACAAAAATATAGGCCAATTATTTATACCTTTCATCCCATTGTTTATGACAATGGAGATTGGGAAATAATTTGTTAGTTAACAATTGAATAACTTTTTGAAAAATGGTGGTTAAACTTTTGTTTCTCCAGGGCTCGATTCTTTCAAGTGTTAAGAAGATACTAGAAGTTTTTCAAATTTTTAAAATCACATCTTATGTTATAAAAAAAAATATTTTTATTGCTGAACTCTCTTTAGCGGGGGCGCGCGCATGCTGTAACAGCCGCGCGGAGCCCTATTTTCAACGTCAAATTAAAATTATAAATAATGGAGATAGAATCCCGGGACTTGGGACTTTTTTATTGGAAATTTCCTCCTCTTAACGAGCTTTTTTCAAAATTGCTTAAATGTTAATATTTTTCGAGTTATTAACAAAAAACGAAATATCATTTTTTTTCATCTTTTGTTAATAACAATTGCAATTTTTTACCTGCACCAAAATCCTTCAAAAACATTTTTCTAGAGGTGATTCCGACTCGAATGAGCCATCGCTCATATTTTTAGGACCTTTATCTCTATTTTTCACGTTTTTGAACTTGTTGACTAGACTAATACGTAGGTATGTATTTACGAATTCAAATAAATATTGACGAATTTCAAAACATAACATTGACATAACATTTGACGACCTCCCTGGCTCAGTGGTGAGCTGTGTTGTCTTATAACTGGGAGGTCTCGGGTTCGATTCCCGGCGGGGTCAATTTTGGAATTTATAATTTCTGAATTGTCTCTGGTCTGGTCTGGCGGGAGGCTTTGGCCGTGGCTAGTTACCACCCTACTGTCAAAGACGTGCCGCCAAGCGATTTAGCGTTCCGGCACGATGGCGTGTAGAAACCAATTAGGGGTATGGGTTGAATATTCACTGCCATACCCCTTCGAAGTTAGCCCGCTACCATCTTAGACTGCATCGTCACTTACCATCAGGTGAGATCGCAGTCAAGGACTAGCTTGTCATCGAATAAAAAAAACACTTCGGCGATGAAACTTGACAACATAATAGTGCTGTCAATAAAGAGAACAATAAGTTCAGTTTCTACACTTTTTTGCCAAGTTGTGAGAAATTAAAAATCACATCAGTGTGAATTTGCAGTACGCATGAGGCGTAATATAAAATAACTAGTAGGGCGCGTGGGTGCGCGGCCCGCAAGCGGACCGCGGTTTTTCTATCGTCAAGTGGACTTTCAGGTCCTGATCATTTTCTATCAAATAACCACTCTTCCATCTTTTATACTCTCCGAGATAGATGCATATGAAATTGGTATAGCCGCCATCTTGAATCCGCCATTTTGAATTTTTTTCAGCTCATTGCCAATTGGATGAGGTTTCGAGTAATTTTTATTTGAGCACCTCCCACCTATCTTCAATACCCTGGCCGTGCTCCTCACCCACCTTCCAAACCCTCGATCATCATATCTCATCATTTGTCAGAATAAGAATTCTTCTATAAAAACCAATTTTCAAAAAGAACCCTATCAAAGTCTTGCATAGTTCCCAACTTCTAGTCTCTTCAATATTCGCCATATATTTTGTATGGAGAAAAAAATCATCCGCCATCTTAATTTTTTTTCTATTCATCAAGTAGACCTTCGGGTCTTGATTATCTTTTGCCAAGAAACCACTCTTCCATCTTTTATACTCCCCGAGATAGACACCGTCGAAATTTGTATGGCCGCCATCTTGAATCCGCCATTTTGGAATTTTTTTTCAACTCACTGGCAATTGGATGAGGTTTCGAGTGACTTTTGTTCGAGCACACCCCACCTATCTTCAATACCCTGGCCGTGCTCTTCACCAGTCTCCGAAATCCTCAATCATCAGCTCTCTCCATATTTTTCCTCCGAATGAATTTTTGTCCTCTATACGAAACCATCGGTGAAAAAAAAATTTTTCATACAAAATTTTACAGGAGAGGTGATCAATCAGTGAGTGAATCAGTGAATCAGTCAATCAGCCCCAGCAGCTATATATATATTAAAGAGAACAATTAGTTCAGTTTCTACACTTTTTTGCCAAGTTGTACGAAATTAAAAATCACAGCAGTGTGAATTTGCAGTACGCATGAGGCGTAATATAAAATAAAGAGAACAATTAGTTCAGTTTCTACACTTTTTTGCCAAGTTGTACGAAATTAAAAATCACAGCAGTGTGAATTTGCAGTACGCATGAGGCGTAATATAAAATTCGATCCGTAGTCAACCCAAGTCAGTTGACTTGTAATACACACATCAAAAGTGTCTAGGGATCAACATATATTTTTGCAATAACTTTTCTCCTGATTGATATTAATTAAAATTTTCTTTAAGGATTCATCAAATAAAGTGTTTTCGTTTGTCACAGTAACGATAAACCAAGTCACCTTTGCATTAATAAAGAAATTTGCCATTTTCCTAATAAAGGGATTTTTGACATTTGAACCACTAACATTAAAGTTCGAAAAAAAGACTGAAATAACAGTTTTCTTTAAAATTTTATTGGGTAACTTAAACAATTAATAATCCGTGTTTCTACCGCGAACACTAACAACACAAGAACATCGGTTTGGCATACTCAAAATGAGTTCGTCCAAATCACGCTGTGGAATGGCCGCCCATGTTCGTTGCAACAACAAAAAAAGGTCTTCTTGCCACTGGATACCCTCCATATTCGGCAGAGCTCTTCTCTGTAGCATATCCCATGCATGCTCAATCGGGTTCAAGTCTGGCGACTGAGCAGGCCAGGGCAGGACATTGATGTTAGCTGCGGCGAGAGTCTGTCTTACAACTCTTGCGGTGTGCGGTCGTGCATTATCATGCATTAACTGAAATAAGGGACCGATTTGCACTTGTAGAGGAACGATGACGTCTGATACAATCGTCTCAGCATAAATTTGAGCGTTGAGGTTGACTAAATAGCACAATTTTATTTATTTACCTTATTTAAGGTTAGTGCCAATTAAGATAGACCTCTAAATTGTATGAGCGCCCATACAACTCGGAGGACTATCTTAATTGGCTTCTATTATTTATGTATGGGGACACCCTTTAAAATTCAACTTTTTTATTTTTTGTAATTTTTCCTTTATTTGTGCTGGTAGACCTTGCATTTTGTCAAATTTTGTGATTCTAGGTCAACGGGAACTACCATATAGGTTTTCGACCCAAAACCTATAGGGTAGGTACTTCCGGTTGACCAAAAATTGTCAATTTTGGTTAAAAGCAAGGTAAGACCTATGGTATGGGTATAGTTGAGGACCTGGAGGGTGACATAGGCTACTTTTTATCCCAGAAAATCAAAGAGTTCCCAAGGGAGTTCAAAAACTAAATCCACGCGGACGAAGTCGCGGGCATCAGCTAGTTAAATAATAATTATATATATACTTCTAATAATCCATTTAGTGTCAAAGTAAAATAATCCTTGATTGTATTGATAAAAAGTCACAAATTCAGTAAGTACAACCGATTATGGAGAGTTATGGAGCGTATCATACATAGGTAAATGTATAAGAATGCATACACGAAATTGAGCTCTAATTCAATGCTATAACAGCATTGAATTAGAGCTCAATTTCGTGTATGCATTGTTTATTTTACTTTGACGCTAATGACATCGAATACGATTACGCTCAATCGCTTAACTATAGACAATTATACCTGTTACAGTTTTATTATAAGTAGGTATAGATAATACTAGCTGATGCCCGCGACTTTGTCCGCGTGGATTTAGTTTTTAAAGTCCCTCGGGAACTCCTTGATTTTCCGGGATAAAAAGTAGCCTAGATGTTGACCCAATTACACTAGCGGCACGCTATGATGGCCGGTTTGACACATTACAATAGTGATGTGGAATGTCAATTTATTCTCGAACAAAAAACAATTAAGTTTTGTTTTTGTACCTGATTAAATAGGTTTAATAAAACAAAAATGTATATGTTTATTTAATTTATTTGAACGAACTGAATATTTGAATGAAAATGAATATACATACTTTATATGCACACAAGAAACATATGAATACAAAAGATACCAAAAAAGGTGCCACAAAAGGCCATAATTAATCAGATTCGTCCATACTACTATTTTCACTGTCGTCACTGCTATCATCACCTACATTAATAATTATATGTTCGTTTTCTATAATATTATCTATTTTCACATCTCTTTCATAATCTTCCCTTATTAATTTAACAGTTCTATTCACAACCTTTTCCCAGTCTCCTTTAGTCACATGTTCACAAGCTTCTTCTAATAATTTTAGCATTTTTTTTGTGGTAAATGGGGGTTCTGTATTGTGTCTTGCAGCATATCCCTTAATTTGAGCCCACACCAACTCAATCGCATTATACTCACAATGGTAAGGCGGTAACCGTATAACTCTGTGCCCATGTTCTAATGCTATTTCGTCAATGACGTATCGGATCTTGGTTGGTTTGTTTTCTTTTAAAAGACGTACTAATTCCGCTTTTAACATATTCATGTTTGCATCTACGCCATTTTTACGAAGCCATGCGACGATATCAGCTTTCTTTTGGGATTGGGCAGGTGGCTTGTCAATTTGCATCGAGTGGTATGGGGCGTTGTCCATAATTATAATAGATGGTTCAGGGAGGCTACACAACATTGAGGTAAACCATTCAGTAAACTTTTCTCCATTCATGTCTTCATGATAGTCTCCAGTGGTTTTTGACGCAAAAGCCATGAGAGAACCTTCGACAAACCCGTTGATGGTTCCGGCGTGACAAATTATAAGTCGCGATCCTTTTCCTACAGGAACTTTGGAAGTAGATGCTGCTGTGTCATCGTTCCAAGAACGGCCTACAGTATGGTTAGCATTAAGCCATGTTTCATCCAAGAACACAACATTTTGCCAATTTTTGATTTCTTTCACTTGCCGTAAAAAAGTATACCTTGCCATCGCTATATCAAATCTTTCCATCAATATTTTGCGTTTGTTACATTTTTTGTATCGAAATCCAATGGTCTTCAAAATCTTCGTTAAAGAACTTTCCCCACCGAAGAATAATCCAGCTTCCTTCAGTGAATGCACCAACTTTTTTCTTGTTGGATACTCCTTCTGTAAATAGTAGCCGTAAACATGTCTTCCGATAGCATCGGCATCAAAGCTATCGATGCCTACGACTGGTTTTGCTCGTTTTCTCTTTTTTGGTGTGTGAAGTTTATTTTCTTCTGTGCCAGTCTCGCCATATTTTTTTTTAGTTATCCGTCTAACAGTTCGTTGTCCAATATTAAGCGCATCAGCTACGCGTTCAACCACTGACGTTATAGGTAAAATTGGCCCTCCATTTTGAGCTTCACGATCGAAATAGTTACGAAGGCGTATTACGAACTCACGTGTCTGACTATTTAGAACAGTTCTCTGCGTACGTTCGGTCATATCGACGAAATCCACAACAAAGGGCTTGAACAGAGTCCAAATTAACGAGCAAGGGTCAACAGTAATGCAGTATCAATATTTGAAATCCAAAGCCAGGTCAAAACTATATCACAATCGCATTGCACTGACAGTTTATACTTTTCGAAGCAACGTCAATTCGAAACTGCTTTGTTTTACATTGAGCATTGACGCGAGTTTGCCGGAGGTAGTAGTTGTGCTAGCCAGCGATCCTATGTGACGATCGTATTAGATTCCATTTTTAAAAATTTTCAATTTAGAAAACCAAATGCCGAGTTGTGGTATATATCATATAAAAATAAAAATTTTACCTTTTGTATGAAACAGCTGATATTTTTTTGCGATTTCAGAGGTTTGTCCACATAGTGAAAATTGTTCATATTCACAAGTACATTCACCCCTTAAATGGTGCAAACTGATTTTTCTACACTTGTATACATTTTAGAAATCAATTTAATAAATAAATTTTGAGTCCTAAACCTAAAACTACATTCGATAAAATTTATGAATCTCTGCACATCACTATCGTCAATAAAGTAATACAATTATTTCCTTCAAAGTCGTTATCAATTAATACGGAACTTCATGAGCGGACAAACGTCAAACCGGCCATCATAGCGTGCCGCTAGTGTAATAAGTTACCACGGTATAAAATTTTGTAGAAATCTGTGCGGTAGTTTTTACGTGAAAGAAGGACAAACAAACAGACAAAAATTAAATACAAATCTGTTTTGGGCTCAGTATCGATAGTAAAGCATCCCCCAATTAAAATTTTCAAAATATATTAAATGTACAGAAATCTTCCAGTTACAGTTTTATTATATGTATAGATTAATTTATAAAAACTAGTTATTTTATGTTAATAAGAGTGAATTGCGAATGTCAACCCCTATCTATATTAAAAATCTCGAGTCACGAAGTATGTTCGGGATAAACTTGAAAACTACTACGCCGATTTTGATCAAACTTCGTAACTATCTGTAATTTGGTCCAACTTCTCGGACGAAGTCGCGAACATATAAGCTAGTTATTACATGATGTCCTCCCGACCGAATCCGATCACGGCGGCCAACCTCCTATGCTAAAACGTCGCCTTAGAGGTCAGCCATCTGAGCGGGAGATATTATAGTGCAGAAGTGTGTGCGCAACCACAGGTGCACTCTCTATTCCCTCACTCTCATAGTCCGATGGTACGGAAATCCGACACGACCGGAGAGAGATCAGGCGCAGGACCGACGGTTTTACGTGCTCTCCGAGGCACGGGGGTGACTAACCAGTAACCACCAACTTCCTAACTCCGGGCCAGTACTGAGAATTTCTTTGGCAGAAAAACGCAATACTTTTTTTTAACGGCCGCAGCCCGACCCAGGAATCGAACCCGGGACCTCGTCATCCGCAGTCGAACAAGCTGACCACTAGACCAACGAGGCAGTTAATTATTACATGACGTGTTGTCCACAGTAGGTACCTACGTATATCATCTATACTTACCTCAAGCAATTTTTATCAACATGCCTATGTAATCGAAAAATAACAAATATAAAATATAGGTACTAAATATAAAGTGTAAGTAAATACTCACATATACATTTTTAATTCTCTTGCTCTTTTAACAAGATATTTTTTCTTATGTTTTGGCATTTTTGACCTGCACTATTCACTAATTACAGTGTAAATATTTATAGTGTAAATTTTACACTATTCTTTGACCGATTAAAAAGTTAACTTATTTACAAAACACACACACACAACACACAATTTTAAAGATAAAACTAAACATATTAAATCTATGAATATAAAAATATGTACACATTAGTATAATCCCGGGAATCGAATCCGGGACCTCGTCATCTGTAGTCGAATTTGCTAACCACTAGACCATGTCTTGTATAATACCTATACAACCACTAAATCACAAGATCTACGGTACCTACAGTCGACAGCTGTTCAATGGTACGAGTGAATTGCGAATGTCAACCCTATTGTTATAGGAATAAGGCACGTTGAAAGTCATACTGTCACAGGCTTGACTTGATGTTTTGCTGTTATCCACTGTAGGTATCTACCTCAAACTTAGACCATGCAAAAAATATGGTCTAAGACCTCAAGCAATTTTTATCAACATGCATATCATCATCATCATCATCAGCAACCCATCAACGACTCACTACTGAGCGCAGGTCTCCTTTTAGATAAGGGTTAAATAATAGAATAGAAATGCTTTTTATTCAAATAAACTTTTTTACAAGTATTTTTGAATCGTCGATGATTCTACCGCTGCGCTGGTTCGAAATGCCCTTCCTGCCGAGAAGAACCAGCAAGAAACTCGGCAGTTGCTCTTTTCAAAACAAGTTTACAATATAATAGATATTATGCTATGTTTGCACTGTTTCCACAATGAGGGGAAGTTCCACAAAAGCATTCCTATAATTCAACACATGTTAAGACGGGCAGACAGAAAGTAGCCCCATTCCCGCCGGTGGCACCCGTTCACGGGCATGACGCATGACCCAGGCATTGCTTCAGGCCATAATCCACCCAATGCGAATTGGTGGATTACACATACCTTCGAGAACATTATGGAGAACTCTCAGGTGTGCAGGAGTGCAGGATTCCTCACGATGATTTTAATTGCTTAAATGCACATTACTCCGAAAAATCAATGGTGCCCGGGATCGAACCTGCGACCTCCCGAATAGGAGACCACAGTTCTAACCGCTAGGCTATCACTGCTTACATTATTATGCATAGCATAGGTAATAATCGAAAAAATAACATATTACACTAACTAAAAATTGTAGGTAAATATTCACCAATACATTTTTAATTGTCCACCTGTTTGGCATTTTCGAATTCACTATTCTTTGATTAATTAAAAAGTTTATAAAAGTTTATGTATTTACAAAAAAATATTTACAGTTACTGACTTAAAGATTTTATCTAAACTAAGTAAATCTATTAATATAAATATTTAGAAATTGGTATAAACTCCTTAAAAGCTAAAATTAATTTCAACGAAGTCGCTGCAAAACCGATGCGCGGTCTTCCCTCCGCAACTTCCCGGCAGGGACTGTCGATGGGGCTCGCGAGTGTTTATCAGCTCGGATTTAGTTGAATTTCAGGTTAATATTACTATACACGATTGTAATGCGGCGTAAAAATAAAGTTAAATAGCGAAAAGATTCATATTTTTAAGACCTTTTTTTGTGTGCAAGAACGAATTAAAAAGCTAGCGCGCTTTTGGAGAAGTTATGCAAATTATGTCAAAAATAGGTACTCTTTGGGGGTTTTTTTACAAGAGGGGGTTGACAAAAATAAACATTTTTAATAGCCAAAACAGTTATTGAATCTTTATCTTTCATTCTTTATTTTTTATTTACGGCTTAAATCAACAATTATGTTGATATGTTGAATTAAACAACCATGGAATATAGACATTCACGCTTCTTAAGGCCTTAACCAAATCTATTCAATATTTTTTAGGTAGGTATAGTAAGTCAACTACTCAGAGTAACTATTAGTAGGTATAGAGTGCTAATATCGCACTGTTCGCCCAATACGCAGTGTGGACAGGTAAACTATAGTTACCTATATTGATAGATACGTGTCGAATAGGCATGGGTAATAATGCGCCGCAAGCGCAATTGTCGATGAATACAGCTGAATGGCACAATAATTACCTTACTTATGTAATGATCTGTTTTTTTTAGTAAATCAATATTGTTTTTTAATTTGAAAGTATGAATGTGCTTAGATTTGTATATTATATAAAAAGAAAGTTAAAAATAAAACGAGCTATTTTATCTTCATATTTATTTTTGAGTTATTATTGACCCATAACCGCCGACTTATCATATTAAGTGACATTTTTACCTAAATTGAGCTTTTATTACAAAACGATATTTTAAACTATAAAGGACTATAAACTATGATGGGCACGTCAACATTTCCTATTAAAATAACTGAAACATATTTGAAGTTAATATTTTATGTTCCCGGGAAATATTGATGTGCTACGGCACATAATATTTCCCGGAAACATAAACTAAAAGAACTAGGGTTCTTTATAGTCCTAGTCCTTTATTCCTTTATATCCCTACTAATCCTACTAATATTGAACCTGAACTAAATTGCCACCTGAACCAGATTTTATTATTAAAGATACACTAAATTTTAGTGTATCTTTAGTGACTAAAAAGCCTAAATAAATAATGCATTAATAAATCTTCGCATGTCCGCGATGGGCCCAGAGTTGTATAGACAGTGGGCATTCCCCTTTATAAATGCGAAAGTTTGTGAGGATGGATGGATGAAAGTTTGTTACTCTTTGACGCCACAACGACTGCGGTGTATAACTTTATTGCTCGCAGTACCAACGATAAATAATCAACCGGCAGTCGGCATCGAACGCGTCACATCACTATCCGAGTTTGCAATCGAAGCGGGGTTGCGGGGCAGTGCGGGCGGTGCGTGTCGCCTCCCGTCCCACGTCTCTTTCAACCCCGCGAAGCGTAATTTCTATTTTACTTAAAATTATAAAAACTTGACCAACCGGTGAAATGTGATGCTGGAATTTTGTTTAGTTGTTTTTCTTGTATCATTCTTACAAGTTTTTACGGCACATTTAACCATTTTTTAAATTTAATTCTGCTAAAAGCTCGCAACAGTCATTTACACCGCTAGTACTCGTATGACTACCAGCGCTTGCGAACGGACCGATCCAATGTTCTCACCGGTGTCTACAGTTCCCAGTTAGAAACGAGCGCTCTATACCTACTAATACTTACTCTGAGGTCAACTAAGACTATGAGATTGATTTTTTGATCATCAAGTTTTCACAAGATTAATTTTTTCATTATGTAGTGTCAATCTCTATGGGTAAACATTCTAATGAACGGATCAAGTACCTACTTAAAGCACATGGCCTTTAACTCTTCTCTGAGAGGAGACCTGCGCTCATCGTGAGCCATTGAAATCTCTTAAAAAATCACTTATTAGAAATCGTTATAAACTAGAAATACCATCATGTCGCTTCCGCAAAGTGCAAAACTTCTTTGTGGGGCTGAGCATACGCTTATCACACTATCACACTAATATTATAAAGGCGAAAGTTAGTGTGTCTGTGGGTATGTTTGTTACTCTTTCACGCAAAAACTACTGGACGGATTTGGCTGAAATTTGGAATGGAAATAGCTCATACCTAGGATTAACACATAGGCTACAATTTATCCTGGAAAGTAAAGAGTTCCCGCGGGAACCAAAACACCTTAATCCACGCGGACGAAGTCGCGGGCATCGTCAAGTATATAGTTCAGAAGGAATTGCTAGATTTGCCACTGCACAAATTTAAACAATGCGTAAAAACTCACTTACTGAGTTGCGGTTGTTACAAAGTTTATGACTTTATTAATGTCAAAGTTGCATCTTCAAATGAGTATTTGAATTGTAGTACGCATTTTTGGAAATATTCTATTCAAGTTGCATGGGTTAAATCGGCTTGGCATCCAGCTGCCCACAAGATAGTATAAAAAACTTATTACAATGTAATAGCTACATAATAATATTGTAAAATGATTATTTTGAAAAGAGCAACTGCTGACTGTCTTGCCTGCTTTTCTCAGAAGAATACGCTTTCCGAACCGGTGGTAGAGTCATGACGTGTCATAAGAGCCACAAGTTGGCTTACGTGAAATAAATAATTCTGAATTTTGAATAATTTTGAATTGTTGGTTAGTTGATGATGATTATGATAATTTGACCTCGCTTAGTAGTTAACTCTTTTGTCAACAGATAACAAGACCCCATATCAAAAGGATAAACCGCACAAAACACCAATTAAAAAGTAATATGACAGCGACAACGTTGGCACCTGATCATTGTGATTTACACGTACTAGAAGACTTACATAGAGAATCAGCAGATACGATCGACAAAGATGCAGTGAAAACTGAAGCAAAAGACGAGTTAATGTTGGGTGATGAAGACATGGAGGTGATACATGAAGATGATCATGCTGACTGTGTCAAAGATGAGTTTGTTGCTCCTAATGAAGAATACTCATCGGATAGTAGTATAAAGTTAGAAACACAACTATTTGATGATGCTGTTAAAGCTCTAAACAGAAAAGCAGCAGTTTCTACACAAGTCGCTGTAACAAAAGATATATTCAAGTGTGAAAGTGCCCCCTACCAATGTACACATTGTTTCAAGGAATTTTTTCTTGAACATGCATACTTGCAACATTTGATCACGCATCTTCGGGTAAGACATGTTGATGTATTTGCTGTTTCTGTTTCAAACTCAAACGTTTAAGCACGTTTGTCAACTTGCTCAGTCCATAAGCTGGCTGGATCTGAGGAGAACAAAGTTAGCAACGTAACTCATAGAGATGCGAGCTGAAGGGGCAATGGGCGGAGTACATAGTTGAAAGGATTATTGTTGCTCATAGACTTCTATTATACAGAACGTCACGCCCATTCCCATAAACGACTTTCGAACTTTCTTGAGACGTAGTCGAGGAAACACGAGCCTGTTTTTATTTCTCATTTGCCTATCGTGTAAATCAACCTTTTTGTGACTGTACTCCGACTCGCTCAAGCTAGCTCAAGACGGAAGTGTAATGAGCTTACTTTTCATTCGGCAGAACGGCGACGCTGCTGACGACCCTCAACAGCTGAGTGACGACCCTCGCCCTTCCGCTGACTTGCCTCCCACGTCAGGTGAGATCAGCTTCGTTAGTCATTTAAATAACACTGAATATACGTTCTTTTCAACCAAAGAAAACAGGTAGTTCTCCATTATTCGTCGCGTATGTACCTAGTCGAGTATAATATAATATTACCAGATGAAGCCCACGACTTCGTCCGCGTGGATTAAGGTTTTTTTAATACCCACGGGAACTCTGTAATTTTGCGGGATAAAAAGTAGCCTATGTTCTATTCCAGACTATAATCTATGTCTGTGCCAAATTTCAGCCAAATCGCTTCATCCTTTGTGGCGTGAAAGAGTAACAAACATCAATCCATCTCACAAACTTTCGCGTTTATAATATTAGTAGGAAATAGGATCTTCTTCTTCTTCTTTATCAACCGATAGACGTCCACTGCTGGACAAAGGTCTCCTGCATGGACTTCCACAGGCTTCGGTCTTGCGCCGCTTGAATCCAGCGGCTCCCTGCGACTCTTTTGATGTCGTCGGTCCACCTGGTGGGGGTTCTGCCAACACTGCGTTTCCCGGTGCGGGGTCGCCACTCCAACACCTTGGGACCCAACGACCCCAACTAACAAAGTTGCATAGGTTAAATCGGCTTGGCATCCGGCTGCCCACAAGATAGTATAAAAAACTTATTACAATGTAATAGCTTCATAATAATATTGTAAAATGATTATATTGAAAAGAGCAACTGCTGAGTTTCTTGCCGGCTCTTCTCAGCAGATTCCGCTTTCCGAACCGGTGGTAGAATCATGACTTGTCATAAGAGACACAGGTTGGCCTACGTGAAATAAATAATTTTGAATTTTTGATTATCATTTTTTTTATTTGATAGATCGAATCTCGAAATTAGAGTCACATTTAAAGAAAAATTTAGTTCAGCTCTTAGGGTAGCCGCGAACGGTTTTCCTGTTAACCGATTCTATCACACATAACTTTGTTCTGGGCTATCCGTTTTCTATGATTCTTTTGTTATGAAAGCACTTTGTTAAAGTATTGGAATAAAAAATTATTCTATTCTATGGAATAAATGTAATGACTCAAAGTAAAATGACACACACCTCGTTATCCTGCTTCCCATTTGTGAGTGTCGTCCAACGTATTATAACTTTGTCGCGTATACCCGCAGCCAAAGAATATTACCTTCCTTCGGGTGAAATCTGATGAAGAGCTGTAGAAAAGTCCACTCGTGCTAAGCCAGAGTTCCTTTCATTCCGTCCCAACTCCTCATTTATCATGTTATCAAGCAAAGCCATAAGTACCAGGAAATATAAATAATGTTTCATTGCAGTCGCTCTGCGCGCGAGCCGTGCGACGAATAACGAAACGAAAGTGCCTCCAGCTGAAGAAGACGACTCACACGACGAACAAGACGTGCCTGCGAGTGGTATTGCCGCGGACGATGTCAGCTGTCAGGCGACTAGTCGGAATAAAGTTCCTACGGCACTGAATAATCCTAACTTATCAAGTTTGCAAAGTAAAATATTCTGTTCAAATAATGACGTTACTCTACCGTACAATAGCTCACCAGCGAATGTTGAGAGGAAATTGTTTCCCTGTGACGTTTGCCCAAAAATGTTCAAACAAAAATGTTTCTTGATAAATCACATAAAAACTCATTCTGAAGTAATGCAGTTGAATTGCAAGATTTGCCTATACAAATGTAAAAATGAAAATGCTTTGATGAGGCATATGCACGTTCACACTGGCGACAAGCCTTATATTTGTAAGCTATGCAAGTATAAATGTTCACAAAAGGGTAATTTAATGAAGCACATGAGAACTCATACTGGCGACAAGCCTTTTGCTTGTGAGCTATGTAAGTATAAATGTTCAGAAAAGGGTAATTTAATAAAGCACATGACAACTCACACTGGCGACAAGCCTTTTGCTTGTGAGCTATGCAAGTATAAATGTTCAGACAAGAGTAAATTAGTAAGACACATGAGAACTCACACTGGCGACAAGCCTTTTGCTTGTGAGCTATGCAAGTATAAATGTTCACAAAAGAGTCATTTAGTAAGACACATGAGAACTCACACTGGCTACAAGCCTTTTGCTTGTGAGCTATGTAAGTATAAATGTTCACTAAAGGGTAATTTAGTTAGACACTTCAGAACTCACACTGGCGACAAGCCTTATGCTTGTGAACTATGTAAGTATAAATGTTCACAAAAGATTAATTTAATAAATCACATGAGAACTCACACTTGTGACAAGCCTTATGCTTGTGAACTATGCAAGTATAAATGTTCAGAAAAGACTAATTTAATAAAGCACATGAGAACTCACACTGGCAACAAGCCTTTTGCTTGTGAGCTATGCAACTATAAATGTTCACACAAGAGTAAATTAGTAAGGCACATGAGAACTCACACTGGCGACAGGCCTTTCGCTTGTGAGATATGCAAGTATAAATGTTCACAAAAGAGTGATTTAGTAAAACACTTGAGAACCCACACTGGCGACAAACCTTTTATTTGTAAGCTATGCAAATTTAAATGTTCACACAAGAGTAGTTTAGTAAAGCACATGAGAACTCACACTGGCGGGGTTCCTTTTTGTAGCTAAGTACTAAACGGGTCTGCCCGACTGACTGGAGGCGCAGTACGAGGACGCGCGACGGGAGGCAACGGCCAACTTAAAGTGGACGGCTAGTAGTTGCAGCACGTTGTAGACAGAGTGCACGCTTCGCTGTGCTGTCGCTGGCTGCATGCGTTTGAAAGAGATAGATATATTTGTGGCTAGTCCTATGCATTTGAGAGCGCGATACTGTGCAGACGCTGCAGGTCGCGAGCGAGACAACTGGTCGAGTCTCAGATCCGTGACTCGACCGCGATCGACACAGGTGTAGCCTGGACCGCTGCCGCGCGGGAGGCGCCGGGGGCGGCCAAGAGAGCGGGACAAGGAGAGCTGACGAGAGCCTTGAATCATTTCTGATTTCATTAAACCCATATTACCTTTTTTGTGTCAAATTGAAAGTTTGTTTTTAAGTACGCAAGCATAAAATTTAGTGACAAAGTTGGGAATTAATAGTTACATGAATTAATATTTTCTTTTAAAAAATTAGTTGTCTGTAAAGTCGGTTTACGGACGATAGTTTTACGTGATAACTTCATCGATGACGTCGCGAGCTAGTTCTAGCGTGCTGCCAGAACAAGATCGCGACACATCCGCTAATCACAGCGCGCACGCGATGACTGGCGGGCGGCGTCGGGCGCTCTCTAGGTGACCCTGCCTAACGCTTGGGTCGATCGTGCCTCTCTATCGCTTGTTCCGCCCTCTCGCTTGCACGCTCAGGCTCAGGCGGAACGTGACACTTTTTCGTGCGTGCAGCCGGTGTTAATCGATTTATAAGACGTTATCACGTCAAAAATGAAAAACATTTATTTTACTAATAAACATTAAGATTTATCATTGTCAAAACTATTACGTGTTACATATTAATTACTTACAGTTTGTGTTAGTGTTTTACACTACACTGATGCGGATGCCACTTTAATACTAAAAAATTAATGAAATCACTAAACTTCACAAAAATTAGTCTTAAAAATCGTTATTAATGTTATTATCCTTGTATTCCTTTAGCACAATTCAATAAAAGATCTAACTTTGTGATATTGCTTCGTAATTTGTAATATTACATTAATTTTTATTTATAATAAAAATGTCTAGAACTGATTTAAAGAAAATGTTGGTGTAAACGATAAAAAACGTAAAAAATATAGTTGTATTTTATTTTCCCTTCTATTATAGCTAAATACATAACCATAGAGAGCTATGCTCGGTATATCCCTGCGAGATCAAATCAGAAATGAGGAGATTCGTAGGAGAACCAAAGTCACCGACATAGCTCAGCGAGTCGCGAAACTGAAGTGGAAATGGGCAGGGCAAATAGTTCGAAGAGCTGATGGTCGTTGGGGTCCCAAGGTGGTGGAGTGGCGACCCCGCACCGGGAAACGCAGTGTTGGCAGACCCCCCACCAGGTGGATCGACAACATCAAACGAGTCGCAGGGAGCCGCTGGATTCAAGCGGCGCAAGACAGAAGCCTGTGGAAGTCCATGCAGGAGACCTTTGTCCAGCTGTGGACGTCTATAGGTTGATAAAGAAGAAGAAGACATAACCATAATAAATATTCAAATAAGTTCATAGCATAATTTTATTGATAGAATTGTTTATACACAATATTGTGTACATGACCTTGGATTTTTTTTATCAGTAAATTGACTTTGACTATGGTATGTAATCTTAATTTATATATTTGTTGTGTGCGTGTGTATATCACTGAACTCTTCCTAGACGGGTGGATAGATTTTGATGAAATTTTTTGTGTGAGTTCAAAGGGGTTCGAGGATGGTTTATAATTTAGATTCTCAATTTGGTCCACTGGAAAATGTTTATTTAACTAATTTTTCATTTATAAGTAGTGGCGGTACGAAGTTCGCTGGGTCAGCTAGTCGTACTATAATATTATTTTTCTTAATCCTACTCTCCTACTTTGCGAAACTTTGTGTCGATGTCTGGATGGATGTTTGATATCTACTCTTTAACGCAACAAGGAATGAAAAAATTTGGCTGAAATTGGGAATGGAAATAGCTCATACCCAGGATTAACACATAGGCGTCATTTTATCCCGGAAAATTTTGAGTTCCAGCGGGAATTTAAAAACCGTAATCCATGCAGACGAAGTCGCGCGCATCTAGTATTATTAATAAATAAGATTTGATTTCTTTCCACTCTTCACAAGTTCTTATTCGAAAAACTTTCAAACTGTCAAAGTAATTGAGACAATAATTATTGAGTTTAAAAGATGTACATAACCCGACTTAAGATCTGATGTAAAATTCGAAATGATAAAATCGGCTTTGAAATAAATAATTCTGAATTTCTTGAAACTAGATTGATGCCCGTTTTCGCCATCTGCATCGTTCCCTTTTTTGTCTGTTTGAGGAGGAAAACTCTCTACGGACTTCTGCCTTACAGCGGGGTGTGTCCGACTCGCGCGGACCACAACAACCTCCTCAGCGCTCCCAGGGCAGCACGGGACCGCTTTGCATTGCTTCACGCAGACCGTCTGCATATTTTCTCTTTCTCTTCTCTTCTTTTTCTCTTTCATGAACTGGAAACGGAACAGAGACGAATGGCAATCGGTATCTGTGGAGCGTACCGAACGAGCTCCGATGCGGTGCTGGTCATCGCAGGACTGGTCCCTGTCAATAAAACAGTCAGTGAACGTGTTCAGCTGTTCACTAACAAGAAACAGACGCCTTTAGAAGTACGGGAGAGCATCCTACGGGATGGGAGACAGAATGGTTGCCAGTAGGAAAAGGGACTTGGACGAGGGAGCTAGGAAGCATGGAGAGGTGACCCGGCGGATCACGCAGGCCATGAGGCCATATGAGTGGCCACGGGGTGTCAACACGTATCTCTTCGCAGTCGGCAAGTCACCAACGTGCCCCAGCTGACGGCTCCCTGAGCTGAGTTAGGCGAAGCTTTCTGTCCATTTCGTTTTCGCGAACCTTTAATACATAGTAGGTATCAAAAAATTGTATCTTTTCTATTTTAGCTAATGCCCGCGACTTCGTCTGCGTGGATTTAGTTATTAAAAATTAGGGGGAAATCTTTTGATTTTGCAAGATAACAAGTAAGGCTATGTTACTCTCCAGATTCTCAACTGTACCCATGCAAAATCACGTCGATCCGTTGCTCCGTGGCTGCGTGATTAAAGGACAAACCAACAAGCCAATAAACAAACACAGTTTCACATTTATTTAAATTACATATATTAATATAAGTAAGAGTTATAAGAGTAACTGTAAGAGTAACCGTCTGTTACTTTTTTTTATTGGAGCTTCAGGGTTTGATGAAGATCAGATAGATATTAACTGGATCTCAGTGACGGCTATCAGCAGGAGCTTCGGATTTGGACGTATATATCTAGGTTTGTTGGGACGCTCTCACAAATCGAAGCTTGAGGGTCTGATGAAGATCAGATAGATATGAACTGGATCTCAGTGACGGCTATCAGCAGGAGCTTCGGATTTGGACGTATATGTCTAGGTTTGTTGGGACGCTCTCACAAACCGAAGCTTGAGGGTCTGATGAAGATCAGATAGATATTAACTGGATCTCAGTGACGGCTATCAGCAGGAGCTTCGGATTTGGACGTATATATCTAGGTTTGTTGAGACGCTCTCACAAACCGAAGCTTGAGGGTCTGATGAAGATCAGATAGATATTAACTGGATCTCAGTGACGGCTATCAGCAGGAGCTTCGGATTTGGACGTATATGTCTAGGTTTGTTGGGACGCTCTCACAAACCGAAGCTTGAGGGTCTGATGAAGATCAGATAGATATTAACTGGATCTCAGTGACGGCTATCAGCAGGAGCTTCGGATTTGGACGTATATGTCTAGGTTTGTTGGGACGCTCTCACAAACCGAAGCTTGAGGGTCTGATGAAGATCAGATAGATATTAACTGGATCTCAGTGATGGCTATCAGCAGGAGCTTCGGATTTGAACGTATATGTCTAGGTTTGTTGAGACGCTCTTACACACCAAAGCTTGAGGATCTAATTAAGAGCAGATCGATGGTAGTTGGACTTAATTAACGAATATAGTAGCTGTGATAGCCTAGTGGTTGGGACTATGGTCTCCTATTCGGAGATATATTAAATATATATTAAATTATTTTAATATAATTAAATTCACTTCCCGGACCAGAAAATGTAGGTATTGGGTTTTTCTGTCAAGAAATTCTCAGTAGGTACTAGCCCGGAGTTAAGAAGTAGGGGGTGTTACCCCCATGCCTCGGAAAACTCGTAAAGCCGTAGGTCCAGTCCAGCGTTTGCGGTCGTGTTGGATTTCCGTCCCATCGGACTATGCGAGTGAAGGAAAGGAGAGTGCACCTGGGTTGCGCAGTGCGTGCCCACTTGTGCAATATAATATCTCCCGCACAGATTCCCTCACTCACATAATTCCGTGTCACCTGTTCTGGTTATTGCGGATGCTCTGGCTTGAAAACTAAATATTAAGTAATGATATTTTGAATGCTTAATTTCATAGTATCAAAATATGTTAGTGGTACTACAAATACTTTGAGTAATAAACCAGCAATTGTTGGTTTATTACTCAAAGTACAAATACCATTAGAAAATCCGTGCAACCGGGTGCCGGTAACAAAATACCTAAAATTGGCGAACGCCAGAATGTTTGAACGTCCTTAAGGCGCACCAAACGGGTCTGACCGCGAAATTCAAATTTAATTTGTTTTTTCGCAATTTGTAAACTAATACGACAAAGTGGGCTTATGGCATTCTAATTGCGGCAATGGCAGCCATCTTCACAGGTTTATGCGAAAATCTTTACTTGAGTGTCCAGTTTAAGAAATTAGTCCGAATATCGAGTTTGACATGAGTTGCTCACAAATTAGTCGATACTCTAATTTCTGGCAATGGAAATGAAGAAATGCGAATGTGATCTTTCATAAATCTCAAAAGTAATCACAACAAATGTCTGATAGGAGGTGTTGGCACTTCCACGACGATATGGCGCTCGGAGTCGTCACCGCAGTTCATGCGCTAAGAAACTTAAATCCTTTTTTTGGCTTCATGTAAAAATATATTTGATTTTTTTGCTTTGAATATTAATAATACTGAACTAATTGACATACACCTGAAGCCGTTCGTTAACAACTTGTTTAGTTTAAAAATTATAGCTATATTTAAAATACAGGGTTGATGCACCCTGTGCCGCACTGAATATGGGAAGTCTGGAGCGTATTTTAGGGATGTAAAATAAAAATATCGAGTCTTAATTAAGTTTTATAATGATAATAATGAAAAAAAAATCGGCCAAGTGCGAGTTGGACTCGCGCACCGAGGGTTCCGTACTCTAGAAGTAAAAGTAAAACGATAATATTATATAAATTTGCTTATTAAACTTTGTTTGTGGAGGTTTATTGTTAATATAAAAAAAACTATGCTAGTTAGAGCGTTGGATTTATTTTTCCTGTAAAATATACGTAAACTTCTATTGACCATAATTATTTCAGATTTTTAGATTGGTAAACTTCGGAGATAAGGGGGGGGAACGGTATATTTTTCGACATTTTGCCCGATTATTCAAAAACTATTATATTTGAAAATAAATAAAAATTTGTTTTAGAATGTACAGGTAAAGCCCTTTCATATGATACCCCACTCGGTATAGTTATCTTACTTTGAAATTTCAAACTCCCGATTTTCCCCCTTTTTAATTAAACTAAAAATAATTTTTGATTTTTTCTTATTCCAATGTTGTTGGGCTACTATTGTACACAACTATTCCAAATTTCATGTCGATAGCTTTAATAGTTACTTAAATAATTTACTCTGACAGACGGACGAACGGACGGAGAAAGTCCCACCATAAGGGTTCCATTTTTACCATTTTGGTACGGAACCCTAAAAAGAAAAAACAAACAAGAATTAATGTTTTTCAATAAAACATGGATAACAAAAGTTTTTTTTACATTGCACACATTCCGTTAAAATTTTTTTAACTTTTTTGTCCGCTTGGCGGCTTGTTAAAAAGGTTCGGAGTTTTTCATAGCATCCGACACAATTCCTCTTCTTTACACCTTTTATTAAATTGTGTTTCTCAATTTTTCGTGCGGGTTCTGAAAAGATAAATTTAGCAATTTATTTTTTATTTGTATGTGTATATGTGTGTGTGGATTGGATGTGGATGTACATGCGTTTTCGTCTACGTTGAAATTACCTGTATCATTGTCAAAGTCCTTTTTTGTAAAAGCTTTGATAATTTCCTCCACAAACTGTAGTTTTGGTATTTTATTCTCATCATTAATTAAATTATAGACAATCCAGGCATTAACAAGAGCTGTACCAAATAACAACTCCATTATTACTTTCCTCCACCACTTCAATCCTCTTTTTAATGTTGTGTAGTTGTAGTACGAGGACATTTGGTCGCTGAAATCTATTCCTTTTTTAAAATTATTGTACGTGAGCACACATCCTGGTTTCATAATAGTTTCATCAGAGCCTCGTTTTTTTTTCCTGTATCTATTAGCTTATCGTCGTGATTTCTGCAGGTAGTTAGCATTAGAACTTGTCTTTTATCAACCCATTTCAGTACTTTAACTCCGTTTTTCTTCATTTTTCCTATAATCTCGCCCTTGTTTATCTTTGATAGGGTAACTGTCTTTGGCAAATGTTTTCTTCTTACGTTTAAAGTTCCACATATGAAGGTCTTTTGTGATAGGAGTTTTTCTGCTAGACTCAATGAAGTATAGTAATTATCTACTATTACGATTCTTCCTTCACCTGTTAGATTTTTCATCAAACGCATCACTACATTTTGGCTGTGATCGACTTCTTTTTTCTGACCTTTTTTACCTGTATAAACTTCTATTTGGTAAGTATAACCTTCGGGAGTGCAAAGCTTATAAAGTTTTACGCCATACCGATGAGACTTATTTTTTATGTATTGGCGGAAACTTAATCGTCCTCTCCATGGTATCATTGTTTCATCAATGACTACATGTTTACCTGGTTTTAATATTTGCTGACAATTTTCAATGATCTTTGAAAACATATCTCTGATTTTATGTAGTTTGTCAGTTTTATCATCATTCGAGACATCACTAACATGCCAGAATTTTAGTAGTAGTAAAAATCGGTCTCTACTCATTGCCGAACTAATAAATTCGTTTCTATATAATTTTTTCTTGCTCCAATACATGTTTATATGAGGAACCTTATTTAATCCCATTGCCATTAAAATTGCCATAAATGTTTTCATTTCCTGAAAGCTAGTATCACTCCACTGCTTCATGCGTGATTTATGTTTTATATTTCTTTGATTTGTTTGTAAGTAATTTCGTGCGTAATTATTTGTCTGAGATACCATTTCGTAAATCATGTCGTCGGTTACAAACAACTTATATATATCTTCAGCAGATTTTGCAAACGGGGGAACATTCAACGTATTCTGATCCACAAATTCGTCAAAACTCACGGGACTTACTGAAATATCCTCCCACTCATCTTCATTGTTTGTATTGGTTTGGCAGCCACGCAGTGTTTCGCCCGTGCCTAAAGTTTCATTTTCTACGTCTTGACTCCTATCTTCAGAAGATAATTCTAGTTCTATTCCTGCAAAATCTTTTGATGAATGATCGCTCTCTGAATCAGTTGTTTCATCACTAGAAGGATCGTAATCTTTATCACTATTGCTATCACATATACCTTCATTACTATCAAAATCAATTGAACCAGTTGAATTTGAAATACTCGGTGCTTTATTGGGAAATGAACTGTTTTTCTCTATGACCTTCTTGTCATTACTAGTAATACCATCGTTGTCAATGGAATCTAACGATTTAAGACCCGGCATTCTTTTGGAATTCGTTTTGTTTTTAGCTATGTCCTTTTCGTCGCAACCAATTCTTTCAATTCTATCTTCGTCGATAATATGAGATGATTTGAAAATGACTGGTAGTTTTTTATATCTGTTTTGCTGTTTTGCTTTGATATTTTCCGGAATATTTTCAATAGAAACAGAAACTTCAATATCAATATTATTTCTTTCAGATTTGGTATCTGCATCTTCAGATTGCGTGTATTCTGATGTAAAATTTTTATTTTCTCTTTTTTGTTGAGGTGTTTTTAGAAGTTCATTTATTTTATCTTCATTAAGCGATATGTCACAGTCCAGTAAATTAGAGCGTGATATTTCTGAAAGAGAACTGGCTCTGCTATCATAACCTAAATGTGGAAAATCCAATGATGGTGACCATGGAATTGAGGAACTTCTATTTTTTTGAAGTAGTTGACTTGAACAAGAAGAGGAAATTGTAACATTCTGTAACACATGACATGTTTTGCTGGTACTGGGACTGAAATAAATCATTTCTTTCGATTGCTTGTGTTCACTTGGGGACATCAAATTATTGATATTCTTTGATATAAGTCCTGTTCTCTTTTTTGTAAAAATTATAGAGTTTGCATGTTTATTTATGACACGTTTCTGTTTCTCAATAGGGGTTTGATTTTTTGTTGAAAAAATATCATTTATTAAATTTTCTGTGGTATTAATGGTCGTTTTTGCCACAGCATCAGCTTTTTTAAAACGTTTTAACGATTTTAACGGAAATATTTCTTCATCGCTAGACTTTTCCACATCAGACTCAGCTTTTTTAAAAAATTTTGACGATTTTAACGGAAATATTTCTTCATCGCTAGACCTTTCTACATCAGCAACAGCTTCTACATCAGCATCAGCTTTTTTAAAACGTTTTAACGATTTTAACGGAAATATTTCTTCATCGCTAGACTTTTCCACATCAGACTCAGCTTTTTTAAAAAATTTTAACGATTTTAACGGAAATATTTCTTCATCGCTAGACCTTTCTACATCAGCAACAGCTTCTACATCAGCATCAGCTTTTTTAAAACGTTTTAACGATTTTAACGGAAATATATTTTCATAGCTAGACCTTTCTACATCAGTATCAGCTTTTTTAAAACGTTTTAACGATTTTGACGGAAATATTTCTTCATCGCTAGACCTTTCTACATATTCTACAGTAGAATTATTATCACTTCGAGGTTGACTCTGAAAGAAGAGTAGTATTTTTAATCGCCTTGGAAGTTAACTAGCAACTATAACTGCACCATCTAAGAAGCCCCATTTGACAGCTATCAAAATGTTTAGAAATTAAATTGTGCGTGATAAAAAGTAACATAATAAAATAAAATTAAAGCCGTGTGAATTATCAAAAGCTCAATTTTATATATGCACTAGCTGACCCAGCCACGCGTTGCTGTGACCCAGTAGGTATAATAGATTAAATTAATATTAAGATAAAAACTATCTTATCTTTCAAGTTGGACCAAATTACAGATAGTTACGAAGTTTTATCAAAATCCGTTAAGTAGTTTAGGAGTCCATCGCGGACAAACAACGTGACACGTAATTTATATATATTAAGATTGGTATAATATGTCACAAATAACTTAAAATAGCTTCTTTCATTACGTGAATTACTAAATAAAAGAACTCTCAAGTGGGGGCCTCTTAGATGGCCTCTATCTATAGATCTAATTCTAAGGCCTGAGTAGAGAGCGTTGAGCAGGGACTGTTCTGGTTCAACAATTATATAAAATTGGCCAACGGAAAACGTTATGAGATCCTGATTCGCCGGAGGTAAGTCGGAGAAATAGATTTAAAATGCGGGTCCATATGGTAAAATACAAATAGTGGCTTATAAGTAATGATGACTCACCTGTCTTTGATCACTGTCCTCACAAACCCCGTGGATTATTAATTTTTTTCGGCACCTTTTTGTTGGTCTTGACGCCATGTCAATGCGTGCGTTTCTCGCGAATGCAAGCCAACACTAGCCGCGCGAAGCTAGCGCGGGGTGCGGTACCAGGTGCGCGGGGTACAAGGTGCTTCGACCTGGTTTCGCACTGTGAAGAAATTTTATTTCTTCCGTGCGGTCCCAGGTTTATAAACCCGGTATTAAGGTAGGTACACCATTGGATTCTATTTAACAATACATCTTAGTTATATATTCATCTCTTTCCTATACTGAACCAAATTGAAGTTATGCCTTCCGCACGACAAGGAAGTCTATACTTTTCGTAGCCGCGCTGTAAGTGAGACGTATACAAGATGTTTACACCTGGTATCGCACTCAACGTGTTAAATGTTACAGGGTCTATAAGCCTTGTGCCGCCACAATGGAAGTTTTATTACCAGGTGCATAGATCTTGTACCGCAGAAATGGAAAGTATAAAAAAATCACAGACGCAGCGATCGTGTTAAAAACTGCCTCGTTGGTCTAGTGGTTAGCATGTTCGACTGCGGATGACGAGGTGCCGCGTTAGAAAAATGTAGGTATTGTGTTTTCTGTCAAGAAAGTCTCAATACTAGCGCGGAGATGGGAAGAAGTTTGCTCACACATTTTTGCAGTATAATATCTCCCGCGCAGATGGCTAATATCTGTAGAGATTGGCCCGCGCCGAGGCCGAAATAGGTCGGGAGAACAAAATTATACCTAATTAAAATAATAAATAGAAAAGTATCAAACATGTTTACTACTTACTACCAAATCTTCCAGCACAAATTATTTGCGTAAAAAATTCACGGAATTGCCGAGCAAACGAGCGTGACCCAACCTTCTCACACCGCGTTTGCGAGCGGAATGAAGGTTTTTTCGCCAGCGTCGATCATTCGCAAAAAGACGATATTTGGTGACGCTTTGGTAATATTTTTTAAGCTCTTTGGCCACGAAATTTAATAAAAATTATTATGAATTTTGAAGACAAAGACTTCATGGTGCATTTAAAACATTTTTATCAAAAATTAAAGTTGTATTTTAAATGCTAGTGACCTATAAACACAACAGAGAAAAGGACAATATTTGTCGACGGTTGTGTAATTTTTTTAAGCTATTCGTGCACGAAATTTTTATTAAATACGCCCACCGATTAAAGATAAAGACCGCTTTATGTATTTAAGATTTTTAAATCAAAAAATAAAATTATATTTGAAATGCTATTGAGCCATAAACACGACAGAGAAAAATACAACATTAGGCGACACTTGTGAATTTTTTTAAGCTCTTTGTTCACAAAATTTGATAAAACTTTAATACAAATTTTAAAGACAAAGACTTCTTGGTGCACTTAAAATTTTTAAATCAAAAATTAAAGTTGTATTTTGAATGCTAGAGAGCTCTAAGCACAGCAGAGAATAAGGCAATATTTAGTGACGCTTGTGTAATTTTTTTTAACCTCTTCCTGAACAAAATCGAATAAAACTTGTTCTACAATTTTAAAGACAAGGACTGCATAGTGCGTTTAGGATTTTTAAATTTAAAATAAACGTTGTATTTTAAATGCTATAAAGCTACAAACACAACCCTTTTTACGAAAATGTGTCTAATCACGGTCTGACAAACGTTGTATTTTTGGGTATTTATTCATAAAAACGTTTTTTTTATGCCCAAGAATTATACCTAAGCAGTTGATTTATGTAATGGTCTATTCTTTTTTCCTCCCATCTTTAAGAATTCTAAGTTATTGAGCTTGGAAATCGTAGCAGTCCCGTCATAGCGCCCTTTTTTTACTGTATAAAATGTTGATGTTCGCAGGTAAGTAGGAGGTAGGTATTGGCACTTCACCGACGATAATTATATTATTTCTATGGCCCGTTTACTCATTCAACGGCAACGCACAGAAATAGAAATACAGGTTTGCGCTGGGAGTCGGCATCACAATTAACCGTGCCGTGCGTTGGCTCACGGGAAAACTGCGTTAGGGAACACCTAGCACCCGCACACTTACATTTCAATTTCGAGTTAGGCAACTAAATCGCGGAGTAGACCTACTAATAGGCCTAGTGAATTATGTCTTATGTTAGTACTTAGTCCGCACCTAACCAACTAAATCGTCAAACTATATAATTGGCACACCATATGGTTGATTTATTGTAAAACACGCAATTTAGTTGTGCGATAGTCGGCCAACTTGAAGTTGTGTGTCTGCGGTCGCTAGAAGATACGTTGGGTAAGGGATTGTATTTAGGGGTTACCTACTTAGAGACCTACAATATGAGCTGATTTTAGGTAGGGTTGATGAAAACACAAATCCTTTGTGGGGCTGAGTGTATACGCTTATATAATATACTTAATTCCGAAGGAAATAATAGATTTGCCATTACACAGACTCAAACGATGTGTAAAAACACATTTGTTAAGTCGATGTTATTACAAACTTACAATAGTGAATTTCTGAATGACAAAGTTGTCATGGAAACAATCGGTTTGGCATCAGCTGACCACAAGAGACCACAACTTACTAAATTGTATTTTTTATGATATTGTATTATTACGATATTGTATTATTTTGTTTTGAAAAGAGCAACTACTGAGTTTCTCGCCGGCTTTTCTCAGCAGAATCAGCTTTCCGAACCGTTGGTAGATTCATGACTTGTCGTAAGTGTTAAAATTTGGCCCAGGTACATAAAATGATTTTGAATTTGAAACGAGTGTAATTCCACCTCACCTGCCTCATTGGTATAGTGGTGAGCGTGGTCGGCTGCGGGCGACGCAGTTCCGGGTTCAATCCCGGGTCGGGTAAAAACAAATGTATGCTGTTTGGGTTGGGCTTTTTTATCAAGAAATTCTCAGTACTAGCCTGGAGTTAGGTACATAATTGGCGGTGTGTTGCTCCCGTGCCTAAAGCACGTAAAGCCGTCTGTCCTCCGGTCGTGTCGGATTTCCGTCCCATGAGAGGAGAGAGAGAGGGAGTCGGAGAGTGAGGGAATAGAGAGTGCGCCTGTGTTTGTAACTAGGGGAAGCCATTCGACCTGAGGGGCCAGTGACGCCTGACGCGCGCGTAAGTGGCGCTAAGGTCGTATGCTTCCCCTAGTTGTACATAGAGCGTAGTTCAGAAGCGCAGACGCGGCGCCACTGACGCTCCGTCACCTGCGCGGGCGACTGACGCATCACGCAAGGACCGAAAGTCTACCTCATTAATTATTATTTTATGCTTAGTAGTAGGTACACTTCATAACGGTATTTTTAACGAAATAAAACATTAGGAAGTACTACAGAAAAAAAAATGTTTAGGATCTCATGTGTAACTTTAAACTCTGTTTAAATATACGCAATAGCTGTATATAATACTAGTAGGGCGCGTGGGTGCGCGGCCCGCAAGCGGACCGCGGTTTTTCTACTCGTCTAGTAGACTTTCAGCTCCTGATCATTTTCTATCACAAAACCACTCTTCCATCTTTTATACTCTCCGAGATAGACACCGTTGAAGTTTGTATGGCCGCCATCTTGAATCCGCCATTTTGGATTTTTTTCAGCTCACTGCCAATTGGATGAGATTTCGAGTGACTTTTGTTCGAGCACCCCCACCTATCTACATTACCATGGCCGTGCTCCTCACCCACCTTCCAAACCCTCGATCATCATATGTCATCATTTGTCATAATGAAAATTCTTCAATAAAAAAAAATCTTGAAAAGGAATTGTATCAAAGTCGTGAATGATTCCCGGCTTCTAGTCTCTTCAATATTCGCCATATATTTTTGTATGAAGAAAAAAAAAATTCCGCCATCTTGAATTTTTTTTCTGTTCGTCAAGTAGACCTTAGGGTCTTGATCAGCTTTTGCCAGGAAACCACTCTTCTATCTTTTATACTCTCCGAGATAGACACCGACGAAATTTGTATGGCCGCCATCTTTTTTCCGCCATTTTGAATTTTTTTTCAGCTCACTGCGAATTGGATGAGGTTTCGAGTGACATTTGTTCGAGCACCCCCCACCTATCTTCAATACCCTGGCCGTGCTCCTCATCCGTCTCCGAAATCCTCAATCATCAGCTCTCTCCATAATTTTCCTCCGAATGAATTTTTGTCCTCTATACGAAACCATCGGTGGAAAAAAAATTTTTCATACAAAATTTTACAGGAGAGGTGATCAATCAGTCAGTGAATCAGTGAATCAGCACGAGCAGCTATATATATATTAATGGTTTAAATAATAAAAAATAAATGGGCAGTGATAAACAAAAACCAGTTATTTTATTATACCTCACTAAAACCTTATTGGATAAGGTATTTTGACTTGAAAGAGAACTTCATGGAACTAGGATTTGCGACTATAGTCTCTATTTCTATGGAGAACTTGTTATGTACTATAAACTTACACTTTGACTATAAAATACCAAATTCTCTTCCGAGTCACAATACCGCCGCAAGTTGCGGCCCGCAACTACTCTTATTTTCACATTTGAATCTCCCGCGTTCAAATTAATTTCATGGGCATCAATATTTTTTTTATTTATTTTTTGTAATTTGGCTAGGCACTCTGTGATCAAATGTAATTGCTGTTATGACCTAATTTAGGATTGCTGTACCCACGTGGTAGCCACCACGAGCGATAACTTTGTAAAGAGGTGACACTTAATGCCTAGCGAAAATTACAAACAAAATACCTAATTACCTACCTACCACATCTTGACAAGGGCCGTGGGTCACCGATATTCGTAGTCGTAATTTCTAGTTCCATGGTTTGCCAGATAGTCACAATTGGTCGTAATTCCTAGTTCCAGGACAGTAATTAGAATGTGACATACCTAATCTGTGGTAATGTATGAATTACCTACTTATTCAGTGGTACTGTGTTCCTAGGACCTAGTGTTTGTGGTCTATGTCGTTATATCTTCTTTGGTTCTGTCATCTGTGGTGTGGACCAAAGACCTTACACTTGACTTCGCCTTGTAACTTTGATTGACGCACGTGTTAGTGAGAGTTTTGGCATAGTTTTTGTGTTTTTTTTGTGTGTAATAGTTGGTGTTGGTGAGTGTTTTTATCTTGTGTTTGTCCCGCGCAGCTCACAGGCTGTTTGGTCATGGAGATCGACCCGCCACGAGTTCCCCCTGACCCGGGGGAATACGTCGAAATCCCGGGTACCCCTCTGTCCCCTCCTTTGGCCTCCCAACCTGGCCGTAAACGCCCTTCTGACGAAAAAACTCCCTCGTCTACAAAAAAGTCATCAGATGCTGAGCGTTCCAACCCCTCCATCCAATCCATATATACCAGTCCTTCCCTCTCTGATGTCCCCAATAAGTACCTAGATACAGACTCTGGTCCTTATATCGTATACATATCTAGAGAAGTGTCAGATCCTTCGGCAGGCGCAACAATCAGGGCCATTAAATTTGGTCAATTTCTACATAAAAATAAAATTCAGAATATTATTAACGATGGAGTTAAAAGCGTCGGCAGAAATAAAGTCGCTGTTGAATTTACTTGTGGGGAAGCGGCAAATAGCTTTTTAAATAACCCAATTCTTGCAGCAGCAGATTATAAAGCATATATCCCATCTTTTAATGTTACTCGAATGGGTATGGTAAGAGGAGTCCCTATTGACTGGCACCTTGATGAATTTGTAGACTCACTCGAACTCCCTTCTGGATGTGGGGAAGTTCTCAAGGTTAGGAGATTAAACAGAAAGCAAATAACTGATGGTGTAGTGACCTGGATCCCGACTCAGTCGGTCGTTGTGACATTTAGAGGGCAAGTGCTTCCTTCGAAAATCTATTCTTACCATACTTCTCTCCCGGTTCAAACATACCTTTTCCCCACAGTCCAGTGCCTAAATTGCTGTCGCTTCGGACATATAAAAACTCAGTGTCGCTCAAAGCCCAGGTGCTTTAAATGCTCACAGGATCATTCTGGTGACTCTTGTAACATCACCCCAGACAGAACAACTTGTGTGCTCTGTTCAGGTAGGCATTTGGCTACGGACAAAAGCTGCCCTGAACATTCACGCCAACAAGCGATCAAGCAAGCCATGTCTCAAGATAACATCTCATACATGGAAGCCTCCTCCCGTTTCCCACCTAGTCGCCCATCCTATGCAGAAATGGCCAAAGAAATGTTTACCCCTCCTACATTTTCCCCTAGCCCAACTCCCAAAACCTTCTCTCAACTTAATCCTGTCCCTACTAGGTCCTACAGAGAAACTATTTTCCGTAGCCCACGTCCCAGAGCCCCTCTAACAAAGGGATATGATAGGCAAGCCCATCAAAATATCATTGGTAACTGTCCCTCCTCCCTTGGTAATGGTTGTGCTACAAATAGTGACCACACATACTCCTCTACCCCTAATGACAATGATAATAATTTAATTCCTCTTTTAACGAAATCCTTAGTAAATATTTTAGAAAAGTTTAATAATCAAACATTACCGTCCAACGCTGCTCAAATTTTCATGAAAATCGTTTCTCTCATCCAAAATGGACTTAGTCCAGATACTACAATGGAACTGTAAAAGCCTGCGCAGTAGTAAACATGAATTAGTCCTTTTAATAAATGAATACAGACCCATCGTTCTTGCCATCTCTGAGTCTTGGCTCAAGCCAGGTTCCCATTTCAGGGTTTCAGGCTTTGCTTGTCTCAGGGATGACAGGGATGACGGGTATGCGGGAAGTGCCATTCTTGTCCGGCGCTCTCTCGTCTATTCTTCTATTCCCCTCCCTACTCACAGTCAACAGGTTAATGCCGTAGCTGTGAGAATCCTTGACATCTCCTTTCTTTCTGTCTATATCCCACATCCTCATTCATCTCTCATCCCAGAACTAAAATCTATCATCTCATCTCTACCCTCCCCAGTTGTAGTGATGGGAGATTTTAACTCTCATCATACAGCTTGGGGCTCACATTCATGTGATGGGTTTGCTATTCTCTTACTGGAACTTTTCGATGAGCTTAATGTGTGCATCTTGAACAATGGATCCCCAACAAGGAGAGTATACCCGGATCAAAATCCAAAATCTGCTATAGACATATCTCTTTGCTCTCCCACCTTAGCCTCTCTTCTTTCCTGGCAAACTCTCTCAAGCAGTCATGGTAGTGATCATTTTCCCATCCTTCTCTCTTTGGCTCGAAGGTCTATCCCTTTCATAATCCATAACCCACTCCTTAAGTACAAGCTCAATAAATCACGATGGCCTGCGTTTGCTGATACTGTTGACAGATTAATTGAATCTCTCCCGGGCTTGGGGGATGATGGTGATTGTCAAATTTACTATGAGAAATTCGTAAACATTTTAAAATCATCAGCTGACCTCCATTTTTCTATCAAAAAAACTGAACGTGATTTTTACTCATCACCCCCCTGGTGGGATGATGAGTGTACTGATATGATAAACCAACGCAAGGAAGCAGAAATTTCTTACACGATGGATATGTCTCGTAACAATTTTTTAGAATACCAGCGTGTTGCTGCGAAAACAAAGAGACTAATGTCTAAAAAGAAAAAAACTGGTTGGCTATCTTACTGTGAAACTTTAGATCCTTGTTCTCCTTCGTCTGCTGTCTGGAATAAAATAAAGAGATTCCGAAATTCGCAGTCTGTTAGTGTCCCTTCATCCAATGATTCAAGTTCTTGGCTGGATGCTTTTGCGGATAAACTAGCACCTCCATACGTTCCTTGTGGAAGTAGCTTCTCTACTTCCCTACTTCCAACCTCATATGATGAAATGGATGCCCCATTCTCCTTCGAAGAACTTCAGGGAGTTTTCTCTGGACTGAAGGACTCTGCCCCAGGAAATGATGGCATTCCATACTCATTTCTGATAAACTTAAATGATAAAGCGAAATACTGCTATCTTGATATGATTAACAGGTTTCTATTAACAGGATTCATCCCGGAACCTTGGAGGACTCAGGTTATAATACCAATACTGAAATCTGGCAAAAACCCCCTCGATGCAAATTCATACCGCCCCATAGCCCTGTCTTCTACTTTGGCCAAAGTTATGGAGCATTTGATAAAAAACAGACTGGAATGGATAGTGGAAAGTAGAAATCTATTGGCCAAGTCCCAATTTGGTTTCAGAAAGGGCCTTGGTACAATGGACAGCGTTGGAGTCCTTGCGACAGACATTCGAACAGCCCTGGCTAAAGGAGAGTACCTTGTGGGTATTTTCCTGGACATAGCGTCGGCATATGACAATGTTCTTCTCCCAATACTCAGGCATAAATTGCACCAGCTGAATATTCCGCCGAGATTAACACATGTCATTTGCAGCCTTCTCTCAGACAGAAACATTCTGGTGAGAACTCCCTCCTTTTCTCTTCCCCCCAGAACCATCTGGAAAGGTCTCCCTCAGGGCTCTGTCCTAAGTCCACTGCTTTATAGCATTTACACTCAAGATCTCGAATTGTCTGTTGTAAGCTTCTGTAACATCCTCCAATATGCAGATGACATTGCCCTATATGTTAGCTCAAGCTCCATGGAGAATATTTCAAATCGTCTAAACTCTGCTTTGCACTATCTAGGCCAGTGGTTATCTGATCATGGTTTGTCCTTGTCTATCGAAAAATGCAAGGCTGTTATTTTCACAGGGAAAAGAATCATCCCAGACCCCAATATTGTTTATAATGATCAACACATTTCCCTTGAAAATAAGGCTAGATTCTTAGGAGTTATTCTTGATTCAAGACTCAGTGGTGCAGCTCATGCTCAACATGTGAGTCGAAAATGTGAGAGCAACATTAATATTTTACGTGCACTATCAGGGGTGTGGTGGGGTTCACATCCCTATTCCCAGAAACTTTTGTATAATGCCATAGTTCGCAGTCACATTGATTATGGTTTATTTGTTCTGGACCCCATTAACAAAACAGCTTTAGAAAAGTTAAATAAAGTTCAGTTCAAAAGCTTAAGAATCATTCTTGGTGCAATGAAGTCTTCACCTACAAACACATTACAAGTGGAATGCGTTGATCCTCCAATTAAAATAAGAAGTCAGTATTTATGTGACCGCTTTATCTGCAAGGTTTTACAATCCTCCTCACATCCATTACTGGACAGCCTTCGACAGCTGTCTTCTGTCATCAGAGCCTCCCAAGAAAAACCCTATCTCTTAAAAAGTTTTCTGAAATTTACGTCCCTTCCTCACCCTCTTAGTTCATCACCCAGCCTTCCTCTTTTTTCTACCTCCTATAAAAGTCTGGTCTGTAACCCCCATATTGTATCTTTAGGTGTTCATAAAGATACAATTGAAGCCAATCGTAAGTTTATTGAAATAATTCAAAACAACTGGCCTGATTATCTCACACTATATACTGATGCTTCAAAATTATCCCATAATGGTTGCGTTGGAGTAGCATGCTGGATCCCTAAATACAAAATTAGCTTACAATTCAAGTGCCCCCCAGAAACATCTGTATTCACAGGAGAGTCCATTGGAATTTTAGAAGCTGCTCTTTTTGTTGAAGCCCATAACATAAAACATGCTTTATTACTGACCGACTCTTTAAGTTGCTTACAAGCTCTTAAGGATAGCCCTTTCCGTAGTAAGTTGAGAATTCCTGTTATGTTCAGGATCAGGGAGGTGTTGTATTCATGCCAGCAGAAAGGTCTAAACATTGTCTTAGCCTGGATCCCAGGTCACTCTGGTATCAGCGGGAACGAGACTGCCGACGCTTGTGCCAAACTTGCTATTGAAACGGGTACCATGTCTCACTATATAAACCACCCTCAAGACCTCCGCTCACTGGCAAAAACAGATATGGAGAGCTCTTGGAATTCATTTTATACTGAATCGATTTCTACAAAGGGCAAGCACTATGCTTCTGTCCAACCTAATATTCCTCGACGACCTTGGTTCTTCTTTCATAAAAAATCGGTTCGCTGGATAACCTTTACTATCAGTCGTCTTCGAATTGGTCATGCCTGCACCCCCGTTCACTTGTCCAAATTAAGAGTGCGTGATCATTCCCTGTGTGAGTGTGGTCTGGACGAAGGATCTACCTCCCACATACTCTTCTCCTGCCCCAAACTTCCCTTTAAAATTTATGATGTCCTTCCTCCTAAAGTTCCCCGCCCCTTAAATGTTGCATGTGTCTTAATGTTAGTCTATACTCCTTATGTTAAGTATTTATGTAAGTTTTTTAAAATTAACAAACTTAAACTATAATTTTTATATTTGTAGGTATTAGATTCCTTTTGTTTTCATATTCCCTGTCTTGTTATTTATTGTAGTGTAGTTTTGTCTAGTAATAATTTTAATACTATTCTAACCCCTTCTATTACAGAGCTAGAAATCTTAAATCAGTAATATTTTTACCGGCCAATCTCCTTTGTGCCTTTTTCAAGCTACTTGACATTGGCGAAGTGCATTGTGCTGGCTTGGCACTAAAAAAAGCCAAAAAATAAAGGAAGAAGAAGAAGAAGACCTTACACTTACTAACTAGATTGTGCACCAAACATTTTTGTTAAGCTAAAATGAGATCTACGGCGTTTTACATAGGGTAGCTAGTTCCTTGTAAGCGGTAGCTAGCCAAAAGCGGTCCTGGCGAGAGGGCCTCCGGTGGTAGTGTGTCCTTGTCTGACGTCTTGCTAGCTCATATAATTATTGGGTTTGGTAGAAATGGTAGAAAATTTTATATTTTGCTCTTTTATGATTTACCAAAACGAACAATCCATAAACTTTGAAACTTATTTTAATATTTCTACAGTTTATATAAATAATTATTATTGCGTTGTATTTAAAAATAAATCATGAATACTATCCTAGTGTTCGTGGTCTATGATGAATACTGAGTAAAAGTAGTACTTAAATGTTTGGCACTGGTAATACTAAATGCACATTACGTATTATTCTTTAGGGTAACCATGAATTATGTGGATCAAAGATTTTTCTAGTCTTTTCGTAGAAGTAGTTATGTAGATACGTAACGTATAGTAAATTAAATAAACTAAAAAAATATTTAATCAAAGTAAATCACATAAATATTATTTTACTTAGAAAGTCGCTTCTCTCAAGTTATAATAGTTATTTAGGTGAAAATTAGGAGATTTATTGGAGTTTAGTAAAATACGTAATGTCATTTTATTGAATCTAATTAAATGTCGGAGTATACAAGCAAATTGTCCTGTGTTCTGTTTTATCATGGTCACTAGTAATTAGAAAGGGACACACTACCAACGGGAGCCCTCTCACTCGGACCGGTTTTTCCGCCATAGTGCACAGTCTAGTTAGTAAGTGTAAGGTCTTTGGTGTGGACTTCCTAGTGTTCGTGCACAGAGTACTATTTATTTAAAAGGGAAGTGTTTAGTGATGTGTCAACTCGGAAAAAACAAAACTCGATTTAACCCGAGTTGAAATCCACGTAACTCGGGTTGAACTCGAATTACGTAACTCGAGTTAACTTGATGGACAAGTAAATGTTTTTTTGAGTTTTTTCCTAATTATTCCCTCAGCTTGGCATAAATACTTTAAAAAATTGGAACAGACAAATTATATTTTTATCTGTTTCAATTCTTTATTTTTTTATATTAGGTATTTATTTATAATGTAGGTATTGGGAGAGTTATACTTAGGTACTAACCAAAGAAACAAAAAAGTTATTGTTTGAAATCAAATCATATAATTAAGTATTTTTGGCTCGAATTTTAATTAAAAATAATATTTACTATCAATTAAACTATGAAATTATACAGCTCAAATGATCGGCAAACTTAGCTCCATGTCGGTTCCATTCGGTTTCGAACTCGGGTTAGAGAGAGTTCAACTCGAGTGGATTCGAGTTACGCCCAACTCGAGTTGGCTCGAGTTAGGTACTCGAGTTATCATCACTAGAAGTGTTCGTGGTTGGTCTATGGTCTGTGTTTCTTGTAAATTGAGGAACCGAATTTAGATTTCTTCTTTGACTTCTTTCTTTTATTCAATCCAAATCATAGACCACGAACACTAGGATAAATCCAAATTGTAAACTAAATAGGTAATCTTTCGTTTGTATTTTCGATAGTGTTTGAATTTTGATGGAAACATTACAATTCACAAGTGATTCACAATCAAGATGCGGTGCCGTGCGCCCTTCTGCAGAGCCACTGCGGAGACGGCGTCGCGATCCGAGGGAGTCACGTTCCACGAGTGAGTAATGTTGTTGTGTTGTTCTCCATCGAGAGAGCTATGCTCGGAGTATCCCTGCGAGATCAAATCGGAAATGAGGAGATCCGTAGGAGGACTAAAGTCACCGACATAGCTCAGCGAGTCGCAGCGGAAGCGGAAGCGCAGTGTTGGCAGACCGCCCCACTAGTTGGACCGACATCAAACGAGTCGCAGGGAGCCGCTGGATTCAGGCGGCGCAAGACCGAAGCCTGTGGAAGTCCATGCAAGAGACCTTTGTCCAGCAGAGGTCGTCTATCGATTGATGTAAAAGAAGAAGATAGCATGTTGCCCTTTCGTTTCGTCTCGTCCATTCCTTTTGGGTGTTGCGTTAGTCTCGTCCAAGTCTCGCCCACAAGCTTGAAATTGGCGTACTAGAAATTTAACTTTTGAAAACTTAACTTTTTAACTTTTAAAATGAAACTTAACATGTTCAACTGCAAATGACGAGGTCCTGGCTCAGGCCAAAATAAGTATTGTGTTTTCTGTCAAGAAATTCTCAGTAGTAGCCCAGAGTTAGGAAGTTGGAGGTTTGTCACCCCATGCTTTGGAGGGCATGTGGGAATGGGGCTACTTTCTGACTGCCCGTCTTAACGTGTGGAATTATAATTAGGTATGCTTTTGTGGAACTCATTGTGGAAACACTGCATATATACTGAAATGGTAACTTGTTTTGAAAAGAGCAACCGCCGAGTTTCTTGCTGGTTCTTCTCGGCAGGAAGGGCATTCTGAACCAGTGGTCAAAAGCACTTGTTAAAAAGTTTATTTGATTAAAAACATTTCTATTCTATTCTATTCATGTAAAGCTGTCTGTCCTGTGCCTGATGTCTATTCCGTAGTGTCGAATTTCCATTCCAATTTGGCAAGAGAGTGAGGAAATAGAGTGCACATTTGTTCGCACACACACCTGTGCACTGTAATATCTTCTGCTGAGATGGCTAGTCTCTCTGACAATTAGTCATGGTCATGTGGATGTTATCATTACTTACTCCAATATTTGTATCCATTACTAGAATTCCTACCCACAGGGCCATAGTTCAGAGACAAAAGTGTTTACAGGTAGATAGGTCCCTTCTGGGCAGAAATGAGAGATCTTTGTTTACATGTCTCACACGCACACAAACACACACCCACTATTTAAACTCAATGTTGAACTGGTGTAATCTGCAGGTTCCCCAGTGACTCGCATCTCCGTGCTGCCTGGCTCAGAGCCCTCGGCAGACAAGACACTCCCCTCCCAGACCCTGCTGTGGTCTGCTCACAGCATTTCCTGAGCGATGACATGTATGAAACGGAAAGTGGCTCTAGGCAAATTCGTGCTGGTGCGATTCCATCAACGGTGCAGGTAACTTTGACTGCTAGTACCTGCCTAGGGAACCTGCCCCAATGTTGTAATCTGTGCTATAATTCTTGAGTCTTGAGAGTCAAGAGTTTTTCTATTTATTTCACCTAACACCTTCCACATTAATGTGTGCATAGTTTATTTTTAATTAAAATCAGATTTATTTTTATGTAATTATCAAATTGTTTGATTCATCTATGACTCTCACAATTTTGCTACAACCAATTTTTCAAATTTACCCATATCCACTGACTTATTGAACAGACTCTATGAGGAAAATATTCAATAAACTGAGTTGCTTGAGAAGATGTACATAAAAAAAATTATGATCTATGGGTATTTTTATATAAAAAAACTGTTATGGCTTACAATTTTCACAATTTTCATATTACTACATATAAACTCTTTGAGCAATAAAGTTTAATACTCCAAGAGCTACCAAAATATTGGCACTTCAAGGTCCTATAAAATATTGTGAAGTGTAAAGAAATTATATTATAGATATTGTGGGCCAGGAACACTCTCGGGCGCCTCCAGACCATCCTACCAAAGTTTCATCACAATCTGATCAATGTTTTCGGAACGCATACAGGACAAACATACAAACATTGATTTTTACATAAGTATATAGATTGTTGTGAGAATTATTTGGAGGGGTGACAACACTATGGCAGGTTCTCCCATATGCTGAGAAACCACAGTAGGTAATGGAAAGGTATATCGAAATAGGTGCATAGTCCAAAGTATGTGTTAGAATAAGTAGTGTTGGTATGGTTTTACTTGCATCTTTGGGAGATCTCGAATGCACAATGCAATGCTTCAATGGTGAAGGAAAATATTGTGAGGAATCTTGAACTCCTGAGAGTTCTCCAAAATGTTCTCAAATGTGTGTGAAGTTTGCCGATTTACATTGGGCCAGCGTGGTGGACTATGGCCTACAACCCTTCCCTGAGAGGAGACCTGCGCTCAGTAGTGAGATCTTGATGGGTTGCTGATGATCATGAATTAGTAGAATATATATTTTTTCAGGTTTGCATGATATGCCTGGACACTGACAACAAGCTGTTGCTAATGAGAAAACACGAATTGGAAGAAGCATATCAACACTTAACTGGAAATCTTGTAAGTTGTTATTTTATCATCAACTATCTTTTGCCCTGCGACTCTGTCTGCGTGGAGTTAGGTCGCAGTCGCCTCACCAGTGCGGCCGCGGCCTCAAAGGAACACCTTGTGCAGGATTTTCCTGCAGGACTTCAACTGAAGCCTCAACAGCCTAACTGTTAAGGTGCAAACTGAAGACTGAATTATAGTGTGCCGTCGATGAGTTGAGATGAACAAATATATTAAAGTTCAACTCAGCACAGCTTAGCTAAGTTCAACTGTCGACTGATTGTGATGGTTCTGTGCAGGGACAAAACATTTATTTAAGCAACGTTTGAATTATTCATTTACATGTTGTTTCAGCCATGTGACCTGGGAAACCTGAAACAGACACTTTGTGTGCATTGCGCTCAGAGGTTGATCAACTTTAGCAGATTTAGAGACAAGAGCTTGAGAGCTCGAGGGCTGCTGATGGACTTGGTTCAACAACATGAATTAGTGAGTGCTAAGTACATATCTCTCATTTGGTGCAACACAATTTTATTTCAAACTAGCTGATGCCCGCGACTTCGTTCGCTTGGATTTAGTTTTTAAAATCCCCCGGGAACTCAATTAAATTTTAGAGCACAAAAGCTATTATTGTGACTTAAATATGACAGTTAGATATATTCCCTCTGGGATTTTTTTGTAGAGAATAATGAGTACTTTCATCATGTATCACGAAATTTTCATGTATCATCAATAGTTTTCTCAGCACACGCCAAATAAAGCATTTTACAGGCAAAATTTTGCTATTTTGGGTTACATTATTGCAATTTTCGTAAGGATCTCTAATTTTTTGAAAATAAATTATGGCCTATGTTACTTCCTGACAATTAAGCTTCCTATTGGTGAAAAAAATTTTAAAATAGGTACAAACAAACAAACAAAAAAATATTTCCTCTTTATAATATTAGTATAGACGATAAATGTTCAATTCTATTCCCATGTTGTGGCTTTTAGGCGTAAAATAAAATATTGTTTTTTTATTAAGAAAAAAAGTTGTCTCAAAAAGCTTTCAAATTGGGTCATGCCCTGATATTGGCGACATTGGCGGATGTATATTGGCGACACTTGTATATTATAGTGTTAATAAATAAATTAATAACTAAGATTCTAAGTTAAGAGTAGGTACATCTATGCACCTACTATATACCTATATAAAATGAAGTGTGGTGTGGAGTGGTCAATGGGCGGTGGGCCACCCCCTCAGCTTGTGCTGCAACACGAAAGGCAGGCATGTACCCACCGCACGCCGGACACACCGCAACGCTGATTTTCAGGAGGCGCCCAAGGGCCGAAACGTCACGGACTACCACTGTGGTCACACAAGAAAAAGACACATTTTTTATTTTCGCGCGGTACGGAAGGGGGCTAGACGGAAAAAATTAAGGAACCGACACTCGACATATTTTTGAAACCAACACTTTTTTGTTGAATGTGAATTTTGCATTGTGTTCGGTATTTTCGCGATACAACATTAGGTCTCCGTAGCCTAGTGGCTCCGGCAGTCTTATGAGTTATAAAAAATTAGGGAAAAATTCCACATGTAGAAATTATTTAAAAAAAAATTGAAAATAGAGAATTCAGTCTGTCGAACTGGGATTCGAACCAACAACATTGAACTTTTAGGCGACTGCCGGAGCCACTAGGCTACGGAGACCTAATGTATCGCGAAAATACCGAACACAATGTAATCGAAAGGAACTACGTTCCATCCGGGTGTCCCTTGACACCTCTCAAGTTTTTTTTCATTAATATGAGTATACATTACAATATAATAATCACTAAAATTACAATCTAGCCTAATAATTTGGCTAATGAATAATTTAACTTTAACCCAAACTTATAAAATTATCTTAATACTAAGAAGTAGTCCACTGACGCATCTGAGTCTTTCTTTATTTATTGAAGACACTTTGTTCGTGTGTTCGTTAAGGCAGCTTTACACTATCACTAATCACTACTAAGGACTAGCTCATAGGGTTTTGTCCTTTTAAGTCTCCTTACTAACTGCGTCGAGCGTTTACGTCGAGCAGCTGGATCGCCTCAACGTTAACGTGATGGTGAAGCCGATGTTCGTGGGCTTCAGCGAATTTTGAAATTATTCTATCAACATATTCAACTTTAAGGTCCCGGTGAATATTATCGTTTCGGATGTACCAAGGTGCGTTAACAATGTTCCTTAGTACTTTATTTTGAAACCTTTGAATAATTTGTGTGTTGCTCTTTTTAGTGCAGCCCCAGAGTTGCCTAGACAGGCATTAAAGCTTGCTTATAAAGCAGAACTTTATTGTGAATTGATGCTATCAATTGGATGAATTGGAGGAATGTCTTCCTAGCAACCAATGCAGATTTTTATAGCCAAGTTCTAACTCGTCTCTTTTCTTTTTAACCCGGGTCTTCCAACGTAGTTTTGCATCCAGTGTCATACCAAGATACTTTGCAGTGTCAGCATAGGGTATTTTTGATAATTCAGGAATACTGGAAAGTACTGTATTTTTTTGTTGGTGAAATCTACGTGCGTTGATTTCGTTTCGTTGAGTTTTATTTTCCATTTATAAGTCCAATCGTTTATTTTATTTATTCCATTTTGCAGTCTCTACTGCCTCCTTATGAGAATCACCCACAGCCATAATAGCAGTGTCGGCAGCAAAGGTGGCAATAGTACTGTTGTCTCGCTCTGGTATATCTGATGTGTATAGTAGGCATAGGACCGGACCTAGGACACTTCCTTGAGTTACACCAGCTTTGATTTCTTTTAGATCAGAATAAGCTTCGTCTTGTCTAACTCTGAACATTTGTTTGTTTGTTAAATACGATTCAATAATGTCTACTAGTGATTTAGGCAGCATCAGTCTAAGCTTGTGTATGAGACCAATATGCCAAACTTTATCAAAAGCTTGCGCTACATCTACAAAAACAGTAGAACAAATTTTTTTCTCCTCAAGCGAGAAAACACATTAAAAACAAATAAAATAAAAATAATAGACAATTAAAGCTTAAATTTTATATACAACTTAATATTACTTTACTAGAGTTCTACATATTGCATAGGTAAATCAGGGTAATGAGTCGCAAATATTCTAATCTGTCTATATATATAAAAGAAAGTGGTGTTAGTTACACTATTTATAACTCAAGAACGGATGAACCGATTTGGCTGAAAATTGGTGGAGAGGTAGCTTAGAACCAGGAGACAGACATAGGATACTTTTTATCCCATTCGACCGCGTTTCCGTCAAGTCACTATAAAACGTGGTATAACAAAAACGCATCTGACATGGAATAACAAAACGCAAATGACAGTGGAATAACAAAACGTAAATGACAGCTAAACGTAATTTTGTATTTGGTTAAGTATGGTAAAAAATTTGACAATTATAAAAAGTGTTATAATAAAGCATTACTGATATTATAAATGCGAAAGTGTGTTTGTTTATTGGTTTGTCCTTCGATCACGTCGCAACAGAACAGCGGATTGATGCGATTTTTTGCATGGGTATAGTAATGACTATACCCATGCAAAAAATCTCTCGGGAGAGCTACTTTTTATCTCGGATAATGAAAGAGTTCCCGCGGGATTTTTAAAAACTAAATCCATGCGGACGAAGTCGCGGGCATCAGCTAGCAATTAATAAATTTACCAACAGGTAAGTACTAATTTACTAATACTAAATTTACAAAATACTATCTACTAATAGTAATATCTGTATACCTAATATCTATCTACTAATTCAAAATACACTGACTAAGAAACTTAGGATTGCCCAGGTCATGCTTATGCTATTTGTGTTGCGAGAATATGTGCTTTATACCGTGCTTTAAAAGCATTTATTGTCTTTAAGCCACGTAACGGCGGCGGTAAAGAGTTCCAGCATTTACTAGCTGCAAATCTAAAGCTCCCCCTGAAAGCAGTGTTGTGCCCTAACCTAATCTATTCAATATTTTTGTAGGTTGTATAATCTCATAGAGATTGACTTTTTGATCGTCAAGTTTTCACAAGATGGCTGCACTGATTTATTGTATCGATGTCCATTATGTAGTGTCAATCTCTATGGGTAAACGTTCTGATGAACAGATCAAGTACCTAGTTAAAGCATATTATAATCATTTTTTAAGTTATTTTAAATAAATATTTCAATCCATAGTCCAATACACACTGAGATTTATTTTTCGATTTCTGGAGGCATTATTTATTGTTTGTATTATCGCAATGATGATATCCATTGTTTGTAGCAAATACCTACTTCTGCAATATCTTGATTTCATTGTTATCTCAAAACTAGTGTAGTACTCTTGATATACTTGAACCGGCAGTCATAGCCTAGTGGTTCGGACTGCGGTCTCCTACTGGGGGGTCGCGGATTCGATCCTGGGCACGAACCTCTGACTTTTCGGAGCTATGTGCGTTTAAGAAATTAAACATCACATGCTTCAATAAGGAACTTCATAAGGAACCTGCCCGGCTGAGGGTTCTCCATAATGTCCTCAAAGGTGTGTGAGGTCTGACAATTTGCATTGGGCCAGCTTAGTGGACCATAGCCTATAACTCTTCTCTGAGAGGAGACCTACGCTCATAGTGAGCCGTTGATGGGTAGTTGATGATGATGATAATTGAACTCACTCAATAGTCAACTTGTTGGTCCACAGATAACAAGACTACATATTAAAAAGATAAACCGCACAAGACACCAATTAAAAAGCAATATGGTAGTGACAATGTTGGCACCTGATCATTGTGATTTACACATACTAGAAGACATAGAGAGTGAATCAGAAGATACCATCAATGCAGATGTAGTGAAAACTGAAGCAAATGACGAGTCAATGTTGGTTGATGAAGACATGGAGGTGACACATGAAGATGATCATGCTGACTGTGTCAAAGATGAGTTTGTTGCTCATAATGAAGAATACTCATCAGATAGTAGTATAAAGATAGAGACACAACTATTTGATGATGCTATTCTCAAAGCTCTAAACAGAAAAGCAGCGGTTTCTACACAAGTGGCTGTAACACAGGATATATTCAAGTGCGAAAGTGCCCCCTACCAATGTACACTTTGTTTCAAGGAATTTGTTCTTGAACATGCGTACTTGCAACATTTGAGCACGCATCTTCAGGTAAGACATGTTGATGTATTTGCTGCTGTTTCTGTTTCAAACTCAAACGTTTAAGCACTTTTGTCAACTTGCTGAGTCCATGAGCTGGCTGGATCTGAGGAGAACAAAGTTAGCGACGTAACTCATCGAGTTGCAAGCTGAAGGGGCAATGGGCGGAGCACATAGTTCAAAGAATTGATGCTCGTGAAATTCTATTATAGAACGTCATGCCCATTCCCACAAACGACTTTCGGAATTTCTTGAGACGTAGTCGAGGAATCACGAGCCTATTTGGATTTCTCATTTGCCTATCGTGTACTAAATCACCCATTTTGTGACTGTACTCCGACTCGCTCAAGCTAGCTCAAGACGGAAGTATAATGAGCTTACTTTTCATTCGGCAGAGCGGCGCCGCTGCTGACGACCCTCAACAGCTGAGTGACGACCCTCAACAGCTGAGTGACGACCCTCGCCCTTCCGCTGACTTGCCTCGCACGTCAGGTGAGATCAGCTTCGTTAGTCATTCATATAACACTAATTATACATTCTATTTCAACCGAAGAAACAAATAACAGTGCCTATGTCTGTATGTACCTGTACCTGTATGTATGTTTATGACCAAGCATTACTTTTTACAGAGTCGTAAACATTATTTGTTGGATAGGTCGAACCTTGAAATTAGTCACATTTAAAGAAAGATATATTTCACCTCTAAGGGTAGCCGCGATCGCTTTTCCTGTTAACCGATTCTATCACACATATTTTTGTGCTAGGCTATCCGTTTTATATGATTCTTATTTATGGCTATTATGTATGTAATATTAATATGTGTGTAATGACTCAAAGTAAAATGACACAGACCTCTTAATCTTGCTTCCCATTTGTGAGGGTCGTCAAGCGTAAGTTTGTCGCGTATACCCGCAGCTAAATAATATTACCTTCCGTCTGGTGAAATCTGATAAAGAGCTGTAGAAAAGTCCACTCGTGCGAGCCAGAGTTCCTTTCATTCCGTCCCAACTACTCGTTTAACATATGTTATCAAGCAAAGCCATAAGAAATATAATTAATAATGTTTCGTTGCAGTCGCTCTGCCCGCGAGCCGTGCGACGAATAACGAAACGAAAGTGCCTCCAGCTGAAGAAGACGACTCACACGACGAACAAGACGTGCCTGCGAGTGGTATTGCCGCGGACGATGTCAGCTGTCAGGCGGCTAGTCGGAGCGAAGCTGCTGCGACGCTGAGTAGCCCTACTGGCGAAAATAAGTTTACATGTTCACAAAAGAGTCATTTAGTACGTCACATGAGAACTCACACTGGCGAGAAGCCTTATGCTTGTGAGCTATGCAACTATAAATTTTCAGACAAGAGTAATTTAGTACGTCACATGAGAACTCACACTGGCGACAAGCCTTTTGCTTGTGAGCTATGTAAGTATAAATGTTCACAAAAGAGTAGTTTAATAAGTCACATGAGAACTCACACTGGCGACAAGCCTTTTGCATGTGAGCTATGCAAGTATAAATGTTCAGAAAAGAGTACATTAGTAAAACACATGAGAACTCACACTGGCGACAAGCCTTATGCTTGTGAGCTATGCAAGTATAAATGCTCACGAAAGAGTGATTTAGAAAGACACATGAGAACTCACACTGGCGACAAGCCTTATGCTTGTGAGCTATGTAAGTATAAATGTTCAGAAAAGAGTAGTTTAACAAAGCACATGAGAACTCACACTGGCGACAAGCCTTTTGCTTGTGAGCTATGTAAGTATAAATGTTCACAAAAGAGTAATTTAATAAGTCACATGAGAACTCACACTGGCGAAAAGCCTTATGCTTGTGAGCTATGCAAGTATAAATGTTCAGAAAAGAGTAGTTTAACAAAGCACATGAGAACTCACACTGGCGACAAGCCTTATGCTTGTGAGCTATGTAAGTATAAATGTTCAGAAAAGAGTAGTTTAACAAAGCACATGAGAACTCACACTGGCGACAAGCCTTATGCTTGTGAAATGAAATGAAATGAAATTTATTTGCATAAACATGGGTAATAACAGTATGGCGTAAATTATGATATAGTTCCAAACATGCTTGCCTCAATGCTGGCGTGCAAAATATTATAATTACTAAAACTAATTTATTTGTATATGTCGAAAAGTAAAATAACAAAAATAAAAAATATATATAAGAAGAAATGTCCAAATACAATAATTAATTATTAAAATTATCAATGTCAAATCGTATCTATGAAACAAGAAAAGTAATAATAATCATAATAATTAACTGAACTGTATGATAAAAAAATCATTTATTTCATAGATAGATTCATTTAGTAATCAAAAAGGTGCCTTTTAAATTTTTCCACTGGCATCTCCTGAGTTTTGTCATCTAAGTGATTAAACACTCTTATGGCCATGCAATATACATTTTTTTTTAAAAGCGCCATTCTCTGGGGGGGTATTTCAAGTTTATGTTTATGTCGTCGGTTACGATCATTACTCTTAATAGGAAATAGTGACATATTTTTTTTACAAAAAGGCATAGCTCGAAAATATAGAGAGCAGGAAGTGGTAAAATTTTTTTCTTTTTAAAAAGTGGTCTGCAGCTTTCTAGGTAATTTGCTCCACATACAGCTCTAAGGCAGCTTTTTTGCGCTCTAAAAGCTCTTATTACGTCTACTGAGTTTCCCCATAGTATTAGCCCATACCGCAGCACAGAGGATACATATCCATGATAAGCTAAGGTTGCTGCAGCTTCTGACACCGTTTTTCTCAGTCGACTTAGTACATATGAGAATTTATCAATTTTGGAGCATACTTTACTTAAATGATCTTTCCAGTTACAATGCTGATCTATTACAATACCCAAAAAAGTCGCAGCTTGAGTTTCCTTTATTTGTACTTGATTATATGATACATTTAGTTGGGGTACTATTTTTTGGTATGTTTTAAAATGAACGAAATGCGTCTTGCTTAAATTTACCGTGAGGTTATTATGATTCAGCCATGCAACAACACTTCCTAAAGCCTCATTTATGTCAGTTATGTATGTGTGAGCTATGTAAGTATAAAAGTTCACAAAAGAGTACTTTAATAATTCACACGAGAACTCACACTGGCGACAAGCCTTATGCTTGTGAGCTATGTAAGTATAAATTTTCAAAAAAGGGTCATTTAATAAGACACATGAGAACTCACACTGGTGACAAGAGAAATCCTAACTCTAAAAAGCGAACTTCAACGTAATGACATTGTCTTTAGTATGTTCCCGGTCTGGCTGACGCTACCCATGCACTCACTACGGTCCACTCATCAATGAGAAGTTCGGATCACAGTTGTACACACGTCGGAGCCCATATCACTGTTCCGGCGGCAGCTACGGCCCGGCGTCGCACTGCGCGTCTCCCTCTAACGCTGCCTCCCTCGCGCACTCATGTAAGGCAACACCCGCCGCAGCCCGCACTCGGCCGTCCATCTCTCGGCCGATCTGCCGCGCGCCCTCGCGCCCTCTACTCGTCCTCGGAGCACTAGACGTTCAATCGAGACATCGACGCGGCGTGACGCGGGACCCCACACGGCCTTCGACAGTGGGCTCGTTGCTCCGGACATTCATTCCAACACACTCAACATGCTTCTACAGCAAAGTATTGCATCAGTTAATATTAAAAATGTCAATAGGCATCTAAGCCAACGCGTTCTTTTGTGGAATACAGGATGTTAGGCCTTGCTTAATGCCTTGAACGCAATTACAAATGCAACTCATCTCGGAAATGTTGGTTACCAATATTGTATATTTTGAGCACGCAATGTATCGCGAACAACGGACGCCGATACCTACACCCGCATTAGGTACGGCGCGTCGCAAGCGGCGGTTTGTGGGTACTTAGGCCGAATATTATATAGGTACATATTATTTAATTAAAATTATTAGTTAAATATAAAACATCAATAAACTATTAATTACTACATTTTGTATATTTTCTGTTCGTGTTGATAGGTGATGCTTTCACTCGTTATTAATTAATAAATTCAATGTTTTCACTAACATTCCGTAACCTTTACGGGCTACCTACATATATTGAGTTAGGTGATGATTTCTGTCAACTTAGTTATCACGAACCTGTATGGGACACCTAAAAGGACATTGGGACGGATGTTATGACCTAAGATTGTATTTAGAGGCCATCTATGTACAGAGACTCCTACTTAGGGGATGATTTAGATATGTTTGTTGAAAACAGGTATAATAATAATGTCAGTTTTGGTCGTCATGTATCTGTTACGGTCAATGTGATAAATGTGATAATTATTAATAATTTTCGGTAATTATTAATAATTACCTCATCATTTGGTAAATTTGATAAATACTATTAATTTCATCACTTTATCGGTTATTATTAATAATTCACTGTTGTCTTTGGTAAAAGTGATAAAACAAACGAGATACAGTCTGACAACCCCTCTAAACCCCACCCGACTCCTTTCTTCAGCCACCTTTAACCTCACCAACAGTAAGGATTTTCGGGTGCAAGTATTCCTACATTGTCATAAAAAAAATAACAACGAAAGCAGTGATGAACCTAGTTAGGTTCATCACTGCTTTCGTTGTTATTTTTTACTGTTAGTTAACAGTAAGGATTTTCGGGTAAAAGCATTTCTGAGTGCTTATAAAAGTGGCCAACCGAGCCAACAGTAAGGATTTCCAGATGCAAGTATATACATGGGTGGTCCTAATGGTGCCGGCCAAAGGCAATATTTTGATTCCTCGTACCTAGACCTATTAGTCTAGGCAATGAAGCTAGTGGACCCCAACAGCAATTCCTCAGGCGACGAAACTTTACAGAATGATAAAGTATCAGTAGTTAAACGTATTTTATAAATATCCAAAAAAAATTAGAACGGAAGTTAGGTATTTTTACCTAAACTCTTTTATGCATAATATCTCAGTTCGACAAAATGCTCGGTCAAAACTTTCTTCACCTGAAACATTCATGTAAATTGTAAAGTCTAGAAACAAAATATACTCCTAATTGAAACCACCAAATTTTGAAAAATAAGTTTTTTTAATGTAACTTGTAGCGAAAAATTGCTCTGTGAATTTTTTTCACTGGAATGTCCTTTTATAGCCGTTTTATACCTACAACTTGAAAATCCAAACAATATACCAAGAGACTATATTTTTTTCAAAAGCTACCCTTTTACTTACAGTGCAAAATTTCTCCATCCATTTTTTTAATTGATATGATTACAATTATTTTTTTTGTATCCAAAATATCCAAAAAAATAATCAAGCGCATTAAAAACTATAAAAATTTTAGAAAGAAATATTTTATATTTAATCCATCAAGGGAAGCAGGATCGTGGTGACGTCACGAGACCCGACATAATTATTATCTGCCTATTATATCGACATATTTTTTCTACGGTGACGCGAGCCTTCACTCGATAATCGACTGTATTTCGTTGAATCGACAGTGCAATTGTCAATCAAAAACTGTTGCCAACGACGGTGACTATGACGATCAATTATTCGTTATGATTTATGAACTATACCGAAGATGTCCCAGATGTCAGTCAGCCTATATGAGATTAGTATGGCTCTCAAACAGCTCAAGAACAACAAAGCGCCTGGTGATGACGGAATCATTGCGGAACTCCTGAAAGCGGGTGGACGTTTATAGATTGATAAAGAAGAAATAGATATGAATATTTTTTACTTTTTAAAATTAAAAAAAAAATTTTGATGATATTATGTTTTAGCTCAAGCTTTACGACCATTAGAATAGAATAGAAATGTTTTTTATTCAAATAAACTTTTACAAGTACTTTTGAATCGTCAATGCAAAGTTCCATGCGTCAATGAATCTACCACTGGTTCGGAATGCCGTTCCTGCCGAGAAGAACCAGCAAGAAACTCGGCAGTTGCTCTTTTCAAAATACTTTTACAATATACTTTTACAATATACTTTTGCAATATACTTAATAGATATTATGCTATGTATGCATTACATAGTGTAGTACCATTAGTAGTGACCTATTTATTCGAAAATTCATGTTTAAGAACACCAAAAATCTAGGTCGTAAAAGACATTTTTAGCGAATATTGAGACGTAAATAAGACAGATCGAAAGAGCGTAAAAAACTGAGTATGATACCATTAAAAAGTTCAAGCTTCATCACAAAAATATTTTTTTTTGTGATGCAGTATATCCTACTATCCTAGTTCCTACTATGCGATGCGATGACTAGGTATGCGAAAGTTTGTGAGGATGTATGGATGGATGTTTATTACTTTTTCACGCTCGCGCTACAACGAATGAACCGATTTGGCGGAAATTTGGAATGGATAGCTTATAAACAGGATTAACACAGGCTACTTATTATCCCGGAAAATTACAGAGTTCCCGTGGGAATCAAAAAACCTTAAATCATGCGGACGAAGTCGCGGGCATCATCTTGTATAGTGTCGGTTATTGTAATCGACACACGAGGGCCTGATTAGCAGGTCCTCAAGAAATGTAGGTCCGAAGAAATGAAACTGCTTCTTACAGTGTAGTCCAGCGGAGTACTGGTTATAATTTTGAATTTTAAGTACTTCTTTGACAGTGACAATTTGACATATGTTTGAAATTTGGTATTGGCACTGTCACTACATTAATAATAACAGATTACGCAAAAACTGAGTTCGCTCGTAGACACAATCCGTTGATAAGCTGTTAGTTGTTGGCGCAGACATAAATTCCCCCCTTCTGAAACGCTAAGCGTTTAAGAATCAGGCGAAATCAATGGGCAAATGCGTGTCAGTGCTCTTCGTACTACTCCTCTAACAGTACGGATATCCGCAACGCGGGAAATTCCATCAGCGCCCGGGTGAAGCATAGTGACTCTGCCTAGGCGCCAGTTGAGGGGAGCGACGTTGTCTTCTTGAATTAGCACGAGATCGCCCACACGCAGCTTCTCGTGGCTTGTGCGCCACTTGGTGCGCTGTTGCAGCTCACTGATGTAGTCGCGTTGCCATCGGCGCCAGAACTGCTGGCGCACCTTCTCTAGACGCTTGTAGCGGTCGAGGCTGCTGGAATTGAAGTCCTCGAAGCTCGGTGATGGCAGCGCAGTCAGAGGCCGACCGATCAGGAAGTGCCCTGGGGATAGAGGGAGAAAGTCGTCAGGAGAGGATGACATTGGGTACAAGGGAAGACTATTCAGTATAGCCTCCACTTGCGTGAAAAGTGTACTCAATTCTTCGAACGTGAAATTGTTGTTTCCTAGATATCTTTTAATATGATGCTTGGCGGATTTAATTCCCGCTTCCCATAGCCCGCCGAAGTGAGGAGCGTAGGCAGGTATAAATGAACATTTAATTTGCTCGTCAGCTGCAAAGTCAGATATGATGGGGTTGTCTTTTAGAAACTGCGTTATTTCCTTGGCCGCGGCAACCAGATTCCGGCCATTATCGGAAAAAATTTCCGATGGCTTTCCGCGCCTTGAAATCTTTCTACGGATCGAGAGGATCAGGGCATCCTTTGACAGATCACTAACTGCCTCCAAGTGCACACATTTATAACGAAAACAAATGAACAAACATAAGTAACACTTGGTAGTTTTTGCGCCTCGACCCTTTCGATTCAATATCGAGAATGGACCCGCGAAGTCAATCCCAACCGTTTGAAAGGGATAGGCAAGCATCACACGTTGCGCAGGTAAATTTCCCATTACGGGGGTCATAGTTTGACCTCTATGACGCTACATGTTATGCAATCTCGAACTGTTCGTCTTGCTAAAGCCCTTCCCCCCAGTGGCCACACAGTCTGTCTAATAGAATATAATAACGCTTGCGGCCCCGCATGCAACAGACGCGTGTGCTCGGAACGAAATAACAACTTCGTTAATTGATGTGCACCGTCAAGTATGATCGGATGCTTCTTTTCGTACTCGTACGCGGACGAGTCGAGCCTCCCGCCTACACGCATGACGTTGCGCTCATCTAGGAAAGGGCTAAGAGATGATAGCTTACTTCTTGAGCTAATTGGCAATCCCTTCAATAGATTATTGTATTCGTCATGAAAAGAGCCTTGCTGACTTAAGATGACGAGTTTCAAAAACGATTCATCTAATTCTGTTTTTAATTCGGGCAGCTCCTCGACTACTTTAGAATTGATTTTAATAGGTCAATGATTCTCATCCATGAGTAGAAAATCAGGACCGTTCCACCATAGCTCCGAATTTTTTAACTGAACTGCATCGACACCCCTAGATATCATGTCCGCAGGGTTCAAATTCGTAGGTACATGACGCCAAGACGTACTTCGCGTATTCTCGCAAATCTCTGCGACTCTGTTTGTTACAAACATTTTTAATTTATTGGGACTAGTGTTGATCCATCCGAGTACGACGCTCGAGTCACACCAATGCACGCAGTTCGATATAGGTATGCGAAGTGAGTCTAGGCACGCCACGCAAAGCCTGGCGGCGAGTAGCGCCGCGGACAATTCTAGTCGCGGAATCGTAAGAGGCTTTCCGACCGGAGCTACTCTCGACTTCGAGCACAGAAGATTAACGCTCGACCTACCGAACGCGTCGATAGCCTTCAAATATATGCACGCGCCATACGCGCTCATGGAAGCATCGCAAAACGAATGAAGTTCGACCTTAACGTGATTGTCACAGAGTACATATCTCGGGATTTCGATTGTGAACAAAATGTTTGTATTAGCTTGTATGCGCTCCCATTCCTTAAGCAGAGCGCTCGGAATCGGTTCGTCCCATTCTACCTTGTTAATCCATAACTTTTGAATTAATATTTTTGCTTGAATAGTAGCAGGCGAAAGCAGCCCTAATGGATCGAAAATCTTACAGATGTTGGAAACTAGCTGGCGTTTAGTAAGAATTTCGCCTTGTTCTGAAGGGGCTTGGCATGAGAAATGTAAGATGTCAGTTTTAGGATCCCAACCTAACCCTAATGCACTAGTGGAATTACTAAGGCAAAGGTTGTCCTCTAAGTTTAACTTAGTATCTTCAAAAATACTTGGTAGATTTGACCTAAATTTTCGTAGATTGAAGCATCCCGATTTTAATGCAACTTGAACCGATTCTAAAATGTAAGCCAACTGAGCCTCTGAGTCGGCTCCGGTTAGGAGATCGTCGTAATAAAAATCGCGTTGTATTGTCTTTTTGATGATATCATCCGCGCATTCGTCCCCCAGCTGATATAGGCACCTAGTACTCAAAAAGCTAGCGGAAGCGAACCCATAGGTGACTGTATTCAGCTGCAGTGCGCGAAGAGGCTGAGATTCGTCCTCCCTCCATAATATTAATTGCAAGTTTCGATCCTTTTCGTTAATTTCGATTTGGCGATACATCTTTTCGATGTCACCGGTAAGTACATATTTATGCAATCGAAACCTCAAAATAATGGAGAAAAGAGAATCCTGAATAGTAGGCCCTACTAACTTAAGCTGTTTATGCTGATACCATTACTAGAGGGCGCTGTTCCATCAAATACTACGCGCAGTTTGGTTGATTCGCTCTTGTTCCTGAAGACTGCATGATGGCATAGGAAGTAACCTGATTTAGATGTAAAATTTGGAAGCTCAGAACAATGACCGAAGTCTAGGTACTCCTTAATGAAGGAGGTGTACGCTTGCTTTAATTCAGGCTGTTTACGAAATTTCTTTTCTAGATTGTAAAATCTTTTCTTAGCTTGCCTGAACGAATCCCCTAAGGTCGTAGGCGAATCTTTAAGAGGTAATCTGACACAGAATCGTCCCGATTCTAGACGTGTCGTGTGAGATTTGAAATGTTGCTCACAAGCCTTCTCGGTGTCACTCAATAATGACCTTTGAGGCAACTCCTCTAGCTCCCAAAATTTGGATATTTGATTATCTAAGCGGTCGTCAAGAGAATCGCTAGATGTAAGATTGCAATTAGTTTGTTTAGATTCATAGTTTAACAATAAAGGGCCTGAGATAACCCAACCAAATTGTGAGCTGCACAGATATGGTTTTCATTCACCTAGGGGTTTAATGGTGTTACCTATCACGTCCCAGAATAAGTCTGCCCCTATTAGCGCGTCTACTGGTCCAGGGCTGAAAAACTTGGGGTCAGCAAGTTGAATGTTATCTGGAAGACAAAAATATTTATAGTTTACATAGGATTTTGGAATGTTTCCTGTTAATTCTGGCATAATAAAGCAAGATAAATTAGCGTAAATGTCGCTATGTAATGACTTGAGACTAACTAGACATCTCTCCGTAACAGAATTATTTGAATTATTGCCTATACCGACTACGGTAAGGCTCGTGGGTATCGCCTTTAACCCCAAACTTTCTTTGACGCTTAGTTAAAAAGCTAGACTGGCTTCCGCAGTCTAGAAGTGCTCGAATGACTTCGGTTTTATTGTCGAGAGGGTTCTGAACTTCTATCATTACCGTGGACAGCATCACGTGTGAAACGGACTGCCTGGATAGGTTTACACTAAGGTTTTCAACGGGAACCTGAACAGAAGTTGAACTATCCTGGGCCGTTGGCGCAGGATCCTCTGATGCAGCTCTGTGGAGCAGTGTGCTGTGCCGTCTGTTACACTCACGGCACCTACCTCCGAAGCACTGCCTGGTCCGGTGGCTATTTTTTAAGCAGTTCATACAAAGCTTAAGCTTCTGAGCCTCAGCTATTCTGAGTTCAGGAGTTTTAGCTAAAAACGTAGGGCAAGTGTAGATTGGATGATCACCACTACAAACCACACAACGAGCGCGATGCCTATCTGGATTGTTGAAACCTGATGAAGCAGCGTATGAAAATGATTTATTCTGTTTTGAATTTTTATTGTTGGTATTGCTACCGCTCGCGATTGGCGCGGCGCTAGATGAAACTCGCTTATTTTGAATTTTATTTTTATTATACGACTCTAAAACGTCGGCACGATTCTTAAGAAACTTATGGAATTGATCTAGAGTTGGCATATCACTTAAAGAGTTGCGATACTCCTCCCATTTCATACTAGTCTGGCTGTCTAATTTAGAACTGACCATGTGAACGATAAGCGTATCCCACTGGTCGGTAGGCTGGCCTAGACTCGCTAAAGCACGTAAATTTTTGTTCACATTATCAATTAACGCACGCAATGACTGTTCCGATTCGCGGGACAGTGACTCGATGTTAAATAAAGCGTTGAGGTGATTACTAATCAACTGCCTTTTGTTGTCGTATCGCTCACATAATAAACTCCAAGCCTTGTCGTAGTTCAAAGCACAAACTTCGAGATTGCTAATAACACGCGCGGCATCTCTCTCTAAATAAGAGCTTAAATAATGAAATTTATAAATCGGTAATATGTGCTCATTATCGTGAATAAGTGACCTGAAAGTATCTCGAAATTCAAGCCAACGGAAAACCGTTCCGTCAAATTTCGCGATTTGAATTAAAGGTAATTTAAACCCGATCGCGTGTGAGCCGCCTTGACTTTGATGACAATTCAAATTACTTTGCGCGTCCTCAAAGCACGGAACCTTCAAACTATTACGCATACAAAATGTCTTGAGCTAATGACGTTGCACTATCGATTTCATTTTCGATCTCCTCGCGAATATCCAATTCGTCATCCAACGTGTCACCGCTCAAAGACTCGATCTGACCTTGAATGTCACTGAACTCGCTCGCTAAACACTCAATTTTACCTAATTTAAGTCTTAATTCGCCTAATTGCAATGAGTCTAACACTGAAATTTTATTAATCTTAGAAATATAGTTTTTAAATTGGGTAACACGTCCCTTGACGCTGCTACGTTTTAAAATTAATTCCTTCAGAGACATACTGAAGCGCAATAACTCAGCTGTAAGCGAACGTCAAACTTGTTTCTTATGTTTTACCGTTAGAATAGGTATGCAATTACCTACGCTCCTTGCTTCGGCGTATGACAATTGCGTTTGAGTGAACCGGTTTTCAGTCGCCCGCGCAGTCGATGTGAATGCGCGCGCTGCTGAAATGAATAATTTCAAACTACTGGCTAACGGATGAATTTGAAAATGACGTGCAAATTTTGAATTTATGATTTGAAATGTGAACTAGTGGATGACTATATGAACAGTGCGTGATATATGGATGATTATGGATCGAAGGATGTGGGATTGATTGTTCGTGAGATGGATTTACGGATGATTGGATGAATGTGATGTGTTTGTAATTGGGAAGGACACTTATCTGAATTAGTCCGGCCTCGACTACGATGCCGGCGATGAGTGCTTCCTCTGCCTGAGCCCGATATGCTGCGGTCGATTAGCGTCCCGGCGTTGGCTTCAGACTTCTTATTGAGTTGTGCCGAATGCTGCGGTCCGATTGTCGTCCCGGCGATGGCTACAACGATCTTCTGGGCTTTATTTTGTTGGGCGCGGTCAGATTTTCTTTCCCGCGATGTTAGAATGCGACCCTCGCTGGCTAGCAAGCTTCTTTCTTCGTCCTGGCCCGGTCGCCACTTATGTCGGTTATTGTAATCGACACACGAGGGCCTGATTAGCAGGTCCTCAAGAAATGTAGGTCCGAAGAAATGAAACTGCTTCTTACAGTGTAGTCCAGCGGAGTACTGGTTATAATTTTGAATTTTAAGTACTTCTTTGACAGTGACAATTTGACATATGTTTGAAATTTGGTATTGGCACTGTCATTACATTAATAATAACAGATTACGCAAAAACGGAGTTCGCTCGTAGACACAATCCGTTGATAAGTTAGTTGTTGGCGCAGACATATAGTATAACAAAGAAATATGAATAAATCAATTTAATATAATAATATCGAAAAATTTTGGAATAAAATAAAAAAAATTGGTTGTCTGTAAAGTCGGTTTACGGACCATAGTTTTACGTGATAACGTCATGAAGAAACATCGATGAATAAATGTGTCACAAGCCAACGCTTGGGCGAATCATGCCTCTCTATCGCTTGTTCCGCGCTCTCGCTTTCACCCTCAGGCTCAGGTAGAACGTGACACTTTTTCGTGCGTGCAGCCGGTGTTCATCGATTTATAAGACGTTATCGACCTCAAAAGAATCTTACACCTTAAGCCTAATAGTATAATAGAAGTAATTTTGTCGTAACTGCCTGAAAAGTCTTGCTCACTCAGCTATTAATTCATGATATAAAGCTTATAAAATTATCAGATTAGTGACGTGAGTCGCTTGTCAAAATTGGTTCGATGACAATAAATAGAAAATAGTAGTACTCTTAAATAGAAGACAAGTCATTGCTTGATAATTTTAGAGTTTTTTTTAGAACATTTGAAGTATAAAACCGTATTGATATTGTTCTATGTTTGCATTAAACTTTTCAGATCATTGCATTTTGCTACAGATATTTCAGGTTCCAATTCAATTCTTACATCTTTAGAAGATTTTTCGTGCATTTGAAATATTGGACTCTTCTTCCATTTATTTTTAACAATCATTAATTTTCATTGAGACACTTCTTTCATGCATTTTTTCTAAATTGACTTAGTTTATTAACAAAGAGCTTTTGCTATTTGTAAATAAACTAAGCTAACGCCTTTTGCTGTTTGTGTCGTTTAGGCTAAGGTCGATTCTTAAATATTTAAAACTTATTATTTCAAGACATTACCAAGTATGTTAAAAACAATATACTTTGTAATGTCTTTGGATGTTATCTAGCACATTCGATTGGAATCCCAAGTAGCACATTAGCGATGAATTACGTTATAAACAAGCTACATTACAGTCTATTGCTTTTATGCAGATGTACTAAAGGATATGATGAGTCTTTAGGCTATACTGAGGAAAGATTATACACTATTAAACAGCATAGCTGCCTAATGACTTTATAAAGGCGAAAAATTATACTTAAAGCATTTAAGTAGAATTTTAAAAAGGTCTTGTCCAGCTATTGGCTGCATGTGATACTACTAGTTGATTTAGAAGTCCAAAGCTTGTTAACGACTGGTTAATACGAAAAATTTACCTCTCTTGTAATGCTGCGGGCTGCATTGAGGTATTCGCTGGTTTTAAATTGGTGTACACTAATTCAATTCTAATTCTACTTCAAGGAGCTTGTTAATGGCTGATTAAAAGTGGATTTGTAATCTCTAAAAATGCCGTTACATTTATAAGAAAATCATTAAACACCCTGAGTTGTAAATTGGAGTAGCTGTACTCCTTTCTAATCACAATGCATAAAGTATATCTGGCAGCTATTTTAAAGCTTTTGGCGTTATTTAAGAGTAGATCTAGATTATTGGTGTTCAAATTACGTCAGATTTGGTTTTTTTTGCATAACGTGTGACGCGACCTCACGAGTTACACGCGTGTGTTTATACATTTTAAATTAAAAATGAACAACTTAAAACCATGGAATAAAAGAAAAAGAACTGGTGGAATAAAAAGAAAACTATCTAAAGCATACGCTAAGGCTTCTATGGACGAATTGCGAAGGAACAGTACTGATGCAGTTAATATTTACAAGCCAGTGTCGTTTACGCAAAGTAAGGGTTCCGCACAAACAAATTTTGATGAAAATATTGATTCTTCTAATAAGCAGCATTTTCATGAACCATGTAGTAGTAAAGGTAAAGCATCGTTGGAACTCAAACAGAGTTCCATACATTTTATGGATTCTGATAGAGACGAATCTGAATTAAGTGCAGATGAAGACAAGGAAGAATGCATATTTATTAAAAATAGACAATTTAATAATAGTTTTAAAAAATGGGCAATAAAAAGAAATATTGCACAAGATGCATTGAAGGAATTGGCAGAAATTGTAAATAAAAGATTTCCAGATATTTTGCCCAAAGACCCGAGAACGATTCTACAAACAGCCAGAAACATTACAATTAAAAAAATCGATCCTGATGGTGAATACTGGCACAATGGGCTCATCAATTCTCTTACTCTTGTTTTAAACAACTGGAAAGACGTTTGTGAAAACATAACGAGTATTAGTTTAAACATAAATTTTGACGGCTTGCCTATATATAAGAGTTCTAAAAAAGAATTCTGGCCAATTTTGGGTAATGTCTTTGAAATACCTAGTGCTCAACCATTTATAATTGGCGTTTATTATGGCGTCGGAAAACCAAAAAATCTTGATATTTACCTTGAAGACTTCGTCACGGAAATGAAACAGTTATTGAATGAAGGGATCCGTCTATCAAGCAACAAGAGTATAACTGTCAAGATTAGATGTTTTATCTGCGATTCACCCGCTAGAGCTTTTTTAAAAGGTAACGAGAAACCTAATTGTTTTGTTTGTCACTCTACTTAGTATTATGAATATAATCAAGCACCCGCTGCACGGCGCAGAACCAACGAACACGTTTCAAAATTGAGCATTGAATTGTGAACCATAAGTCATGTTCTGCCTACTTTTTAATATCATAAGCTTTGTCGCTGAAAAGCAGAACCACCGAAAATTATCTAAGGCACAATTCCATGTTTATTTTGAGGAGAGGTAGAAGCATCTGATCGTTCTTTTGTATACTTTTCCAGGGGTCTGCAATTTTAATGGCAAGCATGGTTGCTTAAAATGCGTAACTGTGGGAGAATATTCTCATGGATCCCATACTGTAGTATTTACTGGAATGAAATGCTCTAGCAGAACAGATGAAGGCTTCCGCAATAAACTTTATGGACAACATCACAAATACGATTCACCGCTGCTGCAACTTCCTGTAGATATGGTGAATGACTTTCCAGTGGCTGATTCCTTGCACCTAATAGACTTAGGTGTCATTAAAAGATTACTAGTAGGGTGGAGGGACGGCAACTTTGGAAAATACATTACAAAATGGTCTGCTAAAAACATAGACATCGTCAATATGTTTTTCAGAAATTGTCAACTGCCTTCCGAAATACACAGATGTGTAAGAGGGTTAGACTGTCTTGCACACTGGAAAGCATCTGAATACAGATCATTTTTCTTTTACTTGAGCATTATTATACTTCCCGATGTGGTAGAAAAAAATGCATTAACTCATTATTTGTTTTTATATTGTGCCATTACAATTTGTTCAAGTGATAACTATAATCTATTATTACCACTGTCAGAAGAGCTGCTTCAATACTTTGTAGAGCATTACAAGGATTTTTATGGTGCAGATTACGTGACCAGCAATGTGCATAATCTACTTCATATTACTGATGAGGTTCAAAGATTTGGGTCACTTCAAACATTCAGTGCCTATCCTTTTGAAAATAAATTGTATTTGATTAAAAAAATGTTGCGAAGTGGTAGTAGACCACTTTCGCAAGTAGCAAAAAGACTCAGTGAATGGTGTCCTACTGATCGAAAAGGCGAAAAGAAGTTTGAAGTGCCTTCCGTTACAAAGGATAATAAAAGTTTCTACAAAATTAATTTTCAGGATTTCATACTTACAGCGAGGTCTAAAGATAAATATTTTATGACAAGTAATCGTGAAATCATTGAAGTCAAGTCAATTGATACAGAAAAAAATATAGGCTACAAAATAACAAGTTTCATAGACATTTTTGACTATCCAGTAAAGTCATCAACTTTTAACATATTTAAAGCAAAGCGGCCAAACGCAGAACGTATTGAAGTGAAAATACGCTTTCAGGATGTGAAGTTTAAATTTGTATGTATTGAGCATAAAAAGTACTTGTATTTCATACCCCTTTTACATACTTTGTAATTAATTATGGAAGTAGATTTTTTTTAATATTATTATTTCAAGTACACTTTACTTAAGTAATTCTGCTGAGCAAAGATACAACAATCTTATAAAGATTGTGACTTTCTCTAGATCCTATTTTGATAATTCTTAAAGCATTAGAAAGCTACATTATTCCTGAGGGCTATATAATATGGCACTTACGGAAAAATAAGTAACAGGCGGATGAAGTCACGGGGATCATCAAGTAATGGATAATAAGGAAATTAAAAAAATTGTTCTTTAGTACTGTTTTTTAGTCAATATGAAAAATAATTTGTGGAAATACAAAATAATTACAAATAAATTCTACTTTTCATAATCTGAATTTTTTTAATCACTACCACCAGATTTGGTACGCTTTTAACTATAATAAAATAGTTTCAGTCATTATATTTGCCTTGACACAAAATATATGCTATCACAGCATGGTACAAACAGCAGCAGAGATAGGTTTACAGGGCACACTACACTCATCTATGTATGAGTGTGTGATATTATCGACGACATAATTCTAAACACACGCGCATACAGCTGGAACAAGTTATGAGATTATAATACATACATATATCCGTCATAAAAAGGCAAAGGATTTTAAATTTATCAATTGAATTTAATATTTATCGAATCGAAATAATATACATTTCTTAGTAGCTGTAACTTCGATATTTACGTGTGTATTATATGTGTTTCTGTGTGCATTACGCGACACTGAGCGGCTGCATCTAATTATGTTGCCGTTTGTACATCAACTTAGTAGGGCGATTGTAATAAAGAATAGTAAGTACAGAAACATGATAGGTGCTTTTTTGACATACACACGGGTAAACTATATGTATATTAAATTGAGAAAAATGTTATAAATAATTATATTTCAACAAAGTTATTCTTGTTCTAAGTTATCATTTCCATCTGAGTTTGGCATAATATCGCTTTCGAGTTCCTGACCATCATTTTCAGAAATGTTCTCATTGGCCGCCTCTTTTATTCCATCTTCGACAGTTTCCTTCACTTCTGCTGTTTTTGCTCGTTTGGCAATTTTACATTTCTGCGTTGAATCTTTGCGTATGCGTTTCGTGGAAGTTCTTAGGTTTTTAATTTCTAATCTTTTCCCTGAGTTTTTTAATACTGTCTTAAAAAATTTTTCGTTTGTATCATGCGTATAAGTTGAATCCCAAGAATTAATTAAGCTGAAAAAAAAATTTAGGATATTCTTGTAAGCTTTCAAAGCAACTTTTACTAGTTGTCCTTTACTGCCCCCCGACCATGAACATTTACAGAGAAATTCTCTCGTAAACATAATGTCCAGCAATTTATATGCACAAGTGATACCACTGCCATTCGATTTATTACACAGTAATGCGTATTGAAAATGCAATTTTTGATTTTGTCTGTAGTTAGATAAGTTTATCTCTAACTCATTCAACTCATTGACGTCCGATATAGGTTTAATCATAAAAGATTCCGACTCAATATAGTTGGCTTCAGCAAGTTTAACCGCTGACAAATTTTGATTGCCTTCTGCAAGCCTTTTAAAGCTTTCGTCTATAAGAACAGTTAAGTCAGAAATTTGCCGGCTATTTTTTTTTTGTTTTTCCAGTATTTGTGTCTGCGTTTCGAGGATAATATTTTGAGTATTCGAGATGGATTTTTGATTATCTAAAATTTCTTTTTGATTTTCAAGAATTTTGTCGGTGTTATTTAGTTGATCATTAGTAATAATCTGAAATACGCTACTTCCTACGGGTATCACTTCACTGTCTTGCACAATTTCTTGAGAAGATATCTGAAATACATAAATGCCCTAGGAGTTAATGATATGCCCAACAACATTATAACTGTAAGGTAATAATGAGATAGTTTACCGAAGAGATAACAGGAATATATAAAACATTGTCGAGCGAGTGGTGTGAAATGTTAGGATAGCATAAATCCCACCAACTGTAGGGTAAGCACGGAGATTTTTAAATTTCGAATAGTAACGTAAAATGTATCACTGCATACAAATTTAGTTCCAAATACGCTCACGTGGCGCTGTTTTCATACGGATTCTGGGCTTTACTCTTCTATTGGAAACAAAAAAATTGGTGCTATCGCCTCTGGACTAGGTTAGTGAGCTCGTAGGTCTAGTGACCGCCAGCGCTACTGCTGAGCATGAGGTTCTGGGTTCGATTCCCGGGTCCGGCAAAGTAGTATTGGCTATTTCTATTTGAAATTACTCAGTAGCAGCACAGAGTCTGCATTTATGTCCGCTTGATGGCAATAGTCTCGCCCCCTATTACATGGCAAAATGTAGGTAGGTAAGTATATAAGGTACAGGTACGTATACATGTAAACCCCATCAAATAAATGTGAACTACCGCCACTACTTATATCCGGATCATTCTTTCTTCTATTTAGTTAATTATAAACAAACACACTCACCAGACTAGCTGCCTTGGAATTATAATCAACCGGGCTTTGTATTATTACTCTTCCCTCATCATCTGGATAATCGGACGTATCACTACAGTTCAACATTGTTTCAAGAACTTCTTCAGCTTTATTGTAAGAGGGAATAGAAGACCGTTTGACTATGCACTCCATTTTAGTCCAGTCAGGAAGAGGCGTCGATTCTTCATTTTTAATTAACAATTTTATAGGCACGTTTTTTCCTGGCCGTCTCAAAATGCCATTATGCTCCCAACCACTTGGAGCAATTGTTAATCTTTCCTTTCCTTTTTCAATGGTTTTGATTATTTTAAACGGCATTACTATTCCTGTAAACAATATCTATAACATTAATTAGCAATAATAATATATTACGAAAATAGAAAAGCTAAATAAAAACAAAAATCGTATAAACTGAAGGTTTGTGTGTAAATTACCTATTATGTACGGTTGGCTCTCCAAATACCCTTGCAGGTCCGTAAGACAGTTGAAGTTCAAACCTGATGCTAATTGCTACTTTAGTGAGAGAGCTTGCCTATGAAATCACTGAAATGACGACAAACAGAAGTACCTACAAAGAATGAATGCGTTATGGACACAGAACACTATTACTCCTAGCGGAGAAGAATGACAACTTCATAGTAAAAAACAGGGGACCGTTCTCACTAGTGCCATCTACATTCAACCCTTTGAAAACTCTTTGAAGGCGGGAGATTCAAATGTGGAATTAATCTACATATCCATATTAAATTTCTAGATATGGTATTTTGACTCTAAAGAGAACTTGGTATTTTTAAAATACAAGTTCTCTTTAGAGTCAAAATACCATATCAATAAGGTTTCAGGTTTAAAACAAAACAACAGGTTTTTCTTCTAACAGTGCACATTTATTTTTATTTAAACAGCTATAGTGCATAAATAAATAATAAGTTTAATATTATACATACACTAAGTGCCGATTTCACCAATTTCTAGTGACGTTTATCCTAGGAATAAATTGGGCGTTCTGACAGTTTTTGTACTGAAAATACGGTCAAAATATCAAAGTTACGCTCGGATAAGACTTATTTTACGTTGGTGAAATCGGCCCTAAGGGTGATCTCTGCTAGGCAACCTACTGTTACACATAAATAAACAATAAATACAGGGTGGCCCAACAGTGACGACCAAAGACAAAATTTAGATTCCTCGTATAGTATAGTATGCTCCGCGATTTTCCGAGTTATAATTTTTTTTAGTTTTTTTCGTGTTAACTTATTGAGGAAGCGGTTTTAAAATTTCTTTTCTTTCCGTAGCTTTGAATATTTTTTATTTTGTTAAAAATTACTGTTAAGAAGTTTACTAATAAGCATAAAATAATTATTGTTCTAAAGGTAGACTTTCGATCCTCGCGTGAAGCGTCAGTCGCCAGCTTAGGTGACGGAGCGTAAGTGGCGCCGCGTCTGTAGACATTCGACCCTAGCACCACTAACGCTTGACACACGCGTTTGTGGCGCTAGGATCGAATGGCTTGCCCTTGTTTTACTTATTGCATAATACAGACACGCAGACGCGGCACCACTGACGCTACGACACTGACGCGTCACGTTGGCGACTGACGCTTCACGCGAGGTTCGGATGTCTACCTTATAGACTTCTAACTATTCTATTTTAAAGTAGACTTCCGACCATCGCGTCAAGCGTTAGTAGCCCGCGACAGTGACGGAGCGTCAGTTGCGCCGCGTCTGCGCATTAGAACTATCTACTAAGTCAAACTAGGGAAAGCCATTCGACCCTAGCGCCACTTATGCGCGCGTCAGGCGCAAGTGCCGCTAGGGTCGAATGGCTTGCCCTAGTTTGACATAGTGCATAGTACTGAAGCGCAGACGCAGCTCCACTGGCGCTCCGTCGCTGACGCGGGCGACTGACGCTTGTCGCGATGATCGGATGTCTAACTTATAGACTACTAACTACTAACTATTCTATTTTGAGGTAGACTTCCGATCATCGCGTCAAGCGTCAGTAGCCTGCGGCAGTGAACGAGCGTCAGTCGCGTCGCGTCTGCGCATTAAAACTATGCACTACGTCAAACTAGGAAAAGCCATTCGACCCTAGCGCCACTTATGCGCACGTCTGGCGAAAGTGGTGCCAGGGTCGAATGGCTTCCCCTAGTTTGACATAGTGCATAGTACGGAAGCGCAGACGCAGCTCCACTGGCGCTCCGTCGCTGAAGCGGGCGACTGACGCTTGTCGCGATGATCGGATGTCCACCTTTGGAACAATAATTATTTTATGCATAGTAGTACACTTACTAATAGTAATTTTTAACAAAATGAAAAATATGGAAAACTACAGAAAGAAAAGAAATTTTAAAACCGCTTCCTCAATAAGAAAACACGAAAAAAAAACTAAAAAAATTATAACTCGGAAAATAAGAAAATCGCGGAGCATACTATACTATAGGAGGAATCTAAATTTTGTCTTTGGTCATCACTGTTTTGCCACTCTGTAGTAATTATTGTTTATTTATGTGTAATGATGTTCATTTTTCTTTTGAGTGCGGCGGCTGACGCTTCTTCAGAAAATGACCTATTTTTTAAAGTACAGAATCGTTTAATGCATATGTATGACACACTATTTACAATGCTGTCTATATTGTGTTCTTTATGCATTTGGCATCCATTCAATAATTCGAAATTGCATGACTCTTTTAGCTTCTCTATAATATTTTTTTTAAGATGCATTGTATGTGCATTTTGTTTAAAAAAATATTTACTAAAGAAGCGCAGCTTTCCACACACGTGACAAAATCCTTAGTCACATAATTTAGACTTTTTTTTACATCTGAGTATTCTTTGCATTCAATGAATGTGTGATGCTGTTGAAGAGATTTAGATATCAGTACGTTTTTACAAGTATCACATGAGATTTGTTTTACTAAGAATCCACACACATATGCACATGCCTGTATTTCGGAATCATTTTCATCAACATTTGGCAATTCACATGAAAGTTGAAATAGGGCATCTGATACATTTTGTGAGGATTCTGTACAATGTGTTGACAACAGAGTTTCAAAATTATTGATTACTACATTGCTGTCGTTTTCACAGTTTCCTTTTGTCCCAATATGTGCCAAATTGCTTAATATAGCCGTTTTAAAACCAGCCAGGAATTGACCACATGTTGGATTTGTGTTGGATCCACAATTGCCACGTATGCAGCCAAAAAGATTTTCCAGAGCATCCTGCTGCAGTCTCCTGGTTGCCAGGCTTTTTATGTTGTGGGCTTGGACTAAATTTCGCCACAATCTCTCCATCGCATTTAAGCTCCAAATCCAGCCCTCTTGTGACGGTGGCGTACGTGGGCTTCCAATGTATTTCAAAGTAGAAAAAAATATTTTCATTTCCTCAAAAAATTTAAGATGCTGAGTATTTTGTTTGATATTTGTTGCCAATGGTTTTCCGCGCCTTAGATCTGAACAATCGCTATTAAGAGCATCAAATAACTTGTCCATATTGGATATAACATTGGCTGTTACTGTTGCTTCTGCTGTGAGTTCACCTGAAAGTATTGAAATAAATTTGTTTTAATGATCATCTTTTCTTAATATTGTTTTCCTGATGAATTGGATAAACATAGCTATCATACATCTATACTAATATTATAAAGAGGAAAGATTTTTTTGTTTGTTTGTACCGAATAGGCTCTGTAACTACTGGACCGATTTGAACCATTTTTGCACCAATAGACAGCTAAGTTATTAGGAATTAACATAGGCTATAATTTATTTTCAAAAAAATTAGAGACCCTTAAGAAAATTGCAATAATGTAACCCAAAGTAGCAAAATTTTTCATATAAAATGCATTATTTGGCATATGCTTATAAAACTATTGATGATACATAAAAATTATGTACTACATGATTAAAGTAATCATTATTCCCTATAAAAAAGTCCCCAAGGGAATATAAATCTGACTATCATATTTAAGTCACAGTAGTAGCTTTTGTATTCTAAAATTAAATTAGATCGCCTTTCATTATCGCAGTATTAATTCTTCCTTACTAATACACATTATAAACGCGAAAGTGTGTTTGTCCGTCAATCACGCTGCAACAAAGTTACGGATTGACGTGATATGTATAGTTGAGAACCTGGAGGGTGACATAAGCATCCCGAAAAATCAAAGAGTTCCCGCGGCATTAATCCACGCGGACGAAGTCGCGGGCATCAGCTAGTGTTATATGTAGTAGTAGTATATGTTTAATGTTAAATCTTTAGATACCTGCAGATATTTTGGCAAACATTCCAGCTGCAACAGAATGACTAAAGATTTGAGCTGCAAGTTTGACCTTCATTTTCTGTTTAATATTTGGATTTATATGGTCATTTTTCAGACTTGGAGCAAATACAAAGTTTGGGTTAGAGTTGTCAGCTTCATAAAATGCTTTAATGTGGGACCACTTAGCAATGCCTGTAAAAAATATGAATATATAATATAATAAGTAAAAAATAAATACAGGACGGGTTTAAATGTAGTGCTACCCTATTCATAATGCTCCTGATGAAAAGTACAGCTTTGCTTTTAGACCTATTTTAATTTAGTTTACAGATTGTGCACAACAGAATTAGTACCAATATAGTTCAATTCAATTCCCAAGCAATGGCTTTTAGTTGTGCCAACCGGACAACCAATACAGTTCAACAAACAGTTAAATTGATTCTTATTTATATTTATTTATGCAAATTAGTTGTAACTTCTTTGAAATAGTGCATTTTAGTGATTTTATGTAAATTCAAATTCAAAATTATTTATTTCACGTAGGCTAACCTGTGGCTCTTATGACAAGTCATGACTCTGCCACAGGTTCAGAAAGCGGATACCTATACCACCATACCACCACGCTACATTGTTTTGTATCTCTTCATCTTTCATATCTCATCATATTTCAACCAAACACTAAACCCTTCCTCATTAATCACCTATTGGTGAAAATCTCATGAAAATCTGTTCAGTAGTTTTGAGTTTATCGTGAACAGACAGAGAGACAGACTCAGCGGAGGACTTAATTTTATAATTGTAGTGAAGATGTGACTTACCTCTTCCACTCCTGTCATTAGATGATATATTAGTTGTGCACTCAATGTCATATTTAAGAAAGAGGTTCCTAAAACATTTCAGCAAATGTGGTGTGTCAAAAAACGATACTATTTCTTTATTCAGGAATGTTATGTATGGGTGTTCAACAGATGCACCCAAGATGTTTAAAGCTCTTCTGTTGACACCATCCATGTCGCAGACAATGGCAACTATATTTATGCCAGCTTGAAAACATTGTTGCAAGACCTGAAATAAAAACAAAAATTGAAATAATATAACAATTATGTTAGAACAAAACAATAAAGAGTTCTTTAATAAAGGAGTAAGAGGTGTTTTTAGTTTTGTTTTTGTTTTTCAGTAATTCATTAAAAACAATGACTACATATTCACAAATGGCATAAGTACTTCTGACAAGTTTTGGTTCTAAATTCTAATAAGACATTTATTTTGGGGGTTACGTTCAAGTTATTTTGGACTACTAGGTGAGTTTTCCATATTTCTCAAAGTGGTACAGTACATACACGTAAAGCATACATATTCATAACAAAAAATTTACCTCTTTTATTAGCACTGCTAGTCTATCTGCAGTAGAGAATCCGCTAGAAAAATAATGAGCAATAGGCTGTTTGACTCTGAGCCTTACTCCAGCAATCATAAATACTAATGCATAAGCAGCAACTAGTGGAGCCCTTCCCTGCGATGCATGGTCTTGAAAGCCTTCTATGATATCCTCTTTCTCATTATAATGCAGATGTTTTTTTAAAGACATCTCATCAAACATTAAAGTGTATGTATTGTTTGATGGCTTTTCTATTTGCGCAAACTTTTTTAGTACCTTAAATACTGGTTCGTTGAGTCCTACTTTAAAAGGTACTTTATTAAGTAGCACTTTCAATGTACCCGGTGATGGCAGAGGAAACAGCCTTCTAATTAATCGATAATAAGTTGGTGATCTCTTATAAAGTCGCAGTGCTGTTATCTTTTCTGGTCTAGTCCATCTCCGCCCAGTGGCCTTCTTTTTATAATTTCTTATTTGGCCTTGCAACAGCAGTGCAAATGTAGGAGTTAACATTGTTGATAGCTTTTTGACAGAAGCATCTTCACTGATTATACTCAAGATCCTTTTTGCTTTGAGATGCTTTATACAATTTTGCAGCCGGCAAATAGATTTTAAATATTTCCTACATTTTTCATGGAGGATTTGCTCCCTCGCTAGTTTTGTAATATCACATGTTGTGGCCCTGGGTGCTACGCTTTGTGTAACATCCTGAGCATTTGTTATTTCTCTCAAAGGACTTCTTTGAGAGGGACCTGGTTGAGGTTCTGCTGCAAAGTGTATGTTGACATGTTCATTCTGAAAATGAATAACATACTTTCACCATGATAGTGTACAAAAGCTGAAGAATTTAATTTCTCTTCTTCTGCAATAATTGTTTCATTTAGACTTAAAATTATTAAAATAATATATAGGTAAGAATTTATGTAATTTCATCAAACAATTTTTGTTATATTTTGTGGTGTAACCTTAGTAAGTAAAGTAACACACACACCTTTAATAAAAAAGGATTATTATCTATAAATTATTTTGTTTTGACAGACAAAAGCTGGTTGCCAAAAAAATGTTGCAAAACCTGTGGTATAATTCTGAGTGGTTGGTTGAAAGGGACTAAATAGTTACTTTTTAGCTGTCCTATGATCTGGAGGGAGCAACAAAACCATTCAAATGACTGGTATTTTTGTATGACTGATATCGAAGAATTTTCTAGAAAAATAAACATAAAATAAAATATTTCAATCTTTCTTCGGAGCAAAGGCCAATTCCTCCTTTGGATGAGCAAATTGATATCGAGTTTAATGTCACCAAAGCACCATCTATAAAATCTATGTAAGACTTAATTTTTTTCCTAAATAAATATGTTTTTAATGTACCAATACCGGTATTTTATTTCATTGAAGGTATCTCAAAAACTAGGTGTGATGGCATAAATCTGTGAGCAGATTTAGACTCAGCAAACTAAAGCCCATAAGAATCACATAGCAGAGTTTTTGCTCCCAGGTTTTTATTTTTTTTTTGCCAACCAGTGCAATTTAAAAGCTTGTACTTACATCACATGGAACAGCAGTTCTTACTAACGCCTGTTTAGTGCTATCAGTAAACGCTGTGTCTTTAAAATGATTCTGACACAGCATTCTATGTTCTTTGTACAATTTCATCTGCAGGGATGATGAAGAGTAGGCTTTTTCAGGAAAAATGTACTGAGCCCATAGTTCACATCTGAAAATAAAAACCATTTTATTATTTTGTAACGGAGTGGATCGGCCGGGCTGAGAGCGACTCACTTCGTTCATTAGAGGTGAGGGATCGAACCTCGTCTTTCAATATATCCGAGGACAAAGAATAAAATACTCGATAAACAATAACGACTTTTATTTACAACCTTCTTAACTTATTACATTACATCGAGTGACGTTGACGCGAGCCTAAACGCGTTTACAATACTGTACGAATCGGGACCGCCCGGGCGGCTGATAGAAGGGCGACGGAGTCCCGGTGGAGCGCGGGTGACGCGGCGGTCGCGGGGGGAACGCAGACGCTCGGGGTGGTTGGACGGGCCGGGCCGCGAAGCCAGGCGCGAGCAACAGCCCCTGTGGTCCTACCAGAGAGCTCGTACCAATCGTCAACCCAGAGGGTAATCAGGCCGACGATACCAGGATCGATCCAGAGGGGAATCAGACCGACCCTGATGGCACGGGCGCCGCTGGCGAACTGCTCGTGAGCGCTCTTGTTCGGCGTTTTATACTTTTCTGCTGGCTGCTTCGGTGGGCCTCGGCGCGGTTCGGCGGGGATCGCGCCGCTGGTGTCATTGCCCTGGCGTGTGCGTTCACGCCGGCTTCGCGTGATGAGTCACGCGGCACGTGTAGTGTGGGCTGCTTGCGCTGTGACGGCGTGTTCACGCAGGTCCCTCGTGTGATGATTCACGCCGCCCGTGTAGGCTGCTTGCGTTGTGACGGCGCTCGTCACAATTTAAAATTATTTTTTTGAATTTAAGGCTACTATGAAATGGTTACACTACATGCACAGCTACTGCATTGCTAGGCGTGATAATTCTATTGTGTGCTAATAGTAAATAGTTTTTCCTATTGGTCCAAGGTTATTTAGTTTTAGTTTATTATTTAGTTGTTACTTCAGAGAAATATTCTACAAAATAGAAATATTCTAAAGTAAGCTATATCTTAAGGTTTTGGGATGGGATCTGTAAAGCGTGGGATGTACTTGATTTAGGGTGCTTGCATAAAGAAGCAGGTACCCGGTACCGATCGGTGCGGGTGCAATAGGCCCATGTTATCATATGCACTCTCACATAAAGACAGGTTGAAACTTACCTGCTTCTTTATGTAGGTTGAATATGTACCGACTACCGGTCGGTACCGACTCATACCGACCTTGTCTGTACCGGACACCCGTTTCTTTATAATCACCCATAAACACGAGCGCATCGTTACTAGGTATAGCATTAAGCTCATCAGAGGCGTGCATATATGAAATAGAGAATGAATTTTAACTGTAGGTACCTACCGCATAAGATTCTTTACACCAGGGATTAGGAAATCTAAACAACTTAATGTTGTCTTTAGCCGGAGAGCAGCCACATTTAAAACATTTCCTCCGGTTTTCAGCAATTATAAAACTCTTTTTCTCAGCCATTATACAACACAAAACAAACGAGTCCTATCTCAATAAAACAAAAGAGTCAATTCTCAGCCAATATAAAACACAAAACAAACGAGTCTGAATAACACAAAAGAGTCAATATCTCATACAATAGCACTTCACTTTTCTTTAAAACACTTATACGGAGGAACAGAAGCTCGACTCGACGTACAAGAGAATTATTGCAAGAAATCAATTGTTATTTACGATTTACGAAACAACAACCAAACAACAACGAAGACGCCATTAAAAAAGTATGACGCGTTTTTTATTAGAAAAGTAAGTGTTGCATTACATAAAAAATTGTGAAATATCATCAGAATTTTTCGGCAATGGCAATTTTGCTCCTTGTGAGTAATTTTGTACTCTGGGATTCTGCCCTAGTAGGTATTTACAGCTGCTCCATACAAAGTTGACCCCCCCTGGTTATGGACACGTGCGAGTTCGCAGTGTGCGCGACGTCGACTGCGCAAGCGAGCGAGGGAGATTGAGATTGTGTTGTGTGGCCCTACGAGATAGGTTAGAATTAGATATTATACTTCATGGCTTCGTACTCAAGGTTATAGACTTGGTAGTATACGCATACGTAGTGGTTACCGTTCACTTTATTGAGATTTATATATATTTTTTTTAAAAATAGGGTAGGTTGATATAATATCGTCCCTGCGCCGTACAGCTAGGTACCTCATTCGCTTTTTAGTGCGCTACCGTTCCACCACGCCCTCGCCTAATTTAATTTTAAAGTGTTATTTAAAGTGATATTTAAAACGTGAAAAAGTAAACAAATAATATTTTTATAATGCCCAAACCTAAGGGTGATAAATGTGAATGTATTTAAAGCAAAAATTAAGAAGTTTGAAATGAAATTACAATCAGTCTGATGATTCTGACACAACGTCGATTCCACATAAATTCCAAAATGCACCGTTGGGTTATCAAGGTAAGATTGATTATTAAGTAATAATAATTGTGCTATGGTTTATTGGTGCTCGAGAAATTAGTGTCTTGGGTATTGTACATTGGGATTGTTTCTTCACTATACGAGTTGGCTATTACACGATATTATTAACCCTAATGTAGGGACACAGTATTGTGGACAGTTCGTGCTTTTGCATTGGGGCTGTTTCTTACTGTTTATTATACTCGTGATAGCTAATAAACCTGAGTGAAAGTGTTTTCTTATAAAACACACAGTATTGTGGACAGTTCGTGCTTTTGCATCGGGGCTGTTTCTTACTGTTTATTAAACTCAATATAGCGAATATACCTGAGTGAAAGTGTTTTCTTATAAAACACACAGTATTGTGGACAGTTCGTGCTTTTGCATTGGGGCTGTTTCTTACTGTTTATTAAACTCGTTATAGCGAATATACCTGAGTGAAAGTGTTTTCTTATAAAACACACAGTATTGTGGACAGTTCGTGCTTTTGCATTGGGGCTGTTTCTTACTGTTTATTAAACTCGTGATAGCGAATAAACCCGAGTGAAAGTGTTTTATTATAAAACACACTGTTGAGGCCAACGGCTTGGCCAACGAGTCAAGGCCTGGAACACGAAGTATAGGGGCCCATCAGCTATAACCTGAGTCCAGGGTCGCTGCCCAAAGCGGCCTTTAACCGCGGTCAGATTTGTTCTCGTCTAAGTGTGGACTTAATGTGGTAGGGTTGCACTGACCTTCCTTGCAGCATTCAATCCTTGTACGGCCTGAGATTGGTATGAGAGTGGTGGTGTGGTGTATTGTGGGGTTAAGTGTTAGGTGAACCTCTCAGGCCGCTAGGCGCAGCAGGCAGGCAGCCAGCTATGGCCTGCTGAAGACGCTGGGCTGGCGTGGCACTGTACACTCGGCTTGTCACTAGTTAGTTCCAGAATCTTAATCACACACACTTTCGCCGGGCGGGAGGCGAGCAAGGCCGGCGGGTTCCAAAAGGGTTCCTTTGTTACGGACAACACGTTAACAATGATGCCTATAGCTAGGTCGACACATAGACCGCTTGACGGCGCGACTAAACCGTAAAATAACCAAATCTAGGCACTCAAAAAGGCAAAACGGTGCGCGAGGGACCCGAATTTTCGTGAATACGTGTTAGCTGTCAAAAAGCAAAAAAAAAAAACTTGCAAACCACACCCAAAATCGCGGCAAGTTTTACCTTTCAAGTGTCATCTGTCAAATTCATTGCGAGCCAAAGAGATTGCTAGCGTCACGACCATGGAACTAGGAATTATGGCGCGAACAATCCCCCCGCCCGTGGTCGTAAGGATTTACGTCCACTTACTAGTAAATGGGTAAACGTGATAAGGAGCAAACGGCTCGCTGCAAGACAGAGTCTCCGACCATTACCTCGGCAACCCTGGGAACCCCATCAGACCCGTAGATCAGCTTAAGAATGCGCCCACGGCGCCAGTATAAAGGCAACAAATTAGGTTCCTTAATCAACACTAGGTCACCAACTTTGGGTGGATCAGATTTGTCAGCCCACTTAACCCGCTGCTGCAAAAGATGCAAATAATCTAGTGACCAACGGTGCCAAAAACTCTGAGTCATCTGTTGCAGCAGCTCAAATCGGGAGAAACGTGAGACCTTCACGTCCCTGAAGGGGTATTCGGGTAGAGCGTTAAGGGGCTGACCAATCAGAAAATGACCGGGAGTTAAGACCTCCAGGTCATTTGGGTCAGATGAGAGGGGACAGAGTGGCCGAGAATTGAGTACAGCCTCAATTTTGCAAAACACGGTGGCGAGTTCTTCAAAGGTTAAAACAGTTTCGCCTATAACGCGCCGGAGATGAGTCTTGGCCACCTTAACCACAGCTTCGAATATTCCACCCCAATGAGGGCAAGCTGGGGGGTCAAACTTCCAGGTTACCCCCATCTTGGACAATGCTGTACTTAATCTAATCTTATTGCTAGACAGGAATTCGACAATCTCTTTTAAATATCTATCAGTGCCCTTATAATTTGTGCCGCAATCCGTGCGAATCAGGTCAGGCAATCCTCGACGAGAGACAAATCTACCTAGCGTGGCTACAAAAGCTTCAGTGCTTAAGGCACTCACAAGTTCTAAATGTACCGCCTTGGTAGCGAGACATACAAAAACGCAGAGGTAGGCCTTGAGCGATCTGGCGTTGCGGAGGTTAGAGCTCTTGATGGCAAACGGGCCAGCAAAATCAGTGCCAACCCCAGCAAAGGGTCGAGTGGCTAGAACGCGGTCGGAGGGCAGATCACCCATCATCGGCTGTGAAGTATTAGCCTTCAAGCGGTAACACGGAATACATTTGAAAGTGACGTTCCGGATGGTGCGTCTCCCTGCCAGAATCCAAAACTCGCGCTGTAAAATAGCCGAGAGTGCATTACAACCAGCGTGGGCATTTTTAAGATGGTAGTGTGTCACTAGCAATTTGACAAAGGTGCCGTCCTTAGGTAGCAAAAGGGGGTGGCGAGCACCATAGGGCAGATTGGAATTCTTGAGGCGTCCTCCAACGCGTAGCATTCCGTTATTGTCCAAAAAAGGGCTTAGGCGAGCAAGGGGGCCCTTCAAAACTAAACCTCTTTAGGGTGTCAATCACGGATGAAAAATGCTCCACCTGAACCACACGCACCCAGTAGTTCCGGGCGTCTTGGCGTTCAAGAGGGGAAAGCACAGGACTCAAATTTTTATTTTCTGAATTCCGCCCATTATGGATAAAACGTCGAATCCAACCGGTAACACCAATTAGTTTATCAAGGGAACTGTAACGGTTCAAAAGAAAGTTCAAGTCGGGGATCTGTTTATCCTCAACCACTCCGACTCTTAAGCCCGGCAATACTTCGGGAGCGGAAAACCTATTTTGAGGCCAAGTCGTCTCGGATAGGGATAGCCAACTTGGATCCCACCAAAGGTGATGGTGGACCAGTGAAGAGGCCTCACAGCCGCGGGAGGCGCAATCGGCCGGGTTCAGTTCTCCGGGTACGTGTCTCCAAATCACCGGTACTGCAGAGCTCTGAATTTGGGAGACCCGATTCGCTACAAAGACCTCTAAGTTGTGAGGCGCGGCTCGTAGCCAGCAAAGTACAATCTCACTGTCCGTCCAAGCATAAACGTCGGTCAGATCGACCGCAGATGCCAAAGAGGAGCGGACGTGGTTCAAGAGGCGTACCAGAAGGGCGGCGCCAGACAATTCTAATTTCGGGATAGTTAACCGTGACCGAATAGGGGCCACCTTGCTTTTTGCCAAGACGAGATGCGTCGCGACCTCACCGGCGACATCGACAGTCCTCAAATATACCACGGCGGCGTATCCTCGTTCGGAGGCGTCGCAAAACCCGTGGAGACTGGCATGACACCTTCCTGTTGTTAGGAAGCGTCGAGGCATGGAAATTCGGTTAACTTCAGGAAGTGAAGACACAAGGGAGTTCCACTCCTTCAATAACTTCCCAGAGAGTGGTTCGTCCCAACCGAGTTCAGCAATCCAAAGCTTCTGGAGGAAACATTTAGCCAAAAATATTACGGGAGTGATCCATCCATTGGGATCGAAGGTGCGAGCAACCGTAGACAATACGGAACGGCTTGGCCAACGAGTCAAGGCCTGGAACACGAAGTATAGGGGCCCATCAGCTATAACCTGAGTCCAGGGTCGCTGCCCAAAGCGGCCTTTAACCGCGGTCAGATTTGTTCTCGTCTAAGTGTGGACTTAATGTGGTAGGGTTGCACTGACCTTCCTTGCAGCATTCAATCCTTGTACGGCCTGAGATTGGTATGAGAGTGGTGGTGTGGTGTATTGTGGGGTTAAGTGTTAGGTGAACCTCTCAGGCCGCTAGGCGCAGCAGGCAGGCAGCCAGCTATGGCCTGCTGAAGACGCTGGGCTGGCGTGGCACTGTACACTCGGCTTGTCACTAGTTAGTTCCAGAATCTTAATCACACACACTTTCGCCGGGCGGGAGGCGAGCAAGGCCGGCGGGTTCCAAAAGGGTTCCTTTGTTACGGACAACACGTTAACAATGATGCCTATAGCTAGGTCGACACATAGACCGCTTGACGGCGCGACTAAACCGTAAAATAACCAAATCTAGGCACTCAAAAAGGCAAAACGGTGCGCGAGGGACCCGAATTTTCGTGAATACGTGTTAGCTGTCAAAAAGCAAAAAAAAAAAAAAACTTGCAAACCACACCCAAAATCGCGGCAAGTTTTACCTTTCAAGTGTCATCTGTCAAATTCATTGCGAGCCAAAGAGATTGCTAGCGTCACGACCATGGAACTAGGAATTATGGCGCGAACACACACAGTATTGTGGACAGTTCGTGCTTTTGCATTAGGACTGTTTCTTGCTGTTTATTAAACTCGTGATAACGAATAAACCTGTGTGAAAGTGTTTTCTTATAAAACACACAGTATTGTGAACAGTTCGTGCTTTTGCATTGGGGCTGTTTCTTACTGTTTATTAAACTCGTGATAGCGAATAAACCTTATTGAAAGTGTTTTCTTGCGAAACACACAGTCTGTGGACAGTTCTTACTTTTTGTATTGGGGCTGTTTCTTACTGTTTATTAGTCAGTTTGTAGGCAGTAATTGCTATTGTATTGGGACTGCTTCTTACCACAGATATATGATTAACTTAAGGAAAGTCTGTTTTGACTATGAGACACAGTATCCGGAGTATGAGAAGTATTAAAATCAGCTCATCGTTTATTGTTTACTTACCCTTTTTTCTGAATTCTATTTTTCACATGTATTTTACATGTTGATTTCGGACAGTTAAATTATGAATGTCGAAAATAAAACGACGCTAAATTAGAATGTTAGCCAGATTTGTTGTTTTATTGGTATCTGCCTGGCCTGCTGTTGAGTACAGTTGTTTTTATACAAAACTTTCTGAAAGGTGTCTTGTACTAATAATCTTAGTTTAAAAATTTTAATAATTACGAAAATTTCATACGAAATCCATTGAAACTTTAGTTTGAATGGTGGGTTCGTACTATTGACCAGCCAGTATATAAAATTATTATAATAATTGATAACTATGGCCTGGAAATTCTCTTTGATGTCTCAACGACTGGGTAGGGATATTGCCTGTGGAAATCAGAGAGCTAATGGAGTGACGATGAAAATAAATGACATAATAATTATTTGAAAATAGCTCTTTTTACTGGTATAAAAATATTTGTCAGAGAACTGTGTGACACCCAGATCCTCCTTCGTAATGATAATTTTGTACGTTAATCGAATAGGAGGTTATTCAGTTTCCACATTTGACCAATGATGACGTCATGGCTATCTCAGACGGAGATTCAGAACAACAGGAGCCGGAACTGAACCCAAATTCAAACCCCGGTATGCGGTACACCGAATGCAGTTCTATATAATCAGGGAGCTGCGCCGAAACTTTCTCCGGAGCCTATTGGAATACCTACAGCAGAAAACTTTGGACTTGACAGTGAGTTAAAAGATATTCTTGATATAGAACCATAGTTGGTTCTATCTGATGTTATCAATAGTCAGATAAAATCATTTTTATCCAAATATTACATATATGACAAAAAAGATTTGGCTATTAGATTACAACATTGGACCACGATGGGTCAACAATGGAACAGCTTAAGTAGCTAAATGAAAATTTTTTAACTTCTGAAATTTCCAAGTTGATAAATCTAATATTGAAAAACGCAATGAAGCAACAGGAAACAAACAAGTTAAAACGTCTTCGGCTATTAGTTATTTAGGAGAAGCACAAGAGAGAAATACTCCATTGTTCAAACTATTGACAAAAGCCATAAATAAATTAGGAATTATTAGGAAGATATTTCCAAATAAGAAGATCTCGCGAAACACAACACAAGATACAACACCAAATTCTACAAGAAATTTAAAGGGTCAGGGTTGGCTAGCATGCCAATGGGACCCACAAGGACAAAAGACCCTGCGATGACCTCAACACATATTCGGCGAGACTACTCCTCGATAGTCCTGGAATCAACAGCAACGAACGAGCTAAAAACGTCGTTAATTATAGTTAATATCGTTATTAACGTCGTTAAAACTTGCTGACAGGCTGTCCTTATTCTATAAGGAATGGTATATGATTGCTAATGACCCTACGGTTCTTTCATACATCAAATGTTTCAAAATTTCTTTTTTCACGAACACCATCCCTAACAGTACCTCCTAGCAACCGTGTATAAAAATGTAATCTTTATAACAAAGGGTACTTTTATGTAATTTTATGGATTCTATCAGTAATTTTACTAGCTGGCGCTATTTCAAAATCTGAAGCTCGATCTGACCAATATTTATCGAATGTTTTTTGCAATACTTAAGCCAAATGAAAAGATGCGCTTTATTTAAAACTTAAAATTGTTAAAAATAAAACATCAATGAACACACAATAAAGAGTCATTTCTAGATGAAAGACTCAATAACTTTGCTAAAAATTATTTATTTTATTTATTTAATTTTAGAATACACTAAATACATGTGAAACATACATTTATTATAAAACGATAATGGTTACAGTAGTAGGTATAAAACTGTCGCGCAACGCTTACAATCAAGATTAAGTTTTAGTAATAAAATTATATAATTAATAACATTATGTGCACAATATATTTATAACACACATACTTTTTATTAAACACAAATGAGGATAAAATTATCCACTATCCATCCAGGTTCCAGTTTGATGAATTTATCATTAAATTTAAGTTTTTACCTTTCGGCTTAAATACTGCTCTTTTTGTAAATATACTTAAAATACTACTTTTGTGTTCACTAAAGTATGAAACCAGTAGTAAAATTATTGAGAACATGTGGACAAATACTCACTATAATAATTATATTATTATAGGTACATATACCATATTTGTAGTGTTGGAAACGACTAATATGAAACATGTTATCAAAACTTACAAGAAACCACAAAGTTTCTTACGAACCTGGGTTTCTTTTTAAAAAAAAATGATAAAAGTAATAATTTTAATCTATCTAAAACTTTAGATTTTAGTATAGTAGACACAGGTCAACAGAAAGTTTTATGTCTTCGCTTCATATAAAATGTGCTCTTCGGAGAACTTTGAAAAAGATCAAGAATCTAGGCGTACGCATCAAGATATTGAATAGCAACTTGCAGTAATCTGATTTATACGCTTAAAGACAAATTATACTCAAGTTTGGTTCTTCAAACATTGATTTATGTGGATAATAATATCTGTCAAAGATACGTCTCATAGCACAGAGACCCAGATGCGAACGCAGTAGGAATATACTTTTACGATATCATGATCTAACCTTTACTATTGAATGCATTTGCATTTTCTCTATAAGTAACTTAGATTTTAAAATCGTTACGTAAAATTATTTCTGATAATACCAAGGGTATAATTATTTATTGTTCCACACTGGGCTATCTAGCCATGGTATCCACTGTTTAAAAATCTTTTAATGTCAGAAATGTTGATGTTTAAAGGGGCTGGATGATTGACCTTATCAAACGATCAACAATCAGGGTGCTCAATATTTTACATTAAATTTATATTGGTCAACTATACAGTTGATCAATCATAGTATATACATATCCTAATCAGATCCTAAATCTTTAAACAATTTCTAAAAAAAAAAAAAAATTGTTACGCTTACTGCACAAAAAGTGCAAACATTATCAAAAATAAAAGTGTGTAATATCAGTGTGTTTTCATCTGATATCATATTAAAACTCCTAGATTAAAACTGTTAGTCATTCCATTTTTTAAATAAAAACCAGAGATTTCGCCTGGAAAAACATTGCATATCTTTACTAAACCACTTCGCTTCGGGAAAATGGAGACTCCATAATATTTCTTACTTAAAAAAAAAACATACTCATTAATTGGACGGTTTACAAATTTTATCACGTTGTACCTATATAAAATACCTTGAACCAAACTGGAATTTATACTTCCATATCTCCCCCATCATTGGGCATGCTACCACATCTGCTGCGCAAAGGTTAAATGTTTCAGTGGATCATAATATGAAAACTACTGCAGGCTGAAGCTTAATAAGTTCCCATACTTTTGCTAGCTTTTATAATCGGCCTATCAATGCCCGAAATGATTTATTTAGCTATTATGAATGATTCAATAAAAACAAATTGTTGTTTGATAACCCATAGTCATTGTATGATTTTTGTTATATTATTAACAAAATATTTACATATATATATATATAAAAACAAAAAAAAAAAACAACTTAACCAATACATCTTCTCATATTTTACGAATCTTAGCTCTAAAAGTCTACCAAGTCTATAACCTTGAGTACGAAGCCATGAAGTATAATTAATGATTAAACGAACTTACCTGTAAGTGAAGTTCTATCATAATTATACGAAGGCTTCGTACGAAGAGTAACCCTCCCACCCTCACGTTATGCGTTTACCCTTAATCGTAAAATATGAGGTGGAGTATTAGCTGAACTCTAAACTAAATGAGGTACCTAGCTGTACGGCGCAGGGACGATATTATATCAACCTACCCTATTTTTAAAAAAAATATATATAAATCTCAATAAAGTGAACGGTAACCACTACGTATGCGTATACTACCAAGTCTATAACCTCTTCGTACGAAGCCTTCGTATAATTATGATAGAACTTCACTTACAGGTAAGTTCGTTTAATCATTAATTGCATAGGCGAAACAGCAATACCCCCACCTTAGCCATGATATACCTACTCGTGTGAACATGATTCGCGCCGACAACTATACGTAATGATAAAAACAAAGAATAATGTGTACCTATAATCCATTTTTAAGCCAGACTAATGTTGTAAACAATCTTTTTACACAAAAAATGTTATTAAATAATACCTACCTACCACTAAGTTATTATAAAAAGCAGTAGGTATATGTATACTCAAACTTTATTTGTATAACATTGTTCTTTTAAAAAACTTTGCTTTATTTTTAAAGTCAATATTTCATTTATAAGTAGTGCTAAAATTGTTTACAATATTAGTCTGGCTTAAAAATGCATTAGATATACTTGGCACTTTTTCGGTTGTTTTGACTAGAATGACTAAATAAAAAAAACATAACACTGCAAACAATACTGTGAAGGATGCGCAAAACTCTTTGAAAGTTTACTTTTTAGAAACTTAAATAAAATCTACTGAGCCTGCAAGGGTATTTTGAAAGCCAAACATTGTACCTACATACAAAATGAAATGGTTTTCGGTCGAGATTTCTTTATCCCTAGAAAGCTGTTGTATGCTCTCTCTTTATACCAGTACACAGTAAGAAAGATTATTAAAATCCTTTGTCCAGCCAGCATAATGCTATAAGCTAGTAAATAGACTTTGGTAACACCACTGCACATCAAATAACTTTTCAAATGCATTTATGGAGAATTTGTGCTGGATAAGAAATGGACACCATTTTAGCAGTAAGTACATAAACGATTTGTTAATAAATATCCAAATGATTTATCATTTCAGGATTTAATGATTTCAGGATACTTGATAGCTTTTAATTCAAACTATATATATTTTCCACTTATTTCCTAAATAGAGTATTCCTAATAGGTAGTTACAATGATTTAGAAAGCAATCATTTGAGTGATAAATTTATTTATTTAGTATTCATATATACTTTATCTTATGAAATATTTTCGTTAACGCGATATTATTTTGATGGCGCATGAAATATTTGATGTAATTACCTATACACATTCAATCAAAACCAACGAGAAAACTATTAAAAAATATAATATCTTACCTTAAAAATGTCCGCCTGCACAAGCTCATAAATAAACATAAACAATGAATGTAGATAGTGTCACATAATAATACGTAAAAAATAATTAAAAAACTATTTTTTTAGGTTATTTATATCTTAATAAAAGCTATTACGAAGCGTCAAAACATCTAAGAGCTGTTGAAGAGAATTAAAGTAGCTGAATCTTATGCTGCAATGGCTGTTGTATACCTGTATAAGCTATTCTACAGGCCCTGTTCAGCTGTTTCAATGATTATGCTGCCGTTAACCAGCCACTGTAATGCTCGGAGCTGGTTAATTTGGGGCCCAAATTAGCATTATAAGGTCTGGGTAGCTAACTACACAGGCCTTATGCAGGAAACTAAAACAGCCTTAAGTAGTCACAAATTCTATAATCAAGTCACTGTGCGGCTGTCATGTGCTACTTGGGATCAGACCATTACATAGACAGGGTCGTCTTAACCACACTGGACGCCGGGGTGCGAAAATCCGCCTGCTGAATTATCCATTTTTGTATTTCATTTACTCTATAAAAATTCTTTTCAAAAAACCGACTTCTAACGCCACTACAAAGTATAAAAATAATTTTAGTTTGTCCAAGTTTGTTGAAGTCGGGCGGGCCTAAATACAAACTATGAAACCGATGCGCGACGCTACACAATATGAGAGACTCGTTTGTAGAAGTCGAGCGAGCATCGCGAGTCGGTTTCATAGTTTGTATTTAGGCCCGCCCGACTTCAACAAACGTGGACAAACTAAAATTATTTTTATACTTTGTAGTGGCGTTAGAAGTCGGTTTTTTGAAAAGAATTTTTATTTTAAGCTTTTAAGTGTAGTACCCTTTGATTGAGGAGCTAGGACCTGGAGCCAAGGGCGTAGCCAAGGGGGGGGTTTCAGGGGTTCAACCCCCCCCCGAAATATGCAGAATATTGATAAATGTTATGTTGAAATCAGGAGAGACCTGTCACCAATTGTCCGATGGCATCATATCGTGACGTATTCGGCAACATTCGTATGTTTTTGTGTAGTACTTCCGAGTCCCGATGGCCGACGCGATGCTCCAGCATGTGGTCTATGCTACTAGGATAGTCGCCAGTCCCAACGGATTACCAAGTGCGTGCGGACTACATTGAGTGAACGAGTTTATTCTTTATTTTGTAATTTGTGTGATTAATGCGCTGTGATTTTACTTCGAGTAACCTACATAACTTATTAATACAGGAGTAAGTAAACAAATACCTTATAGTTAAATTATTTCATTTTTCCAGATGTGCACGGTTATTTTTAACCGACTTTAAAAAAGGAGGAGGTTATTAATTTGTCGGAATCTTATTTTTTTTATGTATTTCCACCAATTACTCAAAGACGCCTAAACCGATTTGAAAAATTCTTTTTTTGTTTGAAAGCGTATACTTCCTAAGTGGTTCAATATAAATTTGACTGAAATCGGTCAAGCAGTTTTTAAAATATCAACAATAAATTACGTAATAATTATAAGTTTGAAGTTGGTTTTTTAAAAACTTATTAATACAGGAGTAAGTAAACAAATACCTTATAGTTAAATTATTTCATTTTTTCCAGATGTGCACGGTTATTTTTAACAGACTTTAAAAAAGGAGGAGGTTATTAATTTGTCGGAATCTTATTTTTTTTTATGTATTTCCACCAATTACTCAAAGACGCCTAAACCGATTTGAAAAATTCTTTTTTTGTTTGAAAGCGTATACTTCCTAAGTGGTTCAATATAAATTTGACTGAAATCGGTTAAGCAGTTTTTAAAATATGAACAGTAAATTACGTAATAATTATAAGTTTGAAGTTGGTTTTTTAAAAAGAAGTTTTTATATTAAATTATTTATGTTAGATGTGAGCGGATCTTTTGTAAGTAGTAGTAGTAGTAGTTTGTATAAATTAATAAAAAATCCATATCATTATTTATATTGTACCATCATGCCGTTACGTATGTAGTCAAGCCAAGGTTTTCTTACTTTCGAGTTTCGACCCCTTGCGTGCCTCTCGTGGTAAGGGACTGGACCTTTTTCTATTGTTTAGAATCCAATTAGTCAAGAAGTTTTACAAAATTTACCGATTTCTAATTTACCGCTATTTTAACCGTTTTTGTTTGTACTCGCTCTTTTATGCATAGTTGTAAGTCTACCCCTTTTGGTTTATTGCGTCTGCCACATGTATTTTAAATCCTATCTTGTGTGCTTATAATATTTTATCTTATACGCACTCTCGACGCAAATACATGCTCACGAGTTCTTTTGTTTCGTCCGAAACTTCTCTTCAATATTTCTTTGTAAGGTAACCACAACTTTTTTTTATAGGTACGTGTGTCATTATTGTCGGACGATGGAAAATAAAAAAAGAAAAATTGATAAGCTTACGGGTATGGACTACTGGAAAAAGTGGTGCGGCCAAGCGGTTTCCAATAAAGAAGAGGATTTTGCTACTGAACCTACAATTAGCTTGTATGCTGGCAAGGTGTCTGTGATGACAAGCAAGCCTTCTACCTCAACTACACTAACGAATATCGAAATCGAGGCGGCGTCACCGGCGCCCTGTTTCATACCTTCGACCACCAAGCCTACGACTAGCGTGGAATAGGTCAGCTTGCCTATTACTTCATCTTTTGATTGTGCAGCTAAATTGGACGTTGGTTATTACTCAAATAAAGACAAAATCATGGATGAATATTTAAAAGTCCAAATTTTAAAAATGCCTTGGACCCCATCCAAAGATTATAAGTTTCCCATTTCCACAAAATGAAATTTGCGCTTTCAACTTAAATGGATAGAGAGATTCCCCTGGTTATCATACTCTGAATATAAAAGTGGAACATACTGTCGAGTTTGCGTAGTCATGGCACGTTCGCTTTACGAAGGTAAAGGCAGCCATCAGCGAATCGGCCAGCTCGTAACCGAGCCTTTCTGTAAGTGGAAAAACGCCTTAGAAATATTTGAAATTCATGCAACATCAGGATACCACAAGCGTAATTCAGAGTTGGCAGATAACTTTCTTAAAGTTATGTCTTCACATGCGTCAGTTACTGAACAGTTGTCTTCTGAAAGAAAGAAACAACAACTGGAAAACCGAAAAAAACTTATTCCAATTGTAAAAGCAATAATTTTTTGCGGTAAACAAGGTATCTCCTTAAGAGGTAAAATTGATTCAGGTCGAGTCCACATTACACCAGAAAATGAACAACCACTGCAGAATGATGGTAATTTTCGGGCTCTGTTGCGGTATGCGGCTGAGTCTGGTGATAAAGATCTCGATGAGCATTTGGCTACTTCTCAGAAAAATGCTCTTTATACAAGCCCTCAGATCCAAAATGAATTAATACACATTTGTGGTGAAATAATTCAACATAAAATAATTGATGATGTAAAGAAAGGCAAATTTTTTGCTATTCTTGCTGACGAAACTACCGATATCGCGCGTGTGGAGCAAGTTTCACTGTGCTTGCGATATGTTGATGCAAAAGATATTAAAAATCATAAAATTAAAGAGATGTTCCTAGAGTACATTCCAACTTGACGTGACAGGATCCGGCCTTGCAAATCTCATTATTACAGCCCTAAAAAAGCATGGACTTGAATGTTCTCATGTGTTTGGTCAAGGATACGACGGGGCTGCAGCTATGAGTGGGTATTTGCATGGTGCCCAGGCGTATGTTCGTCAAGAATGTGCTCATGCTCTTTATGTACACTCTCTCAACCTTGCAATAGCTGATTCATGTTCGCTAGCAAATGTCCGAAATTGTGTTGGAATTGTACAGTCTGTTGGTACCTACATTAGACATTCTGCTCAACGCACTGCTATATTGAGAGAAAAAATTCAACAGCTCTTACCCGTCAGTCACCAAAAAAGCTTGCTCGCAATGTGTGAAACACGTTGGGTCCAGAAGCATGAAGCCATAATGAGGTTCAAGGAAATTTATTCAGCGATTGTAAATGCTCTCGAAAATCTCCAATCTAGTCATAATAAAGAAACATCGCAACAAGCTGTCCAAATGCTTAACACGCTTCGATCTTCGGATTTTGTAATGTGCTTGGTGATCCTTCAAAAAATTATGAGCTATACATTGTCGCTATCAAGACAATTGCAAATCATTAACACCGACCTCATCACAGCATTCAACCACGTGGACGATGTTATTAATGCCTTACGACTCTTGAGAAGTAAAGCCGACGACGAATATCTCATCTCTATGAAGAAGCAAAGATTTTACACGAAGAAAATGGTGGTGTACTGAGAATGCCACGCATCGTCGGAAGACAATTAAACCGATCTAACATTCCTGCATCGGACATATGCACTTATTACAAAATAAATTTATTCATCCCATTCCTTGACCATACAATTCAACAATTGGTTGAAAGGTTTACGAAACACCGTAAAATAGTAATAGCATTATCTGGTGTGTTACCTTCAAATTTCGCGGCCAGTTCTGAAATTGATGAAGCAATTTGTATGTACTCGTCAGTGCTTCCCGAAAGTAATACATCTGTGATTAAAGCAGAACTTGAAGTGTGGAAAGCAGTGATGACGAAAACCTCCCCTACCCCAAAATCTACTTTGGAATGCCTAGATAAATGCGATCAAAACCTGTATCCAAATGTTTATATATTGCTACAAATTTTGGCTACCATACCAGTTTCTACTGCTACTCCAGAAAGGACTTTCTCAAGCCTAAGGAGACTGAAAAACTATTTGCGCAACACTACGAGTGAAAACAGACTGAACGGTTTGGCTCTCATGAATATTCACTATGGGATTGAAATTGATGCAGATGAAGTAGTTGATATATTTAAAAAAAAACAGAAGATTAATTCTGTAATGTGTTTAGGTTTAAGAATTAATATTTTTATTACAGACGTTTGGTTAACATTTTTGTAAACATTTGTATTTTGTATGTACTTAACTGTTATTTTTTGTTATTATTTTTCACTTTTCTTTTCAAATGAATATAAATGACATTTCATGTAGGTACATTTTATTTTTTCCAAACCCCCCCCCGTCACTAAATCCTGGCTACGCCCATGCCTGGAGCTCCATGATGTAGTCCATACTTGTTACCTACAATAATAATTCTTAATCGACATTTCCTAAATCTCTTTATTTTAGGTGAGCAATATCCCTGCAGCATCAGGCTTGAGGAGTTGAAGGTGAACATTTTTATCGGACCATTTCGCTTTCTTTACCGTATGGTGCATGATGTTGCAGGTTCGAATCTCACTCGCGAAGTAGTGACAGTGCGCTTTTCTTGTTTGTTTGTTTTTTAATTATTTTTTTGCATAATTTTTATTATGTTGATAAAAAATGTCCCCGTCCCGAGTCCACTTAATTTTTTATTTTAATTTACTTACCTAGACACAAGCTTACAAAAAAAAATTTATGACCCCTTATTTAAGCTCATTTATCTTGTACAAATAAATTAATGTTCAGTTACACGTTTATGTTCAATATTTAGCATTGTAGAAGGCATGTAGTAACATGTAGGTATATTATTTTGTGAATTCGCTTCGCTCGCGCACGCTAAACTATACCCAATGATTCAAGAATTAAGGTGCACTATCGCGAAAACGCAGTTTAGATTTCAAAAAATCTGTTTCAATATCGATGTTCGTAATATTTTTTTTTGGATATTTAGGATAAGAGTGTAAATGTGACTACCTACTATGATAAAAAAAAAAGAAATTGGATTGAGAAATTTTTCATACCGAGTTATAAACAATTTTCAGTTGAAGTAAGATAAATAGATTTTGGTATGGATTTTTTTTTGGATTTTCTTACACGTTATGCTAAATTACATTTTAAGGACATTTAAAAATAAAAAATTGACTGAGCAATTTTGCGGTCTAAATTACGGACAAAAAAGGAAACCTCTTTAAAAATTATTTTCAAAAAACCGACTTCTAACGCCACTACAAAGTATAAAAATAATTTTAGTTTGTCCACGTTTGTTGAAGTCGGGCGGGCCTAAATTCAAATTATGTGGACAAACTAAAATTATTTTTATACTTTGTAGTGGCGTTAGAAGTCGGTTTTTTGAAAAGAATTTTTATTTTAAGCTTTTGAGTGTAGTATCCTATGATTGAGGAGCTAGGACCTGGCGCTCCATGATGTAGTCCATACTTGTTACCTACAATAATAATTCGTAATCGACATTTCCTAAATCTCTTTATTTTAGGTGAGTAATATCCCTGCAGCATCAGGCTTGAGGAGTTGAAGGTCAACATTTTTATGGGACCATTTCGCAAACATCCTCTGTCGATTAAAAAAAAATCACGTGAATCGGTCCAGTAATCCCGGAGAAATCGGTGGACATACATAGAAAAAAAAAAGATACCGGCCGAATTGAGAACCTCCTCCTTTTTGGAAGTCGGTTAAAAAGTGACAGTTCCGTTTGAAAAACGTTTTGGATTTTTATCAAGTACATACCTCTTATTAAGGCTAATAATTAGTTTGGTAAAAAAAAAATTGGACGGAGAAATTATTTATTTCAAAATATTGAGCTATTTGTACTTTTAGGTATAAATACCTAACTTCCGCATGGATTTTTTTTGGATGATTTTGTGTAAATTTTGGGTCATCCCATACTACTACCCTGCCAAATTTCATCGACTGAGGATTTGATGTGGGGGTCTCCATACAACAGACCGCCCCGTTGCCTAGACTATATTAGAAAATACCAGCGATATTTCGGATAGGGACCGAGCCACTAAGCATAGACTACATCATGGAGCTCTAAGTTATAGCTCCTCAATCCTGATACTGCAGGGTGCTGCCCACCCAAACTGCGGAGATTTAGGAATTGTCGATTATGAATTGATATTGTAGCCACTAAGCATAGACTACATCATGGAGCTCTAGGTGATAGCTCCTCAATCCTGATACTGCAGGGTGCTGCCCACCCAAACTGCGGAGATTTAGGAATTGTCGATTATGAATTGATATTGTAGCCACTAACCATAGACTACATCATGGAGCTCTAGGTGATAGCTCCTCAATCCTGATACTGCAGGGTGCTGCCCACCCAAACTGCGGAGATTTAGGAATTGTCGATTATGAATTGATATTGTAGCCACTAAGCATAGACTACATCATGGAGCTCTAGATTATAGCTCCTCAATCCTGATGCTGCAGGGACTTGCCCACCCACACTGCGGGGATTTAGGAATTGTGGATTACGAATTGATATTGTAGCCACTAAGCATAGACTACATCATAGAGCTCTAGGTTATGGCTAATCAATCCTGATGCTGCATATTGACCACCCACACTGCGCGGATTTAGGAATTGGTCGATTACGAATTGATATTGTTGCCACTAAGCATAGACTACATCATGGAGCTCTAGGTTATCACAAATCTACAAGTTTTATTCACGGAAACAACACATTTTTTTTAACGATTGAGTATGCTGTTGGCCCTAATGGCCGCTACAGCGTCACCGGACGTTGGGGCGAGCGCCAAGCGTCGCCGGGGAGTGAGCCCTTGGGCTCGAAGACATCGGGGGGCAACGTCTTCCTAAGGGCGCCTCCTGTGAGGCTCGGACCACGACTTAGGATGACGTTGGGACGAATGGGAGGAGTGGCTGGACTGAGTTAGTCCGTACGTCCCCGTGATCGTGGTAAGGATCCACGCCCAGGTGACGTTAGAAATCGGGGGCCTCGTCTTCGCCGGCGAAGACGCTGTGTTGAGGTTGACTGTGTGTGTGGCCCTACCTGATAGGTTGTGTTGTCTGTCGTAATCTGGTCGTCAGGGTCGTTAAGGACGTGCTTAGGGCGCCTTTTATCTGGAGGGTCGTTACGATCGGCTAGGTAGTTTGAGGCCTCAACCACTAATGGGTTGGGGTGGTTGGCAGCTTTCTCAAAATATTTTTTGGAAAGCTGCTTAAAATGTTGAGCTATTGTGGAGAGCTGGAGTCCCTATGGAGGTCGACGTTACGCACGAACCATGGAGAGCCCGTGTCCATGCGTATAAACTTGTTTTGTACTGCCTGGAGGCTTTTATAAGAGGAAGGAGGGAGGTGTGCGAAGACAACACACGCATATGACATAATGGGGCGAATGCAATTTTGTATAGTGTGACTTTGTGTCTGAGAGACAGCTTGCTTTTGGCGCAGATGATCGGATAAAGTCGACCTAGCACATACCGAGCCTTGTTACGGACTCTGCGTATGTGTGCGGCGAAGCTCATCGTCTCTTCAAAGGTTACACCTAAGTATTTGGCTTTAGATTGCCAGGGTATTCGACGCCCGTAAAGGGTGATCTCGAGATTTTCTAGTTTAAACTTGGAGTCTCCTATTTGGCCTTTCCTTTTAAAAAGCACTGCTGCGCTTTGGAAATAACACCACTTTGCACACGTGCTTTCGAAACAAATGAATGGTAACAAATAACGCGTTATTGCCTTGCCCCCGCACGTTGTCACAACCCCTTCCCGCCTCTATTTATCGAAACAAAATAATACTAAATAAATAAAAAATGACAAAGACTCTTGTTTAAATTTATTTTAGTTTGTTCATTAGATCACTGCATTAGTATATAATACTCGGTTATGTTTTAATATATATATATATTTAGTATACCCGAACACATCACCCGCCCTAAGCCCTATTAGACCATCGCGATGGTCAAGTTTACGGCGGTTTACCTTTAAGCGAATATTATTTTTAAAAATTTATTAAATTTACCAAGAGTAAGGTGTAATTATTAATAATCACCGAAAAAAGTGAATAATTTATTACTTTTACCATCAATCTTGGTAATTATTAATAATGATCGGTAATTATTAATAATTTTCAATTAATCACATTTACCGTAACATATCGATTGAATTAATAATTATTTTATTTAAAAGATTATCAACCGAGCTGAACTTGACTACTAGTGTCCTCTTCTTGCGCTAGGAGTAGGCAGGTGCGACTATATTGTTTCGGGTGAGGACCGAACCTGCGACCTTTCAATCCTCACCTTTATCTGTTGGGCTAAAAAGGTGAAAATTGACATTTGCATATTACCATTTTGTAAGCATTTTGTGAACATACTTACGTTTAGGATTGGTAGTCGCTTCGCACCTACTAGATACCGTCGGCGTTCTAGTAAATTGTGGCAATACATAGTACGCCTGAACTGGCGTACCATGGTCGTACCCTCCATTGTTTGTCGTTTTCGTTTTGACGTTTTGTGTTCAGAAAGTGCGGTAGGCGACTACCAATCCTAAATCTGTGTTAGTGAATATGTTAATGTGTGAAAACTGAAATCGTATTAAGTAGGTATTATTAGGGTGTCAAATAAGCTTATTTATCTGTATAATTTAAGTAATTAGGTAATTGACTGATATTTTTTTATTTATGTAAAATAACGTTTTTAAATATATTGTAACACTATTTCTCTTTTTTAAATATCTACTAGTCTAGGAATTATAAGCTATTTTTTGTGACTGTATCTGTCTCTTTCTAAAACAAAAATTTCTATGGAGCGTGTATGGAGCTGGTGAATTGTGACATCACACTTCAGTAGCGCTCTCTCTGTCTAACAGGAAAAAAGCTCTATAACTTATTTGTTTTTGGACCGATTTATATTCTGTTTTTACAAAAACGTTATTAATATGTTAACATTTTCTATTATAAATAACATATATCTAAATTTTGACTAAATTAAAAGAGTAAACACAAGTTTTCAAAAACAAAGCTTTTCGTAGACTATGACAAAGCTATGAATATCCTTATGGAAAAAAATTTAGATATTTTGCTTTACTCTGAAAATCCTAAACTGGTAGCTGAAGAACTAATAACTAAATTAACTGATTCACTAAAAGGGAGCTCGACTGTAATGTACCTCCCTAAAAATAAGCGTACTATCAAACCATGGATGACATCTGGCATCTTACGCTGCATACAAAATAGGAATAATATGCAGAAAAAGTTAAAAGCTGATCCTGAGAATGAAATTTTAAAAATTACCTTTAAACGGTATCGTACTTACTGCAATAACCTGATTAAAAAGATGAAACGGAATTATGATAGGCAACAGTTAGCTCTTTCTGTTAAGAATAACAAGGCACTCTGGAGCAAAATTAAATCTATTGCCAACTTAAACAAAACTAAAACCCATAGTCTGAATCTATTAAATTTAAAACTTTCTCCAGTCAATTCTGTTAATTATGTAAGTAACTATTTTGCCAACATTGGAAGGGTACTTGCAGAAGATATTATGTTAACCGCCCCTCAATCTGTAGATCCCATAAGATTTGTTGATAGTCAATTATCTTCTTTTGTTCTCCTAGATACTGATCTACATGAAACTGTAAACATTATTATGAATCTTAAAACAGACAGTGCGCCTGGTTGGGACAATATTCCAACAAAATTTCTTAAATTAGCCATACATATAATCGCACCAATAATTTGTCATTTAGCTAATCTCTGTTTTAAAGTTGGAGTGTTTCCTACAATCCTGAAACAGTCCATCGTCACACCTGTGTTTAAGAGTGGGGATAGTGAGGACATTAATAATTATAGACCAATTTCTGTTTTGCCATCGATTGCGAAAGTCTTGGAAAAATTAATAAATTCAAGATTAGTTTGCTACCTTAATAAATTTAATATTCTTTCACATTCACAATATGGGTTTAGACAAGGAAAATCCACGGAAGATGCAGTATTAGCATTAATATCACTTATTACGGAACAGTTAGACAAAGGTAAAAAATGTTTAACGGTTTTTTTGGATATTAAAAAGGCGTTCGATACTGTCTCCGTCCCTCTGCTTATACAGAAACTTGAAAGAATTGGCATTAGAGGTACACCACTGTTATTACTCAAAGATTATTTGTATGATAGAACTCAGCGTGTCAAAATCGGAAATTATGTTAGTGAGGATTGCAAAATGACATTCGGCGTCCCTCAAGGAAGTGTATTAGGTCCAACTTTGTTTCTAATATACATAAATGATTTATGTAATTTAAAACTTGACGGTGGCCATGTGTTCTCATATGCTGATGACACTGCTATAGTTTTCTCTGGTACGTCATGGAACTCTGTAAAAAGGATGGCTGAATCTGGGCTCTCAAAAATCTCTCTATGGCTGAGTTCTAATTTATTAACGTTAAATACTGCAAAATCTAACTATATATGCTTTACAATCAATTCTAAAACGCAGCCTTATAGTGGTTTCCAAGTTAAAATTCATAAATGTGATAATCTAAACTCTGTAAACTGTAATTGTCCTGTCCTTAATAAAGTTACTACAATCAAATATCTTGGCATAATGTTAGATTGGCGACTCTCATGGCACTCCCATATTGAATTTGTAAATGGCAGAATTAGGAAACTTATCTGGATTTTTAAAACTCTGAGACATGTGACGACAAAAAAATTGTTAACCCAGATTTATGTAACATTGGGTCAATCCGTTTTGGCATATTGCATCCCAGTATGGGGAGCAGCTTCAAAAATAAAGTTTCTTGAGGTGGAACGAGGTCAAAGGTCTTTACTGAAAGTTATGTTTTTTAAACCATACAGATTTTCAACCTTTGACTTGTATAGACATTGTGCGTTACTAACGGTTAGAAAATTGTACTTATTAAATTCATTATTAAAAGTACACAAAAAAGTACCTCCGGACCCTGGCAAACCTAAAAGGAGGAGAAGAAATATGGCTATACATAAAATACCAAGTAAAACTAAATTTGCTTCTCGACAATTTACTAGGAAATCGATACATCTGTACAACATAGTTAACAATAAATTAAATATTTCTCCATTATCACTCCACAACTGTAAAAAACTCCTTATTGAGTGGTTGCATAAATTAAATTATGATGAAACGGAAGATCTGATGCAACAAGTGTACATATAACATGTGCATGCACTGACCTGCATGTTCTTTTAACATAACACACACACACACACACACACACCCGCGCACACACACACACACACGCACACACCACACGCACATACAAGCACAACACACATACACCTTGTAACCTATTTAACCAAACATCAAATAATTTTGAAAGTGTACTTATATCAGTTTGTATTATGTAAGCTATGGAAGAGCGGGGCCTCCTGCCACAAGTACTAGTAGTAATACTAGTTACTTACTAGGATGGTCTCAATTAATTATATGTATTATTAACACTGGTACTGAAATAAATATTTTTGTATTTGTATTTTTGTATTTGACTACTAAAATATTAACAAGTTGATACAATAAATACCTAATATTGTGTAATAGTATTGTTAAGAGGATATAATTCTATATTAAACACAATAATGTATTAACAAAAGTGTTATTATTTGTTTTCCTCCACGAAACAGCAGCAGGTACTCAGTCGATACATGTTCACACCCCGATTCAGAACCATACGATAACATAATTATCGATCGATTCGGTTTGTTATCGTACGATAAGATGAATTTTCAATTCAGAATACTCGTATCGACAGAGAAGTTGTCGAAATCGAAACCGAATCGAACCGACGTAGATATCGTTCGATATCTTCTATCAAACGCTATTCACAACAACCTTATCGAATAAGATTTTCCGAACGTCCGATAATTTTAGTTGGTAACATATCGAAAGCTACAGGGCATCCGGTATCCTTTTGTTTACGTACTGTGTTTACTGGTTTTTCGTATAAAATGATTATGATGAATGATTTTGGTATGTAAATGTTTACTTACCATATTGTATGTATTTTAACATTAAAATAACACAACACACACAACATACAATAAATTGTATGTATTTTAATATTATGTACACCACAACAAAATAAAATAAGAACACAGAGGGATGAAACATGAACTTAGCGCCATCTATCGACGAGGCTGAAAATTGGCCGTCAATAATTTAACAAGTTATCATTTTAAATAATTACTTCAATGACCTTCGAAAATGATTAAAATCTATTTATTTAGTGTTGACATGAATTTAATAACAAGTGAAATTTTGGTAAAACAACAAACTTCGTAAATCCACATGTAATTTAATGTAACTTGTCGATACCGATAAAGAAGCCGATTCCGTATTCGACATCGAATCGAATTTTCTAACCGAACGTTCTGAATCGCACGACAAAAAATTTTCGATACGAGATCGATATCTAGTCGTATCGAAACGGGAAGTTATCGAAATGTAATCGGGGTGCAGGCCTACCGCGAAATGAGGGAGACGTGTGAGGGACCTGCTAGCGAGGACTTTGTAAAGAGGTTACACTTAGTGCCTAACGAAATTACTAATACCACTTATCTTGAAAATGGTGGGTCACCGATATTGTAGTTTAGAGCACGCAATGTATCGCGCACAATGCGGTCACAGCGCTCTGCGATCTGTGACACTGATGCCTCTGCGAGCGGCGGTTTGTAAATCGCGCGTTTATGGAAGTTTGAATATACTTATATTGCTGTTTGAAATATCGCCCTTTGTTGTTTTTCAATTTAAATAAAATTGAAATAGATTACATAGTCGATTCCATGTGGTAATTAATAAAAAAAAAACATTGATAAAGTCATGATAAGGTCGATGAAAACTGCCAAGTTCCAACGCTGAAACTCAACTCAGTATCATGCGCTTCTGTCTGTCCCCCTGGCCCGGCCCCTCGGGGGAACGGATAGGAATAACAAGTTCGATCTGTCCCCCTGTTACCGACGAGGGTACAGATCGAACTTCTGAATCCCTGGCTGGTTTCAGTTTTCGTTAGCAAGTCCTTAACATTACATACAGGAGTAGGTATACCTGCCACATAGTAGTCTGTGCGTTGCCAGGGGGATCAACTATGTCTGGGCAGATTGAAATTTTAATACCTAACTATTTTTATTTTAAAGTGTAGACCTATTCGTATTTGCGATATTGACTTTTGTTTCATGGAGACAAGACTTGTGTGTTAGGGCTCCGTACCAAAATGGTAAAAATTGAACCCTTATGGTGCGACTTTCTCCGTCCGTCCGTCTGTCACAGTTAATTATTTTAGTATCTATTAAAGCTATCGACTTGGAATAGTTGCATAAAATAGTGGTCCGACATCATTGGAATAAAAAAAATCGAAAATTATCTTTAATACGTACTAGCTACCTATCAAAGAGAATAATATAACCACTCCGTGTTAGCTATGTTCTGTACCTACTTTACCTACTTATATGATATATTTCATTCTGTATTTATCCTTTTATGCGAATGTATAGCCATAGCCGTCTCTATCTTTTTTTTTATATTAATAGCGAGCAAACGAGCAGGCGGTGCACCTGGTGTTAAGTGATTATCGCCGCCCATGAACATCTGAAGCACCAGAGGCACCACCAATGCGTTGCCGGGTTTTCAGGAATTGTTGGTCCGCCCCTTGAATAATAATAATATTAAAACATTTTGTGAATTTAAACCTTATTTATGTACATTCTTTTTTAAAATATTCTTTTTTTAAATGCCTTAAAATGGAGTACCTGTTGGCATAGACCTCCTCCTACCCTCGCCACTGTCGTCTGTCCAGTGCCACCCTGGTCCAATGTGGCCCCAGAGTTAGTCTGAGGTCATCCTACCAGCGTCTAGCTTGGGGACCTTTTTTCCTTTTACTATCTCTGGGGTACCAATGTGTCACCAGCTTGCTTCACTTTTCTACCTTCCCTCTTAACATGTGACCAGTCCATCTCCACTTCTGCTGGTCCATTCGTGTCAATATGTCTGTGACCCTGGTTCTTGCTCATATATCGCAATTCAGAATAATTTTGTCCTCCCAGCATACTTACTTCGTTCGATTGCGCGCTGACATTTCGCCAGCTTATCTCTATGATGTGAAGTTAGTGACGATCCATATGTTATGCATGGGAGAATGCATGTACCTATCAACTGTTTTTTCTTTATACCTAGTCTGTTCCTAGCTTTTCCCTTGAAAAACCCCATGTTGTAATAATGCGGGAACACCGTCAATGGAAGTTCGAGAAGTATCTCTTGTAATACAGGAGATAGAGACGGCTAGGGTGCCATTCAACAAAATTCGCCTCGTGGGAACGCCGTACCACCTCCCGCCCTTTCGTCGCCTTTGCATGCGGGCACGTACTTCAGTGTGCGTACATTTTTTGTATTTATATGAAAAGCCTTTTTATTTTCGAATTGGAAATGGTTAAGTATAAGTTTTATAGACGTCACAATAATATTCAATGAAGTGCCCCACGTCTGGCGCAGTGTGTTAATGGGGACAGTGCCCCTACAATTTTTTTGCGTACCTAGTCCTTTTTAATGATATAGATTATTGGCACATTTGAATCTCCCGCCTTCAAAGAGATGTCATGGGATGCATGTAGATGGCGCTATTGAAAACTATCCCCCTTTTAGAGAATTTGTCATTTGGTTGTCATTCGGTATTCTGTGGGCGTTGCCAAAGAGAATGTAATTGGTCGTGTTCGTGGTCTATGTTTTTCTTTGTCTATGGGTGGAACCACATTTGTGAGGATCGATTCGGATTTTGCCTATACAAAACTGTCATTTTCCATACATTCGTGTAGGTACGCATCGAAAAGCCGATTTGATCCCTACGTTTCTATGGAATTTGACAGTTTTGTATGGGCGAAATCCGAAACGATCCTCACAAATGTGGTTCCACCTTAAGTCGCCATTTTGATCGCTTTGTATCACGTGAATTATAGTATCTGGCTTTGTATATTATCTGGTATCTGTCTGTGGCTTTTTAACAATTTGATTCTTTGGTCTGATTCACCCTAGGTATATATTTACTCTTTGGTCTGATTGTACTGCACAGAACACCAAGAACACTATTACTTTGTACTGTGTTTGATGCTTTTCCACTATCTTTAACTTGGATTTTATTTTGGTGAAAGCATTTTAATTAACAATCAACATGTGGTGCTATGCGCCCTTCTGCGAAACCACTGCGGACACAGTCTCGAGATCCGCGGCGGTCACGCTCCACGAGTGAGTACCTTAGTAGATACAATGATACTATTTAAGCTAGATGGCTTGTCTCTGGAAGCTAGCAGTCGTGAGGACATTATCATTAATTACTTCAAAATTAGTATCCATTCCTAGAACTCTTACCCGCAGGCCACAATTTGGAACCAAAAGTGTTTACAGGTAGATAGGTCCCCTCTGGGCAGAAATGAGAGATCTTTGTTTATGTGTGTCACTCACACACACACACATTCACACTCATTACAACTCAATGTTGAACTGGTGTAATCTGCAGGTTCCCCAGTGACTCGCATCTCCGTGCTGCCTGGCTCAGAGCCCTCGGCAGACAAGACATTCCCCTCCCAGGCCCTGCTGTGGTCTGCTCGCAGCATTTCCTGAGCGATGACATGTATGAAATGGAAAGTGGCTCAAGGCAAATTCGTGCTGGTGCAATTCCGTCAACAGTGCAGGTAACTTTTCTAGGGCTTAAGTTGCAAGGTAATTATATGCATTATATCTTGTTATGTTGTTAATATACAGTCAACATAAACTTTATTTTATTAATTTTTAGCCAATCTTGAATTGATTTTTGTAGAGTTATTAAAGGCCAGTGTTGTGGACTTTGGCCTATAACCCTTCTCTGAGAGGAGGCCTGCGCTCAGTTGTTGGCTGTTGATGGGTTGCTGATGATGATGAATTAGTGAATATATTATCTTTGCAGGTCTGCATGATGTGCCTGGAGACAGACAGCAAGCTGTATCCAATGAGCAAATACAACTTGGAAGAAGCATACCAACACTTAACTGGAAATCCTGTAAGCTTTTTTATTATTTGATGACAAGATAGTACATGACTGCAATCTCACCTGATGGTAAGTGATGATGCAGTCTAAGGTGGTGGCAGGCTAACTTGAAAGGGTTATGGCAGTGCACATGCAACCCCTAATCCGTTTTTGTACTAACAGATTAGGGGTTGCATGTACACAGCCATAACCCTTTTAAGGGGTTCGGATTAAGGGGACCATAATGCTGGAATGCTAAATCGCTAGGTGGCATGCCCTTGACGGTAGAGTGGTAACTAGTCACAAACAAAGCCTCCCACCATACCAGTCCAGGGACATTTCAGAAATTATAAATTTCCAAATTGCCCCTGCCGTGAATCAAACCCCAGACCACTGCACCAGAGATAGTCAAGTTGTCAATTTATCATCAAGTAGTTAAACAACTTTTAGAAAAGAGCAGGGAATACATTATTACCTTAAACTGCTTCTTTGTGGACTTTAGTAAGGCATTCAATTCACTCAAACATGAGGTGATCTGGTGAGCACTTAAGAACCAGGGGGTTACCAGGATATTAACGGACATCTACAGAAACAGTAAAGTAAAGATGATAAAACTAGTGAAAGAAGGAAAAGAAATAAAGATAGGAAGAGGTGTTCTCCAGGGGGGTCCAGTCTCACCGAAGCTATTCACTGCAGTTCTGGAGGAGCACTTAGGACAACTGAACTGGGAACAAAGTGGCATAGAAATAAATGGGGACAATCTTTCACATTTGAGATTCGCCAATGACATCATAATCTCTCCAACACATGATAGTCTCAAGTGCAGGATTCAGGACTTCAACTTAGGCCTTAATGGCCCAACAGTTAAATGTGCAGACTGAAAACTGAAAGGTTGCCAGTTCAATCCCCACCTGTTGCACTATTGTCACACGCACTCCTAACACAAGCTTGCCGCTTATGTGGAGGGGAGAGGGGAATGTTAGTCTTGTTCAGCTTGGCTTATATTCATTTTTAAAAGAAACCTACATCTATGAAGAAAATGTTGCTCCATTGCTGCGTGATTGAAGAACAAATCTACACACAAAACATTAAATACCCAGTTGGACGACTCATATTTTTTTGTTATTTAAATAAAGTTTATAAATGTTTTATAATGCAATTCCAATTTTTCATTTTTAAATATTTTTATTAGGCTCGAAAATTTAGAGCTTTAAAGTTTCCTGTGAAACAGCTTACAATATAACTTATTTTGTATACCCAATACCCAATTGTTCATTTACATACAATATGTTGTTTCAGCCGTGTGACCTGGGAAATCTGAAACAGACACTTTGTGTGCATTGCGCTCAGAGCTTGAGAAACTTTAGCAGATTTAGAGACAAGGGCTTGAGAGCCCGAGGGCTGCTGATGGACTTGGTTCAACAACGTGAACTAGTGAGTGCTTTATACATATCTATAAAATAAATGTTTCTTTGATTTTTCAAAAAAATGTGTCATATGCTTAAGTTTTTGATTTCACATAAATTGCTAATTAAAATCTTCTTAATTCTTCTTTGGTTATATCTCTAGGTAATTCTTTAGTTAGTTCTCTAGTTAATTAATTAATTGCTTAGTCAATTAATTGCTGTTGAACTTTCAAGAAATAAAACATGATTGCAGCAAATAATAAGAACCAGAATACTGTTTTTTCTACTTTTCTTGCTTTAATTAGTGATGTGTATTTTCGAGACATTCCATATTGTACCGACATTTTATTTTAATTTGGTTATTGGAACGTAGTTCCTTATCGCGCGGTGCGGACGGGGCCTAGACGGAAAAAATTAAGGAACCGACACTCGACACTTTTTTGAAACCGACACTTTTTTGTTGAATGTGAATTTTGCATTGTGTTCGGTATTTTCGCGGTACAATAATGGGTCTCCGTAGCCTTGTGGCTTCGGCAGTCGCTAAACAGTTAAAAGTCGATGGTTCGAATCCCAGCTCGACAGACCGAATTTTCCATTTTCAATTTTATTTTAAACAATTTCTATATGTGGAACCTTTCCCTAATTTTTTATAACTTATAAGATGTAGAAATGTAGAAATTATTCAAATGAAATTGAAAATAGAAAATTCAGTCTGTCGAGCTGCGATTCGAACCATCGACCTTTAACTGTTTAGCGACTGCCGAAGCCACAAAGCTACGGAGACCCATTATTGTACCGCGAAAATACCGAACACAATGTAATCGAAAGGAACTACGTTCCATCCGGGTGTCCCTTGACACCTCTCAAGTTTTTTTACTTATGTAATGATATGGTGTGAAATTTATTAATTTTAATTGGCATATACCCACTCCTGTTTCCATGTTTTTAATTATTATCAAGGGTTTAAAAATTATTATTATTATTTTTGCACGCCAAGCTTGGCAGGATATGTTGACACTATATTATTGTGTCAACATATCCTGTGTCGTGAGACATGTGGTGCGTCGTCAGCAAGTGTATACTTGTTGCGTATAGCCGCTGTATCGTGTGTCGTGAGACGTGTGGTGCGTCGTCAGCAAGTGTATACTTGTTGCGTATAGCCGCTGTATCGTGTGTCGTGAGACGTGTGGTGCGTCGTCAGCAAGTGTATACTTGTTGCGTATAGCCGCTGTATCGTGTGTCGTGAGACGTGTGGTGCGTCGTCAGCAAGTGTATACTTGTTGCGTATAGCCGCTGTATCGTGTGTCGTGAGACGTGTGGTGCGTCGTCAGCAAGTGTATACTTGTTGCGTATAGCCGCTGTATCGTGTGTCGTGAGACGTGTGGTGCGTCGTCAGCAAGTGTATACTTGTTGCGTACAGCCGATGTATCATCGCCGCTGAAACAGTGACGACATCGCGGCTTGACGACATAGCTAAACAGGCCAGCGCGGTGGACCATAGTCTATAACTCTCTCTTAGAGGAGACCTGCGCTCAGCAGTCAAGTGAGCCGTTGACGGGTCGTTGATGATGATGATGATAGTAATTGAACTCGCTCAATAGTCAACTTATTTGTCCACAGATAACAAGACTTCACATTAAAAAGATAGACCGCACTAGACACCAATTAAAAAATGATTTAGTAGCAACAATGTTGGCACCTGATCATTGTGATTTACACATACTAGAAGACATAAAGATTGAATTAGAAGACACCATCGACACAGATGTAGTGAAAACTGAAGCAAACGACGAGTTAATGTTTGTTAATGTTGGGTTAAAGGTGTTAAATGAAGATGATCATGCTGACTGTATCGATGATGAGTTTGTTGCTCCTAATGAATACTCATCGGATCGTAATATAAAGCTAGAAACACAACCATTGGATGATGCTACGCTTATAGCTCTAAACAGAAAAGCAGCAGTTTGTACACAAGTGGCTGTAACACAGGATATGTTCAAGTGTGAAAGTGCCCCCTACCAATGTACACTTTGTTTGGAGGAGTTTGTTCTTGAACATGCGTACTTGCAACATTTGAGCACGCATCTTCAGGTAAGACATGTTGATGTATTTGCTGTTTCTGTTTCAAAGTCAAACGTTTAAGTACTTTTGTCAACTTGCTGAGTCCATGAGCTGGCTGGATCTGAGGAGAACAAAGTTAGCGACGTAACTCATCGAGTTGTGAACTGAAGGGGCAATGGGCGGAGCACATAGTTCAAAGAATTGATGCTCGTGGAATTCTATTATAGAACGTCACGCCCATTCCCACAAACGACTTTCGGACTTTCTTGAAACGTAGTCGAGGAATCACGAGCCTATTTGGATTTCTCATTTGCCTATCGTGTAAATCACCCTTTTTGTTACTGTACTCCGACTCGCTCAAGCTAGCTCAAGACAGAAGTAGAATGAGCTTCCTTGTCATTCGGCAGAGCGGCGCCGCTGCTGACGACCCTCAACAGCTGAGTGACGACCCTCAACAGCAGAGTGACGACCCTCAACAACTGAGTGACGACCCTCTACAGCTGAGTGACGACCCTCGCCCTTCCGCTGACTTGCCTCGCACGTCAGGTGAGAGCGGCTTCGTAAGACATTCAAATAACACTGAATATACGTTCTTTTCAACCGAAGAAACAAATAACAGGTGCCTATGTCTAGTACCTTTATGACCAAGCATTACTTTTTACAGTCGTAAACATTATTATTTTTTATTGTTGTCACATTTAAAGAAAGATATATTTCACCTCTAACTAAGGGTAGCTGCGTACGGTTTTCCTGTTAACCAATTCTATCACACATATTTTTATGCTAGGCTAACCGTTTTCTATGATTCTTTTTTATGGCTACTATGTATGTATGTGTGTAATGACCGTAAAATGACACGGACCTCGTAATCCTGCTTCCCATTTGTGAGGGTCGTCAAGCGTAAGTTTTAGAATAGAATAGAAAAGAAATGTTTTTTATTCAAATAAACTTTTACAAGTACTTTTGAATGGTCAATGAGTCTACCACTGGTTCGGAACGCCGTTCCTGCCGAGAAGTACCAGCAAGAAACTCGGCAGTTGCTCTTTTCAAAATAATTTTACACTAGTGGTTGGCACCGAACTGAGACCTCGCGGTTTCCCATAATTCCCATTAGGTAGTTTTAACTATATTATATTGTAATTAAAACGCGCCGAATCTGATGACGTCAATCGTCATCTGCTTTCGTGGATGGGATGCGTATGCCTACAGTATTTTACTAAAATTCAGCTGGTTCGCTGAACGGGAGTTACGTAGTTTACGATTTCATAATAAAAAAAATTATAAACTGCCATGACTGCACGCTTGCGGCTTCTGCGGCGAGCATGTCTAGATGCGCGCTCATCTTTACATTCATAGACACAGTACCATCATCCAAGCATCATACGGTAGTAAATATGTGCTAACGACACACGATAGGCAAGTTAGAAATCCGAACAGGCTCGTGATTCCTCGATGTCGCCTCAAGAGGGTCCGAAAGACATTTGTGGGAATGGGCGTGACGTTTTATAATAAAATTCCACAGTCGATCTTAGACTTGCCTTTACACAAGTTTAAGAAATCAGTTAAAACTAATCTCATGAAAAAATCGGCCAAGTGCGAGTCGGGCCTCGCTCTTTTAGGGTTCCGTTAAAAAAAATTTAATAAAAATATTTCCATGTACCCATGGAAATTTTTTAATTTAATTTTTTTAATTTAATTTAATTTTTATTATTTGTTGTTATACCGGCAATAGAAATACATAATATGTGAAAATTTCATCTGTCTATCTATTACGGTTTACGAGATACAGCCCGCTGACGGACGGACGGACGGACGGACGGATGGACAGCGTAGGCTTAGTAATAGGGTCCCGTTGGTACCCTTTGGGTACGGAACCCTATAAAGCATATTATGCAATTGAAGACTATTTAGATGATAAAAAAGCGTGGACATAATTCTTTCCAGCGATTCATGAGACAGCAGGTGGTAATTGAACTGTTTAACTATTCTATTGAATGTAAACTTATTTTGAAAAGAGCAACTGCCGAGTTTCTTGCTGGTTCTTCTCGGCAGGAACGGCATTCCAAACCAGTGGTAGACTCATCGACGATTCGAAAGCACTTGTAAAAAAGTTTATTTGAATAAAAAACATTTCTATTCTATTCTAACGTCTAATTATTGTAAATAGAAACGGATTTACTTTTGCAAAAACAACGTGATACTTTTATTGATAATAATTTGCTAATTGAATAACATAATTAGTAATAGACAAAATACGAATAGCTGACCCAAAACTGTATTTACAATATTAAAGACAGCGCCATCTATTAACAGTATAGTGAAGTTTTGTTAAAAACATTGATGCCCATTAAAACTTAAATAATTTCGTTTCTTTATAATATTTATCTAATCTTAGTATTTGTTGTTCAAGTACAGAATATAACTCAAATTGTGTGTAAGTTTCAAGTTTTAAAAAAAAGTAGTTTTAGAGATCTAGCCTCGAATACAATTTCCACTTTGAAAGCCCCCCATTTCGTCAATTTTGGGAAAAAAAATAAAAAAAAATACTTTTGTACTCTGTTCCAAATTATCTTTAAAATGAGGTACTGCAACCCTATGAAATGCAAAAAAATATATTTTACTTCGCATTCGCTTCTATGAGAGCCCCCCTGAAATAAAGATTTTTATAACTTTTTAAGCCATTTTCGGCTGGTGGCCATCGGTTTACATATCATATCTAAAATTGAAGTAATTACGTTCAGTAATTCAGAAGATATAAGGCTCTGACAGACGGACGGACGGACGGACAAGTGCAAATTCACTCAAGTAAACTCAGAGACCTTCGCTTCGCTCGGTCGAATATACGAGCATGACCCATGACCCAGCCATTGCTTCGCTCAACCATATTTGAGGGAACGTAACAACCCGCATCACACGACACCACCGCAGAAATGTTAAAGAGAGTGTGACATACTTAGGCTACCCATCTTAAGGCATCGAATTGAAACTAATATTCAAATCAAATACTCATTTTAAGATATGACTTGTACACAAATAAACTGGAAACTGAATAGAATAGAATTATTTTCATATACAGGTTAATCATTACCTACTGTCTCATGAATCGCCGGAACGGTTTGTCGCGTATACCCACAGCTGAAGAATATTACCTTCCGTTTGGAGAAATCTGATAAAGAGCTTTAGAAAAGTCCACTCGTGCCAGCCAGAGTTCCTTTCATTCCATCCCAACTCCTCATTTATCATGTCATCAAGCAAAGCCATAAGTACCAAGAAATACAAATAACGTTTCGTTGCAGTCGCTCTGCCCGCGAGCCGTGCGACGAATAACGAAACGAAAGTGCCTCCAGCTGAAGAAGACGACTCACACGACGAACAAGACGTGCCTGCGAGTGGTATTGCCGCGGACGATGTCAGCTGTCAGGCGACTAGTCAGAATAAAGTTCCTGCGACACTGAATTACCTTAACTTATCAAGTATACAAACTAAAACATTTTGTTCAAATAATGACGTTAATGTACCGTATAATAGTTCACCAGCGAATGTTGACAGGAAATTGTTTTCCTGTGACGTTTGCCCGAAAATGTTCAAACAAAAACGTTTCTTGATAAATCACATAAATACTCATACTGAGGTGATGCAGTTGAATTGCAAGATTTGCCAATACAAATGTAAAACTGAAAATGCTTTGATGAGGCATATGCACGTTCACACTGGTGACAAGCCTTTCGCTTGCGAGCTATGTAATTATAAATGTTCACGAAAGAGTAGTTTAGTAATACACATGAGAACTCACACTGGCGAAAAGCCTTTTGCTTGTGAGCTATGTAATTATAAATTTACACAAAAGATTAGTTTAAATAGTCACATGAGAACGCACACTGGTGACAAGCCTTTCGCTTGTGAGCTATGTAATTATAAATGTTCACGAAAGAGTAATTTAGTAATACACATGAAAACTCACACTGGCGAAAAGTCTTTCGCTTGTGAGCTATGTAATTATAAATTTACACAAAAGATTAGTTTAATTAGTCACATGAGAACTCACACTGGCGACAAGCCTTTTATTTGTAAGCTATGCAAGTATAAATGTTCACGTAAGGATACTTTAGTGAGACACATGAGAACTCACACTGGCGAAAAGTCTTGCTTGTGAGCTATGTAAGTATAGAAGACACTAGAAAAAAGCCTTTCACTTGAAATTTGAAAAAAATTTCGTGTGAAATAAACTTTCACAAGTGCTTTCGAATCGTCGGTGAGTCTACCGCTGGTTCGGAATGCCCTTCCTGCCGAGAAGAGCCCGCAAGAAGCTCGGCGGTTGCTCTGTTGCACTGCAGCTCCCAGGCTACAGAGCCAGCGTACCCCGCGCCGCGCATCGCCCGGTGCGGTGGATGTTTCACAGTTAAACGATACCACCCGGTAATATCACCAGTTAAAACCACTTTTGACAACAACAATATTATATTTTTAATATATTATTATATTTTCACTCTACACATATTTTCATAGTAATGTTATTACATTTTTAGGGTTCCGTATAAAAATGGTAAAAATGTAACCCTTGCCCTTACTCTCCCTCCGTCCGTCCGTATGTCACACTCGATTATTTCAGTAACTATCAAAGCTATCGGCATGAAATTTATTTCCGTGATCGAAGATGTTAAGAAGGCCTTACTTAATGCCTGTAACGAAATTACAAATGCAACTCACTCGGAAATGTTGGTTACCAATATTGTAATTTTAGAGCACGCAATGTATCGCGAACAACGGACATCGATACCTACACCCGCATTAGGTACGGCGCGTCGCAAGCGCCGTTTTGTGGGTACTTAGGCCGAGTGCTTTGAACTTTTGATAAACAGCTGATCGCGTGAGTATTACATCGCTGTTTTGTGTTACATATTGTGCTAGGAATGGGTACGACTATATATATTGTTTCGGAACGGTTTCGGTTTTGAACCTGCGACCTTTCAATACATACCTTTATCTGTTGGGCTATGAGGTAAAAACAGGCTCGAATTTGTGTACATTTTCTTGGTTCCATACATTTCCGGTGACATTTGTATATCACTATTTTGTGAACATAGACTTAGGATTGGTGGTCGCTTCGCAGTTCCCGCCATTACACTCAAATACATAGTTCATCCGCTCAAATAGTGTGCAGTACAAATACACGGTATTTATTTACGGATTAATGAAAAATACAAAATCAGAATACTGGTAGAATTAGATCTGAATCATCACTTTATATGTATACACACACTATCATCATTATACAGCACACAAACATTCAGCCTGACGCACTATGTGTCGGCTTTACAAAGGGCGCAAACCATTTGAGCGAATGAACTTACTATACAGACGACGTCATCACATGGCGTCTAGCGTTTACGCGCGGAAATTTAAAAGGCAAACTTTAAATGCATTTTTTGGTACTTATCGATTGAATAAAATTTTAGTAAATTTTCTAGTAATATATTTTCACCTTAGAATCAAATTTAGACACTTTTCAAAAAAGAGCAAACTACCCTATTGATTAAAAAAATGAAAAAATTAAAATTGTCGAAATCACGAAAACACCGATGGAACATTCCAACGCTGAGCGACCCAGAGTCATGTACCCAGTCCCTGGCTTCAGTTGTCGTTAGGGTGTCCCTCGCACCCTGCATAAATGGGAATACAAGCAAGCATACTTGACTAGACTTTGATGAAATATTTAACAAGTTTCCTGATTAATTTTTTTGTTAAAAAGAGTATTAATCGAGCTGAACTTGACTGGTAGTGTCCTCTTCTTGTGCTAGGAGTAGGCAGGTGCGACTATATTGTTTCGGGTGAGGACCGAACCTGCGACCTTTCAATCCTCACCTTTATCTGTTGGGCTAAAAAGGTGAAAATTGACATTTGTATAATACCATTTTGTGAACTTATTTAGGTTTAGGATTGGTAGTCGCTTCGCACCTACTAGATACCGTCGGCGTACTAGTAAACTGTGGCAATACATAGTACGCCTAAACTGGCGTACTATGCGCGTGTTTGTCGTTTTCGTTTTGACGTTTTGTTTTCAGGAAGGGCGGTAGGTATCTAGCCACTACCAATCCTAAATCTGTGTTAGTGAATATGTCAATGTGTAAAATCGTATTAAGTAGGTATTAATAGGGTGTCAAATTAACTTATTTATCTGTATAATTTTAATAATTATTATTCATTTACTGTTAAAATAAAATATTACTAACTTGATACAATAAATACCTAATATTATGTATTATCATGTACATAATCATTATGTACATGATGTTATCAATACATAAAAATTATGTATCATAATGATGTATTATGTATACGAGTTCTTCTATAATAAAACAATAATGTATTAACAAAAGTGTTATTATTTGTTTTCCTCATGAAACAGCAGCAGGTACTTAGTCGAAAGAGGTTACACTTAATTGCTCAACGAAATTAGGAGTGCTTTGAACTTGTGATATAAGCAGCTAATCACGCGGTTATGGAAGTTTGAATATACATTGCTGTTAGTCCGATAGGAATCGGCGCATGAGTACCGAAAACATTTCCACCTCAATTTTTTTATGCGATCCCCTTCAAATTGCCCTCCTAATGATATAAATGCATGTTGCCATGGCGCAACCCGGTGCCATATTGTTTAAACCGAAATTGTTTAAACAAATGAGAAGGAATTGTTATTTTTCAACCGGACAAATTTTTTTTATATTCTTTATTGAAATACCAATAAAAAAGGTCCTATGACTTTTCACGATAAAGTTAATATTTTTAAAGATATGAATTTTTAAAAGTTCGAAAAATCTCAAATTTGGGTACTTTCGACCCATGAAAAATATATTAAAAAAAAACATAATGTTTAAGTAATATTTTTTTTAATTCTCTGTCTATACAATAGTTAATAATATTGTTAATAGAGATTTAAAAAAGTTTCATTGTTTATATCTTTTTTTAATTGTTAATTTCGCGCGCTCACAAGTATGCGTCGCTTACCTTTAAGTATCGCTGTCTCTCTCTGACTCTTGCGTTGCATCGGCCTCTGTGTCTTGAATCATTATTTATCATTTATCTTAAAAACTATCAACTTTATCAAGATTGTTAAAGAGAGCAATGAACAGAGAACAATTTAATTATTAATAACATTAGGGCATACCAAGCCGGCGCTGCGTACGTGAGCCTGGATCTGATGTAGGTCTTGTGAATTCCAAGCTTCGTACGCAGCGGGAGTCTGGAGTGCAGCACCGGCCGGAGCAGCATCGTTGCCGCACGTGTCTTGTTCACTGATTTCTTCACTTGAGCTTGCATGTTGAGGCGTCTGTCAATGGTGACTCCCAGATACGTCACTTCATTGGACCACGGGATTGGTTGGTCCAATAGTGAGAGCCGGGTGGGTAGCTTTCTGGCTCCTCCGAACATGATGGCTTGCGTCTTCCCCACGTTGACCGCAAGCCTCCAAATGTTAAGCCAGTCAGGCAGCAGGTTCAAAACCCGATGTAGTCTGTCCACTGCGTGCTGTGGACGGGTTGGCAGTGAGGTGGCGATGTATGCCGTGTCGTCGGCATATAGTGCAAGGGTAGTGTCTGCCGTTGTTGGTATGTCGTCCGTGTACTTGGCATACAAGACGGGTGACAGACAACTACCCTGTGGAACTCCAGCAGCAATCGGACCTTCACTAGATATTTGGTCTCCTAGTTTCACGCGGAAGCGTCTCTCCGCTAGGAAGGACGCTATCACTCGTATGAGGCGGCGGGGGGCAGTCGACTGGGCCAGCTTGTAGAGAAGACCATCGTGCCAGACCCTGTCAAAAGCTTTCTCCGTGTCGAGAAATACTGCAGTGGCGCTTTCTTTCTTGTTTAGTGCTGCTGTAATCTGGTGCAGTACTCTCGACAATTGGAGCGTGGTACTGTGCTCTGACCTGAAACCAAATTGCTCCGATCTGGAGGGTATATGGGGCTTCAGATGACGCAACAGAAGTTTCTCGAACACCTTGGAGAGTGATGAGAGGAGGGTTATCGGTCTGTAGTTCTCCGGTTTCATAGTATTTGCCTTGGGAAGCATGATGATTAAACCTTCTTTCCAGCTGTCAGGGAATTTCCCCGTACGCAGAATGGCATTGAAATGGTGCGTGATCGCTGCCAGCGTGTTACGGGGGATGTGTCTCAGCGCGTTGTTCGTGATGTTATCTGCGCCGGGGGCTTTCTTCAGTTTTGATTCTTTAATGGTTTGCTTCACCATGCCAGGGGAAATCACTACTAGGTCTTCCTCGTTGCCCATAGGTTCGGCGAAGTACTCCCCAAGGTGTTTCTCGACTGTTGCCTGGTGATGAGTGTCTATGAGTGGGTTCAGGGTGAATTGCTTTTGCAGGTGTCTGGCGAGGATCTCGGCGCGGTCTGCTGCGCGGTATCTAAGTGTGCCGTCTTCGTGGAATAAAGGTCTTTGTGGGGGCAGGCGTTAGTTACTTGCCTGCAGAGTCGATGGAGCGAGGTCATGTCACTCTCGGCTTCCTCTATGCGCAGGTCCCATGACTCTGCATCCAGTTCCCTCAATTCTTGGGACACTCTTTCCGCGATTTTGTTCAACCTCGTTTTCTGTCTAGGGCATCTTGATTTTTGGAAGTCGCGCCTGAGGGATCTCTTCTCATGGATCAACTTCAAGACGCGAAATGGCATCCCTTATAAAATAAACATATAAAATCTACTAGTACTATATTTTTCACATATTTAAGGGGGGGCAGCTGCCCCTACCTACCCTCCCTTGGCGACACCTAACATAGTCGATTAACATTACATACAGGAGTAGGTATACCTGCCACATGTCTGTGCGTTGCCAGCGGGGTCAACTATGTCTGGGCAGATTTAAGTTTTAATACCTACCTATTTTGCACTTGAAAAATACATATTTTAAAGTGCAGAGCTATTCGTATATTTGCGATGTTTACTTTTGTTTCATGGAGACACGACACGTGTGTTTTGTTAGGGCTCTGTACCAAAATGGTAAAAATCGAACCCTTATGGTGCGACTTTCTCCGTCCCTCCGTCTGTCACAGTCGATTATATTTTAGTTACTACTGTATTTATCCTTTTATGCGAATGTATAGCCATAGCCGTCTCTATCTTTTTTAATATGAATAGCGAGCAAACGAGCAGGCGGTGCACCTGGTGTTAAGTGATTATCGCCGTCCATGAACATCTGGAGCACCAGAGGCACCACCAATGCGTTGCCGGGTTTTCAGGAATTGTTGGTCCGCCCCTTGAATAACCCCATGTTGTAATTAAGCGGGAACACCGTCGACGGAAGTTGGTATCTCTTGTAATACAGGAGACAGAGACGGCTAGGGCGCCATTCAACAAAATTCGCCTCGTGGGAACGCTGTACCACCTCCCGCCCTTTCGTCGCCTGCATGCGGCGCGCACTTCAGTGTGCGTACATTTTTTGTATTTAAAAAACCCTTTTTATTTTCGAATTGAAAATGGTTAAGTATAAGTTTTCATAGACGTCCCAATAATCTATATTACGTATAGATATGATAGTCCACGATGGCGGTGTGAGCGTGCGGCAGTTGTTGGTCGACGGGCAGCAGCTGGGGCAACGAGCTCGGTAGTAGCTCTTTACATATTATATCAGTCCGCACCTTTAACCGTCGGGCTATTGAGGCTTAATAACTAAGATATATAAATACCTGTGTATCTAGTTTTAAAAAATTGATTCGGTCATATGTTCGGAACCCTAAAAGAGCGAGGCCCAACTCGCACTTGGCCGATTTTTTTTATTTAGTTTTGGCGACCTCCCTGTGACGTATTGGTGAGCGCTGTGGTCTTATGACTGGGAGGTCTGAGGCTCGATTCGGGATTTGGAATTTATTATTTCTGAATTGTCTCTGGTTTGGTCTGGTGGGAAGCTTTAGCCGAGGCTAGTTACCACCCTACTATCAAAGACGTGCCGCCAAGCGAATTAGAGTTGCGGCACGATGGTGTGTAGAAACCGATTAGGGGCATGGATAGAATGAATATTCATCCCATACCGAGTTCCCTTCCAAGTAAACTCAGTACCATCTTATACTACAGCGTCACTTGCCATCAAGTGTAATTGCAGTCAAAGGCCGACTTGAGAGTAATCGAATATAAAAAACCCCACAGATGCACTCTATTCTCTCCTCATAGCAGAATGGGACGGAAATCCGACCCGACACCGGAGAGAAATGAGGCGCCGGACCGACGGCTTTGTGAGTGGTGACACACTACTTACCTACTACTCGACTCCGGGCTATAGTTGGGCCATTACAAACGTGCGAACTGAGTCATAAATCATTTTTATCAGATAAAGAAAAACACAATATATGTTGACCCGGCCCGGGAATCGAACCCTAGGCCTCGTCATCCGCATGAAACATGCAGATCCTTACACTAACGAGTATAATGAGGCAGTTAAAAGAAGTTAGTATGGTTTGCTTAATAGATTATTGCCACATTTGAATCTCCCGCGTTCAGAGATGTCATGGGAAGAACGTGGATATGGCGCTCGTGAAAACTATCCCTATTTTAGAAGTCGTCATTCGGTATTCGGCCATGGAACTAGGAAAAATCATTTTCCTAGTTCCATGGCCGAATACCGCTGTGGGCGTAGCTTTTTTGCATGGAACTAGGAATTACGACTATAGTCTCCCTATTTCTATGCTTTTTGCTCTCGTACTCTGTTTACTGTCCGTTCACAGTTAATTTACCTCTGACATTTGGTCCCGTTAGGTTGGCACTACTTGCTGTCAAGTGTTTCGGTCGTTTTGTTAGCTCCTCTGTTTAATCTATTGTTTTGGTGATTATTAAATCGTTTAACATGCCGAAAAGGATTCAAAGCAGTGGCAGAAAAATAGTGCTATCCGTGCGTGATTTTTGTGAAAGGGAAAAGGCAAATAATGCCCCTCATTTTCAAACATTTTCAAATGGGATAACCATTTGAAAATGTTCGAAAACGTGTAGCTGCTATGACAGGTATGTAAAATAGTGTTACCAACGATACATTTTTTCCCCGTATCAGTGTCCAGTGATAGCCCGTAAGGCTGCAATACCATCGTACTATCGCCAGCTGGACTTTTTCAAATTTCGGTTACTGTTGGAAACATTTTTTATGACTTTAATTTGTAGGCATACTTTAAACTAAAATTGACTAAAAGTTTCCAAATTTCGACACCTACTGTTCAAAATTTTACCAGCAGGTATCGAAATTGGAATCTTTTAGTCAGTGTTAGTTAAAAGACACATAAATTATTGATTAATTTAATCATTTCATCATTGCAAAAACAAATGGTTTTGGATTTTAATCATTAAATATTTATTTTTATAATGTACTAAATACTAATGTTATTAAAAACACCTTCACTCACCTACTTTTTATTATTTCAGGTATATCTGAGAAAACCGTCAGTACCATTACTAAAGAAGGTGAGGTTGCAGCTTCCACATCACAAAAAATTTCTTCACCTAGAAAAAAACGCAACCAACGAAAGAAAATTCGGTTAGATGATTTTGATCTATGTGCCATCAGGAAAAAAATACACTCTATGTACACAGTCCGAAAAGAGGTACCGACTTTGAAAAAGCTATTATCTGAGTTGAAAATTGACATTAACTTTAATGGCGGTCGGACCACTTTATGGAAAATTATTCGCCAAATAGGATTTCGTTTTAAAAAAATGTGACTCCAAAAGAAAATTACTTATGGAACGACATGAAATTGTAGCTTGGAGACACTGATATTTAGACGTTTTGAGAAAAAATCGTACTGAAGGCCGACCTGTCGTATTTCTCGATGTGACATACATACACTCTTCGTACTCTGTTAAAAAATGTTGGCAAACTGGAGATGAGCAAGGTGTTCTAACAAACGATTCTACTGGTGCGCGTTGGATTATTGTTCATGCAGGTGGTGAAATGGGTTTCATACCAAACGCGCAATTAATATTCAAATCTCAAACGAAATCGGGAGATTACCATGATGATATGAACAAAACTAATTTTATGAAATGGTTACAGGAAAAATTGATACCTAATTTACCAGCTAACAGTTTAATCGTCATGGATAATGCACCTTATCACACTGTTAGGGTAAATAAGGCGCCCACAACAGGCTCTTCTAGAGCCGATATGCAAAAGTGGATAACAAGTAAAGGATTATCTTATCTGCCTACTATGCTGAAAGCTCAACTTTATGAAATTATAAAGGAGCATAAAGAAGCTCCAATATACGAGGTTGACCAATTGCTTGAGGCTCATGGACATAATGTGGCGAGATTACCACCCTACCACTGTGAGTTGAACGCTATCGAGTTTATGTGGAGTCTTGTAAAAAGGCGAGTAGCCATTAATAACGTAGGTCAGGAAGCAGGTAACATTGTAAAGTTAATCAAAGAATCATTTGATTCTATTACTGCAGAAGACTGGCAAAAGCAATGTGAACATGTACGTCATCTTGAAGATAAGTTTTGTAGAACAGATAGATATATGGACGCTGAAATTGATAAGTTTATCATAAAAGTTAATGACGAATCTGATACGGAATCAGACAGCACTTTTGAAGATTCTGGTTCATCTGATAGCGATATTTCTCCGTTAGCTTTCCGCCTGGACCACTCTTATTCAAAAAAAAATTTAAAAAAAAAAATTTTTTTTTTAATTTCACCATCATGTCAAGCCTATAATAAGAGTCAACTGTTGGACCTAGGCATATCCCAGGGTGCACCATAGGACGAGCTCCCGCTTGACAAGCCAACAGGCTTGTCGTGCAGTCAGCAATTATCCTTTGTGAGTTGCGGGTTTGATCCCGCTAGGGAATTTCTGTGACGAGCAAGAATATTGGGCCCGAGTCAAGAAAAGTGTTGATTTATGTTCATTCTCTATCTTTATTTGTTAGGCTACTGCAAGCAACCTGTTTTATAATTATTATTCGTTTATTAATTATTATTAACGTACATTTAACTGTTCAGTAAATAATAATTGAACAGGGAAGTCGTAAAAACAAAAAATGGCAACACTGAGCTCACGCTGGCCAATCTCACAGCCAGAGGTAAAATAACTGTGAACGGACTGTACGTTGTTCTATGCATAACATGAAGGTAGCAAATACAGGAGGTGCCTTACCTACAAAAATCGGGTGCATACCTACAGAAAAAAAACTCATAAAATGGCCGCCCATTAGGGAGTGGGCTTCGAAACTATCGACATCGATAAGGAGTGAAGCGATAATCAAGCATTTATGTATACGTAGTATTTATAGGTTATAATAATTACGTAACGTACGTTTGTACTCTATCAGGTACATATTATTCGCGTGGATTTAGGTTTTTAAAGATCTTGGAATATCCAAACAGTTTCGCTGCCGTTTTGTGAAATTGAAAGAGATCACCATATATAAAAAAGTACTCATTTATAAATTATAATATGTATCAATCGTTTGTTAATTATAAACCACTATTTCTTTTCATTAAAAGAGCAACTTGCTGGCTCATAGTAGTAGAATTTCTTTCTATAAGCGGTGGTAGAGTCGAAACATGACGTGCTTAGCATGAGACAGCTATCTGCATGCCCTACATATAAATAAACAAATATAGAATACTAGTTGACCCGGCGAACTTCGTACCGCCAACTTATATTTTATATAAATAAAACAAATAAACTATCCTAATCAAAAAAAACTATCCTATCTTTCAAATTGGACTAAATTACAGATAGTAACGAAGTTTGATCAAAATCACTTTAATTTAAATTTAATTTTATATCACACAATATATTATTATCACACAAGTTAAATAGTTTAGGAGTCCATCGTGGACAAATAACGTGACACGTAATTTATATATATTACTAGCTGACCCAGCGAACTTCGTACCGCTTCTTATCTATATAAATAAAACAAATAAACTATCCCAATTCAAAAACTATCCTATCTTTTAAGTTGGACCAAATTACAGATAGTTACGAAGTTTTATAAAAATCGGTTAAAATCGGTAATTGAATTGCACAGGGATTATTATTAAATCCACCTCTTGCTCTTACCGCAGAAAAGAAATGTATCACACGATCTTTTCATATTTTATGTAGAGGGATGTGTGTTATATTTATATTTTCCACGCCTATAGCACCCATCCATTTTTTTCTTTAAGTTTTCACTAGCCGGAAACGACAGCAGAAAACACGGACATTATCATCTATTATATAGAGGTATTAGATTCTAGCATTTATTATTTATGTGAAGTATTAAAATAACCGGACAAATGATATAAATTTCCACTATAAACACCAAACTTCTTGTATTATCTGATAATATGGTGATGAGCAGTACCTAATGCATTAGAATTTATTCAAGTCGTATAACGTCACCTATAATAATATCGACAAGTCGATACTCCATTGACACAAATCCAATAACACGCAACTACTTGACAGGCTGACAGCTGAAGTTCAACCAATAAGAGTGAATACATAATGTGTTGTACATAAGGCTCATAAAATGGCGGATGGCACCCGGCTTGACTAGTAGTTACTTTATATACTTCATCTCCATCTATTTCCTACCTACCATGATGCATAATGCATTTCACAATCATCTGTCATTATATGTTTGTGGTGGATTTGCCTGTGTCCGTGTAATATGTAGTAACTACTAACTAGTACCTAATCTGTGATACAAAGAATTTAACGTTTTGCTTGCTTTAACTCCGCTAGGAGTAATGTTCTGTGCTATAGCGTATAATTATTTATTAGTCTATGGCTATTAGTGTTCGTCACCGACCAGGAAACAAAGGCAGACGTTCTAGACCATAGACTAAAAATAGCTTACTAAAACGGGTCACGGGAGGCGAGCGATGTATATAACTATGACATTCATAAAATTTATTTTTTGTCTCACCTTTTCTGTATAAACAATGGATTTTATGAATGAATAGTCGGTCCCATCTCTTTCTTACACTAGGTATTTATATCATTCTATAGTAGGCGGAAACGTAGTAAAACTAGAGATGGGGGCTGAATCGTAAATATAATCGGAAATAGGGTTGGGAATGGCTATCGGTTTTTATTTAGATAAAGTATCGGTTTTCGGAAAGTACCGATTTTTTTAGAGGCGTAGCCTTAAAAATAGATTTTACTAAATAGGGAAAAAAACAAAGGAGGCATCAGTAAAAACACTTTTATTTTTTTTACTACCACCGGCACCGGTTCGGAAAGCAGATTCTGCTGAGAAGAGCCGGTAAGAAATTCAGCAGTTGCTCTTTTCAAAACAAAATGTTACATTATACATATTATAGCATAAGGCGCACTAAACGGGTCGGCCCGCGAAATTTAAATTTAATTTGGTTTTTCACAATTTGTAAACTAATGGGACAAAGTAGGCTTATAAATATTATTATTATTTCATTTATTTCATTTATATCATATAATTTACATTTTTAAATATTTGATTATAAAAAAAAAACATTTAAAAATATAAAGAATAGCGGTCCACCGGCCTCGGGAACAGGGTCCAAGCAACCGGCGGTCAGGGCCCCAGAGAGAGGAACCTCCTGACGATGCGAGCCGTGTCCAGGAGTACAGCTTTCTGGATCTGGCCCTTGACCCAGCTACCCAACGAGAGCCTCGAAAGATGTTGGTCGAGGCTCTTGGCTATAAGACCATTAGCGGTGACGACTATCGGTACAATGATTGCTGAGTCTACATTCCACATGGCGACAACCTCGTGCGCCAAGTCGAGATACTTGGTGAGTTTCTCTTTCTCGGCTTTCACGAGGTTCTCGTCATGCGGGACAGCAACATCAACAATCATTGCACGGCGCTCTGATCGATCTATCACCACTATGTCAGGCTTATTGGCTACAATAGTCCTGTCTGTAATGATAGATCGATCCCAGTACAGTGTGATATGACCATTTTCAAGAACTGGGTCGGGCACATACTTGTAGCACAGACCTTATAATACTGACGTACTTGTAGTACGGTACCTCCGATTCCACAAGATTGTATTTCAAGGCAAGTTGCTGGTGGATAATCCTGGCCACTTGGTTATGTCTGTGTAAGTATTCGCCGTTAGCCAGATGAGAACAACCAGAGACAATGTGACGGATAGTTTCTCCAGGACGGCGACATGCCCGACATATGTCTACCGTTCCATCCTTCACTATGTATTTTCTGTAATTGTTCGTCATCATGACCTCGTCCATAATTGCACACACAAACCCTTCGGTTTCCCCAAAGAGGTCACCAAAGCGCAGCCAGGCCACGGACGCTTCAAAATCAACATCAGGCCCATGGAGGGCCCGATAAAAGCGTCCGTGAAGCTCCTTACCTTGCCATACAACCCTGCGGTCATTGGTACTGAGCACCACAGGTATGCGCCAGTTCTCTTTAGCCAAGGAGAGCGGCGTCAGACCCCTGTCCACTGCGACCAAGTACTCCCTGAGACTGCACACCTCGCGGTTGTGGAGGGTTTTGGCATTCAAAAGGCCTCTTCCCCCACACTTCCGCGGGATGTACAGCCTCATCACCGAGGAGCGCGGGTGATGCATCCGATATGTGGTCAGCAGTGCACGAACTTGTCTGTCCAGGGCGTCAAGCTCAGTCTGAGTCCACCTGAGTATGCCGAAGGAATACATCAAGACCGGCATGACCCAACCGTTGAAGGCGCGCACCTTATTGCCGCCCGACAAAAGGCTTTTCAGCACTTTCTTCAGGCGGCCAAGGAAACGCTCCCTCACCGACTGCCTCATGTCGGCCTCTCTGATACCTAACGCCTCCGCCATGCCCAGGTATTTGTAGGTTTCAGTTGGGGAGAGCGATCTGAGGTATATGGAATCCGAAAGCTCAACCCCCTCAGATTCCACAATCCTCCCTCGCTTTACATGCATGACCGCACATTTGTCCACACCAAATTCCATCCTAATGGAATCACTAAAGGCTTTAGTTACCTTTAGTAACTCTAGTAGATGTGATTTGTTGGGGGCAATGAGTTTTAGGTCATCCATGTAAAGGAGGTGTGATATAACCTGACCATCTCTCCTCAACCGGTAACCTAGCCCTGAATTCTCCAAGAGAGTACTCAGAGGATTCAGAGCCAGGCAAAACCACAAAGGACTGAGGCTATCGCCCTGGAATATGCCTCGCTCAATCCTTATAGGTTCCGCGCTCCCCAGGGTCCGACGACACCCTGGATAGTGAAGGACTGTCCTCCACTGCCCCATACACGTCTGTAGGAAGGCGCGTAGTACTGTGTTTACTTTGTACAGTTCCAGCACCTTCATGAGCCATGTATGGGGCACAGAGTCGTAGGCCTTCTTATAGTCTATCCAACATGTCGACAGATCCCTTCGGGAGCGCCGAACCTGTTGACAAATGGCCATATCAATGAGGAGAAGCTCCTTAGTACCACGGGAGCCATTCCTACATCCGTTCTGAGAAATAGACATGATGGATTTTGTATCGATGTGATCGTTAATTTTCGTTCTCAGAATGGATGTAAGAAGTTTATACAATGTTGGTAGGCACGTAATCGGCCTATAATTTTTGGGCTCCGTGGTACTACCTGACTTATGGAGCAGGAGGGTAATACCTGTTGTCAGAAACTGGGGTAGCGACTCTCGACTCTTAGAGATGATTGGAATTGGGATGCCAAACGAGCGTGCGAGCTGCGTAGCCACTTTATCCAAAAGTTGTGCAGCCCGTCCGGCCCAGGGGATTTCCAATTGGGCAGGGGACGGGCTGCAGTGGCCACGTCTTCAGGGGTGATAGTAACTAGGTCCATTTCTGGAATTTGATCGCACGCTCTTTCTACATCCCACGTCCAATCACCCTCAGTGTGAGCGACAGGCGCCGACCAGATGTTGCGCCAGAATGAGGTCATGGCTTCATCATCCGGTAGGCGCGCATCGGTGACACCTTGGTCAGGGTGTTCCCAACTTCGGTATACCCGCCTCTGATCGCTTTGGAAAGTGCGATTCAGGGTATATCTCTCGACCCGGCACTTGTATCTGCGAATACGGCTAGCCCATGCCGAGACCTTCTGTTTCAGGAAGTCAATGCGCTCAGTGACGCGCGCCATATAATCTTGAGGGCTGATATCAGTCCCCAAGAAAGCGCGCCTCACAAAGCGCATGACTCTAGGGCGAGTGTTGCCCTCCCTGAAGCAGAGTAGTTTGCCAATGAGTGCCCTAGCCCCATCAATACGACGTTCGATCCTGCACTGCCAGGCTGGTGCGGCAGGCTTCGGTCGGTTATTATTATTATTATTAATAAATATTATTATTTTATTATAATAAAAGTAGGCTTATGGCACTCTAATTGCGCCAGTGGCAGTATCATCTTCACATGTTTATAACAATTTCTTAAACTGGACACTTTCAAGTAAAGATTTTTACTTAAACCTGTGAAGATGATACTGCCATTGGCGCAATTAGAATGCCATAAGCCTTTGTCGTTTTAGTTTACAAATTGCGAAAAACCAAATTAAATTTGAATTTTAAAGCCAGACTATTTAATAAATTACTTATTATTGTCCCTATTAGTGGGCATTTGTATATCATTATTACAAGATAATACTTCGATTAAATTACTTTAAAAATAGATAATATGTTTACAATTAAACTTTTTGTTTACCATACAAATTTATATGTAATTTATAGAATATAATTAAATGATATTTTCTATAAATCATTTAAATAGTTGTTCATTAACTCGATATATCTTGATCTCAAATACAAATTAGGTTTCATTGTTTCTCAACCACTTTTATATTGCGACCAACAAAAAAGTTAAGAAAAAAGTTAAGAAAAAAGCCTTACGATCTCACTTTATAATTTATAAAAAAATATTTTTTAAAAACAGACTTCAAACGCCCGCGCCACTGCAAAGTAGGTATAAGTAAAATTTATTGTTGATATTTTAAAAACCGCTTGATCGATTTCGACACAATTTCAATGGGACCACCTGGAAAGTATAACCCTTTGAAACAAGGAAGAGAATTTTCTAAGTCGGTTTTGGCGCCTTTGAGTAATCGTTAAACATACATAAAAAAAAGATTCTGTCGAATTGAGAACCTCCTCCTTTTTTGAAGTCGGTTGAAAATTATAATAATAGTTTACTTATATGTTTAAACTTTCAAGGCTCCCCCAGATTTTGAACGGTTGCGACCCCCTTTAATAACATTGTTGTGAAACAATGAGGTACAATCAAATCAATTTATAAACATTTAAATATGCATCTCTGTACAATTGTCACATGGGACATAAAATTATTGCAAGCTCATTGGAAACTCAACTCAAAGTTTTGGAAATAAATGTCTGCAAATTGCACCAGCAATATAAGACACAGCATGGGTCTGAAAAATGTTTTCTGAAGGAATACAACTTTCAATAAAATTTAAATTTTCAACATCAGAAGTGAAGTCATTAAACTGAACGTCTAATTTCGATCTATTAATCAAACTACCAAGCATATTATCAGTATCGGGAGTGCAATTAGCATACAAAGATTGTCCAGTGGTTATATCATTGATTAACAATGTTTTAAATAATGACACAAAATTATGACAGTCAGGATGTGTGCTAGAACCCCCTGACCCCTAATTTGAGAGATATTTTTTTCCAGAGGATCCTGGTTTAGACGCTTGAGGCTCAAGAACATTACACCTTCAATTTTTAATAAATCAGACCAAAGGTGCTTTAAGTACTGTTTTTCGACCGAGCGAAGCGAAGGTCTTTGAGTCTACTTGAGTGAATTTGCACTTGTCCGTCCGTCCGTCCGTCCGTCCGTCCGTCCGTCTGTCAGAGCCTTATAACTTCTGAATTACTGAACGAAATTACTTCAATTTTAGATATAATATGTAAACCGATGGCCTCCAGCCGAAAATGGCTTAAAAAGTTATAAAAATCTTTATTTCAGGGGGGCTCTCATAGAAGCGAATGCGAAGAAAAAAAAAAAATTTTGCGTTTCATAGGTTTACAGTACCTCATTTTAAAGATAATTTGGAACAGAGTACAAAAGTATTTTTTTTTAAATTTTTTTCCTAAAATTGACGAAATGGGGGGCTTTCAAAGTGGAGATTATATTTGACCTCAGAACGGAATAACCATTGAAAGCTGGGGCTTGAAAGTTTTACAATTTTAGCGTAATATCATGTACTTGAACAACAAAATATACTAAAATTAGATAAATGTAATAAGGAAACTAAATTATTTAACTTTTAATGAGCAGCAACAACAGAACTTCACAATGATGTCAATAGATGGCGCTCTCATCTCATATAGCAAATGCAGCTTTATGTAACATACCTATTATTCAATTAAGATTATTATTTAGTCATTTAGCAAACATCAATAAAACTTCACGTTGCAGTTTGTTTTTACATATTTCTGATCGTGTCAATAGTTGACGCTGTGTACAAGTAATTTAATTTGAATGTTCCAAAAAACTATACCTAAGTTTGATTGAGGCCTTGAGGATTTCACTATAACAGTTCCCTAACCTTTACGGGCTACCTATGTTAAGTTAGTTGACACTTTCTGTCAACTTTGTTATTACGAACCTCTACGGGACAACTAAAGGTGAAAATGACATTGGGATGTTAGAATTGTATTTAGGGGCTACCTATGTAAAGAGACTTCTACAAATGGGATGATTTAGGTATGGTTGGTGAAAACGGGCATAATAATAATGTCAATTTTGATCGTCAATTATGGGAAACCGTTACCGCGAGGTCTCAGTTCGGGGCGAACCACTAGTATATCATGAACAAAATTTTTTAACGAAATTGGCTGACTTTCTCTTGAGTCTTTCGCATCAAATTTCATTTATTGTAGCTTTTTCAGTGCATCATTCCAAAACTCTAAATGTGTTGAATTTAAGGACAAAGCATTAGATAGGTTGCTAACATGACGACCAGCGCAATTCAGGCTGTCAAACAAATTGTTCATAAATAAGATGATCTCTGCAGTGAAAAAGCCATTATCAATGTTAACAGATGGAACACAATAATTATGAACTAATAGAAGTTCTTCATACGTGGTCATCTTGTTCGTCAATGCCGAGGACACCTCTTTGCTGAAAACTTGAGCAGCATATTTGACCTGAAATTGAAAGTTAATCGCATTAAGTATAATTTTATATTATTATTGATTGATTATTATTGTCAAATTTCAAGTTTCTAGGCTTTATACTTCCAAATATTTCAAGGTACATAGGTAGCAAGTCCTTTTTGAAAGTTGGATAAAAAATAGCCTATGTTCCAAAGACGTATGTTTATGTTTTTACGCTTTTACGTTTCCAGTATATACAGACAAAAAATTTAAAAAAATGTATACACACACAGGTACAAATAAACCTATCTTTGAAATTACAGACAGACAATTCAATTTTATTTAATAAATAATAAGAGCCCGGCCACACTGCGATTTTCAGATGGATTACAATGCCATCTATCGAAGAAGCGACGAATCATGTCAGGTGTTTAAGTTTGTCCAAATAACTATAATAGATGTCATAGGTATATAGACTCAACAATTAATGCTACCTGGATAATTAAATAATTAACAGATAGCTTTTTTGTTACCATGTAGCTTTCCAATAGGTAGTTTGTAGCACAATCTAGATTTTCAAGATAAAATGTAGAAATAGAAGAGAATTTCTAAATAATAATATTATCAATCTTTGATTTTTAAAATATTTAAATAATTTTAAACTAAAACTCTGTGCAGCCAGTTGATTTTTTTAAGTAAATTATTTTAAAATGTTACCATTCATTTTGAAATACATATTATATTATAGTGTAACACAATTACTGTGCCTTGTGGTCAATATAATGTTAAATTCCAATTCTTTCATACAAATTTTTCATATTCATTTGATACAAGTTTAATAATATACATGAAAAATATATATTTATTCTAATAATAAAAATAAATATATACTAGCTGACAAGGCGATCTTCGTACCACCAACTTATCAAAATATAAAGAATACAATAAGAATATATAAAGAAAACAAAAAACTACCCTAATCCAAAAAAACTATCCTATCTTTCAAGTTGGACCAAATTGTTAAGCAATACTAAGCCAATATATGAATCTTGGAATGGCTCCCACGATTTTCATGAAATTTAGTATGCAGGGGGTTTCGGGGACGATAAAAGAAAATAGATTTACCAAAAAAAATATCTCCATATAATAATCCAGATATTATTTATAACAAGATATATTTACTTGCCTTCATTTTATCATAAAAATTTGGATAGACATGTTTGTCTGTCAGTTTTGTGGCTCTCGCACGACCTATGGCACCATCTTAAGCATACAGCTTTTGGATGAAGTCCCACTGAGCACGCTGAGTTCCAATCAGCAAGTCCTTCTTCTGGAAATTGGTACGGAAACATTTTAATAAATGTGGAACATCATACATGTGGTATAACTTATTTCCGTTAATCATATAATAAAAGATATTATTTGGGATTAAATATTGCTGTGATCAGCTCTTTCAAGATTTTTTTGAAATGAAATGTTTTTATTCCATCCCGAACAAAATAAAAAGCTATAGGTATTGTCCAAGCTAAAATATGCCACGTATAGCATAAAAACTAAAACTTTATCAGCAACATTACTAGTGCGTTCACCACCTCCTAGATCTTCAAAACCCTCAATAACACCTGTATGAAAATTGAAAAACAAATTTTTATTTATTGCCATTTCGTCAAATAGCAATACACATTGTAGCCCAAGTGAATTTTTGTTCTTAGCTGCATATGCCAAGTGTTGAAATATAAATTCATTAATACCTGGTCTCAATGGGATGTTACTTAGCATAGAGGCTATAGTAGATTTAGCTGGTAGTCTTATATTTTTTTTAATCTACAACCTTTTTGTTTTACTCCAGTTAATCTTAATTACCCGCACATAGCTTTTGCTTACGAGGGGTCTCATTTATACCTAATCGAACTCTAGGAATTAAATCTGACTTTATCAGAGATTGACGACATCTAGAATGTGATCTTACATGTACTGGAGTTGTCTGTAAAGCAGATACAACTTTGGGAGGCATGGGATTCCAAGGAATAGGGCTCAGTTCAGTAGCAACTTCTTTATTTATTTGAGATGATTGTTTATTACATTCAACATCAGGTTCCACATGGAATTTACTCATTTGTAGATGTGAACACAGTATGTTTATTACAATCATAGACAGTCTGTGAGGACACGGTTGGAACAATTCTTACTTTGAGATCTTGATCAGGTTGTACAGGAAATACTTGCTAAATATTATAATATTGATTTATAGGGCATGAAGCAATACTTTGTCCAGGTTGCTTTTGCAAATGCAATGTAGGTATTGCATCTAAAGTTAACCTATGATTTTTTAACGACCTACCATTTTCCAGTGACCTACGCGTATATTTCCGGAGGAACGGACAGCGAATTAACCATGCCTTCCACGTAGTTGCATTGGTAAAAGGTACACTACGTAAATAAGAGGTGTTTTTACACCCAAGGAACACAACATTGCTTCATCACGGTTAATAAATAATACTCCAGATCATAGTAAGATCACTAAATCAATATTAAAAAGGATATAAAATAAATAAATATTAAATCCTGTAATATTATCAGCCTGGCGACGGTGTTTCTTCTTTTTTTTTTCAAATTTATTAAACCTGCAAAAAAGAAAATTATTTAGGTACAGAAAAAGATGGACGCCAATAGGGTATTTGACTACTTTTAGAAAATCATCTTAAATTGTTAATAATGCTATGCTAAAGCTAACAAAACGTATATTTCGGCATAATTTTCAGAAACTTTTCATAAAAATCGAGAAATAAATTCAAAAAAATAAATTGCCGCCGAAACGTTCCATTTGCTTTCATGACGTCACAGTTCACATTTCAAACAATGACAAATCCACATCCCATAGGTGGTGTGGACTGTGACGTCATTCGAGATCACGGAACGTTTTCGATCACGTGACCATGGCCGGAATTATAGCAATTTTATTTAATGTTTTCTAATAAAATAAAACTTTATTTTTTAGTTTTGTCGTATGGAATAATGTTTTTAGATAATAATCTTTTAAGCGAAGGCCAAACCGGCGCGTCCAGCTTGCGTCTGCGATCACGTCTGCGGTGGCGATCAGTTGCGACGAATGAATTTGTACTGACTCGTATAGACCGCCGCGTCCCGTGATTGGTAGAGGCGTCCCGCCGCCGCCGCTGCGTCTGCACGCCGCGTCTGCGATCAGATCGTGCTTGCAGAGTCTGCACGCTGGACGCAACGTTTATTTCGTATATTTATAGTGGTTTTTAGGGTTCCGTACCCAAAGGGTACCAACGGGACCCTATTACTAAGCCTACGCTGTCCGTCCGTCCGTCCGTCCGTCCGTCCGTCCGTCCGTCCGTCTGTCAGCGGGCTGTATCTCGTAAACCGTAATAGATAGACAGATGAAATTTTCACATATTATGTATTTCTATTGCCGCTATAACAACAAATAATAAAAATTAAATTAAATTAAAAAAATTGAATTAAAATATTTCCATGGGTACATGAAAATATTTTAATTTAATTTTTTTTAAACGTGGAACCACATTTATGAGGATCGATTCGGATTTTGCCTGTCTGTCATTTTCCATACATTCGTGTACGCATCTAAAAGCCGATTTGATCCGTACACGTTACTATGGAATTTGTCAGTTTTCTATGGGCGAAATCCGAAACGATCCTCACAAATGTGGTTCCACCCTATAAGAGCGAGGCCCGACTCGCACTTGGCCGATTTTTAAGCTTATCGGATACAAATACAGAACCAATAATCAACAAAAACAAGTATCGTTTACTTTATGATACTTCACATGGATGTAAAACATCTTAAAGTCAAACAAATTATTCTGAAGTATTCTGGAGAATATGAAAATAGTAGAAAAAAGTTTCTTCGTCTTCTGCAATAGCCATTAGAAGTAACATTTCTTAAGATTCGCTCAATTCGTCTCCAAATATCTTATAATTTCAAATCCCGTTTCCCGCTAAACCGCACGATTGAGGACACGGACGCTAGGTTGATAGCTTGTTTGATGTGAACGACTTTTGGACGCACACAGTACGCCTTCGTGCACGCCATTGCAGATGCAAATTGAACGCGCCGCGCCGCCCGGTTTGGCCTTTGCTTTAGGATGACACCAAATGAAACGATATTTTTAATATAGTCAAATACCCTATTTGTCCCATTCTAGTCTATGGAATCCATGGTCTCTAGTATATAGATTGTCTATTAAAATTTGCTTGAGTAGCTAGATATTTAATACAGTAGTTTTTTATCAAATAAAATATTAAATTTGACTTCCTCAGTATATTTTATTATAATATTGGTAAATAATTAAATAAATTAATAATACCGGTACGTTACCGGTAACTATTATCTATGACCGGTACAAGCTATGGAAAATGTTGTATAATCTGTTCTAAAATCATTGTGACAATTAATAGAACAAGCTGTCATTTGTAAATGTGTGTGTGAATTCCTCTGTTTGAGTTACTACCTGGCCAGAGCGAGATGGAGCTGACTATATGGACCATTCATTCAAGAAAGTTGAGATAGATTGATACATCTACGAGACCCTCCAGTAGGACCGGGCTGGTGTTCGTGGTCTATGATTACTCTAGGAGTAATAGTGTTCTGTGACTGTGAGTTTGTATTCTGTGCAAAGAGTAAATAACCCTTAGCAGGTCCAAGACCATACTTGTCCACTGTCAAAAATTACACTGGTTGGTCCAAGAACAAACTTGTCCACCATTTCCCGCTTTTATTTTATCCATAAAAATAAAACCTTTTTGAACCATCAAGCCAAATTAGCCATTATGATAATGTTCCGGAAGAAACGGGCTACAAATTGCTCAGATTCGTCATGCAATACTAGGCAGGAGTTAGAAAAAAAAAAATATTTTCGACGCGCCATAGATACGCAGATCAAAAACAGATCGTTTTTCTGAGGTGAATTTTCAATTGGTGCTCTTTGTGTGTATTACGTGGTTTTTTGCGACGCAAAATTGTAAAAGGTGAGTTTAATTAAACTAATTATGAGGTTGTTTTATGCGTATCTATTCGTTTTCATTTATGTTTTGTACTTACTTAAAAAGTGGACTATCCCAAATTGTTTACAACATTGTTTACACATTTTGAAAAAGTGAAATTACAAAGTAATTTAACATTTTCTGGTTAAATCCTGTTGCATTGTAGCGACAATATCTTAAAATATCATTTCAAAACAAAAGAGAGCATGCAGAGACATCTAAAAACCCAAATTTATAATTTTCATTACGTATACTAGTGAAGCTCACCCAAAGCCAGGCGATGTTAATTTAGCATGGAATTTTATTAATTAGACTTATATTTTATACTAGCTGATGCCCGCGACTTCGTCCGCGTAGATTTAGCTTTTAAAATCCCGCGGAACTTCTGGGATAAAAAGTAGCCTAGATGTCACTCTCCAGGTCCTAAGTACCCATGCAAAACATCACGTCGATCCGATGCTCCTCCTTGCTGCGTGTTGGAGGACAAACCATCAAACAAACTTTCACATTTATGATATTAATAAGGATTGTTTTCCAACTTTGTGTTTAGCTCGCTTACCGTGCATCCACACCGCAGTTAACTTTTGTAGATCAACGTTTCCAAGTGTTACTCAGCAACAAGACATCAAAAAGTTATTTTTTGTTAATATATGTTGCCGTGTTAGTTTATGTTGCCCAAAACAGTCAACATTCTCTAACAATCGATAACATATCCGTTGCCTGCAGCAGTTGGAGAACATATGCCGGGCTACTTGATTGTTGCCGAAAGTTATTCTATGTTATATTTTGTTAATTTATGTTAGTGGCGGTGTAGAAGCGATGAGTAACAATCAACATATAGTAACAAGTAGCCACAAAAGTTAGAAATAGTTACCTAATGTTACCGTGTTGCACAGTGTTGCTCCACAAAAGTTAACTGCGGTGTGGATGCACGGTTAGAATTTTCTTATGAGTTAGTTAATTCAATAGCGCCCCTATTGTCCATTTACAAAGTACACTCTATATCACTAACATTGTTCAAACACATAAAGTCCATATAAAGTCCTTTTATGTATAACACTTGCTTCTGCCCGTGACATCTGGAATAGTTTAATAGTGGAATAGTTTATTGGTCAATTCAATAGCACCCCTATTGTCCATTTACAAAGTACACTATATCACTAACATTGTTCAAACACATAAAGTCCATATAAAGTCCTTTTATGTATAACACTTGCTTCTGCCCGTGACATCTGGAATAGTTTAATAGTGGAATAGTTTATTGGTCTTAGCGTTATGATATATAGCCTATAGCCTTCCACAATAAATGGGCTGATTCTCAGATTCTGATTTGTTTCTTTTTTCTTTCAATTCTATTAAAATCGTTCAGTGTTAGATAAAATAAAATAAAAATAGCCTTTATTTCAGTCAATAAGTTACTTTCTAAACATTCAGTGTTAGATAGTAACACTGAAAGAATTTTTCAAATCAGACCAGTAGTTCCTGAGATTAGCACATTCAAGCAAACAAACAAAGTCTTACGCTTTATATATTAGTATAGATTAATATATATTTTTATGGGTTTGTTGGCAGGATGAGTCAATTGACAGACGGCAATGTGGAGAGAAGAGGCAGACGGGGGAGAGGACAGGCTGTAAGGGGAGTGAGGTTTTTGAAAGGTATATTTTTTTAACAATGTTTGTTGATTCTCCACTTATCATAAGAGCCACAAGTTGACCTACATGAAATAAATAATTTTGATTTTTTTTAACAATAATAAATCAATTTCTTTTCTTCATTACTTTTATTCTAAGTATTAATTGTTTTTCCTTGGGCTAAATCACTGCACATTTATATCTTTTTCAAATTATCTGTAATAATTGTTTTTTTTAAGGTTCCTTATCGGGTACACAACCCGAGGAGACACCAGTACCCTCCATGACCTCCCTCTGGAGACTGCCTGTTTGAGAGTATAGGTTTACATTTTCTGTTTCAGTTTAACCTTGGAAGAACCTTCGTGTTCCGGGGGGGCGGGAGGGGGGCCATGACGTAGTGGAGCAAGTTCCAGAAGCTGCTCCATCTCTTGCTGCCTTAGTATATTTATATCTTTATTAATTTAGATAATTAACATCTTCACTGTTGAAATGGTGAAGGAAAACATTGTGAGGAAACCTGCACACCTGAGTGTTAAATTACTCTACTGGTCTCGAGTTCAAACACTGTTCCTTTCTGACTTTTACTCTAACTATTCACACCTTAAGAGAACATCTATCTATCATATCAAAGTATAGCCGAGTATTGGTCAATTTATTTTTATGAATACCTAGTTTTGTCTGTCTTGTCGTCACCTTGTCTGTATATGATTTAAGCAAATAAAGAATTGAATTGAACATGTTTCCTTTATTATCCCGCCTCTCATCTAGGTAAGGGCTCCTTTTTGGACCACTCTTGGCCATAATATGTTTGAGTTAACCGTGCAAAGCGCCCCCTGTCCAGAAACGAGCCCTTACTGTACAAAATTCAAGTAATACTTCTTCTTCTTCTGGGCTGGTTTCCACACGTAATCCGTGATGGTCTGTTGTGTTGTTACTCCAACCATCCCAGATCTCAACAGAGGCCTAGTAGGCCGCCCATGTTGCCAAGGGCTTCTTGAAGTGAAGCTGGAGATCCGAGGTGGTTCTTGTGTTGTTCTTCCACGCCCGTGCATGACAAGAGCACGTGCGTGGGTGTTTCAACTTTCATCTGCCTTCATGCAGGCCCTGCACAGAGGACTGTAGGTGACACCTATAATAAAAAGGTGTTTGTTTAGTGGGCTGTGCCCCGTTATGATTCCCACCACCTTCCTGAGTTTATCTCTGTCCAGGCGGAGTAGTCTGTTTGTTAGTTGTTTGTCTAGATAAGGAAAGGCTTCCTTAGTCTGCTTGCAGTCTGTTGCATTCTACCAAAGTAGGGAATGCTCTGAGTGTTAGTTCATGCAACCATGTCTTGTACTCACTGAAGGGAATGGGAATGATTTTTAAAGTTTTTTACCTGTCTGTTAATTATAGCTGTAGTTGCTGTTAAGATGCCCACACACTCTGCTTGGAAAACGGAGTTATCCTTACCAAGTGTGTGACTTATCTTCATGTTGAGTTCTTGGCAGTAAGCTCCAGCTCCTGTACCAAGTTTGGTTTTCGATCCATCAGTGTAAACTTCTATTGTATCTTGAAATGCTTTATGAAAAGTGTTGCTTTCAGCATTTATTTTGTAGCTCATACATACTTACCATCTTTAGTTATTTTAATATTTTTAATTAATTAAAATATTAATTATCACAGGAATTCACACACCATAGACGATTTTTTTTTTCGTTACCAACACAGATTAGAGGATACTACGTATCAGATGGCTCACGGCCATACAAATTTTTAACCCTTATAATCAAAGCCAGTGATTGGCTGGCTGCATCATTTTGCTGTAACCAATAGCATAGCATTTGTTTTTTTTTAAGATTGGTGCTCTGGGTAATTATTTTTTGTGAAAATAAGCTTTGGATACTTGCATTTTGGACTCTTTTACAGTCCCGGTCATGGAACTAGGAATTACAACTACGCCTGTCCCGGCATCCCCCTACTATAGGTAATATATATATATATATATATATATACCTCCCCCTGTAGGTACTATAGGTTCAAATTATGTCTAGCGCATACATACAACTCTTACATCGAGGCTATTGATTAACATTTGGACAAATATCAATCAAACGCTCAATTTGTATTGCAGTATATTAATGCGCTCAAAAACAACAAAATAGTTGTAAAACTAAAACTTGTATGTATGCGATAGCCTTAAGGGTCTAAGTAATAAAACAGTTTTCTTCAAATATTTATTTATTTCTCTTTTTCAATTTCTTTTTAAATTTGATAAAAACATACTGTTGCATTTCTTTGCCATCTAGTCTAGCAATATCTGATAAAATTTTATTTATAGTATTGCACCAATTTAAAATACACATTTTTATTGTGTACTAGCTGATGCCCGCGACTTCGTCCGCATGGATTTAGTTTTTAAAACTCCCGCGGGAACTCTTTCATTATGCGAGATAAAAAGTAGCTCTCCCGGTCTGAGGAACAACTACTACATCCTAATGGATTTTTTGCATGGGTATAGTAATCTATACCCATGCAAAAAATCGCATCAATCCGCTGTTCTGTTTTTTTTTTTAAGTATCCTATGTCCGTCTCCTGGTTCTAAGCTACCTCTCCACCAATTTTCAGCCAAATCGGTTCATCCGTTCTTGAGTTATAAATAGTGTAACTAACACCACTTTCTTTTATATATATAGATGAACGCAAGGTGTGAAGTACTTTTTTTTTATGAGTTTGACAACTTATTAATTCATCATTATTAATTTTAATGTGCGTGCTAATTGTTTAGAGTTGATGGCAATGCATCTGAAAAATAACAATTTGTTTATCATAAATTATCAATATTATATTGTTATCCAACACATTTCATATTATTAAGGCCCAATTTCACCAACGTAAAATAAGTCTTATCCGAGCATAAATTTGATATTCTGACAGTATTTTCAATACAAGAACTGTCAAAACACCCAATTTATTCCTGTATCTTAAATAACGGTAACTTAAATATCAAATGTTAATCTGCGAGGTTGCTGGTAATATGTAAGAAATAAAAAGTTATATGTATTGACTACCTGATGAAATACTTAGTTTGTTGACATACTGCAGTAGAGTTATCTATCAATTTCCTTTTAACATTCTTTTGTCCTTCACTGTATTACATACAGTCTTTTCTTTGAGGAGTGGACAAAAGTTTCTCTGAAAATAAAAGTTACTTATGTATAATTAAATATTCATATTTTTTATGAAATAATTGTTTGGACCTAAGTTTGTATAGAACTTACGAGCAAAGAGATGAAAATAAAGATTATTACCTGATGAAATATTCTGTAGTACAGTGTTCCACCAATCTTCTTTTGGAAGTAGATGGCACTGCTTCTGAAAAACAACAGTTTGTTTATTATAAATATATATCATCAACATTATATTATTAAAGCTAAAATTATAATTTTGAGTGTGGACAATCAGTACCTATGGCAAATTTAAATAATGTTTATCCGCAAGGTTGCTGGTTATATGTAAGATAATTTAAGTAATACCTATATTGTAGATGATTAACCAATTTTCAACCCAGTTTCAATCGAAGTCAGTAACTAAATAATTTTCTCAAATAACAGTTAAAAATATTTTCTCACCTAAAAGCCCCTTATTATTACTTGATGAATGTGATATTTGCAGGTCTTGTTTAGAATAGTCATAATGTATCATACGAGCATAGCAATGATTTTGAATCTCTGGTCCTGAAAATAAAAGGGATTCATTTATAATCCTAAGAATTTATTAACAAAGCTTCTAAACTACCTATGCTTTAAATAGATTATTCACCTTGCTGATTCTGAATCAAGGCATTACATATCTACTTAAGCATATATACAAAAAAAACTAAATTTCAACAACACTTAGTGTCTTCAGGATCCTCCAGAAGAGTGGATGGAGTGCCACTAAGGATCTCAGATTCCAAGAATAATGTAGGAAATGCTGTTCCAATAATACGTTGATTTTTGTGTCACGAAACGTATTTCAAAGTGCTTATGACACACTTGCAAACGCCTAAGTTCGGTAACACTTTTATGTTGCAAATCGTCACAATTAACCCACTTTTGGAGTCCTTTCTCACATTGTGGAAACATAATATGTAATATAGCGTCCTCTCGCGAATTATTACAACCAGGCACACAACACTTGCAATACATCTCAATAAATTGAGATATCAGTTGCTATTATGGGAACAAATATACGGTAATTAATCAACGCAACCACTCTGAACTCACAAATCACCATTATTTTAAAAACCTTATTTAAAAACAAATAAAATAAATGCCAACTCCAAACTAAAATGCCGTCGGGTAAAATGTCAGTCTGTTAGAGATCACAGAATAAAATACGTAGTCGTAATTCCTAGTTCCATGATAAAATGGATGTCACAGATGGTCACGTGGTGTTCAGAATTGTCAAACATCATTTTGCTACGGATTTTGTAGGGCTATGGAAATTTGTAGGGCCGTGAACTGCCCGTGGTTACCAAGGAACACCAAGGAACATACTACTACTATAACCCAGAGTTCGCTACGATGCACGGTACACGGGCCCCTGCACCATAGAGTAAATGCAATTGCACTTTTCTGCATCGCAACGTACCTCATAGTCAATGCGACCACAGATGAAAGATACTTTTTGTTCAGATGCGCCTGTTGTAGAAGGTGGTAATTCTTATTGATTATTTCGAGTTTTAATGCTTTATGATTTATTTCTGTAATTCATTCATGTAAACCAGGTATCTAACTTTGCAATTAATGCAAATAATAGTATTTGTAAGGGTAAAATTTCAGTTTTTTATGGGTTTTAAAATAAAAGAACGAAAAAAATCGAAACTCTTAGATTTCATCCAGGATTGTTTTTATTTCATACCGTTTGTAGACATATAACAAAGATAGCCAAGTAGGAAATTTCATCTAGTTTTTAAAAACATATAATTTATACAAGTTGTAATAATAATATTTGAAGAAAAACTTGAAAAACTGCTAAGAGAGAAAATGGCGCGAAATTGAAATGCGCGCCTGGACCTTCCACTGTAATTCGATACATTTGACAGATGTCATTCTAAGGGATAAATACCTACGTATATCGTATCCTCTAATCTGTGATAAATACCTAGGGCAATTCTGTGCTTGAAACACAGAACACTATTAAGGTGGAAACAAACTATCGGACGCGGCTGACGGACGCGGCTTACGGACGCGACTTATAGGGGATCGGCAGGCTTATTATGTAAAATTAAGCGATCAGCGATAATCGCGCAGTCATTGCGCAGTAGACGCGCGATCGATCGCTCGATGTGAAAAATAATCGTATTACCTAAGCGATCGCTTGCTAATGGTTCGAAATGCACTTTTCGCGATGAAACTAGCGCCACTAGCAATTTGGTAGCAATAATTGGAACTAAATAAATGTTATTTTGTAAACAGATCACAGCTGATTACATAGGTACCTATGTTATGTTTTCAGTTTTGTTTTTATCAAAAAGTAAAGTGAAACTACAGGAATTTCATTTTAAATGTGTTCCTATTTAAATCTTGTGGTCGTACTGCAAAGAATGAAAAAAAACTCTCCTTTACAAGCGTCTAGAGTGGTTTTAACTTTTTATACTGTTAAAAATTACCAATTCAATACCAAAAAAAAAAGGTTTTGAGTGGCCCTTCAAATTATTTCATCGTTTTGTTCAATTTTCGAGACAAGCTCTCAACTTAGTGTTCATTCGTATCCCAAACGTGAAACGATTCTCGTGTACCTATAAGAATAAAAAGTTTTATTTATTTTTATTTAAATATGGCCAATAGAGTGTCGAACGACCAACTGGAGGAACTGTTAGACTTCCTTGCTGATCATCCCGCTTTAGCTAAAGGAGTTGGGCTTGGAGCAAGATCTAAGGAAACTGTCGATAAGCAATGGGACAGTCTTGCTACAAAGCTCAACTCCTATGGCTCTGGATCATCTAAATCTGGAGAACGATGGAAAAAGGTGAGCTCTATTATTTTGTAAAAATTGCTTTCGTGACTTTTGCTCCTTTATAACGAGTAGGTAAATTAAAATCCTGCATGTCAATCACATTCAATGAGGTATCTAGTGGAGTTGTTTTAGTTAAGTATGTACTACTTTTCTTGTTATAGTACTGGGCTGACATAAAACACAAGACGAAAACAAGATTAGCAAAGAGACGAGGGGACGCTTTGGGTACTGGTGGTGGTCCAAGCAGCCAAGAGGACCTTTCAGAAATTGAAAAGAAAATCTTGGCTATCATCGGGGAGCAAGCTGTGTTTGGTGACAGTGAACACAGAATTCCATTTGTAAGATTTTTTAAATAGCTTTTTTAATGTTCCGTACCCAAAGGGTACCAACGGGACCCTATTATTAGCCTACGCTGTCCGTCCGTCCGTCCGTCTGTCAGCGGGCTGTATCTCGTAAACCGTAATAGATAGACAGATGAAATTTTCACATATTATGTATTTCTATTGCCGCTATAACAACAAATAATAAAAATTAAATTAAATTAAAAAAATTAAATTAAAATATTTCCATGGGTACATGAAAATATTTTAATTTAATTTTTTTTAACGGAACCCTAAAAGAGCGAGGCCCGACTCGCACTTGGCCGATTTTTATTAGTGAATATCACTCCTTATTATAAATGTTTTTTTTTTAGATGAGTAAAGAGTTTCCAGAACAAGGGATTTCCCAAGAAATACTTATAACTGGTAAGCTATTGTGTATATAAATAACACATATGTTTAAAAATAACTTTTATTTACTACATATACCTTAAGGCTACATGACAAATTGTTACATTAAATTTCATAATTTTTTTAGTGTTATACAGGTATGCAAACTTTTTACTTAGTCAAATTAATTAAAAATAATCCAATTAGTTGAATGAACAGTGGGTGGATTTGTACATCATTTATGATTAGGTATGATAGATTTTATTATGCATTTAACACAACTTTCATTTTAGGTAATATAGGAGATAATCTGCCCGTTACTGTGGTCTCACCTTCCACAAGAGGGCAAACGTGCAGACTATGTAAGTGTTATAATATGATTATTTATTTATGAAATATGTTTCAAAACTTATACCATTTATATCTTAATGTCTCAAACCTCTGATGAATAAAAATGTCTGTCTGTTAGTACCTATCTTTTTTAAATTATTTTTAGAATATTCAGATTAATAACATGCACCTACTACCTCTCAGTATTAAAATCATTTTAAATTTGATTGTTCTAACAATAAACTTTGGTTATTTACAGACACTTCAGAAATTCCAGAGATTGGTTCTCAATCAACAAAAAAGGTCTCAGAAACAAGTATACCTGAGCCGGAGCCACTTGAGATACCACTGACTGGTATAACTTATATATTAAACAAAAAAGTTAGTTTCCTTATTAAATACATAAAGCTTCTAACTAAAATCATATTTTTATTATTTTACAGGATTAGAGAGTCCTGTGGCTCGACCACACATTGATCGTCCACAAAAACGCAAAAGATCTTATATATCTAATACAACTGGTAAGTTCACTGTTAATTTTTCATCATCATCATCATCATTATCAACCCATCATCGGCTCACTACTGGGCGAGGTCTCCTCTCAGAGAAGGGCCACAGTCCACCACGCTGGCCCAATGCGAATTGGCGGACTTCACACCCCTTCGAGAACATTATGGAGAACTCTCAGGCGTGCAGGTTTTGTTTTGTTTCACGATGTTTTCCTTCACCGTTAAAGCATGTGATATTAAATTTCTTAAACGCACTTAACTTCGGAAAGTCAGGGTACGTACCCAGGATCGAACCTGCGACCCCCCGAAAAGGAGACCACAGTCCTAACCACTAGGCTATCACTGCTTATATTAATTTAATTAATTAATTATGTTAATTTTTAGAGCTTTATAATTATAAACATTATATAATTATTGTATATAATATAATAAAACATTGTTGAATTACAGTTCAATCAAGAATTGATCCTGAATGGATCAAAGAATTAGAAAGTCGTAGGGTAGAGGCGGAGACCAAGCTTGCTGAGGCTGCTCTCATTATGGCAGAATCGTCTCGCACACAAGCTGAGGTAGCCAAGGTGCAAGCAGATACGATGCGAACACTTGTGGACCTTATTCGTGTGCAGAACGAAGACGTACGTGCATTGATGGAGCTGGCACGAGAGCAAGCGAGCGTATCAGTCAATAGGGAATCTAATCTTAATCTAAACTAATAGTTTTATAGTCTTCTTCTTCTTCTTTATCAACCTATAGACGTCCACTGCTGGACAAAGGTCTCCTGCATGGACTTCCTCTGGCTTCGGTCTTGCGCCGCTTGAATCCAGCGACTCCCTGCGACTCGTTTGATGTCGTCGGTCCACCTAGTAGGGGGTCTGCAAACACTGCGTTTCCCGGTGCGGGGTCGCCACTCCAGCACCTTTGGGACCCCAACGACCATCAGCTCTTCGAACTATGTGCCCCGCCCATTTCCACTTCAGTTTTTTGAAACTGAAGTTTTACAGTAGTCTTCCTAAATTTAAAAAATCCTAATTTCATAGCAACAGATCCAGTTAGTTTGATCTGCACAGCTTGCTGGATCTTAGCACCTATTTCTCTAGACCCTTTTCTTTTTCGTTTTCCTCCAACTAACTAGTTTTCTTTTTATTATTTGCAAGCTGTGACAATCTCTAAGTGGGTCTACAATACTGTAATATATGTTTTTCTTTTTGTTTAGTTTATTATTAAGATTATTGTAACTTGTCGATTGTCCTATTAAATAAATAAAGTATGATAGATCTACTTTAGGCTCTGTACAAAGTATAAAATAAATGTATTTTTCAATATTTAGTTTTTTGCTTTGTCAATCTATAAGTTTAAGAATTATACTAATATTATACAACGAAAGTGTGTTTGTTGGTTTATTCTTCAATCATGCCGCAACAGAGCTAAGCTACTTTTTTGCATGGGTATAGTTGAGGACCTGGAGAGTGACATAGACTACTTTTTTACCCGGAAAATCAAAGAGTTCCCGAGGGAATTTAAACATTAGATCCACGCGGACGAACACATGGGCATCAACTAGTTTGAAATATTACTTAATTTTTTTATTACAGAAGTAAAAAGACATATTATCATAACTAAATTAAATTTTTACTTAAGTAATAAATATCGTTTTACAAATATTGTGTATATGCGTACTGAAAAAATTTTTATATAAACAATATCATCATCATCATTCATCATTAGCAACCCATCAACAGCTCACTACTGAGCGCAGGTCTCCTCTCAGAGAAGGGTTATAGGCCTGATAGTCCACCACGCTGGCCCAATGCGAATTGGCGGACTTCACACACCTTCGAGAACATTATCAAGAACTTTCAGATGTGCAGGTTTCCTCACGATGTTTTCCTTCACCGTTGAAGCAAGTGATATTTAATTGCTTAAACGCACTTGACTCGGAAAAGTCAGAGGTGCGTACCCGGGATCGAACTTGCGACCCCCCAAATAGGAGACCACAGTCCTAACCACTGGGCTATCACTGCTTCTATAAACAATATAACATAATTTATTCAAGTTATTAATAAAATTGTTAACTTAAAAATATTTATTACTAATATTTACTTTATAATTATTATTTACAAAATATTTTATTTACTTTTCAATATAACAGGCAAAAAGACAAATAAATATTAAATAATATGTAAGAGACTAAACAAACAATCCTACATAATATAATATAATACCTACCTAACGAAAAAAAAAATTTAATTTACACAATACCTACACCAAAGTTAACTCTAGTTATTATTACTTTTATATACTTACTTACTTACCTATATATTTTACAATTTTTTATTCCTAATCAATTACTCTCAGACAAAGACAAAATGTATGATTTAGTATAATTCTTACATAATTATTAATTACCTAATGAAAAAGACATTTTAGTTACACATTAAACAATACACCAAGTACTACATAAGTAATTCAAATTATTAAATAATTTGTATCTTTAAAATATTTTTGCAATTTTTTTATTAGGTACAATTAATACTATACTCTTGGAGCTGACCACAATCTTTGCACAATCCTATCTCTTTGTAGTCGCCCACTGGCCAAGAGCTGTTGTTCTGTATCAGCAGCCACAGCTAGAGGTGTTCGTGGAACTTGACGGTGCAAATCTTGTTCGGATTCAGCATGTGGCAAATGGGGTATTGGTAGCCGATGTCTATTGCAAATGTTATGCAACACAGCACAGGCATTAATGATCATGGCCACCATGTGGTGGTCATAATGCAATACTCTGTGTGCCAATAGACATCTCCAACGCGCTTTTAGAACTCCAATGCAACGCTCCACTGTATTTCTGGTACGACAGTGAACATTTGTGTAATGCTCATCTGGACTACCAGGTTCTGCGTTCACAATTGGAGTTAAAAGCCATGGCCTCAGTGGATATCCAGAATCACCTGTAAATAACTAAAACTTAATAAATTTATTCTTTTTATAGTACTGTCATAATATTAGTTAGTCTACATACCAAGCAACCAGACATTTTCACCACTACTATGAAGCTCTTGGAGGTGATTCTGTATTTCTCCATTTCTCCAAATGTATGCATCATGAGTAGCACCGCCAAATGATGCATCAATGTGTAGAATATTTAAATCACTGTCACATATCTGGAAAAATACATTTTATGTAAATGGATTTAAATTATTATCATATAAATTAAATTAATTATATTTATCACTTACTATTTGCACATTTCTTGAATGGTAATGTTTCCTATTAAAAAATCTCTCCTCATGCTCTGTTGGTTTAACCAGGGCTACATGGGTACCATCTATACAACCCAAGCAACCGGGAAAACCAAATTTGTTTGAAAAGCTGAAATAAAATTAATTAAGAGTCAAGAGCTTATAGAGTATATAATATCTATAATTTTTCTTTCTCTCTAGTTCTTACCCATTAATTATTGCCTGTCTTTCTTGCTGAGAATGAGGGAAATGTATATACTTTGCAAGTATACTGTGTCTATTTAATGCCCTAGTCACTTCTTTTACAGCATTAGACACACTAGCTTGACTGAGGCCATGTAAGTAGCTCATGCCAATAGGTTTCTGATATGACCCTGTGGCATAAAATGAGAGCGCTGTGAGCACCTGTAACATTATTATTAATTTAGAAAATTGGTATGGCCACAGGCCAATTACACTACTAATGAATATACTACTAATCTTATAACCTCTATAGAGTTCATAAAGGACAACACCGAGATAGTATAAGTTTACTTACTTTACATTCTACAGAGATTTTTGTTCTCCTTCTAGACCGAGCCATGAATGGCTTTACTTCTGAGCACAAATCCTTAAACAACTCTTTAGTGAGTCTGTAGTTCGCTTTGAAGTCTGTGTCGGAAAGTGCCAAAGCTTTGGCTTGGTCCCGAAGGCTACGTCTCAGCCTTGCCGTATTGCGGCTGCTCTGCCTTTGGATCTCAAAGTTCTCACCTTCTAGTGCTTCAAACAATAAAAATGCACGAGCCATGTCGAATGCAAATGTCTTGATAAAAATAATTCTAAGTAGGTACCTAAGTATATAAAAAGTAACCTAACTACACACACTAATTACAATTAATCTACGGCAAGTAATACAATTCTTAATTAAACTTCACTTTTTATAGAAAATACGCAATAAATGAGAAAACTGCACCAAACTATCGGTAAGCAATAGGTAAACAAACACTTATATGCTAATCGCAATCTGACAGATTAAATTGTTACTTGATTGCTAACGCGTCGCTCTTAAAAGTCTTACGTAATACGACGAAAACTTTACAAGTCCATAGACGGAAGATGCACATTTAGTTCACCGATTGCTCTACAGAGGCAGCACTGTCGCTTGTTTGCTATGGCTTTGCAATCGTCGATACATAATACGAATTTGCGAATAAACAGCAAAAATTGTACAATATTTGCGAATCGCTAATCGTTTGCTTTTAGATAATAACCCCGCTGGTTACTAAATGTGCACTGAACTGTGCAAACTATCGGACGTAAGTCGCGGACGTGACCTTGAGCGTTCGGACTCATGGTTCGGACGTCCGAGAGCTATCTGGCCACAGAACACTATTACTCCTAGATCTGGCCCGCTGGATGCGAAAACGTCCGCGGACGCTATGCACGGGGTGCGGGACGCATCCGTGCGTCAGAATGACCACAGAGAAGGACTTTAATGAATATTCGGGAGCTCGCACGTTCGTGCCAAAGAGAATATAAAGTACACTACGATTTTACGTGCGTGACATTAGTGATTAAATTCTGCGGGCAAGCCGTCACAAGATCCTTTTAATGCATTTTCAATAGATTACATTAATGCCATTTCACTAGACATGTTTCTTCGACGAAGAATCTTCGTCAACAGCAAAGACCATCAATTAGACATAGTCGTAATTCCTTGTTCCATGTAATAAACACTGTGTCTGTAGAATATTCTGGGGTTGGGTCTGTGGGCGCTCGGACGAATCCGCAAGACGCGTCTTAACGACTGTGCACACTTATCAGTCGCGTCCGTAAGCCGCGTCCGTCAGCCGCGTCCGATAGTTTGTTTCCAGCTTTACTGTCCGCGGGTGTCACGCTCACAGAACACTATTACTCCATGATTACTCCTAAGTCCTAGCGGTACCTCCTCCACGAGTGAGTACCTAGATCCAATGATATTATTAAGTTGTTTGATGCGAGCCCTTTGATTTCGTCCACCGCTTTTCTTGCCCACAAGCTTGATGTCGTCGCAGGCACTACAAATTAACTTTAGTCGAATGGTTAACAATGTTAACTTATCTGCGAGTGTCAGGCCGTAGTTCGGAAGTAGGTGATTTGTCACTCCGTGCTGCGGAGAGCACGTATAGCCGTCGGTCCTGCGCCTGATGTCTTTCTGCTCATGTCGGATTTCCGTCCCATCTGGCTATGAGAGTAAGGAAATAGAGAGTGCACCTGCGTTTCAGCACACACCTGTGCACTGTAATATTATCTTCAGCTCAGATGGCTAGTATCTCTGGAAGTTAGTCACCAACCACGGTCATGCGGACATTATCATTGCATACTTCAATATTTGTATCCATTATTAGAATTGTAGGAATTCTAATAATGGATACACAGGGCCACAGCTCAGAGACAAAACTGTCTACAGGAAGATAGGTCCCTTCTGGGCAGAAATGAGAGATCTTTGTTTATGTGTCTCACACGCACACAAACACACTCCCACTATTTAAACTTAATGTTACCGTTTTAATCTACAGGTTCCCCAGTGACTCGCATCTCCGTGCTGCCTGGCTCAGAGCCCTCGGCAGACAAGACACCCCCCTCCCAGACCCTGCTGTGGTCTGCTCGCAGCATTTCCTGAACGATGACATGTATGAAACGGAAAGTGGCTCAAGGCAAATTCGTGCTGGTGCGATTCCGTCAACGGTGCAGGTAACTTTGACTGCTAGTAGTCCCCTACTACCTGCCCTAATTTTGTAATCTGTTCAAGTCTTTGAGAGTCAAGAGTTTTTCCATTTATTCCACCTTTCCACATTGTTAGGTGTGTAGTTTAATTTTTATTGAAATAAGATTTATTTTTATGTTAATTATCAAACTGTTTGATTCATCTATGACTCACAATGTTACAACCTATTTTTCAAATTTACCCATGTCCACTGACTTATAGCATGGACTCTCATCATCATCATCAACCCATCATTGGCTCACTATTGAGCAAGGTCTCTTCTCAGAGAAAGGTTATAGGCCATAGTCCACCATGCTGGCTCAATTGCTGGCGGTGGCAAGCGAATTGGCAGACTTCACACACCTTTGAGAACATTATGGAGAACTCTCAGGTGTGCAGGTTGTCCTCACGATGTTTTTCTTCACTGTTAAAGCATATGATATTTAATTGTTCAAATGTACTTAACTTCGAAAAGTCAGAGGTCCCCAGGATCAAACCTGCAACCCCCCGAATAGGAGACCACAGTCATAACCACCGGGCTATCACTGCTTCACACAAACTGCACAGACTCTATAAGGACAATATTCAATCAACTGAGTTGCTTAAGAAGATGTACATAAAAGAGTTAAGATCTATGGTTTATAAAAAAAAACTGTAATAGCTTACAAACGATTATTTGTACAAATAGTTAAGTTTTAGTAGGGGAGTTAGATTTTTTTTATCAGATCGCTACATGTAAACTCTTTGAGCGTTAAAGTTTAATACTCAAAGGGCTACCCAAATATTGGCACATTTTGACTGCTTGTTCAGTGTTCAGATAAATTATAGTTATTAGAATATTGTAGAAATATAATCTAATATTGTTTTTTGTGTTTCCAATTGCATTAAACAATAACATTCAGCTTTATTATTCTAACTTGTCACTAGCTGTACCCAGCATGTGTTGCAATACGACGTAATATGTAAAGAAATTATATTATAGCTGATATTGTGGCCAGGAACCCTCGCGGGCGTCCCCAGAGCACCCTACCAAAGTTTCATCACAATCAATGATTTCGGAATGCATAGAGGACAAACATACAAACATTTGTAACGTGTATTTTATTTTCATAATACACGCCACATAAAAATAACCTCGAAGTTGGTTTGTTTACCTTTTTCTGACATCAGTCTGTGACAGTTAGACACAGATGATGTAATGGTTCTGTTTGTTTGCCTTTTTGACATTAGTCTGTAACAGAATAGGCTCAGAGAGTGTATTAGATGCGACCACAGAGAGGATTTTCACTTGATCTGTTACTCTGGGTTGGGAATTCACTTTTCTTTCCCTGTTGGCGAACTCAACACATAAATATATTTCTGAAGAAATAATATCGAATTTCGCTATGCGAAACTTATTTATTGTTTAATATTAATGTGAAGGCGTCGAATTGACGGTAAGTGACCTTTACTTGCGAATATAAATTGCGTTTTTATTGAGTATAGGAAGTAACAACGTGTTCCGTTTGTTACAGCCTTCGGTTTCAGCCTTCAGCCTTCAGCTTCGGCTTCAGCCTTCAGCTTTCGGCTACAGCCTTTAGCCTTCAGCTTCAACCTTTAACGTTGCCTTTTAACGTAGCCTACGTGCTTTTTTTCGTATTGGCACGTTTTTATTATGGCCATTACTTTATTGGACTGATTTATTGAAGATTCCAATCGATATCAGACAAAGTTTGACGTCTGACCAGCACCCCGATTCAGAACATTTCGATAACTTCCCGTTTCGATACGATTAGATATCGATCTCGTATCGAAAATTTTTTGTCGTGCGATTCAGAACGTTCGGTTAGAGAATTCGATTCGATGTCGACTACACTAGCGGCACGCTATGATGGCCGGTTTGACGTTTGTCCGCTCATGAAGTTCCGTATTAATTGATAACGACTTTGAAGGAAATAATTGTATTACTTTATTGACGATAGTGATGTGCAGAGATTCATAAATTTTATCGAATGTAGTTTTAGGTTTAGGACTCAAAATTTATTTATTAAATTGATTTCTAAAATGTATACAAGTGTAGAAAAATCAGTTTGCACCATTTAAGGGGTGAATGTACTTGTGAATATGAACAATTTTCACTATGTGGACAAACCTCTGAAATCGCAAAAAAATATCAGCAGTTTCATACAAAAGGTAAAATTTTTATTTTTATATGATATATACCACAACTCGGCATTTGGTTTTCTAAATTGAAAATTTTTAAAAATGGAATCTAATACGATCGTCACATAGGATCGCTGGCTAGCACAACTACTACCTCCGGCAAACTCGCGTCAATGCTCAATGCAAAACAAAGCAGTTTCGAATTGACGTTGCTTCGAAAAGTATAAACTGTCAGTGCAATGCGATTGTGATATAGTTTTGACCTGGCTTTGGATTTCAAATATTGATACTGCATTACTGTTGACCCTTGCTCGTTAATTTGGACTCTGTTCAAGCCCTTTGTTGTGGATTTCGTCGATATGACCGAACGTACGCAGAGAACTGTTCTAAATAGTCAGACACGTGAGTTCGTAATACGCCTTCGTAACTATTTCGATCGTGAAGCTCAAAATGGAGGGCCAATTTTACCTATAACGTCAGTGGTTGAACGCGTAGCTGATGCGCTTAATATTGGACAACGAACTGTTAGACGGATAACTAAAAAAAAATATGGCGAGACTGGCACAGAAGAAAATAAACTTCACACACCAAAAAAGAGAAAACGAGCAAAACCAGTCGTAGGCATCGATAGCTTTGATGCCGATGCTATCTGAAGACATGTTTGTTTGTTTGTTTTTTTTTCTTGTGTGCATATAAAGTATGTATATTCATTTTCATTCAAATATTCAGTTCGTTCAAATAAATTAAATAAACATATACATTTTTGTTTTATTAAACCTATTTAATCAGGTACAAAAACAAAACTTAATTGTTTTTTGTTCGAGAATAAATTGACATTCCACATCACTATTGTAATGTGTCAAACCGGCCATCATAGCGTGCCGCTAGTTTACGGAATCGGCTTCGTTATCGGTATCGACAAGCTAGATAAAATTACATGTGGATTTACGAAGTTTGTTGTTTTACCAAAATTTCACTTGTTATTAAATTCATGTTAGCACTAAATAAATAGATTTTAATCATTTTCGAAGGTCATTGAAGTAATTATTTAAAATGATAACTTGTTAAATTATTGACGGCCAATTTTCAGCCTCGTCGATAGATGGCGCTAAGTTCATGTTTCATCCCTCTGGGTTCTTATTTTATTTTGTTGTGGTGTACATAATATGTTATTTTAATGTTAAAATACGTACAATATGGTATGTACACATTTACATACCAAAATCATTCATCATAATCATTTTATACAAAAAACCAGTAAACACAGTACGTAAACAAAAGGATACCGGATGCCCTGCAGCTTTCGATAACTAACCAACTAAAATTATCGGACGTTCGGAAAATCTTATTCGATAAGGTTGTTGTGAATAGCGTTTGATAGAAGATATCGAACGATATCTACGTCGGTTCGATTCGGTTTCGATTTCGACAACTTCTCTGTCGATACGAGTACTCTGAATTGAAAATTCATCTTATCGTACGAAAACAAACCGAATCGATCGATAATTATGTTATCGTAAGGTTCTGAATCGGGGTGCAGGTCTGGGCTTAATTTTTACGGATTTGAAGATGGCGAATGCTTCGATCCATTTACATCCTAGCGGTGGAACTTAAATATTATAATTACATGTAGGCGTTAGCTTTAGTTAGCCATAAGCTCATAAGCGGCCCATGTATTTCTTTAATTTTGATTGTCTGCATAACCTAATGGGCATTATATGACCATTTTATTGTAAAGCTAACCCTAAGACAATATTCTCAATAACTTGTAGTAACCTTTGCTAATTTAATAAATTTTGCAATACTTTTTAACTTTTGCGTTTAATTTATAACCCAAAGACAAAGATAATAGTTATTATAGGTTCCCCTCCCTTGAGATTAGAGGTCCTTTGATTTATCACTGCTTATCCGCGTGCATTCTTTTTTTTTTCCTTATTTTTCCCCTGTGGACTGGCGCTCGTTATATATAAATTTTGTCCACAGGTGGGCACAGCATTATATCAATTATTATATTTTCATTTTATTAAGTAATCATTTATTCCATAATGTGTTTTTTTTTCTTTAGTTATCCTTGTCTGGGACAATTAAAAACTTATGTTACATTTGGCGCCTAGGCAGGGACAATTAAAGTTTCCATTACAATTGGCTGCCCTAGACAGGGACGCTTAAAAAATAGGTTACATTGGCTGCCCTAGACAGGGACGTTTAAAAAAATAGGTTACATTGGCTGCCCTAGACAGGGACGCTTAAAAAAATAGGTTACACATTGATTTTTTTTATATAGATTATTGTGAGAATTATTTGGAGGTGTGACAATACTATGGCAGGTTCTCCCATATGCTGAGAAACCACAGTAGGTAATGGAAAAGTGTATGGAAATTAAAATAGATGCATAGTCAAAAGTATGTGTAAGAAATAGAACTCTTTGGGAGAGAGGAATCGTGAACTTCTGAGAGTTCTCCAAAATGTTCTCAAAGGTGTGTGAAGTCTGCCAATTTACATTGGGCCAGCGTGGTGGACTATGGCCCACAACCCTTCCCTGAGAGGAGACCTGCCCTCAGATGTGAGCCGTTGATGGGTTGCTGATGATCATGAATTAGTAGAATGAATCATGAATATTTTTTCAGGTTTGCATGATATGCCTGGACACAGACAACAAGCTGTTTCTAATGAGCAAACACGAATTGGAAGGAGCATATCAACACTTAACTGGAAATCCTGTAAGTTGCTATTTTATCATCAACTATCTTTTGCCCTGCAACTTTGTCCATGTGGAGTTAGGTCTAAGGCCGCGGCCGCACTGGTAAGGCGACTGGCGACGCGACGCGACGCGACAAACCGTGTGTTCGCATTGCAGCGGCGATGAACTAGCGAATTGAGCTTACATCGCGTAATGACTGGCCGCACTCAGTGCAGAAACATTCATAAGTTGTAGTACTAATAAAAATTAGCGCCTAGCTTATTTATCTGACGCGGCCGCCGCCATTTGTCTACAGGACTTTGTTTCAACGAAATCGCCGCCGCATCGCAGTCGCCTCTCTTGTGCAGAGTAGAAATATTAATTAAACACTTTTAGAAAACTGCTTTATTTTATTATTAATTTTATTTTACATAAAACATTTTTTACTAGTAAGAAGAACACAGCCATTTTTTTATATGAGCTACCACAGAACAACAAAACGTCTGTACCAGTCACTTGTCATAGACTAGTATCTAACAGCCTCACCAGTGCGGCCGCGGCCTCAAAGGAACACCTTGTGCAGGATTTTCCTGCAGGACTTCAACTGAAGCCTCAACAGCCTAATTGTTACGGTGCAGACTGAAGACTGAATTATAGTGTGCTGTCGATGAGTTGAGATGAACAAATATACTAAAGTTTAACTCAGCACGGCTTAGCTAAGTTCAACTGTCAACTGATTGTGATGGTCTGTGCAGGGACAAAACATTTATTTACGCAACGTTTGAATTCTTCATTTACATTTTGTTTCAGCCGTGTGACCTGGGAAACCTGAAACAAACACTTTGTGTGCATTGCGCTCAGAGGTTGATCAACTTTAGCAGATTTAGAGACAAGAGCTTGAGAGCCCGAGAGCTGCTGATGGACTTGGTTCAACAACATGAATTAGTGAGTGCTAAGTCTCTAATCTCTAATAATCTCTCATTTGCAGCAACACATTTTTGTTTTTATTATTTTTAAAAAGTGTCTCAATAAGCTTTTAAAGGGGGTCATATCATGATTTATATAGGTGACAGTTGTAAGTTATACTTTATAGTGATGTGCCTTAACCAAATCTATTCAATATTTTTTAGGTAGGTATAGAGAAAGTCAACTAGGACTATGAGATTGATTTTTTGATCATCAAGTTTTCACAAGATTAATTTTTTCATTATGTAGTGTCAAGCTCTATGGGTAAACATTCTGATGAACGGATCAAGTACCTACTTAAAGCACATGGCCTTTAACTCTTCTCTGAGAGGAGACCTGCGCTCATGGTGAGCCATTGAAATCCCTAAAAAATCACTTATTAGAAATCGTTATAAACTAGAAATACCATCATGTCGCTTCTGCAAAGTGCAAAACTTCTTTGTGGGGCTGAGCATACGCTTATCACACTATCACACTAATATTATAAAGGCGAAAGTTAGTGTGTCTGTGTGTATGTTTGTTACTCTTTCACGCAAAAACTACTGGACGGATTTGGCTGAAATTTGGAATGGAAATAGCTCATACCTAGGATTAACACATAGGCTACAATTTATCCTGGAAAAGTAAAGAGTTCCCGCGGGAACCAAAACACCTTAATCCACGCGGACGAAGTCGCGGGCATCGTCAAGTATATAGTTCAGAAGGAATTGCTAGATTTGCCACTGCACAAATTTAAACAATGCCTACAAACTCACTTACTGAGTTGCGGTTGTTACAAAGTTTATGACTTTATTAATGTCAAAGTTGCATCTTCAAATGAGTATTTGAATTGTAGTACGCATTTTTGGAAATATTCTATTCAAGTTGCATGGGTTAAATCGGCTTGGCATCCAGCTGCCCACAAGATAGTATAAAAAACTTATTACAATGTAATAGCTACATAATAATATTGTAAAATGATTATTTTGAAAAGAGCAACTGCTGACTGTCTTGCCTGCTTTTCTCAGAAGAATACGCTTTCCGAACCGGTGGTAGAGTCATGACGTGTCATAAGAGCCACAAGTTGGCTTACGTGAAATAAATAATTCTGAATTTTGAATAATTTTGAATTGTTGGTTAGTTGATGATGATTATGATAATTTGACCTCGCTTAGTAGTAAACTCGTTTGTCAACAGATAACAAGACCCCATATCAAAAGGATAAACCACACAAAACACCAATTAAAAAGTAATATGACAGCGACAACGTTGGCACCTGATCATTGTGATTTACACGTACTAGAAGACATACAGAGAGAATCAGCAGATACGATCGACAAAGATGCAGTGAAAACTGAAGCAAAAGACGAGTTAATGTTGGGTGATGAAGACATGGAGGTGATACATGAAGATGATCATGCTGACTGTGTCAAAGATGAGTTTGTTGCTCCTAATGAAGAATACTCATCGGATAGTAGTATAAAGTTAGAAACACAACTATTTGATGATGCTGTTAAAGCTCTAAACAGAAAAGCAGCAGTTTCTACACAAGTCGCTGCAACACAAGATATATTCAAGTGTGAAAGTGCCCCCTACCAATGTACACATTGTTTCAAGGAATTTTTTCTTGAACATGCATACTTGCAACATTTGATCACACATCTTCGGGTAAGACATGTTGATGTATTTGCTGTTTCTGTTTCAAACTCAAACGTTTAAGCAATTTTGTCAACTTGCTGAGTCCATAAGCTGGCTGGAACTGAGGAGAACAAAGTTAGCGACGTAACTCATAGAGATGCGAGCTGAAGGGGCAATGGGCGGAGCACATAGTTGAAAGAATTATTGTTGCTCATAGACTTCTATTATACAGAACGTCACGCCCATTCCCACAAACGACTTTCGAACTTTCTTGAGACGTAGTCGAGGAAACACGAGCCTGTTTGGATTTCTCATTTGCCTATCGTGTAAATCAACCTTTTTGTGACTGTACTCCGACTCGCTCAAGCTAGCTCAAGACGGAAGTGTAATGCTTACTTTTCATTCGGCAGAGCGGCGCCGCTGCTGACGACCCTCGCCCTTCCGCTGACTTGCCTCCCACGTCAGGTGAGATCAGCTTCGTCATAACATTGAATAAAGGTTCTTTTCAACCGAAGAAAACAGGTAGTTCTCCATTATTCGTCGCGTATGTACCTAGTCGAGTATAATATAATATTACCAGATGAAGCCCACGACTTCGTCCGCGTGGGTTAAGGTTTTTTTTAATACCCACGGGAACTCTGTAATTTTGCGGGATAAAAAGTAGCCTATGTTCTATTCCAGACTATAATCAATGTCTGTGCCAAATTTCAGCCAAATCGCTTCATCCTTTGTGGCGTGAAAGAGTAACAAACATCAATCCATCTCACAAACTTTCGCGTTGAATGAATCCAGCGGCTCCCTGCGACTCGTTTGATGTCGTCGGTCCACCTGGTGGGGGTTCTGCCAACACTGCGTTTCCCGGTGCGGGGTCGCCACTCCAACACCTTGGGACCCAACGACCCCAACTAACAAAGTTGCATAGGTTAAATCGGCTTGGCATCCAGCTGCCCACAAGATAGTATAAAAAACTTATTACAATGTAATAGCTTCATAATAATATTGTAAAATGATTATTTTGAAAAGAGCAACTGCTGAGTTTCTTGCCGGCTCTTCTCAGCAGATTCCGCTTTCAGAACCGGTGGTAGAATCATGACTTGTCGTAAGAGACACAGGTTGGCCTACGTGAAATAAATAATTTTGAATTTTTGATTATCATTTTTTTTATTTGATAGGTCGAATCTCGAAATTAAAGTCACATTTAAAGAAAAATTTAGTTCAGCTCTTAGGGTAGCCGCGAACGGTTTTCCTGTTAACCGATTCTATCACACATAACTTTGTTCTGGGCTATCCGTTTTTAGGGTTCCGTACCCAAAGGGTACCAACGGGACCCTATTACTAAGCCTACGCTGTCCGTCCGTCCGTCCGTCCGTCTGTCAGCGGGCTGTATCTCGGTAACCGTAATAGGTAGACAGTTGAAATTTTCACAGATTGTGTATTTCTATTGCCGCTACAACAACAAATAATAAAAATTAAATTAAATTAAAAAAATTTAATAAAATATTTCCATGGGTACATGGAAATATTTTTATGTAAATTTTTTTAACGGAACCCTAAAAGAGCGAGGCCCGACTCGCACTTGGCCGATTTTTTGTTATGAAAGCACTTTGTTAAAGTATTGGAATAAAAAATTATTCTATTCTATGGAATAAATGTAATGACTCAAAGTAAAATATCGCACACCTCGTTATCCTGCTTCCCATTTGTGAGTGTCGTCCAACGTATTATAACTTTGTCGCGTATACCCGCAGCCAAAGAATATTACCTTCCTTCGGGTGAAATCTGATGAAGAGCTGTAGAAAAGTCCACTCGTGCTAAGCCAGAGTTCCTTTCATTCCGTCCCAACTCCTCATTTATCATGTTATCAAGCAAAGCCATAAGTACCAGGAAATATAAATAATGTTTTGTTGCAGTCGCTCTGCCCGCGAGCCGTGCGACGAATAACGAAACGAAAGTGCCTCCAGCTGAAGAAGACGACTCACACGACGAACAAGACGTGCCTGCGAGTGGTATTGCCGCGGACGATGTCAGCTGTCAGGCGACTAGTCGGAATAAAGTTCCTACGACACTGAGTAACCCTAACTTATCAAGTTTACAAAGGATAACATTTTCTTCAAGTAATGACGTTAATGTACCGTATAATAGTTCACCAGCGAATGTTGAGAGGAAATTGTTTTGCTGTGACGTTTGCCCAAAAATGTTTAAACAAAAACGTTTTTTGATAAATCACATAAAAACTCATACTGAAGTGATGCAGTTGAATTGCAAGGTTTGCCAATACAAATGTAAATATGAAAATGCTTTGATGAGGCATATGCACGTTCACACTGGCGACAAGCCTTTTGCTTGTGAGCTATGTAAGTATAAATGTTCACTAAAGGGTAATTTAGTTAGACACATGAGAACTCACACTGGCGACAAGCCTTTCGCTTGTGAGCTATGCAAGTATAAATTTTCACAAAAGAGTAGTTTAATAAGGCACATGAGAGCTCACTCTGGCGACAAGCCTTTTGCTTGTGAGCTATGCAAGTATAAATGTTCAGACAAAAGTAAATTAGTAAGACACATGAGAACTCACACTGGCGACAAGCCTTTTGCTTGCGAGCTATGCAAGTATAACTGTTCAGACAAGAGTAAATTAGAAATACACATGAGAACTCACACTGGCGACAAGCCTTTTATTTGTAAGCTATGCAAATTTAAATGTTCACACAAGAGTAGTTTAGTAAGGCACATGAGAACTCACACTGGCGACAAGCCTTTTGCTTGTGAGCTATGCAAGTATAAATGTTCAAAAAGAGTGATTTAGTAAGACACATGAGAACCCACACTGGCGACAAGCCTTTTGCTTGTGAGCTATGCAAGTATAAATGTTCAAAAAAGAGTGATTTAGTAAGACACATGAGAACCCACACTGGCGACAAGCCTTTTATTTGTAAGCTATGCAAATTTAAATGTTCACACAAGAGTAGTTTAGTAAAGCACATGAGAACTCACACTGGCGGGGTTCCTTTTTGTAGCTAAGTACTAATCGGGTCTGACCGACTGACTTGAGGCGCAGTACGGGGACGCGCGACGGGAGGTAACGGCCAACTTAAAGTGGACGGCCAGTAGTTGCAGCACGTTGTAGACAGAGCGCACGCTTCGCTGTCGCGTCGCTGGCTGCATGCGTTTGAAAGAGATGAATAGTATATTTGTGGATAGTTGTATGCATTTGAGAGCGCGATACTGTGCAGACGCTGCAGGTCGCGAGCGAGACAACTGATCGAGTCTCAGATCCGTGACTCGACCGCGATCGACACAGGTGTAGCCTGGACCGCTGCCGCGCGGGAGGCGCCGGGGGCGGCCAAGAGGGCGGGACAAGGAGAGCTGACGAGAGCCTTGAATCATTTCTGATTTCATTAAACCTATATTACCTTTTTTGTGTCAAATTGAAAGTTTGTTTTTAATTAAGTACGCAAGCATAAAATTTATTAATAATATTTTCTTTTATCAAATTAGTTGTCTGTAAACTCGGTTTACGGACGATAGTTTTACGTGATAACGTTATTGATGAGGTCGCGAGCTAGTTCTAGCGTGCTGCTAGAACTAGCTCGCGACACATCCGCTAATCACAGCGCGCACGCGATGACTGGCGGGCGGCGGCGGGAGCTCTCTAGGTGACCCTGCCCAACGCTTGGGTCGATCGTGCCTCTTTATCGCTTGTTCCGCCCTCTCGCTTGCACGCTCAGGCTCAGGCGGAACGTGACACTTTTTCGTGCGTGCAGCCGGTGTTCATCGATTTATAAGACGTTATCACGTCAAAAATGAAAAACATTTATTTTACTAATAAACATTAAGATTTATCATTGTCAAAACTATAACGTGTTACTTATTAATTACTTACAGTTTGTGTTAGTGTTTTACACTACACTTGCCACTTTAATACTAAAAAATTAATGAAATCACTAAACTTTAAATCACAAAAATTAGTTTGTATTCCTTTAGCACAGTTCAATAAAAGAACTTATTTTGTGATATTGCTTAGTAATTTGTAATATTTTATTAATTTTTATTTATAATAAAAATACCTATAGTCGGAATTATAATTCGATTCCACGTTTGACATTAGCTACTGTCATTTTGTAAAATAATGATACCACATATAATAGTGTAGTGATGAACACAAAAATCGATAAACAATCGCGATTTATGTTTATGTAATCATAATATTGGTGTGCCAATTAAAGACTAAATTATTGATTTTTATTTAAATAAATACATAATTACTCATAATAATTATTTATTAATTAGTAACCGCTGCTTTTAAAATGTTGGTGTAAACTGTAAACGATAAAAAACGTAATAATACAGTTGTATTTTATTTCCTCTTCTATTATAGCTAAATACATAACCATAATTAATATTCAAATAAGTTCATACCATAATTTTATTGTTATAATTGTTTATACACAATATTATGTACTAGGATTTTTTTTTACCAGTAAATTGACTTTGACTATGGTATGTAATCGTACTATTGTAGTATATATAAGTAAGTCACCGTATTTTATTAAACAGTATTAACTCAAACCTGGTCAAGTGTAGTCATTTCAAACATCCCTTAACTGATCGAACCCTACACATCACATGGCGACCCTGCCGAACATTGAGGTGCTTTAGTACATAATACTTCAATGCTGCCGAACGCTTAAACCCGCGTAGCCGAGGTGTCCGGTTACCGAGTGCATATAAAAAACTATAATGCGTTTCTAATAAGAAGCCCGACGGCTAAACAGTTATAAAATAATGTGATTAGAGAAAAAAAAATGATAATGTGGCTAATATCTTACTATTGACTGATATTATTTATAATGAAGTGACTAATTTAATAAAAATTTATTTAAGAAAATTAGTAGTCTACGTGAAAAATAAAATATCAAAAGTGGACAATTACGAAAAATAAATTATTAAATAAGGACGAACTTAATAAAATATATTATGTGCGTGATTACTGATGAGCTACGTGAAGGTGCTCTACGAAGGAGCCTGAGGCTGTCCAGTCATGGTACTAAGGGAAATCAAGAGGATCAATCCAGCGCCGCAGTAATAAAAAAAAAAGTTTATAAGTGCAAAGTTTATTAGTGTCAAAGTTTAAAAAGCGGTTTTCGGACTTCGATATCATGACGTTATCTATTTTATGAACTGCAAGATTTACCGTTTTATTTTAATAGAATAATAAGGTATGTAATGTAATTCTAACATAGAATAAGTAACATAAATAGAGTATTTCTGTTGTGTATTCACTATATAGGTAATGTAGTGAGCTATTTAGTAGGTAATTATTGTACGAGTACTATATTTGTCCCATGTCGGAAGATTTATTGGCTATATCGGATGAGTTAAAATCAATAAAAGTAGGATTAAGAAAATTAGGTCCAGACAGAAGAAAAAAGTATCCTGAATTGATTAACGAAAAATTTTTAAAATCAAAGAGCCTATATCAGTGTTATAAGGATTTATGTACTAATATATTAAATAAAAAATTGTTTACAGTTCAATTTACAGAATTAAGTCTTAACAGTTTACTTGATAAAGTAGAGTGTAATTTTCAGAAAATTAAGGAATATTGTCAAGATAATTTTAACGTTCTGTTAAAAATGGAGACGTTTAATTTAAAAATGGCAGCAAGCTAGGTTCCGGTGATGGATGGAAAAGAGACATTAGAAAAAATTATTATTGACAGTTTAGAACTTTATGAGAGTTGTTTAAGCGAACCAAAGTGTAGGAAACAATTAGCTACGTTTGCTTTAAAAACTAGATTAAGTAAATCAGCTAAATTTAGACTCAAACAAGAGTATGACTCGTGCGCTGATTTGGTGAAAGATATGAAATCGTTTTACTAACAAAAAAGTCACCTAATTCGTTGTTAACACAACTTAACAATATGTCACAAAATGAAATGTCAATTTCTGAATATGCTTCACGTATTGAAGAACTATTTGTAGATTTAACTATTTCTCAGGCTGATTCTAATGAGAAGGCGTATGAAATTTTAAAACCCATAAACCAACAGATGGCAATTAAAAAATTTTCGGATGGGTTACGCAATAAGCGTTTAGGTACCATAATTTCAGCTAGAAAGTATACGGAGCTGAAGGACGCAGTACGAACTGCGCAAGATGAGGAGTTAGCATCGACCTCAATGAGCTCGACCTCAATAATGAATATGCGAGGCAATATTCAAGGTAAGTTTCGAGGAACTTCTCAATCTTCGATTCGAGGGCGTGGTCGTTATCCTCAGAGGTTTTCGTGGTTATTCTAACCAATGTAGAGAAAATTCAAATAACTACAATTCACATAAATATACTCATAACTATAATCGAGGAGGACGATATACGCAATCGAATCGACGTCGAATTTACCGTAATTTTAGCAATTGTGCTCTGCCTCGACAACATAAGCAAATTAATTATGGCGAATTTGAGTATAAAACTAGTAATGATAATAACATGTCTCAGTCTCAAGATGCAGTAGAAAGCAATCAAAGTAAAAAACAGTTTTTTCGTGCCTAAAGAACATAACATTTTGAGATGTGACATAAGTAATGCAAATTACATTGCATTATATGTGAACAATACTAGGTGTTCTTGGCTACTTGACACTGGAGCATCGTTATCAGCTGTAAATGCTTGTATTTTACCAAAAAATGTACAAATTTATACAGACAATATTGTTATTAACGGTATTGGAGGAAAAAGTATTTCGAAGGGTTATGTTTATTTAACTGTAAAAACTCACGATAATTCGTATTTTAAACATAAATTTTATTTATTTGAAAAACTATCATGTCACTCAGATGGTATCATCGGCCAAGATTTTTTCGATAAATTCAATTCAGTGACGTTTGATTTAAAAAACTCTATTTTAACTTTAAAAAATCATGAAAAATGTCATAACTTAACGTTGTATAGGAGACCAGTAATTATAGTAAGGAATTTTTAAATATTCCGCCCCGATGTGAATCTATACATTATATACAGTTAGATACAAATATAACTGAAGAATGTATTGTACTTCCGAAAGAGATTCAGGAAAACATATTTTTGGCAAACTTGTTATAGTAAAACCTGAAAACAATATTATTCCGATACTAATTCTCAAATCTCAATACAAGCGACAATAATAAATAATATATTACCTATTTTTAAACCCGATTTAGAACTGTTAAAAAATTACAATCTTTGTTCATTTATAGTAAACTCGAGTCGAATTCCAAACGTTCAAGTATTTTGTTATCGTTGTTAAAGTTAGACCACTTGAGTTCTCACGAACGTCAAACAATTGAGTCCCTTTGCTCAAAATATGCTGACATATTTCAACTGCCAGGTGATAAACTTACAACAACTCAAGTTTATGAGCAGTCGATTGTTTTAAAACAAGACTCGAAACCCGTATATACTAAACCTTATCGAATTCCTAACAGTTTGAAACCCGAAGTTGAGAGGCAAATAAATAAATTGTTACAAGATGACATTATCGAAGAAACGTGCAGTGAGTGGTCCAGCCCTATTTTATTAGTACCAAAAAAGTCGGATACAGGTAAAAGTTGGAGATTAGTGGTGGACTATCGAAAGCTAAATGAAAAAATACAAGACGATAAGTTCCCATTACCAAATATCACTGAAATTTTAGATTCATTGTCAGGAGCTGTTTATTTTTCTCATTTAGATCTAAGTCAATCCTATTATCAAGTTTCACTTTCTCCCGAAAGTCGTAATGCCACAGCATTTACAACGAATACAGGACAGTATCAAATGAAAAGATTACCGATGGGTTTAAAAATAAGTCCCAGTGCTTTTTCGCGCGTAATGACAGTAGCAATGTCAGGCCTTACTTATGAAAAATGTTTTATATACCTCGACGATCTTGTTATATTTGGTAGAAATTTAGAAACACATAATAAAAATCTTCTGGATGTTTTTCAAAGGTTGAGAAAAGTAATTTTAAAGCTAAATCCATGTAAATGTAAATTTTTAAAAACGGAAATAGGACACAGTGTGACGAAGGATGGTATATTACCAGATCCAAATAAAATTTCAATAATTAAATCCTATACCGAAGATTTCAGATGATGTAAGGCGTTTTGTTGCTTTTAGTAATTATTATAGGAAATTTATAAAAAACTTTGCTGAAGTAAAATTACCTTTAAATAAGTTATGCAGAAAAAATGTACCTTTTTTGTGGACAATGGAGTGTGAACAGTCATTCCAATCACTGAAAGCTTTAATGTCCCCACCTATTCTACAATATCCCGATTTTTCAACAAATAGTGAGTTCATCCTACAAACCGATGCATCTGGTACAGCGATAGGAGCCGTACTTTGCAATAAAGATTTACGACAAAATACAAAATAGAAAAGTTCATATGACAAGAAAGTTAATACAATAAAATATAACAAAAATGATTTAATTTTAATAAAGAATGAAACAGGAAATAAGCTCAATAGTTGACCGAGCGAAGCGAGGTCTCTGAGTCTACTAGGTGAATTTGCTCTTGTCCGTCCGTCCGTCCGTCCGTCCGTCCGTCCGTCTGTCAGAGCCTTATAACTTTTGCATTACTGAACGTAATTACTTCAAATTTAGATATAATATGTGAACTGATGGCCTTCAGCCGAATATTGCATAAAAAATTATAAAAACCTTTATTTCAGAGGGGCTCTCATAGAAGTGAATGCGAAGTAAAAAAAAAATTATCGCGTTATATAAAATTGTAACATATCATATTAAAGATAATTTCGAACCGAGTACAAAAATATTTTTTTTTTATTTTTTCCTTTAAAATTGACGAAATGGGGGGCTTTCAAAGTGGCGATTTTATGCGCTCGCTTAAAGACGCTCTCTAGCAAAATCCGCTACGTATTTTCAACCTGTTTTATTTTTATTATTTCACTTATATCCTGTACTTGAACAACAAATACTAAAATTATATGAATATTATAAAGAAACGAGATTATTTAATTTTTAATGGGCATCAGTAATTCATATAGCATCAACATAGCTTCACAATAATGCTAATAGATGGCGCAGTCATTACATTAGGCACTATTCCATGGAACTAGGAGATTACGACTACGACCTATCCCAAAAACAGTTTTGCGTCGACCATTATTATTTAGTTACATAATAATATAATACCATATTATTCAATTAAAATTATTTTTTAGTTAAATATCAAACATAATGAAGTTTGATATTTAGTTAAATATCAAACTTATTGAAGTTTGATATTTAGTTAAATATCAAACTTATTGAAGTTTGATATTTAACTAAACAATAATTTGATGATTTAGGTATGTTTGGTGAAAACGGGCATAATAATAATGTCAGGTTTGGTCGTCATGTATCGATTGAATGAATAATCATGGGATATCGTTACCGCGAGGTCTCAGTTCGGGGCGAACCACTAGTTTATATTTAGGACCATATAGAGTCATAGAAGACTTATCACCTAATGTGAAAGTCGATATAAATGGGAAAATTGATATTGTGCATAATAATCGCACAAAATTATATAGCAACTGAAACATACTGTATTCCTACCATATAATTATGTATTTACTATAGTTTAACACCAATGTTTTTTTTTCTCTGTTATGATTATAAGTTTATAGTTGTAATAAAATTTATTTTATAAGAAAAATTATAACTGTCAATTAAAAAAAAAAAATGTAATTGTATAAATTTTTTTTTATCACTCCGTGGGAGGTGTAGTATATATAAGTAAGTCACCGTATTTTATTAAACAGTATTAACTCAAACCTCGTCAAGTGTAGTCATTTCAAACATCCCTTAACTGATCGAACCCTACACACCACACTATAATATTATAAATTTTCTTAATCCTACTCTCCTACTTACTACTTAATATACTTAAATGCGAAACTTTGTGTCGATGTTTGGATGGATGTTTGATATCTACTCTTTAACGCAACAATGAATGAAAAAATTTGGCTGAAATTTGGAATGGAGATAGCTCATACCCAGGATTAACACATAGGCGTCATTTTATCCCGGAAAATTTTGAGTTAGAGAGCGGGAATTTAAAAACCGTAATCCATGCAGACTAAGTCGCGCGCATCTAGTATTATTAATAAATAAGATTTGATTTCTTCCCACTCTTCACAAGTTCTTATTCGAAAAAGTTTCAAACTGTCAAAGTAATTGAGACAATAATTATTGAGTTTAAAAGATGTACCTAACCCGACTTAAGATTTGATGTTAAATTCGAAATGAGAAAATCGGCTTTGAAATAAATAATTCTGAATTTTTTGAAACTAGATTGATGCCCGTTTTCGCCATCTGCATCGTTCCATTTTTGTCTGTTTGAGGAGGAAAACTCTCTACGGACTTCTGCCTTAAAGCAGGGTGTGTCCGACTCGCGCGGACCACAACAACCTCCTCAGCGCTCCCAGGGCAGCACGGGACCGCTTTGCATTGCTTCACGCAGACCGTCTGCATATTTTCTCTTTCTCTTCTCTTCTTTTTCTCTTTCGTCAACTGGAAACGGAACAGAGACGAATGGCAATCGGTATCTGTGGAGCGTACCGAACGATCTCCGATGCGGTGCTGGTCATCGCAGGACTGGTCCCTGTCAATAAAATAGTCGTGAACGTGCTCAGCTGTTCACTAACAAGGAACAGACGCCTTTAGAAGTATGGGAGAGCATCCTTACGTAACGGGAGACAATGGTTGGGAATAGGAAAAGGAACTTGGACGAGGGAGCTAGTCAAGGACCTAAAGAAATGGCACTGTAGGAAACATGGAGAGGTGAACCGGCGGATCACGCAGGCGCTGAGTGGTCATGGGGTGTTCAACACGTATCTCTTCGCAGTCGGCAAGTCACCAACGTGCCCCAACTTTGACGGGCTAACTGAGCTAAGTTAGGTGACGCTTTCTGTCCATTACGTTTCCACGAACCTTTAGCGCGGTAAACTGCGGTGACGACTCCGAGCGCCATATCGTCGTGGAAGTGCCAATACCTCCTTTAAGCCATTAGTTGTGATGTTAACTTTTTGAGATTTATGAATGATCACATTCGCATTCCCAATGGGCATTGGGGTCCCAAGGTGCTGGAGTGGCGACCCCGCGACGGGAAGCGCAGTGTTGGCAGACCCCCCACCAGGTGGACCGACGACATCAAACGAGTCGCAGGGAGCCGCTGGATTCAGGCGGCGCAAGACCGAGGCCTGTGGAAGTCAGTCCATGCAAGAGACCTTTGTCCAGCAGTGGACGTCTATCGATTGATAAAGAAGAAAGAAGAAGAAGAAGACATTCGCATTTTTTCATTTGCAGAAATTAGAGTATCGACTAATTTGTGAGTATTAACTCATGTCAAACTCGATATTCGGACTAATTTCTTAAACTGGACGCTCAAGTAAAGATGGCTGCCATTGCCATAAGCCTACTTTGTCCTATTATTTTACAAATTGCGAAAAACCAAATTAAATTTGAATTTCGCGGTCAGACCCGTTTAGTGCGCCTTAAAGGAATTTTTCTTTTATGTTGGCAGGTAAGTAGGAGGTATTGGCACTTCAACGACGATAATTATATTATTTCTATGGACCATTTACTCATTCAACGGCAACGCACAGAAACATAAATACAGGTTTGCGCTGGGAGTCGGCATCACAATAATAATCGTGCCGTGCGTTGGCTCACGGGAAATCTGCGTTAGGGAACACCTAGTCTAGTACCCGCAGACTTACATTTCAATTTCAAGTTAGGCAACTAAATCGCGGAGTATACCTACTAATAGGCATAGTGACTTATATCTTATGTTAGTCCGCACCTAACCACCTAAATCGTCTGAAGCTATATCATTGGCGAAATTCGCACACAATCTGGTTGATTTATTGTAAAAACACGCAACTTAGTTGTGCAATAGTCGGCCAGCTTGAAGTTGTGTGTCTGCGGTCTCTAGAAGTGACGTTGGGTAAGGGATTGTATTTTTTTTTATTCGATGACAAGCTAGTCCTTGACTGCGATCTCACCTGATGGTAAGTGACGATACAGTCTAAGATGGTAACGGGCTAACTTGGAAGGGGTATAGCAGTGAAAATTCAACCCATACCCCTAAACTAGCGGCACGCTATGATGGCCGGTTTGACACATTACAATAGTGATGTGGAATGTCAATTTATTCTCGAACAAAAAACAATTAAGTTTTGTTTTTGTACCTGATTAAATAGGTTTAATAAAACAAAAATGTATATGTTTATTTAATTTATTTGAACGAACTGAATATTTGAATGAAAATGAATATACATACTTTATATGCACACAAGAAACATATGAATACAAAAGATACCAAAAAAGGTGCCACAAAAGGCCATAATTAATCAGATTCGTCCATACTACTATTTTCACTGTCGTCACTGCTATCATCACCTACATTAATAATTATATGTTCGTTTTCTATAATATTATCTATTTTCACATCTCTTTCATAATCTTCCCTTATTAATTTAACAGTTCTATTCACAACCTTTTCCCAGTCTCCTTTAGTCACATGTTCACAAGCTTCTTCTAATAATTTTAGCATTTTTTTTGTGGTAAATGGGGGTTCTGTATTGTGTCTTGCAGCATATCCCTTAATTTGAGCCCACACCAACTCAATCGCATTATACTCACAATGGTAAGGCGGTAACCGTATAACTCTGTGCCCATGTTCTAATGCTATTTCGTCAATGACGCATCGGATCTTGGTTGGTTTGTTTTCTTTTAAAAGACGTACTAATTCCGCTTTTAACATATTCATGTTTGCATCTACGCCATTTTTACGAAGCCATGCGACGATATCAGCTTTCTTTTGGGATTGGGCAGGTGGCTTGTCAATTTGCATCGAGTGGTATGGGGCGTTGTCCATAATTATAATAGATGGTTCAGGGAGGCTACACAACATTGAGGTAAACCATTCAGTAAACTTTTCTCCATTCATGTCTTCATGATAGTCTCCAGTGGTTTTTGACGCAAAAGCCATGAGAGAACCTTCGACAAACCCGTTGATGGTTCCGGCGTGACAAATTATAAGTCGCGATCCTTTTCCTACAGGAACTTTGGAAGTAGATGCTGCTGTGTCATCGTTCCAAGAACGGCCTACAGTATGGTTAGCATTAAGCCATGTTTCATCCAAGAACACAACATTTTGCCAATTTTTGATTTCTTTCACTTGCCGTAAAAAAGTATACCTTGCCATCGCTATATCAAATCTTTCCATCAATATTTTGCGTTTGTTACATTTTTTGTATCGAAACCCAATGGTCTTCAAAATCTTCGTTAGAGAACTTTCCCCACCGAAGAATAATCCAGCTTCCTTCAGTGAATGCACCAACTTTTTTCTTGTTGGATACTCCTTCTGTAAATAGTAGCCGTAAACATGTCTTCGGATAGCATCGGCATCAAAGCTATCGATGCCTACGACTGGTTTTGCTCGTTTTCTCTTTTTTGGTGTGTGAAGTTTAGTTTCTTCTGTGCCAGTCTCGCCATATTTTTTTTTAGTTATCCGTCTAACAGTTCGTTGTCCAATATTAAGCGCATCAGCTACGCGTTCAACCACTGACGTTATAGGTAAAATTGGCCCTCCATTTTGAGCTTCACGATCGAAATAGTTACGAAGGCGTATTACGAACTCACGTGTCTGACTATTTAGAACAGTTCTCTGCGTACGTTCGGTCATATCGACGAAATCCACAACAAAGGGCTTGAACAGAGTCCAAATTAACGAGCAAGGGTCAACAGTAATGCAGTATCAATATTTGAAATCCAAAGCCAGGTCAAAACTATATCACAATCGCATTGCACTGACAGTTTATACTTTTCGAAGCAACGTCAATTCGAAACTGCTTTGTTTTGCATTGAGCATTGACGCGAGTTTGCCGGAGGTAGTAGTTGTGCTAGCCAGCGATCCTATGTGACGATCGTATTAGATTCCATTTTTAAAAATTTTCAATTTAGAAAACCAAATGCCGAGTTGTGGTATATATCATATAAAAATAAAAATTTTACCTTTTGTATGAAACAGCTGATATTTTTTTGCGATTTCAGAGGTTTGTCCACATAGTGAAAATTGTTCATATTCACAAGTACATTCACCCCTTAAATGGTGCAAACTGATTTTTCTACACTTGTATACATTTTAGAAATCAATTTAATAAATAAATTTTGAGTCCTAAACCTAAAACTACATTCGATAAAATTTATGAATCTCTGCACATCACTATCGTCAATAAAGTAATACAATTATTTCCTTCAAAGTCGTTATCAATTAATACGGAACTTCATGAGCGGACAAACGTCAAACCGGCCATCATAGCGTGCCGCTAGTGTAATTGGTTTCTACACGCCATCGTGCCGGAACGCTAAATCGCTTGGCGGCACGTCTTTGACGGTAGGGTGGTAACTAGCCACGGTCAAAGCCTCCCACCAGACCAGACCAGAGACAATCCAGAGACAATTTAGGGGTTACCTACGTAAAGAGACCTACAATATGGGCTGATTTTAGGTAGGGTTGATGAAAACACAAATCCTTTACGGAGTTGAGTGTACGCTTAAAATACAGGGTTAATTGTAAAAGGCCAACAACCTTCTACAGGCAACTTCTATGCATCAAAGTAAATAACTTTTGTTCCACTTTTTAAAATTCCTAAAATATTTTTTTTTCAAACAAAATATAATATTTATTTTTTGTTCAAAAATTTTTAAAACTATGCGACACGTGTCAAAGGGAATGGGTCACCCATCTCCGGTTCTACTGTTTTTGAAAGGTGGCAGCCCTAAATGGGTGGCGTATTTGACGCGCCGTCACTCTATATTCAGTACTTAATTCTTATCCGATACTTACGTCTGTCGCCGCGGAAAGCCTTTTTGGTGTTCGCGATATACCCGCGAAATTATGGACTTTCAGACGATAGCTCAGCCTGATATTAGTAATACACATCACAAAGCATTTGTAAATACGAAGCGATAACTTCGGAAGTTAATTGTTGCGTGGTTAGTAACTTAGTAGTGGACACTTCACGCAGGTGTGGAAGAGACATTACATAAAATGACCAAAGAGTTAAAGACATGACAGATTCTTCAACAAAAACTTAGAATTTTTTTTTTGGTGAATTTATTGAGTTATGTGCAAAGTCGTTGAACAAAATACCTATGTTGTTCAGTATTATGCATAGAGGTTACAAGTGGGAGGTTGTTGGTGAATTAAAATTAACCCTGTATAATATACTTAATTCCAAAGGAAATAATAGATTTGCCATTACACAAACTCAAACAATGTGTAAAAACTAAAAACACATTTGGTAAGTCGAGGTTATTAAAAATTTAGTGAATTTCTGAATGACAAAGTTGCATGGAAACGATCGGCTTGGCATCAGCTAACCACAAGAATCCACAACTTAATAAATTGTATTTTTTATGATATTGTATTATTTTGTTTTGAAAAGAGCAACTGCTGAGTTTCTCGCCGGCTCTTCTCAGCAGAATCAGCTAAGTTCCGAACCGGTGCAGTGGTAGATTCATGACTTGCCGTAAGTAAGTACTAAAAGGGGAATGCCCACTGTCCATACAACTTTGGGCCCATCGCGGACATGCAAAGATATAATACTTAATGCATTATTTATTTAGGCTATTTAGTGTATCTTTAATAATAAAATCTGGTTCAGGTGGCCGCCAGACTAATAATATGAGAATTAAAGCGTATTTCTGTAACCATTTTGGGGTTATGTTTTTGACAGAGCTTAATAGGGTATTTGACTATATTAAAAATATCGTTTCATTTGGTGTCATCCTGAAAGATTATTATCTAAAAACATTATTCCATACGACAAAACTAAAACATAAAGTTTTATTTAATTAGAAAACATTAAATAAAATTGCTATAATTCCGGCCATGGTCACGTGATCGAAAACGTTCCGTGATCTCGAATGACGTCACAGTCCACACCACCTATGGGATGTGGAATTGTCATTGTTTGAAATGTGAACTGTGACGTCATGAGAGCAAATGGAACGTTTCGGCGGCAATTAATTTTTTTGAATTTATTTCTCGATTTTTATGAAAAATACAGAAAATTATGCCGAAATATACGTTTTCTTAGCTTCAGCATAGCATTATTAACAATTTAAGATGATTTTCTAAAAGTAGTCAAATACCCTATTGTCTGTATTTTTACACTTTCCCTGACTTATCAGCCCATTCGTAATTAATAGTTCCATGTATCAGCCAGAGACACCATCTTCAAAAACATGAGTGAAAGGAAATGTCATCTGATGTCAAAAAATGAATGTTGCCATTTACCATTTCACGCGTGAGTAAAAATATTTATAATCGATTCTTGAATAATACTCGAACACAATTGGTACTGCAGAGTCACTTTAATATATGAGAGCCGTCGGTATTGTTAAGACGTAATCCTGCTGTGTATCGCCTGTTCATATCATATTTTGATGAGTTATGTCTCCAATCATGATGACGTAACCTCGCCTCTCTCGACACATTATACATAACTAGTGACCCGCCCCAGCTTCGTACGGGTAGTAGAGCATATTACGCCTATACTTTGCAATCTCCTGGAAATGTTCCCTAAGTTATATTGAACAGTACGTAGGCTTATAAAAGAAGTATCGCTTGGCTTATAATATAGCAATGTCAACGAGGCGCTGGGGTGGTCACTGGTCGCATCACGTGAGCGAGTCCCGTCATCGCCATCGGGTTGAAATCCTCGTATGTATTTTTGCGCGCGTTCGTTTTTATTTTGCAATAGCTCCTAAGATTTTCATTTAATTTGTATGGTGTAACGCATTATCATAATGTGACGTAATGTATGTCGGAGCCAGGGTATCCTCGTCGGCAACAAATTCAGACCCATTTGTTGCGCGACGAGGAAAGGTAGCGTGGTAAGATCATTTCATTACTTGGGATGTTTATTCTTCGAACAAAGTACCCTCAAAAGCCCCTCTTTTACATTTATTAGCCATGGACCAGAAGCGGGAATTATTACTCAAAACTAATCAGGCTTTAAGAGAACACGTCTCTTAAAACGCTGAAACCCTACCTAAAGCCGTCGCCACCATCCCCAATAACGGCCCCTTTCCACTCAGCTAATAACCACAGCACGACAGACAAAACAACCATCTGAACGTGAGGGTAACTATCAAAAATATCAAATTATTGATTAATCAAAACAACATCTGAACGAGAGGGTAGTTATCAAAAATAACAAAGTATTAATTTATCATTTACAGTAATCTAAGCGTACAGACAATATTTATTCGATTAGGGAGCAATTGCTATCGCAATCCCTCAATCGAATAGAACGACCTAGACGCGAAGGCATCTACTAGTCGAATGAGTCTCTGGGCAGAGACTGCCAAAGTATGAATTAATCATTAACACTAATCTAAGCGTATAGACAATATTTATTCGATTAGGGAGCAATTGCTATCGCAATCCCTCAATCAAATAGAACGACCTAGACGCGAAGGCATCTACTAGTCAAATGAGTCTCTGGGCAGAGACTGAATTCATATCGTCGAAACAGCCCTTTTATACTAATATTTCACAAGATGGCGTACCCGCGCTGTCAAAGTCAAATGTCAACTTGATTGAACTAATTTTAATAAATAAAAGGAAACGGAAGTCAAAACAATACTTTTAAATAATTAATATAAAATAAAAGGATACGGAAATCAAAACAATACTTTTAAATAATTAATATAAAATAACCTACGGAAATCAAAACAAATACTCTTAATTAATTAGTATAAATTAAACGGAAATCAATTGCGCCCACACGGCCATTCTGATCCAGCGCGCTCTCTGCGCTGTAAATTAGTATCCGAATGATATCACACCCTGGGATCTACCCAAATGTCACATTCATGGCATCACCCGTCTGGCATATAAGACTGGGAATAAGGATACGCTTGACATACAGCCAGCGCTTAAGGAAGGATGTTTTGGACAACTCGGTATCACCCGCCTTGGATCTAGCCATATCACTTCATGGCATCACCCGCCTGGGATATAGCCCTAAGACCGGGAAAAAGGATACACTTGACAAAAAGCCATCGCTTAAGGAAGGATGTTTTGGACAGCTCGGCATCACCCGCCTTGGATCTAGCCATATCACTTCATGGCATCACCCGCCTGAGATATAGCCCTAAGACCGGGAAAAAGGATACACTTGGTAACCAGCTAGGCGCTTAAGGAAGGATGTTATGGACAATTCGGCATCACCCGCCTTGGATCTAGCCATATCACTTCATGGCATCACCTGCCTGGGATATAGCCCTAAGACCGGGAAAAAGGATACACTTGGTAACCAGCTAGGCGCTTAAGGAAGGATGTTTTGGAAAACTCGGCATCACCCGCCTTGGATCTAGCCATATCACTTCATGGCATCACCCGCCTGGGATATAGCCCTAAGACCGGGAAAAAGGATACGCTTGGCTAACAGCCAGCGCTTAAGGAAGGATGTTTTGGAAAACTCGGCATCACCCGCCTTGGATCTAGCCATACCACTTCATGGCATCACCCGCCTGGGATATAGCCCTAAGACCGGGAAAAAGGATACGCTTGGCAAACAGCCAGCGCTTAAGGAAGGATGTTTTGGACAAGACCGGGAAAAAGGATACGCATAGTGATCATCAAATGTTTAGGTTGGAAAAGTGGATAAACAAAAATCAAACAAGGTTAATTTCCCAGAATGATCGCTCGTCCATCCTTAACTTAAATAATTTTCGACCTGGGATCCAGAAATCCCCAGTATGGGAGAGGTGGATCCCACCGCTGCTGTCGGAGCCAGGGTATCCTCGTCGGCAACAAATTCAGACCCATTTGTTGCGCGACGAGGAAAGGTAGCGTGGTAAGATCATTTCATTACTTGGGATGTTTATTCTTCGAACAAAGTACCCTCAAAAGCCCCTCTTTTACATTTATTAGCCATGGACCAGAAGCGGGAATTATTACTCAAAACTAATCAGGCTTTAAGAGAACGCGTCTCTTAAAACGCTGAAACCCTACCTAAAGCCGTCGCCACCATCCCCAATAACGGCCCCTTTCCACTCAGCTAATAACCACAGCACGACAGACAAAACAACCATCTGAACGTGAGGGTAACTATCAAAAATATCAAATTATTGATTAATCAAAACAACATCTGAACGAGAGGGTAGTTATCAAAAATAACAAAGTATTAATTTATCATTTACAGTAATCTAAGCGTACAGACAATATTTATTCGATTAGGGAGCAATTGCTATCGCAATCCCTCAATCGAATAGAACGACCTAGACGCGAAGGCATCTACTAGTCGAATGAGTCTCTGGGCAGAGACTGCCAAAGTATGAATTAATCATTAACACTAATCTAAGCGTATAGACAATATTTATTCGATTAGGGAGCAATTGCTATCGCAATACCTCAATCAAATAGAACGACCTAGACGCGAAGGCATCTACTAGTCAAATGAGTCTCTGGGCATAGACTGAATTCATATCGTCGAAACAGCCCTTTTATACTAATATTTCACAAGATGGCGTACCCGCGCTGTCAAAGTCAAATGTCAACTTGATTGAACTAATTTTAATAAATAAAAGGAAACGGAAGTCAAAACAATACTTTTAAATAATTAATATAAAATAAAAGGATACGGAAATCAAAACAATACTTTTAAATAATTAATATAAAATAACCTACGGAAATCAAAACAAATACTCTTAATTAATTAGTATAAATTAAACGGAAATCAATTGCGCCCACATGTACGTACGTAACGTAACGTAACATATAGTAACTAACGTATTGAAGTTAATAATTATTAATATTGTATCCATCTAAATAGATTTCCAATAACCGCATGGTATGTGATCATGTTTTTTAAGTTAAAAGGGTATAGTAAGCTATCCTTAAAAGATATATATTATATATATATATATATATTATAGAGATATATATGCCATCGCGGACTTTTCTGTAAAAACTTATCCCACCATACCACCACCATAAATTGTTTTGTTATATCTCAAAGAGAGGCAACGTTTTGGATGAAAGCTCCCAAGCGGCTTGAATTTTTCCGACATTGTCAACAATTATCGTCATATTTCAACTAATTTACACAAAACCTAAATACACTAAAACCTTCCTCATGAATCACCCTATCTATTGGTAAAAACCACATGAAAATCCATTCGGTAGTTTTTGAGTTTATCGCGAACAGAGACAGACAGACGCGGCGGGGGACTTTGTTTTATAATATGTAGTGATAAGAATTATGAATACACTTCAAGAAATGAAATAAAGGTCTTTATTGTAGTCTATACTTTTAAAATATAAATATACACACACCCATTAAACGCTACACAAATCTGATAATAATCGAAAAAAATTGACAGTATCGATTAGTATCATGGTTAATGCTGGTAACATTTTAAAGAAAATGGCTACAACATGGAACACAGAGTATAGATTCAGCTTACTCGAGTCAATATTAATACTTTTAATTTATGAAAATTACTGATAGTAGTGGCGGGTTTCATAATATAATTATAATTAATATTTATTTATTTTAAAATGGTTCTGTAATTTGGATAAATTCTAACGTGCTGTCCGCGGAGGGCCCAAAAGTGGGCATTCCCCTTTGGCCAGACATGAAATAAATGAGTGACACGAGTGTAATTCTACCTCACCTGCCTCGTTGGTGTAGTGGTTGGCGTGGTCGACTGCGGGCGACGCGGCTCCGGGGTCGATCCCGGGTCGGGTAAATAGAATGTATTCGGTTTAGGTTGGGCTTTTTTATCAATAAATTCTCAGTACTAGCCTGGAGTTAGGTACAGAATTGGTGGTGTGTTACTCCCGTGCCTCAGAGAGTACGTAAAGCCGTCGGTCCTCCGGTCGTGTCGGACTTCTGTGCCACGAGAGGAGAGAGAGAGAGGGAGTTTGGAGGAGGATGGTTACGATGTAGAAATAAAATAGCGTGTTCGTAACTCAATGAGTGTAGCCGTGAGAATATATTTACAACTTAAAAGGTAAAGTTTATATACAAATTGTACAACAAGATGAGGAGTAGGGAGTGAGACTCCAGGTATGTTTTGACTGTAAAAATAACTAAAAAGTAAACCGTTACGGACTAACAATAAATTGGAAAGCTTATTACCTAGTTCCTACTTACTGCAAAATGTTACAATAGAAACCTTAACTATTGTAACTTATGTAAACAATGGTGGCAATAATTTGCGCAAGGATCAGGTGTCTAACGAAATGTTTCGTCCTCTAACGGGACCTATTCCCTAACGGTGCGATAATGGTTTCCTGTCTGTACCGTGGGTACGGTACAGGAGTCGGAGAGTGAGGGAATAGAGAGTGCACCTGTGTTTGAAATTTGGAGAAGCCATTCGACCTGAGGGGCCACTGACGCCTGCCTTCTAGTTTTACAAAGGTCATAGAGCATAGTTCAGAAGCGCAGACGCGGCGCCACTGACGCTCCGTCACATGCGCGGGCGAACAGTCTATTTTAAGAAAATAAAACATTAGTAAAAACTACAGGAAAAACTTATAACTCGAAAAAAATGAAATGGATACAAGATTTCATGTATAACATTAAACCTCTGTATTTATGTACGCAAAAATAAAAATAAATAAAAAATATTGGTGCGGGTTGTTACGTTCCCTCAAATATGGTTGAGCGAAGCAAGTAGCAACGCGGCTGGGTCATGCCGTCATGCGTCACGCTCGTGTACGGATGCCGACCGCCGGAATGGGGCTACTTTCTGTCTGCCCATCATAATATGTATTGAATAATTGTACGTACACTCTGTAAAATATAGCATGAGTCCTGTGACAGATGTCACCCAAATGACGCCTATGAAGTTGAGTATGTTAATGTATAAAAATCTTTGAGTATTAAACCAAAAATATACGTGAAAAATATCATACTTCATTGGTTAATGCACATTAATAGTGATGTTCCTTTTGTTATCGTAACCAAACTATATAACTTACGTGCACTAGATGTACTTTAAATCGGAATAAGTTGTTGCTTTTTAAATTAAAAATCTTATTATTTACATTTTATTAATGTTATTAATTGTGCGTGTTGCCAGTGATGACTTACGGATCCGAGACATGGTCGCTAACTAAGGGCCTCATAAGTAGGCTCAGGACCGCTCAGCGGGCGATGGAGAGAGCTATGCTCGGAGTGTCTCTGCGGGATCGAATCAGAAATGAAGAGATCCGTAGGAGAACCAGAGTCACCGACATAGCTAAGCGAGTCGCGATACTGAAGTGGAAATGGGCGGGGCACATAGTTCGAAGAGCTGATGGTCGTTGGGGTCCCAAGGTGCTGTAGTGGCGACCCCGCACCGGGAAGCGCAGTGTTGGCAGGCCCCCCACCAGGTGGACCGACGACATCAAACGAGTCGCAGGGAGCCGCTGGATTCAGGCGGCGCAAGACCGAGGCCTGTGGAAGTCCATGCAAGAGACCTTCGTCCAGCAGTGGACTTCTATCGGTTGATAAAGAAGAAGAAGAAGAAGAAGAATGTTATTAATTGCAAAACGACAGCAATTTAAATCCACTGGTTTTATTTAAAGTCACTTAAAAACAATTTGGGTAATATTAACAGATTTTAGGTCTTACAGCACTGAATACAATAATATAGGTAGTGGTTAGGTGAGTGGTGGAGTTTTCACAAGTCATCAGCTGTCATTTTGTGTTTGCCACTTGCAAGGTAGTATGAGTGCAAACGCCTTGGGAATTGGAAGAAAAGAAGGTTGGGAACACGATGTTCATTTCGACAGTTTGAATGATGAAGAATTTATAATAATTAATCTGCAGGACTGCTCCAGCGACTCTGAATGTGATGATAGTTAGAAAGATTTGGGTTGTGCACCACTGCTTAATTAAATACATTATGAAACCTTTATCCTTTTGTTTGATTTCACTATAATAAGTAATTACAAATAATGATCCTATTAAAGTTGGACTATCCTATTATATTCATTAATATAGTAACAATAAAATCGACATTTGTAGAATGATTATATCGATATCATTATGATGGATTTTAAATATTGTCCAGCCCTATTCAAGTCAATCTGACAACTGTCACAGGACAAGCTATATTTTACAAACTATAGTAGGCATTTTTGGAACTTCTCCTCATTGTGGAGACACTGGATACATGTATCTATTGTATTGTAAACTTGTTTTAAAAAGAGCAACCGCCGAGTTTCTTGCTGGTTCTTCTCGGCAGGAAGGGCATTCCGAACGTCCAGTGGTAACTACTATAAAATACCAATTTCTTTTTTGAGTCAAAATACCGAAACTAGTTTAATAATAATAAACTTGGATAAGTACCTAGACTATTTCCACATTTGAATCTCCCGCTTTAAAATTGATTTTGTGGGCATTAATTTGATCGAGATGGCACCATGAACTTAATATACAAACAGAACTGATCACTTGGAAAATTTCTATTTACGAAAATGAACCTTATAACAAGTACATAAAGTATATTTCCTGTTGCGCATTACACAGAGGCTAACCCGAGCCGAGAGAGATAGTAACAACGGAGGCCGTGTGTCTCGTTCTTTCATTCATGCCAGCCTAAAAAAATTATTTTGATCAAAGATTTTGGCTAAAAAATCTGTTGAGACACTTATGTTTTAATTTTATTTTAACATTTTTAAGTCACCGTATTTAATTGCATTAATTTCGATAGATATATTTCTTAACGAAAAAGAAAATATAAATTTTTATCTAGTCTATTTTTTTCGAGCGGCAGCCCGTTAAAACGTGAACGCTAAAATCTACAACTATGTTGACCATGAATTTTTAAATTCTTGTATTGTGTGATGGGTGGAATACGTACGATGCAGATGCCGATTACGATGGTCCCTTACTCCTTACTTTTGTATTATTATTATATAATTTATATAATTTCTGTACAACCCTGACCTAACCTAAGATTTTGGTAAATATACCGATCGTGCGGCAACGGAATAAGGCGCGGGAGGGGAAGTGGGGCTGTATTTATTACTTTGGGTGCCTTTGACCAGCTATTATGATTAATATCTAGAGAAAATGAATAATTTATCACATTATCTACACATTAATAATAATAATAATAATAATTTAAAGCTCTTAATGAGCCGCACGTAGATAAAAAAGCGTCCGTGCAATGGCTGCGCTTCGGTGACCTCTTTGGGGAAACCGAAGGTTTTGTGTGTGCAATACAAGATCAGGTGGTTAAGACGCGGAACTACCGAAAGTACATCCTGAAGGATGGTACTCACGACATCTGTCGAGCGTGTCGCCATCCCGGTGAGTCACTCAGGCATGTGCTCTCGGGATGTTCGGCTCTTGCTAACACTGAGTATCTGCACAGACACAACCAAGCGGCCAAAATCCTTCACCAAGAGCTTGCTCTGAAGTACGGTCTCCTGGATGAGAGAGTGCCGTACTATAGGTACACACCGGTGCCGGTACTTGAGCGTGACGGAGTCCGGCTCTATTGGGACCGGTCCATCATCACGGACAGGACGATTCTGGCGAATAAGCCTGACATCGTGCTGATGGACCGCGCACAGTCGAGGGTGTTTTTAGTGGACATCACCATCCCACATGACGAGAACCTCGTGAGAGCGGAGACAGAGAAAAAACGAAAGTATCTAGATCTGGCTCACGAGGTTACTGGCATGTGGCATGTGGAGTCCACTGAAACCATCCCAATCGTCATTTCTGCGAATGGAATGATCCCAGTCAGCCTCGCTCACCATCTGAGGCGACTGGGGTTCCGTGGCAGTTCGCTCGCGGCCAAGATGCAGAAAGCGGTGTTGTTGGACTAGGCTAGGATAGTCCGTCGGTTTCTCAGCCTGTCGCCCTGACCCCCGGCCGTCTGGTCTCCCCTGCCGGGGCGTAATCCTCCGCCCGCTACAAGTATTTATTTATGTAATGTATGTGTAAGTTTATTATATGTGTATATATTTATGTTTATTATATTTTCCTTTGGCTTTATATGTATTTATTTTGTACGCGGGTGTGAGAGTCTAAATATATGCCGATAATAATAATAATAGCCGTGTGGCACCGGCAGAACAGAATGTTGCCACCCCTTCCTATCCCGTGGGTGTCGTAAGAGGCGACTAAGGGAATTGGGGAACCAAATAACATCTAGGTTCCCCTAAATCGAGCGAGCTGGCTCTAAAACAGCCTCCTTGGGGACCTGAGGACCCCGAGTGACGTAACTGCCACTCACCCCCCACCCCCCTTTATGATGATGGACAAAGTTTACGAGAATGCGCGAACAGGGCCGCTGCCTGGGGGGCTCCAGGGCGCGTCTGGGACTGGCGCTGGACGTGACAGCATGCGGACCGCCAGTCACACCAGCCGGCCGCCACTACCATCCCGGCGGCCGGTCAATCCATCATCCCCACCAGAGGGCTTGGCACCGACAGGGCCCTCAAGGACCCAATCTTCGGAGCCCGCCGCTGGTGGAGTACGCCGCATGAGATGGACATCTCAAATGAACGAGAATGGCATGCATGCGTACTACAGGGCGACGGGAGGGGAAACCGGACGGACTGGCTACCGAGCGGCAATGTACCGCGAGTTCTTGCTGCTTGAGCCGAATTTAACTGTCACGGAGCAAAACCTGGCAGACGGGGCTCGGTATATTCAGCGCTCGAACATCTTTAGCGCTACCGAGCTCGAACGGTTACGACGTGAGGCTGTTCCCGAGGTAACAACCCCAACCACAGAGCAAATTGTCTCTCTGGCGGAACCCGTCCGCGAAGAGACCGACGCTAACGCGCAAGATTTGCCTGTGGAGGAAGACACGGAGGAAACAATTTCCCTTGATATAGAGCGGATGGGGAGGATTTTAGAAGAGGCGATTTCGGAGATCCGGAGTGCTCCTCTAGAGAATCGTCCGCGGCTCTCCCGACTCACATTAAATGTAGCGACGCGGGATGTCATTGAGGCCATAAACCAAATGCTGCCTCAATACCTTGAGCGCAGCACTTGCCTGGATGATACGGCTTCTATTCTCTTTGGTGCGGCCTTAGCTGTTCATCGTTTCATGGGTGTCAAGACCCAAGAACGTGGACGCACTACTCTAAGGCGCAGCACGGAGCCAGCCTGGAAAAGGAGAATAGAACACCGTATCACCCTGGCCAGAGCTCTCATTGGCAGACTGCAGAGTTTCAGGTCGGGCAACACGAGGCCAAGGATTGTGCGCTCCGTTAGAATAGCCTTTAATGGGCTTGGGGTGCGGCTAGATCAGCCTGATATAGCCCAAAAACTAACGGAGCGCATCGACGACCTGAAGCAGAAAATCGCTGCATGGGGGAACCGCATTCGACGATACTCGGAAAGAGTTCAGCGCTTTCAGTAAAATCGCCTCTTCTCGAGTGATCAGAAAAGGTTCTATAAAAAACTGGAGTGCCCAGAAGTCTGTTCTACCTCTCAGCGGCCGAGCCCGGCTGACCTCGTCGCCTTTTGGCGAAATGTATGGTCAAGTGAGGTGGAGCATGAGGAGGGCCCTTGGATTGCGGCGGTTGAGGAAGCATGTGCCTCAATAGAGCCGATGAACCCCGTCGCCATCTCTTCGGAGGATGTAGCTGGTGCGGTGCGCCGGGCCCCGAACTGGAAAAGTCCGGGACCCGATGGGCTGCATCACTACTGGTTGAAGGGTTTTTCGCTCTGCCATGCTACTTTGGCTCGACAATTCCAAGATGCTCTCGAGCAAAGGGCACTCCCGAGCCTTTTCACCACCGGGATCACTCATTTAGCTCCTAAGTCAACCGATACCGCTGACCCAGCTAAGTACCGCCCCATCACATGTCTTACTACCATCTATAAGACATTGACATCCGTTCTGAGCCTTAAGATTTCCCGTCACGTAGACGAGAACAACATCATGTCTCGGGCTCAGAACGGGTGTCGGGGCGGTGGTCGTGGTACTAAGGAGCTCCTTCTCATCGACTCCGTCGCGGGCCAACTGGTGAAACGCAATCGCCGGAATTTCTCTGCCGCCTGGATTGACTATAAGAAGGCATTCGACTCGGTGCCCCATTCATGGCTCTTGAGGGTCCTTGAGCTGTACAAAGTCGATAGTACAGTTCGAGACTTCCTCGGAGAATGTATGGGGCAATGGAGTACGATCCTGTGTCTCCATGGCGAGCGGTTAGCGGCTGCGGGTGACCGAATCAAGATACGGCGGGGTATCTTCCAGGGCGATTGTCTGAGTCTATTATGGTTTTGTCTGTCGCTGAACCCTCTCAGCTCTTTGCTGGAGAGATCAGGGACAGGCTTTCAGTTTCGGAGAGGAGGGACAAAAGTACCTCACCTTCTCTACATGGATGACCTCAAGCTGCTAGCACCTAATGCCTCCCGCCTGAGGGAGTTGCTGAATATCACCACTGAGTTCAGTAACTCCATCAGGATGGAGCTTGGACTAGACAAGTGTGCGGTCTTACATGTGGAGATGGGACAGGTTACTCATTCGGCCGAGATCAATCTCGAGCCATCTAACATCAGGACCCTCTCTGAAGCTGAGTCATACCGGTATCTGGGTATGTCACAATCCGTGGGGGTAAAGGAGGCGGACGTGAAACAGTCAGTTTGCGAGGTCTTTTTTGGCCGCCTGACAAAAGTTTGTAAAAGCTATTTGTCGGGCGCCAATAAGGTCCGAGCATATAACGGCTGGGTCATGCCCGTTCTCATGTACACCTTTGGCGTACTCAGATGGACTCAGACCGAACTAGACGCACTGGATAGAAAAGTCCGCACGACTATGACTCTCTACCGCATGCACCACCCCAAATCGTCTGTTATGAGGTTGTATATCCCTCGAAAATGTGGTGGTCGAGGCGTATTAAGCGTCAAGACCATGCATAATCGGAAGATATCCAGCCTCAGAACCTACTTTGAGACGAAGAGGGAGTGTCCAATGCATAGAGACGTTATAGAATGTGACAAAGGACTCACTCCCCTATCTTTGGCCAAACTCGAGTGGCAGAAACCGGTGGTACTAAGCACCTCTGACCGGGAGACCGTATGGAAGGAGAGGGAGTTGCACGGACGCTTTTTTAAAGCTCTTAATGAGCCTCACGTAGATAAAAAAGCGTCCGTGCAATGGCTGCGTTTCGGTGACCTCTTTGGGGAAACCGAAGGTTTTGTGTGTGCGATACAAGATCAGGTGGTTAAGACGCGGAACTACCGAAAGTACATCTTGAAGGATGGCACTCACGACATCTGTCGAGCGTGTCGCCATCCCGGTGAGTCACTCAGGCATGTGCTTTCAGGATGTTCGGCTCTTGCTAACACTGAGTATCTGCACAGACATAACCAAGCGGCCAAAATCCTTCACCAAGAGCTTGCTCTGAAGTACGGTCTCCTGGATGAGAGAGTGCCGTACTATAGGTACACACCGGTGCCAGTACTCGAGCGTGATGGAGTCCGGCTCTATTGGGACCGGTCCGTCATCACGGACAGGACTATTCTTGCGAATAAGCCTGACATTGTGCTGATGGACCGGGCACAGTCGAGGGTGTTTTTAGTGGACATCACCATCCCACATAATGAAAACCTCGTGAGAGCGGAGACAGAGAAAAAACGAAAGTATCTAGATCTGGCTCACGAGGTTGCCAGCATGTGGCATGTGGAGTCCACTGAAACCATCCCAATCGTCATTTCTGCGAATGGTTTGATCCCAGTCAGCCTCGCTCACCATCTGAGGCGACTGGGGTTCCGTGGCAGTTCGCTCGCGGCCAAGATGCAGAAAGCGGTGTTGCTAGACTCGGCTAGGATAGTCCGTCGGTTTCTCAGCCTGTCGCCCTGACCCCCGGCCGTCTGGTCTCCCCTGCCGGGGCGTAATCCTCCGCCCGCTACAAGTATTTATTTATGTAATCTATATGTAAGTTTATTATATGTATATATATTTATGTTTATTATATCTCTCTTTGGTTTTATATGTATTTATTTTGTACGCGGGTGTGAGAGTCAAAATTTATAGCAAAATAATAATAATAATTTTTATTTCTTTAAAAAATGTACACATCAGGTTTTTAGGGGCCGAGACCACCTTTTAAGTATATTGAAATACCTGTATCAGGTGGTCTCGCTCTTCTATAACAATGTTTACATATTACTTACATTTGGGGTCGCAGCAGGGTGCAGAATGAAAAGATTAAACTCTAATATAAGTTTAATTAACTAAAACTTACAATATAATATTAAAATAAAACTTATTAACTATGCTCGGCCGATTTTTGGCACGAGCTTCCTAACCTAGGTCTTATAATTAATTGTCTTATTTAAAGCGTGGAAAAAAAGGTATCGCATCACGATTCACAGCTACTAGCTACACGTTGGAATGTGCTGCGCCAGCGTAACTCGAAACTGCTGCGATACGGCGTCTTGATGGTTAGCAGGCATACTACAGTTGTCCCGCGGGTATGCCTACGTAACACCTCCACCCGTAGATCAGCGCTTATCGAAAACGGTAGTGATAGATTGCGCTGGAAGATCTTCGCCGATGGTCTTTCGTTGTCGGGGTTCCGCGGTTTTTTTTTCACTCCTTTCTCACGCCTCTGCGATAAGTTCAGATTACTCTTAGTCCGCAGGTACCGAACAGTATACCGGTGACTGTAAAATATCTTGAATTTGGATTTAGTCATTAGATTTACAGACTTCAATGCATTATGATGATGAAACGGAGATGATGGTAGACCGTTAGAGCACTGGTATTTTCCTTAGGCTTTTACTTGATGTGGTAAGTCATATCGTTTACCCATCAATCTCTTGGAATGCTGGTTTCTTTGTAGTGAAGTTAGCAGAAATAAAGGATGTACTTGAACTTTGGATGGTAATCAGGCGGTGAATTCAAACTTCATGATGTGATTTGTCTCGGCACATAGATTACTCGTCTTCGGGCATTCTGCCTCTATATACCTGAAGTCGTTCAAGCTGATTTCCAGGAATGGATAGTAGGAAATAAGGATTTCATGCAATTTATTGGAAGTAATTGATAATAATTAATTTGGGTAACTTGGGATAATTTAATCTTTTAATATGTTACGTATTATTAGAACATAATTGAAAAAGCTACATAAAACTCCCTATTATCTAGGACCTAGGTAAATATCTAAGTTTTTCCTAAAAGCTATGTCATAGATTCAGTGTAATCGAGATAACTGGTAATATTGTGATAGAACCAAGACCATCTATGAAACTCCATTTCACTCGATTAACCTCCAAATACTGCAACTTTTCAAGTATATTTAGTTAAGTCCTAGTTTGTCCTTTATATAGCTCAAATGAGGTTCAAATAGTTTCATCATTTTAAAATTTTAACTCGGACTCAAATTTGTACTAGAACATAATATACCTACATAACATAATACAGAGTTAATGTTATATTGTAGTTACAAAAGTAACGTGCTATCTCCTCAGTTGTAATATGCTTGGGCATATTTGAAGAAGTCAACGACAACATTCAGGAATTTATCGCTTTGAACACTTAGTAAAACTAAATGGATAAGCTCGAAAAGTTCGCTTGTAGGCGGTATCTACTAGTAGCATCTAAGAATCATCGGACCTTGAGTTAAGGATCTGACAAAAATAACTAAACTAACAAACAAAAAAATTAAAAAGTTTCAAAAAAAATTGTCAAGTAATAAAAAAATTCAAAAGGTAATTTTTTATATAAGAAGTTCATGAATAGTATATTAAGTACGTTCGTATGTACTCCAAAATCGATATAAAAATTATTTTAAACACAATACTGTCTTTTTTTTTAAAGTCGGATAAATAAGGATGGGTTCTTATATTAGGGGTAAGGAACTTGAACGATTCAAGTACTTACATTCTTTTCTCTGCTGATTCGAAGTTGGAATCTTCTGCTGCGGCCGCTGAATGTAGGTTCCAGAATAGGAAATTCTAGAAGATGCTCGATGTATCTTTCTTGAATATATTTCTTCTATTCTGCCAAGACTGCGCCACTTACATTTGGGGTCGCAGCAGGGTGCAGAATGAAAAGATTAAACTCTAATATAAGTTTAATTAACTAAAACTTACAATATAATATTAAAATAAAACTTATTAACTATGCTCGGCCGATTTTTGGCACGAGCTTCCTAACCTAGGTCTTATAATTAATTGTCTTATTTAAAGCGTGGAAAAAAAGGTATCGCATCACGATTCACAGCTACTAGCTACACGTTGGAATGTGCTGCGCCAGCGTAACTCGAAACTGCTGCGATACGGCGTCTTGATGGTTAGCAGGCATACTACAGTTGTCCCGCGGGTATGCCTACGTAACATATTGGTAGTTACTTATCATAAAATATACATTGAAATTTCTAAATTATAAATAAAAATCGTAAAATTAAACAAGCATGTAATGGTGAGTGCATATGTGTATACAAATGTGCGCGTATGTGCGTGAGTGTTGTGTGGGGTGGTGTGTTTGAGTATGTGAGTGAGTGAGTGAGTGAGTGAGTGTGTGTGTGTGTGTGTGTGTGTGTGTGTGTGTGTGTGTGACTGTGTGAGTGATTGTGTGTGTGTGTGTGTGTGTGTGTGTGTGTGTGTGTGTGTGCGTGCGTGTGTGTGTGTGTGTGTGTGTGTGTTCTATTATTTATTTATACGATAATAACCTTAAAATATTTTTGATAATGTTTCTAAAAGCGTTTCAGTTTCTTCATAGTTATTCGTTTTTAACCATTCAGTCAGCCTTTTTTTGACTTCGCATAGTTTGTTGGGGTAAATATTGAGAATTTTGTTAATTTTATTATACAAGTGTGCAGATTTTTTGGTGTACTGGTTGCGAGAAAATGACGTTTTTGATGGAGACACGTTGATGATATTAATTAGTTTCCGTCTTCTGTGTATGATAGTAGGTTCAAATTTAGGTTCGAATTTAGAAGATTTGTGTACTTTTAAAATAGTTTGTAAAATATATAACTGTCTAACAGTTAACATCTGGCTAGTTGAGTAAAGCAAGTGGTTAGGGAATCTGTAAGGTTTTTGATACATAACCTTTAGCAAAGATCTTTGAGCTCTCTCTACATCAATGAACTTAGTTTTAGCCGCACCGCCCCAAACTGGAATGCAGTAGCTTAGTATGGATTGTGCTAGAGCAAGGTAAATTTTATTTAATAGGGTTTTGGGAGCTATGTATCTGAGAGTTTTGAAAATCCAAATGAGTTTACGTATCCTACCACTTAATGCTTCTATTTGACCCTGCCATGAAAGTCTCTTATCTATAATAACGCCTAAATATTTAATTGAATTTACTCTGTTTATGCTGGAGCAATTATCACAAGTACCATTACAGTCTGTAGCATGCAATGTAATGCAATAGTTACTTTTCGGCTGAGAGCTATTGTAAATAGAAAAACAAATATAATTTGTTTTTTCCGTGTTAAGAGTTAGTAAATTGGTCCTCAGCCAAAGAGCGACCCTTGCAAGTCCTAGTTCAGCTGCTTTTTTAACTTTATCCCACGTAGAATCCGAAAAGACGATGGCAGTATCATCTGCATAAGAAAAGATTTTGGCATTTTTTATATCTAAATTACAGAGCTCATTTATGTAAATTAAAAACAACGTAGGTCCTAAAACGCTACCTTGTGGTACACCATAAGAGATATTGAGGTCCTGGCTAGTGTAGTTCCCAATTTTCACTCTCTGCGTGCGACCACATAGGTAGTCCTTAAACAGAGCCAAAGGGACATCTCTTATGCCAAGATTTTCTAACTTTTTCACAAGAATGGGAACAGAGACGGTATCAAATGCCTTTTTAAGATCAAGAAATAAAGCTACACATTTTTTACCACTGTCAAGTTGTTTATCAATAAACGAGGTTAGTGCTATGACTGCATCTTCTGTAGATTTTCCATGCCTGAAACCATACTGAGATTCAGACAGCAGTTGATACTTGTTCAAATAATCCAGCAACCGCATGTTCATTATCTTTTCCATTGTTTTTGAAATTGAAGGTAAAACAGAGATTGGTCGGTAATTATTTACATCTTCTCTGTCTCCACTCTTATGAACAGGAGTTATTTTGGATCTTTTAAGCGGAGAGGGAAAAATACCTTTATTAAAACAAAGGTTAATTAAATGACAGATAATAGGAACCACCTGCATCTTGGCTAGCTTAAGGAACTCAGAAGGAATATTATCCCAGCCAGGGGCACTATTGGTCTTAAGATTCATAATCACATTATTCACTTCACTATAGTCAGTATCCAACAAGCCAAAGGAGTTTAACTGGGTCTTATGTATCACATCAGTATCTAACGAATTTCCCCTTTTAATGTTTTCTGCTAACGTTTTACCAATATTGACAAAAAAATTGTTTATGTAATTGGCTGACTCAGTAGGAGAAGATTTTATATTTAGTAATTGTGTATTATCGGATTTTTTATTACTCATGTTAGTGAATGATTTTATATTATGCCATAGAATTTTTGAATTTTTAAGTGACGCTTCCAGCTGCTTTTTTTCATAGTTGCATTTTAATTTTTTAATTGAATTATTACAAAACTTTCTATATCTTTTATAGCTTATTTTCAAAATTTCATTATGCGGATCTAATCGGACTTTTTTTTGCATTTTATTTCTGTTTCTTATACACCTCAAAATACCATCAGTAATCCATGGTTTTATCACACGTTTACTTTTAGGAACTTTCAAAATATTGGTATTTTCAACTAGCGATTCAGTTATACTGTTTATTAATTCATCTGTTACAAGGTGTGGGTCATAACAGAGTAATAATTGTGATAAATTTTTATGTGACAAGCTCTCAAGTGCTGCGTCAAAGTTTGTAATAGTTTTTACTTTATGATTTACTTTATATTTAGTTGGTGAAGTCAAACTAAGGAATACCATAAAGTGATCTGTAATAGTTGTATTTAGAACAGCTATTTGTGTAGTTAATTTATTTTTATCAAGTTTTATCATAAAATGGTCTAGACAATTACTTTCTCTAGTTGGTAGGGTATGACCTGGCATTAGACCATGTACCGATAACATATTAAGATAGTTTAGTCTATTGTTACGCTCATAAGCTTGTTCCATTTCCTTTGCTATTAGGTTTATATTAATATCCCCAGTTAATATGATAGTTTTATAGGTCTTTATAGTTTCTAGGTGTAAATTCAGCGAATTAATAAACTGCTCAGCGTTAGTATTGGAAGGGGAACGATATACCCCTAGAATTACGCAGTCACATAAGTCTATTTGTATACATGATGCAAGTTGTAGATTAATTTCTTTAATAGACATAACAGCAATACCATGTTTTACATACACTACAACGCCATCATTTTGGTTTATATGTTTGGTTGTTGCATGTGTAGTGTAGTTCACAATATTTGGAATAGCTTTACAAGGATTAAGTCTACATTCGGTTAGGATGATTATATCTGCAACAAATTTTAATAGATTAAGGTTTAAATATAAGTCTTGCATGTTACAATATATACTTCTTATATTTTGTGAGATAATAGTTAAGTCTTTATTTTTAACAGGTATGTGTTGCATTAAGTCCTCAATATTACAATTAATTGCCCGACCAACTTGTATATCATCTAATTCATTCATAGTAATAAGAGAGCTATCCATAATGATATATATTCGAAGAACTGCAAATATATCTCAAATAGTAAATATTCGATAAAATGAAAAAGTTTATTAGTTGGAAGTACGTGATCAACTTGTAGAAATAAGCTACGCTTAGAGTATTTTTACTTTTCAGGTTACTATCAAAACTTGTGTTAAATATAGTATGTATGTGTCTGTATGAATGACGTATTAATGTAATATTGGTGAGTATTGGAAATATGACCAGTTTGCAAGTAAAAAATGATGTTGATGATAGTATAATGTAGCTTTTTATGTATGAAGTCATGTCAGTGTAATTCATGTAAAATATACATAATGTGTTTATTGAATAAGACTTGGTATTATTACTATAATGTGTGTGTGTGTTTGAGAGGTAAAAACATATTATATCCCAAGTGTAGGTATTTGTAGAATCAGAAATTAACATCAAAATTACAGTTAAGGTAAGTAAAATTAGCAGAGTCACATTAAGATGACTAATGAAAGTATGTTTCATATAAAATTCCACCAGACATAGTCACGTTCCTTTCAGCAGATGGGTGATTTGAGCCTCGCTATTGATTGCGACGATGGGGGAGTTTTCGTCCTTCCTTACCAAAACTTTACCATAAGCTGTCCAACAGAATTTGTATGCTTTCGTTTTTACCAGCTCACGTGCCAGAAAATAGAGGCGGGATCCTTTGGGAGTAAGCTGATCAGAGATGAATATGGGCGTGTCTTCTAAAGTACGGAAGCCAAGATTTTTTGCACACAGTTTTGATTTATGTTTTATATTGTAGTTTTTACACATCCTTAGCAAATCTGTCTTCAGTAAAGTAGACGAAGTCTCTACAACAATAGGTGTATTTAATATTCCCTCTCTTTTGCTGCGCACTCTATAGATATCTTTTATATCAGTTGTAGTGATATTGCTACCAACACATTTAGATAAGCAGTTGACCATTTCAATTAAGTCCTCTTTTGTTTCGTTTAATTTTTTTGGGACATTTTTAATTTCAAAATTTGTTTTCCTACTTCCTCTTTGTAAGTCTTCAATTTTTTCCTCCAAAAGAATAATATAATTCCTGTCTTTATTGGCCTGCAATTCCAATTTCTCAATTTTGGCTTTAAATTCTTCGTTCTGAGCAGTCAGAAATGCCACCGAATTCTCAATATTGGTATTAGATCGCTGTATTTCTTTGAGGGTAGATGCATTTTTCTTAAATTCATTATCTTGACTTGTCATTAGAGTTGAAATCATTTTTCTCACTTCCTCCTTGAAATTGATAAGCTCCTGGGCAATATCTTCGTCTCTTTTTTCTTTTGATCCGCAGAGATTGAAAATTAGGTGGTGTTATGACCGATTGTGTACCTGTCACGTAAATATCCGAGTCCGAAAATGATCTATCCATTCCGGTATCCATTTCTAATGTAGCACTAATAATTGAGTGTTAACACGTCGTGTCTTAAATAGTGTCGTCGTGCAAACGAGCCTTCGACAATTTGTTACGATTGGCGCCTTGTAGGTACGATTGGCGGTCAATTCCAAAATATGTAGTAGTTTTAGGTACCGTCAAACGGGGTGAAGAGGAACAATATCGGATTTCAAACTTGATTTGCATTAAAATACCTGTAAGTATTTCGAAATCCTTACACTTTGTGATCTTTTTTCACTGCACTGTATAAGTAATATAATTGTTGGTAAAAATATTTATAAATTTTGTACTAAGTATTTCACAATTTGAAGTCAGCTATCTATACGACACGTCCACACCGCACCGGTTGAAAGTCGGAGGGGAAGAGTCATTACCAGTCATTATAATATCTAGCAATGTACTCACTATGACTGGACAAATCGAAACCTTGTACTATTTGTATTATTTATTTCGTAATCAATCCCTAATCCCTAAGAAATTTTCCATTGCTAATGAAAAACTTCAATAATTGTGTTTATAATAAACTTATAATTAGTAGGAAGATTGCAACATTGAATTTGTCTCACATATATCGAAAATCTTATTGTCACCCTGTTAGAAAGGGACACACGGCCTCTGTACTAGCTATCTCGCTCGGCTCGCTTTTCAGCTGCGAGTACTCGGTCCTGTTTATTTCCTAGGTCCATGGATGGCACTTAGTAGACCCTTTTTAAAAAGAATACCACAGATTAAGAATAGGTGGGTAATCAAGAAGCTTAACCTCTAATCTGTGTACAGACCAGAACAGTTACACTAGCGGCACGCTATGATGGCCGGTTTGACGTTTGTCCGCTCATGAAGTTCCGTATTAATTGATAACGACTTTGAAGGAAATAATTGTATTACTTTATTGACGATAGTGATGTGCAGAGATTCATAAATTTTATCGAATGTAGTTTTAGGTTTAGGACTCAAAATTTATTTATTAAATTGATTTCTAAAATGTATACAAGTGTAGAAAAATCAGTTTGCACCATTTAAGGGGTGAATGTACTTGTGAATATGAACAATTTTCACTATGTGGACAAACCTCTGAAATCGCAAAAAAATATCAGCTGTTTCATACAAAAGGTAAAATTTTTATTTTTATATGATATATACCACAACTCGGCATTTGGTTTTCTAAATTGAAAATTTTTAAAAATGGAATCTAATACGATCGTCACATAGGATCGCTGGCTAGCACAACTACTACCTCCGGCAAACTCGCGTCAATGCTCAATGCAAAACAAAGCAGTTTCGAATTGACGTTGCTTCGAAAAGTATAAACTGTCAGTGCAATGCGATTGTGATATAGTTTTGACCTGGCTTTGGATTTCAAATATTGATACTGCATTACTGTTGACCCTTGCTCGTTAATTTGGACTCTGTTCAAGCCCTTTGTTGTGGATTTCGTCGATATGACCGAACGTACGCAGAGAACTGTAAACCTATTTAATCAGGTACAAAAACAAAACTTAATTGTTTTTTGTTCGAGAATAAATTGACATTCCACATCACTATTGTAATGTGTCAAACCGGCCATCATAGCGTGCCGCTAGTGTAGTCCAATCTCCAAAGAGTATAATAATATATACGGAGGTCGGAGAGTTAGTCTTTGACTATGGTCACAAAGTACACTGAATATCACAGATTAATGATTATGTATACCAGACTGAATATAGGACTATGGTGTTCGTGGTAGTGTTGGGTAGGACATGACATGAAAAAGAGTTTGTAAGAGTAGCCTCTTTTTTGCACTGAGCCAGTACAATGTCCCACTTCAAATGAGGTGAGGCCAATGAGGTTTGGAACTTGGGCGAGGCGTACTGAAACTCGGCGATACGTTTGAAGTGATGAGTACAAATATGACATTTGATGTTATTGTAGTACAATTACAGTCTGAACTCTGATTGAAGACATATTGATGACTTTTAAAAGTTTTTAAAAGTTGCCGATTAAAATCTTTTCATTTCATGGCATTAGCGTCAAAGTAAAATATTCCTTGACTGTTTTGATTTAAAGTCACAATTTCAGTACAACCGATTTTAACATGGAGCGTTATGGAGCTTATCGTACATACCGTATATATATATTATTTATATATGTAAATAATACCGTATATATATATCGTATATATTATTTATATATATATTTGTATTCGTATAAGAATGCATATATACGAAATTGAGCTCTAATTCAATGGCGTTATGGTTTATTTTACTTTGACTTTGATCGGCAACTGAAGACAATCGGGGGACAGTGTCGCAACGTATTTGCCCGCGAAATTCAAATTTAATTTGGTTTTTCGCAATTTGTAAACTGGTACGACAAAGTAGGTTTATGGCATTCAAATTGCGCCAATGGCAGTATCATCTTCACAGGTTCTAAATATATTCATAAACTTCAAATAATAACAGTCGCTTCAATTCGCGCCCAAAAACATTTCGCGCCTTATAGTAACGGCGGCGTTCCCACGAGGCGAATTTGTTGAATGTTAATTGTGACCATCGTAGTCGCATGGTTACCATAGTCGGCTTTATGACATTCAACAAAATTCGCCTTGTGGGATCGCCGTATCACTCAACTCAATCGTAATTCCTAGTTCCATGGTCAATAGGATAGTATTTCCCTTCCCTCTCGCTCGAGAGTCGAGACTCGAAATCAAAACGCTTATTAGTCATTGAAGAATGACGTATTATTGCATAGCCGTCTCTATCTCCTACTATTGTAATTTGAAGCATACGTCTCACTTCCTCTCTGTCCTTATCCTAGACTAAGAGTGTCCAGTGAGTAGGTAACTCGACTTCGCGACTAACGTGACATAAAATTTGAAGCAGTACAATGAAAAATTTTGAGCCCGCTCTTACATTTTGACGTCATGTCCGGGACAAATGTAGCGCCTCTTGTATGCCTAGTGCCTACTCAACACTATCATAGACCACGAACACTAGGATAAACACTATGACTAGTTCGTGGAAGGGACTAGGGAGTGCGGAGTGGAAGGGCTTGTATAAAATAACCTTAAAACGTCTAATTAAACAGTAACCACAGTAACTTATTAATCCAGTGTTCTCTTGGATTATATTATTTTTGGTGAGAAGTGAGAACATTATAATTAGTAATCAACATGCGGTGCTATGCGCCCTTCTGCAAAACCAATGCCGAAGTCTCGGGATCAGCGGGTGTCACGCTCCACGAGTGAGTACCTAGATCCAATGATATTATTTAGTTGTAAGATTCAATAATGATTCCTTTAGACAAACGTCTAAAGGAATCATTGAATAGATGCGAGCCTTTTCATTTCGTCCACCGCTTTTATTGCCCACTAGCTTGATAATGTCGTCGCAGGCACTACAAATTAACTTTAGTCGAATGGTTAACAATGTTAACTTATCTGCGAGTGTCAGGCCGTAGTTAGGAAGTTGGCGGTTTGTCACTCCGTGCTGCGGAGAGCACGTAAAGCCTTCGGACCTGTGCCTGATGTCTCTCTGGTCATATCGGATTGCCGTCCCATCTGGCCATGAGAGTGAGGAAATGGAGAGTTCACCTGCGTTTGAGCACACACCTGTGCACTGTAATATCTTCAGCTCAGATGGCTAGTATCTCTGGAAGTTAGTCACCAACCATGGTCATGCGGACATTATCATTGCATACTTCAATATTTGTATCCATTATTAGAATTGTAGGAATTCTAATAATAGATACACAGGGCCACAGCTCAGAGACAAAAGTGTCTACAGGTAGATAGGTCCCTTCTGGGCAGAAATGAGAGATCTTTGTTTACGTGTCTCACATGTACACAAACACAATCCCACTATTTAAACTCAATGTTGGACCGTTGTAATCTACAGGTTCCCCAGTGACTCGCATCTCCGTGCTGCCTGGCTCAGAGCCCTCGGCAGACAAGACACTCCCCTCCCAGACCCTGCTGGGGTCTGCTCGCAGCATTTCCTGCACGATGACATGTATGAAACGGAAAGTGGCTCAAGGCAAATTCGTGCTGGTGCGATTCCGTCAACGGTGCAGGTAACTTTGACTGCTAGTAGAGGAACCTGCCCTAATTTTGTAATCTGTTCAAGTCATGAGCCTTTGAGAGTCAAGAGTTTTTCCATTTATTCCACCTTTCCACATTGTTAGGTGTGTAGTTTAATTTTTATTGAAATAAGATTTATTTTTATGATAATTATCAAACTGTTGATTCATCTATGACTCAATGTTACAACCTATTTTTCAAATTTATCCATGTCCACTGACTTATTGCACGGACTCTCATCATCATCATCATCATCATCATCAACCCATCATTAGCTCACTATTGAGCAAGGTCTCTTCTCGGAGAAAGGTTATAGGTCATAGTCCACCATGCTGGCTCAATTGCTGGCGGTGGCGAGTGAATTGGCGGACTTCACACACCTTTGAGAACATTATGGAGAACTCTCAGGTGTGCAGGTTGTCCTCACGATGTTTTTCTTCACCGTTAAAGCATATGATATTTAATTGCTCAAATGTACTTAACTTCGAAAAGTCAGAGGTACGCACCCAGGATCGAACCTGCAACCCCCCCGAATAGGAGACCACAGTCATAACCACCGGGCTATCACTGCTTCACACAGACTGCATACTTTATAAGGACAATATTCAATCAACTGTGTTACTTGAGAAGATGCACATAAAAAAGTTAAGATCTATGGGTCTGTTTATAAAAAATACTGTAATGGCTTACAAACGATTATTTGTACAAATAGTTAAGTTAAGTAGGGGAGTTGGTTTTATTTTATCAGATTGCTACATGTAAACTCTTTGAGCGTTAAAGGTTAATACTAGGGCTACCCAAATATTGGCACTTCAAGCTCCTTTAATGTTGAATATTTACTGCAGACATTTTGACTGCTTGTTCAGTGTTCAGATAAATTATATTCGACCGAGCGAAGCGAAGGTCTCTGAGTTTACTAGAGCGATTTGCACTTGTCCGTCCGTCCGTCTGTCACAGCCTTATAACTTCTGAATTACTGAACGTAATTACTTCAATTTTAGATATGATATGTAAACCGATGGCCTCTAGCCGAAAATGGCTTAAAAAGTTATAAAAATCTTTATTTCAGGGGGGCTCCCATACGAAATGGGGGGCTTTCAAAGTGGAGATTGTATTCAAGGCTAGATTTCTAAAACCACTTTGTTTTAAAACTTGAAACTTACACATAATGGGAGTTATATTCTGTACTTGAACAACAAATACTAAGATTAGATAAATATTATAAAGAAACGAAATTATTTGAGTTTTAATGGGCATCAATGTTTTTAACAAAACTTCACTATACTGTTACTAGATATTTAATGCGCTGTCTTTAATATTGTAAATACGCATCCCATCCACGAAAGCAGATGACGATTGACGTCATCAGATTCGGCGCGTTTTAATTACAATATAATATAGTTAACCTTATACCTTATGGGAATTATGGGATACCGCGAGGTCTCAGTTCGGGGCGAACCACTAGGTATTAGAATATTGTAGAAATATCATCTAATATTGTTTTTTTGTGTTTCCGATTGCATTAAACAATAACATTCAGCTTTATTATTCTTACTTGTAACTAGCTGTACCAGGCATGCATTGCAATACTACATAACATAACATGTAAAGAAATTATACTATAGATATTGTGGCCAGGAACCCTCGCGGGCGTCCCCAGAGCACCCTACCAAAGTTTCATCACAATCAATGATTTCGGAATGCATAGAGGACAATAACAAACATTGATTTTTTTTATATAGATTATTGTGAGAATTATTTGGAGGTGTGACAATACTATGGCAGGTTCTCCCATATGCTGAGAAACCACAGTAGGTAATGGAAAAGTGTATGGAAATAGATGCATAGTCAAAAGTATGTGTTAGAATAAGTAGTGTTCTTATGGTTTTGCTTGCATCTTTGGGAGATGTAGAATGCACAACGCAATGCTTCAATGGTGAAGGAAAACATCCAGAGGAATCTTGAACTCCTGAGAGTTCTCCAAAATGTTCTTAAAGGTGTGTGAAGTTTGCCAATTTACATTGGGCCAGCATGGTGGACTATGGCCTATAACCCTGAGAGGAGACCTGCGCTCGGTAGTGAGCCGTTGATGGGTTGCTGATGATCATGAATTAGTAGAATGAATCATGAATATTTTTTCAGGTTTGCATGATATGCCTGGACACAGACAACAAGCTGTTTCTAATGAGCAAACACGAATTGGAAGAAGCATATCAACACTTAACTGGAAATCCTGTAAGTTGCTATTTTATCATCAACTATCTTTTGCCCTGCAACTTTGTCCATGTGGAGTTAGGTGTAAGGCCGCGGTCGAACTGGTAAGGCGACTGGCGACGCGACGCGACGCGACAAACCGTGTGTCCGCATTGCAGCGTCGATGAACTAGCGAATTGCGCTTACACCGCGTAATGACTGGCCGCACTCAGTGTAGACACATCCATAAGTTGTAGTACTATTGAAAATTTCACGCGATATAAACAAAATATAAATTTCGCGCGTCGCTTATTTATCTGACGCGGCCGCCGCCATTTGTCTACTGGAGTTTGTTTCAACGAAATCGCCGTCGCGTCGCAGTCGCCTCACCAGTGCGGCTGCGGCCTCAAAGGAACACCTTGAGCAGGATTTTCCTGCAGGACTTCAACTGAAGTCTCAACAGTCTAACTGTTAAGGTGCAGACTGAAGACTGAAGTATAGTGTGCCGTCGATGAGTTGAGATGAATAAATATAGCAAAGTTCAACTCAGCACGGCTTAGCTAAGTTCAACTGTCAACTGATTGTGATGGTCTGTGCAGGGACAAAACATTTATTTAAGCAACGTTTGAATTCTTCATTTACATGTTGTTTCAGCCGTGTGACCTGGGAAACCTGAAACAAACACTTTGTGTGCATTGCGCTCAGAGGTTGATCAACTTTAGCAGATTTAGAGACAAGAGCTTGAGAGCCCGAGAGCTGCTGATAGACTTGGTTCAACAACATGAATTAGTGAGTGCTAACATATCTCTCATTTGCAGCAACACATTTTTGTTTTTATTATTTTCAAAAAGTGTCTCAATAAGCTTTTAAAGGGGGTCATATCATGATTTATATAGGTGACAGTTGTAAGTTATACTTTATAGTGATGTGCCTTAACCAAATCTATTCAATATTTTTTTAGGTAGGTATAGAGAAAGTCAACTAGGACTATGAGATTGATTTTTTGATCGTCAAGTTTTCACAAGAGTAATATTTTCACTATGTAGTGTCAATCACTATGGGTAAACATTCTGATGAACGGATCAAGTACCTACTTAAAGCACATGGCCTTTAACTCTTCTCTGAGAGGAGACCTGCGCTCAACGTGAGCCATTGAAATCTCTTAAAAAACTTATTAGAAATCGTTATAAACTAGAAATACCATCATGTCGCTTCCGCAAAGTGCAAAAATTCTTTGTGGGGTTGAGCGTACCCTAATATAATATGGTTCAGAAGGAACTGCTAGATTTGCCACTGCACAAATTTAAACAATTAAAACTCACTTACTGATTTGCGGATATTACAAAGTTAATGACTTTCTTAATGACAAAGTTGCATCTTAAAATGATTATTTGAATATTAATATTCAATTCACTGCCTTAACATAGGTAGCCTAAGTATGTCACGCTCTCTTTAAATATTTCTGTGGTGGTGTCACGTGTACGTCATGCTTGTGAACGGGTTACACCGGCGGGAATGGGGCTGCTTTCTGTCTGCCCATCTTAACAGTAGTACGCATTTTTGGAACTTCCCCTCATTGTGGAAATATTCTATTCAAGTTGCATGGGTTAAATCGGCTTGGCATCCAGCTGCCCACAAGATAATATAAAAAATTTATTACAATATAATAGCTACATAATAATATTGTAAAATGATTATTTTGAAAAGAGCAACTGCTGAGTGTCTTGCCTGCTTTTCTCAGCAGAATACGCTTTCCGAACCGGTGGTAGAGTCATGATGTGTCATAAGAGCCACAAGTTGGCTTACGTGAAATAGATAATTCTGAATTATGAATAATTTTGAATTGTTGGTTAGTTGATGATGATTATGATAATTTGACCTCGCTTAGTAGTAAACTCGTTTGTCAACAGATAACAAGACTCCATATCAAAAGGATAAACCGCACAAAACACCAATTAAAAAGTAATATGACAGCGACAACGTTAGCACCTGATCATTGTGATTTACACATAATAGAAGACATACAGAGAGAATCAGCAGATACGATCGACACAGATGTGGTGAAAACTGAAGCAAACAATGAGTTAATGTTGGTTGATCAAGACATGGAGGTGATACATGAAGATGATTATGCTGACAGTGTCAATGCTGAGTTTGTTGCTCCTAATGAAGAATACTCATCAGATCATAGTATAAAGTTAGAAACACAACTATTGGATGATGCTATTCTCAAAGCTCTAAACAGAAAAGCAGCAGTTTCTACACAAGTGGCTGTAACACAGGATATATTCAAGTGTGAAAGTGCCCCCTACCAATGTACACATTGTTTCAAGGAATTTGTTCTTGAACATGCATACTTGCAACATTTGAGCACGCATCTTCAGGTAAGACTTGTTGATGTATTTGCTGTTTCTGTTTCAAAATCAAATGTTTAAGCATTTTTGTCAACTTGCTGAGTCCATAAGCTGGCTGGATCTGAGGAGAACAAAGTTAGCGACGTAACTCATCGAGTTACGAGCTGAAGGGGTAATGGGCGGAGCACATAGTTGAAAGAATTATTGTTGCTCGTGGACTTTTATTATACAGAACGTCACGCCCATTCCCACAAACGACTTTCGAACTTTCTTGAGACGTAGTCGAGGAAACACGAGCCTGTTTGGATTTCTCATTTGCCTATCGTGTAAATCACCCTTTTTGTGACTGTACTCCGACTCACTCAAGCTAGCTCAAGACGGAAGTGTAATGAGCTTACTTTTCATTCGGCAGAACGGCGACGCTGCTGACGACCCTCAACAGCTGAGTGACGACCCTAGCCCTTCCCCTGACTTGCCTCCCACGTCAGGTGAGATCAGCTTCGTTAGTCATTCAAATAACACTGAATATACGTTTTTTTCAACCGAGAAAAAAAACACGTAGTTCTCCATTAGTCGTCGCGTATGTACCTAGTCGAGTATAATATAATATTACTAGATGGTGCCCGCGACTTCGTCCGAGTGGATTAAGGTTTTTAATACCCACGGGAACTCTGTAATTTTGCGGGATAAAAAGTAGCCTATGTTCTATTCCAGACTATAATCTATGTCTGTGCCAAATTTCAACGAAATCGCTTCATTCTTTGTGGCGTGAAAGAGTAACAAACATCAATCCATACATCCTCACAAACTTTCGCATTTATAGTATTAGTAGGAAGTAGGATATATTGTTTTAAATATGACCACGCATTACTTTTTAAAGTCTTTCGATTTTGATTATCATTTTTTTTATCGCATAGGTCGAATCTCGAAATTAGAGTCACATTTAAAGAAAAATATAGTTCAGCTCATAGGGTAGCCGCGAACGGTTTTCCTGTTAACCGATTCTATCACACATAACTTTGTTCTGGGCTATCCGTTTTCTATGATTCTTTTGTTATGAAAGCACTTTGTTAAAGTATTGGAATAAAAAATTATTCTATTCCATTCTATGGAATAAATGTAATGACTCAAAGTAAAATGACAGCGACCTCGTAATCGTGCTTCCCATTTGTGAGTGTCGTCCAGCGTAACTTTGTCGCGTATCCCCGCAGCTAAAGAATATTACCTTCCTTCTGGTGAAATCTGATGAAGAGCTGTAGACAAGTCCACTCGTGCTAAGCCAGAGTTCCTTTCATTCCGTCCCAACTCCTCATTTATCATGTTGTCAAGCAAAGCCATAAGTACCAGGAAATAGAGACAATGTTTCATTGCAGTCGCTCTGCCCGCGAGCCGTGCGACGAATAACGAAACGAAAGTGCCTCCAGCTGAAGAAGACGACTCACACGACGAACAAGACGTGCCTGCGAGTGGTATTGCCGCGGACGATGTCAGCTGTCAGGCGACTAGTCGGAATAAAGTTCCTATGGCACTGAATAATCCTAACTTATCAAGTTTGCAAAGTAAAACATGTTGTTCAAATAATGACGTTACTCTACCGTACAATAGTTCACCAGCGAATGTTGAGAGGAAATTGTTTCCCTGTGACGTTTGCCCAAAAATGTTCAAACAAAAACGTTTCTTGATAAATCACATACAAACTCATTCTGAAGTAATGCAGTTGAATTGCAAGATTTGCCAATACAAATGTAAAAATGAAAATGCTTTGATGAGGCATATCCACGTTCACACTGGCGACAAGCCTTTTGCTTGTGAGCTATGTAATTATAAATGTTCACGAAAGGGTCATTTAATAAGTCACATGAGAACTCACACTGGCAACAAGCCTTTCGCTTGTGAGCTATGCAAGTATAAATTTTCACAAAAGAGTAGTTTAATAAGGCATATGAGTACCCACACTGGCGACAAGCCTTTTATTTGTGAGCTATGCAAGCATAAATGTTCACACAAGAGTAGTTTAATAAGGCACATGAGTACTCACACTGGCGACAAGCCTTTTATTTGTGAGCTATGCAAGTATAAATTTTCACACAAGAGTAGTTTAATAAGGCACATGAGTACTCACGCTGGCGACAAGCCTTTTATTTGTGAGCTATGCAAGTATAAATGTTCAGTCAAGAGTAAATTAGTAAGCCACATGAGAACTCACACTGGCGACAAGCCTTATATTTGTAAGCTATGTAAGTATAAATGTTCAGAAAAGAGTAATTTAATAAAGCACATGGCAACTCACACTGGCGACAAGCCTTTCGCTTGTGAGCTATGCAAGTATAAATTTTCACGAAAGAGTAGTTTAATAACTCACATGAGAACTCACACTGGAGACAAGCCTTTCGCTTGTGAGCTATGCAAGTATAAATTTTCACAAAAGAGTAGTTTAATAAAGCACATGAGAACTCACACTGGCGACAGGCCTTTCGCTTGTGAGCTATGCAAGTATAAATGTTCACAAAAGAGTGATTTAGTAAGACACATGAGAACCCACACTGGCGACAAACCTTTTATTTGTAAGCTATGCAAATTTAAATGTTCACACAAGAGTAGTTTAGTAAGGCACATGACAACTCACACTGGCGGGGTTCCTTTTTGTAGCTAAGTACCAAGCTGGTCTGACTGACTGACTTGAGGCGCAGTACGGGGACGCGCGACGGGAGGTAACGGCCAACTTAAAGTGGACGGCTAGTAGTTGCAGCACGTTGTAGACAGAGTGCACGCTTCGCTGTGCTGTCGCTGGCTGCATGCGTTTGAAAGAGATGAATATATTTGTGGCTAGTCCTATGCATTTGAGAGCGCGATACTGTGCAGACGCTGCAGGTCGCGAGCGAGACAACTGGTCGAGTCTCAGATCCGTGACTCGACCGCGATCGACACAGGTGTAGCCTGGACCGCTGCCGCGCGGGAGGCGCCGGGGGCGGCAGAGAGAGCGGGGACAAGGAGACCTGACGAGCGCCTTGAATCATTTCTGATTTCATTAAACCTATATTACCTTTTTTGTGTCAAATTGAAAGTTTGTTTTTAAGTACGCAAGCATAAAATTTAGTGACAAAGTTGGGAATTAACAGTTACATGAATTAATATTTTCTTTTAAAAAATTAGTTGTCTGTAAAGTCGGTTTACGGACGATAGTTTTACGTGATAACTTCATCGGTGACGTCGCGAGCTAGCTAGTTCTAGCGTGCTGCTAGAACTAGCTCCCGACACATCCGCTCATCACAGCGCGCACGCGATGGCTGGCGGGCGGCGGGCGCTCTCTAGGTGACCCTGCCCAACGCTTGGGTCGATCGTGCCTCTCCATCGCTTGTTCCGCGCTCTCGCTTGCACGCTCAGACAGGCGGAACGTGACACTTTTTCGTGCGTGCAGCCGGTGTTCATCGATTTATAAGACGTTATCACGTCAAAAATACAGTTGTTTTTTATTTTCCTTTCTATTATTATAACTAAAATACATAACCTTATTGAATATTCAAATAAGTTCATAGCATAATTTTATTGCTTTAATTGTTTATACACAATATTATGTACACCCTGTAAAAATTTTTTTTTCCAATAAATTGATTATGACTATTATAATATGACTGTGGTATGTAATCTTACTTACATAATATAAATTTTCTTAATCCTACAATTCAAAAAAGAACTAATTTTGCGATATTGCTTAGTAATTTGTAATATTTCATTAATTTTTATTTATATTAAAAATGCATAGAACTGATTTAAAGAAAATGTTGGTGTAAGCGATAAAAAACGTAAAAAATACAGTTGTATTTTATTTCCACTTCTATTATAGCTAAATACATAACCATAATTAATATTCAAATAAGTTCATAGCATAATTTTATTGTTATAATTGTTTATACACAATATTATGTACACTACCCGGCGATATATATTGCACATCGGCCTTTGGAAAGAGACAATCAGCTAATTTCGGCTTCGTAGAGCATTGTCTCTGTCGCACGAAATACAAACAGTCCGGTATCTATTAGGGGCTGTTAAAACAATTATGATTTGCTTCTTTTGATAATTCATTTTATTCTTTGTATAAAATACACAAATTTTTCTATAAGTGATGGCTTTAGGTTGGGGTAAATTTCTTTTTTCCATTATTATGAGTATAATTATATACTCACTTTAATTACAATCTAGCCTAATAATATGGCTAATGAGTTATTTAACTTTAACCTAAACTTATAAATTATCTTACATACTAAGAAGTAGTCCATAGACGCATCTCAGTTTTTCTTTATTCAGTGAAGACACTTTGTTCTTGTGTTCTTTAAGGCAGCTCTGACACTACACTATCACTAACTAATCACTATTCACTATTTCACTACTAAGAAGTAAGAACTAGCTCATAGGGTTTTGTTCTTTTAAGTCTCCTCACTAACTGCGTTACGTCGAGCAGTTGGATCGCCTCGACGTTGACGTGATTATGAAGCCGATCTTCGTGGGCTTCAGCAAATTTTCCAATTATTCTATCAACATATTCAACTTTAAGGTCCTGGTGAATATTATCGTTTCGGATGTACCAAAGTGCGTTAACAATGTTCCTCAGTACTTTGTTTTGAAACCTTTGAATAATTTGTGCGTTGCTCTCTTTAGTGCATCCCCAGAGTTGACACCCATAAGCCCAGACGTGCCCAGACGGGCATTAAAACTTGCTTATAAAGCAGAACTTTATTGTGAATTGATAGCAACCAATGCAGGTTTTTGTAGCGAAGTTCTAGCTCATCTCTTTTTTTTGACGTGGGTCTTCCAACGTAGTTTTGCATCCAGCGTCATGCCAAGATACTTTGCAGTGTCAGCATACGGTATTTTTTGGTTATTCAAGAAACAGGACAGTAGTGTAATTTCTTGTTGGTGAAATCAACATGCCTTGATTTCGTTTCGTTCAGTTTTATTTTCCATGTATTAGTCCAATCGTATACTTTATCGACCGAGCGAAGCGAAGGTCTTTGAGTTAACTAGGGCGATTTGCACTTGTCCGTCCGTCCGTCCGTCCGTCCGTCCGTCTGTCAGAGCCTTATAACTTTTGAATTACTGAACGTAATTACTTCAAATTTAGATATAATATGTAAACCGATGGCCTCCAGCCGAAAATGGCTTAAAAAGTTATAAAAATCTTTATTTCAGGGGGGCTCTCATAGAAGCGAATGCGAAGTAAAAAAAAAAAAAATCGCGTTACATAAAATTGTTACGTATCATTTTAAAGATAATTTTGAACTGAGTACAAAAATATTTTTTTTTTAATTTTTCCCTTAAAATTGACGAAATGGGGGGCTTTCAAAGTGGCGATTTTATACGCTCGCTTGAAGACGCTCTCTAGAAAAATCCGCTATGGATTTTCAAACTGATTTTATGTTTTTAGGTCACTTATATCCTGTACTTGAACAACAAATACTAAAATTATATGAATATTATAAAGAAACGAGATTATTTAATTTTTAATGGGCGTCAGTAATTCATATAGCATCAACATAGCTTCACAATAATGCTAATAGATGGCGCAGTCAGTAACTATTCCCATGGAACTACGAGTTAAATTCAATGTTTGATAAATAATTCAATGTTTTCACTAACGTTCCCTAACCTTTACGGGCTACCTATAAGTTAGGTGATTGATGTTTTCTGTCAACTTATTTATCACGATCCTGTACGGGACACCTAAAAGGATATTGGGACGGATGTTAGGACTTAGGATTGTATTTAGGAGCTACCTACGTTAAGAGACTCCTACTTAGGGGATGATTTAGGTATGTTTGGTGAAAACGGGCATAATAATAATGTCAGTTTTGGTTATCATGTATCGATTGAATGAATAATCATGGGATACCGTTACCGCGAGGTCTCAGTTCGGGGCGAACCACTAGTTTATTCCAATTTGCAGTTTTTCTACTGCTTCCTTATGAGAACTACCCACTGCCATAATGGCAGTGTCGTCAGCGAAGGTGGCAATAGTACTGTTGTCTAGCTCTGGTATATCGGATGTGTACAGTAGGTATAGGACCGGACCTAGGACACTTCCTTGAGGTACACCAGCTTTGATTTCTTTTAGTTCAGAGTAAGCTTCGTGTTGTCTAACTCTGAACATTCTATTTGTTATGTACGATTCAAGAATGTCTACTAGAGCTTTGGGCAGCATCAGTCTAAGCTTGTGAATAAGACCGATATGCCAAACTTTATCAAAAGCTTGTGCCACATGTAGAAAAACAGTAGAACAAACTTTTTTATCCTCAAGCGTTTTCTCAATTACATTGGTAATTCTGTGAAGTTGATCAACTGTCGAGTGTTTTTCTCTAAAGCCAAACTGATGGTCTGGAATTAGTTTTTTGTCTTCTATATATTATGTATAATAAGGAAATAGGCCTATATGACCCACCCAATGAAACAACGTTCATTGGGTGGCTTTCCAGGTTTTGCGATCATGATGACTTCTGCCACTTTCCACAAATCAGGTACATGCTTTAATCTGAATGCAGCATTAATGGTCGTGGTAAGTTTTAAGAGTACAATCGCTTTGCGTGGTAAGTTCATTAAGACTTCTGCGGTAATAAGATCATACCCCGGTGATTTCTTTTTACTTAGTTCTAGTTTTATTGTTTGCTTCACTTCTTTTGGGGTAGCAAGCTTTATTTCAAAATCCTTCTCTAAATCTTCAGTTCAAACTTGTGCGCCACTATACCGACGACCTCCCGGATATTGACCTAGGCGAGATTAGTATAGCCCTCGGACAGCTGAAGAACAACAAAGCTCCAGGCGATGACGGTATTACTGCGGAGCTCCTACGTGCAGGAGGAAAGCCAATTCTGATTAAGCTTAAAGACCTCTTTAATACCGTCATCAAAACTGGCATAACACCAGAAAAATGGAGCAGAAGTGTCACGGTTCTCTTTTTCAAAAAAGGAGATAAGAGCCTACTCAAAAACTATAGGCCAATCTCACTTCTGAGCCATATCTATAAGCTGTTCTCGCGGGTGATTACGAACCGTCTCGCTCGAAGGCTTGACGAATTTCAGCCGCCAGAGCAGGCCGGGTTTCGCAAAGGCTACAGCACCGTAGACCACATTCACACGCTACGGCAAATTATGCAGAAGACCCAGGAGTATAATTTGCCCCTCTGTCTGGCGTTTGTGGACTACGAGAAAGCCTTTGATTCCGTTGAGACCTGGGCTGTTCTGGATTCATTGCAGCGATGCCAAGTCGACTGGCACTATATCCAGGTGTTGAGAAGTTTGTATGAGGCCGCCACTATGACAGTCCAAGTCCAAGACCAACAAACGAATCCGATTCCCATACGAAGGGGGGTAAGACAGGGAGACGTTATATCCCTGAAACTTTTCACTTGCGCCCTAGAAGACGTGTTTAAGGTGTTGGACTGGAAAAGTCGAGGTGTTAATGTGAATGGTGAATACATCTCACACTTGCGTTTTGCAGACGATATAGTTATACTGTCGGAATCGCTGCAAGATCTTGAAGAAATGCTGGCCCAGCTTAGCTGTTCTTCCAGACAAGTGGGTCTTGAGATGAACATAGACAAAACAAAAGTAATGTTTAACGAGCACGTTATCTCAAGACCGGTTAACGTCGGAAATGTCAGCATCGAAGTTGTTCAGGAATACAACTACCTTGGCCAGATTATACAACTCGGTAGAAACAACTTCGACAAGGAGGCTGACAGAAGAATTCAGTTGGGCTGGGCAGCATTTTCAAAGCTGCGTCAGGTCTTCGATTCGTCAATACCGCAAAGCCTGAAGACAAAGGTTTTCAATGAGTGTGTCCTACCGGTAATGACGTATGGAGCGGAAACGTGGACACTGACGGTGGGCCTCGTTCACAAATTAAAAGTCGCTCAGCGCGCTATGGAGCGAGCTATGTTGGGAATCTCTCTCAGGGATAAAATCCGGAACGAGGAAATTCGTAGAAGAACAAAAGTGACCGACATAGCTCTGAGGATTAGCAAGCTGAAGTGGCAGTGGGCAGGTCATATCTGTCGCAGAACCGATGGCCCATGGGGCAGACGTGTTCTGGAGTGGAGACCGCGTACCAGCAAGCGCAGTGTAGGACGACCTCCAACTCGTTGGACCGACGACCTTAAGAAGGTGGCGGGAAGCGGTTGGATGAGGAAGGCGGAGGACCGTGTTTAGTGGCGCGCTCTCGGAAAGGCCTATGTTCAGCAGTGGACGAATACAGGCTGATGATGAAATCTTCAGTTGTGTTGAAAGTATCTGTATGTCCTTCGTTAGGCTGGAATATATTTTCTACATGCTGAGCGAATCTTTTTGCTTTCTGAACATTGTTTATTGCCCACTCTCCGTTATCTTCTTTTATTGGTGGAATTGGAGTTATAGGCCTTTTTAAGTTCCTGGTGGCCTTCCATAGGGAATAATTGGTTTTCCGATCACCTGTTAATTTTTGGAGATAATCGTTCATCAAATTGTCGTTGTGGGACTTGATTGCTCTCTTGATTTGTTTGGTTAAATTATTCAGTAACCTTTTGTCAAGTGGTGATCTAGTCCGATGCCACTTTTTCCTCTGTTTTCTTTTTCTAGCAATAAGGGAAGTGATATTTTTTGGGTAAATGGTTCCCTGGCATCTTTTTTTGAAGGAAGGCGTATTTTTCCAAGCGGATTGCTGTATATTTAGTACCTATAAATTTCTCTAGTTCCAAATTTAGCTGTTCTGGGGTTTTTAAAGGAACTTTTAGGTTTATGACGTCATCTAAATCTAGTTTGAAACGATTGCAGTCTGTATTTTTATTCACTAATGATGAGAGTTACTTTCTTTGAATAAAATGTGGTAAAATAAAATAAAAAAAAAAACATGTTGACATTATGTTTACGTATTTAATTATTTTGGAAAATTACAGCTGGAGTGTACATAATAAACACCATTATACCTATTGTTAAAATGAGACATTGTAATAAAAATAATAATAATAATTCTAATTCACAATTACATCCATTTCACTATCTGTGCTCTCAAAAAGTCAATATCACTGTCACTATCAGCCGTATTTATTACTACACTAGCGGCACGCTATGATGGCCGGTTTGACACATTACAATAGTGATGTGGAATGTCAATTTATTCTCGAACAAAAAACAATTAAGTTTTGTTTTTGTACCTGATTAAATAGGTTTAATAAAACAAAAATGTATATGTTTATTTAATTTATTTGAACGAACTGAATATTTGAATGAAAATGAATATACATACTTTATATGCACACAAGAAACATATGAATACAAAAGATACCAAAAAAGGTGCCACAAAAGGCCATAATTAATCAGATTCGTCCATACTACTATTTTCACTGTCGTCACTGCTATCATCACCTACATTAATAATTATATGTTCGTTTTCTATAATATTATCTATTTTCACATCTCTTTCATAATCTTCCCTTATTAACTTAACAGTTCTATTCACAACCTTTTCCCAGTCTCCTTTAGTCACATGTTCACAAGCTTCTTCTAATAATTTCGTCAATTCGAAACTGCTTTGTTTTGCATTGAGCATTGACGCGAGTTTGCCGGAGGTAGTAGTTGTGCTAGCCAGCGATCCTATGTGACGATCGTATTAGATTCCATTTTTAAAAATTTTCAATTTAGAAAACAAAATGCCGAGTTGTGGTATATATCATATAAAAATAAAAATTTTACCTTTTGTATGAAACAGCTGATATTTTTTTGCGATTTCAGAGGTTTGTCCACATAGTGAAAATTGTTCATATTCACAAGTACATTCACCCCTTAAATGGTGCAAACTGATTTTTCTACACTTGTATACATTTTAGAAATCAATTTAATAAATAAATTTTGAGTCCTAAACCTAAAACTACATTCGATAAAATTTATGAATCTCTGCACATCACTATCGTCGATAAAGTAATACAATTATTTCCTTCAAAGTCGTTATCAATTAATACGGAACTTCATGAGCGGACAAACGTCAAACCGGCCATCATAGCGTGCCGCTAGTGTAGTCTATCAGTGTCATTGTCTAAACCGTGTTGAATGCTTCTATATTCATTCTCACATTTGATTGCATGATCGCAAACCTTTTTCCACTCTTCAGCCCCAATCATGTTTACTTTTTAGGGTTCCGTACCCAAAGGGTACCAACGGGACCCTATTACTAAGCCTACGCTGTCCGTCCGTCCGTCTGTCAGCGGGCTGTATCTCGTAAACCGTAATAGATAGATAGATGAAATTTTCACATAATTATGTATTTCTATTGCCGCTATAACAACAAATAATAAAAATTAAATTAAATTAAAAAAATTAAATTAAAATATTTCCATGGGTACCTACATGAAAATATTTTAATTTAATTTTTTTTAACGGAACCCTAAAAGAGCGAGGCCCGACTCGCACTTGGCCGATTTTTCAGTCAATAATGTTTTTACTGTAGTTAAATTCATACCCACATTTCTAGAGGTTACATAGCCTTTCAGCTGAGACCATATATTTTCAATTGGATTAAAATCCGGATGATATGGTGGCAATCGCAACACAGTGTGCCCATGTTCGGCAAGTACTTTGTCCACAGAAATCTCTGTATACCTCTCCTTGTGCTGACATATAGTAAATCTGGGTTTTTGTTAATTTTGGATCAACTGGAATTTCGTGTCTGTTTAACCAGTTGATCATTTCCTGTTTAATGGTGTTTGAGTTGGGGGGTCTTTCAACATATTTATTGTGATAGGGTGCGTTGTCGATAACTAGAACAGAATCACTGGTTATATTTGGGATTAATTGATTAACCAGCCATTTCTCGTAGTTATCGTTATTCATTTCATTGTGATAGTCACCTGTAGTGTCCGTGGATTTAGGGCCAATTTCACCAAGGTAAAATAGTCTTACCCGAGCATAAATTTTATATTTTGACAGTATTTTCAATACAAAAACTGTCGGAACGCTCAATTTATTCCTCGGTAAAACGTCACTCGACGTTGGTGAAATCGAAGCTTATACGTTCTTCGAACAACATCATAATCAAAATCGTCCATATCCAAACAAAATTGCTTTTTTGGTCTCCCCTTTTTTGGAGTGCTGAGCTTAATTTCAGTAGAATGTGTTTCAGTACTGACTTCGATTAATATATTGTTCAAAGTTCTTCTTGAAATTCCAGTGGCATTTGCAACTCGCTCTTGAACCTTCTTAAAATAACAACTTACATTTTCATCTTCATCTTTTTTAAAACTGTCAGCTTCGGTTACAAAATATTTGTAAACATTGTAGATAATTTCGCGTGACTGACCTCGTAAAGGTTTCCCTCTTTTTCCTAAAGATGCCATAGTACAACTTTAAATTATTTAAATTTGGGGTTGTTAACAACTCTAAATATATATTTTGAACTGGACGCGACCGCACTCTATCGCACATGAACAATGACTGACAAAACTAAAAAGTACTCTGTGGACAAAACGTCACATAAGTGTGCGACAGAGACAATGCTCTACGAAGCCGAAATTAGCCGATTGTCTCTTTCCAAAGGCCGATGTGCAATATATATCGCCGGGTATTGTACATGACCTTGGAATTTTTTTTACCAGTAAATTGAATGACTATGGTATGTAATCGTACTATAATATTATAAATTTTCTTAATCCTACTCTCCTACTTACTACTTAATATACTTAAATGCGAAACTTTGTGACGATGTTTGGATGGATGTTTGATATCTACTCTTTAACGCAACAAGGAATGAAAAAATTTGGCTGAAATTTGGAATGGAAATAGCTCATACCCAGGATTAACTCATAGTTATAGATTAGAGCATAGTTCTGAACTTCTGAAGCGCGGACCGTCCGTCACCTGCGCGGGCGACTGACGCTTCACGCGAGGATCGAGAGTCTATACCTTAAGAACACTAATTATTTTATGCTTAGTAGTAGGTACACTTCATAACAGTCATTTTTAAGAAAATAAAACATTAGGAAAAACTACAGGAAAATATAACTCGAAAAAAATGAAATGGATACAAGATTTCATGTATAACCTCTGTATTAATGTAAGCAAAAATAAAAGTAAATAAAAAATAAATGATGCGGGTTGTTACGTTCCCTCAAATATGGTTGATCGAAGCAACGGCTGGGTCATGCGTCACGCTCGTGTGCGGATGCCGACCGCCGGAATGGGGCTATTTTCTGTCTGCCCTTCATAATATGTATTGAATAATTGTACGTAGGTAGTAGGCATTTTTGGAACTTCCCCTCATTGTGGAGACACTGGATATATGTACCTATCTATTGTATTGTAAACTTGTTTTAAAAAGAGCAACCGCCGAGTTTCTTGCTGGTTCTTCTCGGCAGGAAGGGCATTCCGAACGTCCAGTGGTAACTACTATAAAATACCAATTTCTTTTTCGAGTCAAAATACCGAAACTAGATTAAGGTGGAAGACACGGTTCTGCCCGCGAAATTCAAATTTAATTTGGTTTTTCGCAATTTGTAAACTAATACGACAAAGTAGGCTTATGGCATTCTAATTGCGACAATGGCAGTATCATCTTCACAGGTTTATATAAAAATCTTTACTTGAAAGTGTCCAGTTTAAGAAATTAATCAAAATATCGATTTTGTGAGTAACTCACGTCCAACTCTGTATTTTGATTAATTTCTTAAACTGTCACTTTCAAGTAAAGATTTTTATGTAAACCTGTGAAGATGATAATTCCACTGGCGCAATTAGAAGGCCATAAGCCTACTTTGTCGTATTAGTTTACAAATTTCGAAAAACCAAATTAAATTTGAATTTCGCGGGTACCTTAATAATAATAAACTTGGTTATGTACCTTGACTATTTCCACATTTGAATCTCCCACTTTAAAATTGATTTTGTGGGCATTAATTTGATCAATAGATGGCACTAGACCCTTTTTTTTAAAAAGAATACCACAGATTAAGAATAGGTTGTAATCAAGAAGCTTATAATCGGCGCGGCGAACCTTGATCCCTATGACACTGACAGCTAATGTCACCATATAACATTGTAGTGGCGTCACCATTAAATTGGGATCATATTGGGGGCGTCTAAAAATGCCATTTATAAATTTTACGTAGCTTTATACTATTAGTAATGATATTCCGTTGATATTTTTAACAATTCTTAACATTTACAAGAAGTTATCTCAATCTGAATTTATGTTTACGTCCTGCAAAACTTACGTCGTGTGACGTTTATCGACTAGGGCGGCAAGTAAAAATGTCGGTAATGGAAACGAGTGCACAATTTTTTTCATACTCACATTTTAGTTCATATATTATGGAATGGAACAGAATATTACGATCATACCATTCATACATACACACATGATTATATTATACCCAAGAAAATTAAAAAATAACAGCTATAGGACAAAATGAAATGAAACAAAATCTGTTTAACAATTATTTATTTACATACACAGGGTCAAGGGTGTAACAATAGTAAGTCATAATACTTTAGGGTTTGCATGTGTTCCTTATATAGTTTACAGTGTAAGTACTCAGCGCTGAAAGCGAAAAATTTTGTGATTTGTATGGGCAAGCGCCACATGAGCTTCCCCATGCAAATCACAAAAAAATTTTTTTGCTTTTAGCGCTGCTACTTTGCCAGTGAACTCTATATAAGGGACACTACACACCCTAAAGTATTATCACTTGCTTTTGTTACACTCTGTATTTTATTCTGAATCTGATAATGACATGAGTGTTTGCGTCTCAGACTTGGAATCTGAACTGCAACTGCTGTCACCTACATTTATCAATAATGGTTGATCTTCAAGAGTGTCTTAACGCACATCTCGATCCCAATCATCGTAGCAAAGTTTTTTGGTCTTTTCTACGACTTTCCTCCAATTATCCGGAGTCACTTCACTACAAGCTTTTTCTAATAATGTCAGCATTTTATTGGCTGTAAATGGCGGAGTGGTGTTAAGCCTGGCTGCACAACCTGAAACAATATTTATTTTGAGTATGATGCAAAGTAAAAGAGTGAGATTGAGGTAAAAGTACATAATATGTAATTTGTACATAAAAGTTAAAATAAATACAAATTACCCACCTTTGATTTGCGCCCATATCATCTCAATGGCATTATATTAGCAGTGGTATGGCGGCAACCGAATCACTGTGTGACCTTTAGATTTTGCCATTTCATCCAAAAAATATGTCCGCTTTGTTTGGAGTTTTTGTAAGTTTAATAATCTGACCAACTCTTTTTTTAACAGTTGACTGTCATCCTCCACACCATTGCGTTGCAGCTACTCTAGTATTTCACCTTTATTACTGTTGCTGGTGGGTGGTTTGTTCACTTGTACGGAATGGTATGGGGCGTTGTCCATCAAAATATGGTGGGGCTCATGCAGATTATCCAAAAGTTTTATGAACCATTGCTTAAAATTGACAAAATTCATCTCTTCGTGATAATCTGTAGTTTTGACTGATTTGAAGGCCCACAAGCAATTAGGCACAAAACCTTTGGCTGGCAGAGGCAGATAATCAAACGCTGGCCCTTGCCTTCAGGAGCTTTGATACAGGATTTCGCTGTATCGTCTGTCCATGTTTTGGAGACTGTGTGATTGGCGTTAAGCCACGTTTCGTCCAGATAGACCACATTGTCCCAATTCTCTATTTTCTTTATTTTTCGTAGAAAATCACACCTCATCAATGCTATATCCTTACGTTCCATTAACACTTCTTTTGTCACACTTCCCATACCGAAATCCGCATTTTTTTATGACTACTCTGAGCGAAGTCATACTGCCATTAAATAAACTGGCTGATTTCATCGACGTCAATAACTTTTTACAAGTCGGCAGTTCACCTCGGAAGTAGTAGCCGTAAATATGGTTACGTATCGCAGCCATGTCGAAGTCATCTGGACTGGTGACGGGATGTACCCTATTACATTTTTTCTTCTTTGGAGTTGAGAGTTTGTTCTCCTCCATCGATGATTCGCCGAACTTTTCCTTTGTGATTCGGGAAACGGTAGCCTTGCCAATCCCTAGAGCATCAGCAACACGGTCGCGTACGTTGTCAAGTGGCAACAAAGGGCCGCCATTTTGTTGTTCACAAGCAAAGTAATCTCGCAAACGCACAACAAACTCCCGCGTTTCACTGTTGAGTACAGTTTTTCGTAGTCTTTTCGGCATTTTTCAATACCAGCAATAACAAAACAGCAACAAAACCAAAAAACAGTGTCAGTGTCATAGGGGTCAAGGTTCGCCGCGCCGATTATAGGTAATATAAAGTCAAATGTAATTGCTGTAGATTGTTATACTCTTTGACCCTTCCTATGGTCTGTGCTCTTTGGCTTTATGTCTATGGCTATATTAGGATAGTGATCGTGGTCTATGTTCGTGGCGACCAAAGAGTATAATAATATATATAAGTGGCGACTGGCGTGGTCAAGACGTGGTAGGCACGGGCCAGTATCTTCTAATCTGTGGCACACCGCACGGGCTTTATCCTCAAGGAGTAATACTGTAATAGTGTTCTGTGTTTAACCTTTATCAATGTTTAGAATAAAAACCGTAGAACGTCTAATATATAAATTATAAACAGTAACTTTGTAATCCAGTGTTCTATTGGATTATATTATTTTTGGTGAGAACATTATAATTAGTAATCAACATGCGGTGCTATGCGCCCTTGTGCAAAACCACTGCGGAGACAGTCTCGGGATCCGCGGGTGTCACGCTCCACGAGTGAGTACCTACTACCTAGATCCAATGATATTATTTAGTTGTTTAAAAAGAGGAAACATTGAATAGATGCGAGCCCTTTCATTTCGTCCACCGCTTGATGTCTGATCTTGCCCACAAGCTTGATGTCGTCGCAGGCACTACAAATTAATTTTAGTCGGACGGTTATCAATGTTAACATATTCAACTGCGAGTTAGGAAGTTGGCGGTTCGTCACCCCGTTCTGTGGGGAGCACGTAAAGGCCGTCGGCCCTGTGCCTGATGTCACTCTGGTCATATCGGATTTCCGTCACATCTGGCCATGAGAGTGAGGAAATAGAGAGTGCACCTGTGTTTGAGCACACACCTGTGCACTGTAATATCTTCAGCTCAGATGGCTAGTCTATCAGGAAGCTAGGCGCAGTTGTGAGGACATTATCATTTGTTACTTCAAAATGACTATCCATTACTAGAATTCTTACCTGCAGGGCCACAATTTGGAGCCATATGTATTTACAGGTAGATAGGTCCCTTCTGGGCAGAAATGAGAGATATTTGTTTATGTGTCTCACACGCACACAAACACACACCCACTATTTAAACTCAATGTTGGCCTGTTGTAATCTACAGGTTCCCCAGTGACTCGCATCTCCGTGCCGCCTGGCTCAGAGCCCTCGGCAGACAAGACACTCCCCTTCCAGACCCTGCTGTGGTCTGCTCGCAGCATTTCCTGCACGATGACATGTATAAAACGGAAAGTGGCTCAAGGCAAATACGTACTGGTGCGATTCCCTCAACAGTGCAGGTAACTTTGCTAGGGTTTTAAGTTGCAAGGTAATTATATGCATTATACCTTGTTATGTTGTTAATATCATATAATAATATGAGTGCTGCATATATGGAATAAGTTTCCTAAAGAAATAGTGACATCAAAGTCAATTTCATTTTTCATTTCATAGCGTTTATTGCTGATTACAAATTATATTACATAAATAGTGTTTTTTACAAAGTTTAAATTAAACACCAGCTTGTCCTGCGACATAGGCCTCCTCTAGAGACTTCCAGCTGCTCCTCTCTTGTGCTGTTCTGTGCCATGAAGCACCAGCCACCACTCTTAAGTCATCCTCCCATCTTTTTCTTTGCCTTCCTTTACACCTTATCCCATCCCTAGGATACCACTCAGTCACTTCTTTTGTCCATTTTGCAACCTTGTCCCTCATCATGTGCCCAGTCCAACGCCATTTTAACCTTCTTATATGCTCTGTCACATCTTTCACTTTGCTGCGTTTTCTTATAGATTTTAGGTTTATTCTGTCTTTTTTTTTATGTTTATCATACTTCTCTCCATACTGTGCTGACAAGTTTCTAGTTTCTTTATGTTGGTTTTTGTAAGTTTGGCATCCATAAGTAATACATGGTATTATGCATGAATCAAATACCTTTTTCTTTGCACTTACTGGGAGTTCTTTGCTTTTCATAACTTCTTTTAAAGCCCAGTATCGTTTCCATGTCTTACTTACTCTTTGATTCACTTCTTTCGTCATCTGGTTGTGTGGAGAGACCACTTGTCCCAGGTATACATAATCTTCAACATATTCTATTGGTTTATTATTAATTTGTATAGTAATTTGGTCTCCATGTGTCACCAATTTAGTTTTCTCTGTATTCATAGTCAGACCTACTACAGCACTTTCTTTTTCCAGTTGTTCTAACATTATTTCTAGTGTATTAGAATTGCTTGATATTAGGATAAGGTCATCTGCAAACCTGAGGTGGTTTAATTTTTGCCCATTTATATTAAGTCCATAGTTATCCCAATCTAAATTGTGGAAAACCTTCTCTAAAATTGCTGAGAACAATTTAGGCGAAAGAGGGTCTCCCTGTCTGACTCCCTTTTTTATTTGGAACTCTTCCCCTTCTTTCTCTAGTCTGACTTGTGCTGAACTTTTTCTGTATATCGCTTTTATTAATCTAACGAACTTAACTGGTACTCCCTGTTCTGCAAGTGCTTGCCATAGGTGGCTGTGTTTTATTGAGTCAAAAGCTTTATTATAGTCGACAAAGCCTAGGTAATATTCTTTGTTATATTCATTGCATTTTTCAATTACTTGTTTAATAGTATGTATATGATCAATAGTGGAGTAATTGCTTCTGAATCCTGCTTGTTCTTTTGGCTGGCATTGATCAAGTACTTTTGTTATTCTACCGAGTATCACTTTTGAGAAGATTTTATATATATTTGAAGTAAGACTTATAGGTTGATAGTTGCCAATTTGGTTTTTGTCTCCTTTTTTATTTATGTAATAAAATAATTGTAGACCTCGTCCATTGATTTGGTATATGTTCTTTTTCTAGGATTTCATTGAATATGTTAGTGAGAGCATCAATTGTAATTTTGAGAGTTTCCTTTAGGAGTTCATTGCTTATGTTATCATCTCCAGAGGCTTTATTGTCATTTTGAGTTGTCACTGCCCTGATTATTTCACTCTTCATAATGAAGGGCACAGGTTCATCAATATGGTCATTTCTTGTTTCTGAATCCCAAATATAGTCAGGGTCATTATACAAGTCTTGGTAGAAATCTGTAGCGATTTTAAGAATGGATTCTCTTTTGGTTGTTAATACTGTAACTGAACTAAGTATCCTACGAAAATCTCTACCCTATAATTCCTCGAAATCTTTCTATTTTTAAAATTATTTCTTTAGAATGGCACGTGTATCGCTAGTGGTAGAACCCTTTATAATGTTGTGATCGTATTAACCCAAGAACTTTTAAAGCGTCAGAAGTAATGAGTTCATAAGACCTAGGCGATATATGCAAGAGTTCGTGTATTAGATTTTAGTGGGTTCCCGTATAGGTTTATATTAAAGAATGTTTAAAATCCAGTAGGAATGATACCGGTCTGCTCCATTATCACGAGACTCAACACTGATGTCGAGAGACATAATTATTTCTATGGGTAAACATCAAAAGAACCTACATCACAACTTATGCACCTCGACATTCAACATCAGATTGAACGTCTACACTACACATCGTTGTTTCAAGTTCCTTTGAGTCCATAGGCAACGTTCAAACTTAAGATGGCATCATTTCACTGTAAAAAAATGAAATGATGATCGTTGGCTCCCTGCACGCCAAACGATGGTGAGCTCCTACCTTTTGTGGTACATCAAGGACCACTCAATTGCGTCCATTAAAACAATAATGTATTATTATAATAATTGACGCAATGAGATCGCAGCTTGGATTTCTTAAACATACAATATTACTTTGGGTAACAAATAATCAGGAATGTTTACAAGTCCCTGAAATACCATCAAACCATGAGCCCCCCCCCCCCCCCCACACTGTCATCATTCACTCACACACGAATGTGCGAGGCTTTTTTAACCGTGGTTTGCTCCACAAGACTTTTTTAAAGTGGTGTGATCCACTGAAGACACTTTTTTAACCGTGGTGTGTTTCCACAAGACTTTTTTATAGTGGTGTGATCCACTGAGACTTTTTATAGAGGTGAGCTCCTCTCATGTATAGTTGGTTGTTGGTTAATAGTTATACTGCGTGATGTTAATAGTTATACTGCGTGAAGTCACCACGGAGTGGTGAAGGACTCTAACAACGTTAGAGTCTAGTTCGAGGTTGGTGTCGGACGCCTGGACCAGACAAAACCATAATAGCAATTGCCATCATTAGCTTCATCCTATCTCAGCATCCAACAGTTGGTTGTCACCACGAAGTGGTGATAGGCTCCAACTTAACGTCAGAGCAAGTTCGAAAGTAGAATCAGACACCTGGACCAGACAGCCCGGACTGGCAAGTTTATTAGCCCATCCTAAGCTTATCCTATCTCAGCATCCAACCTACAGGTTGACACAACACTCAGCATAGAGCATCGCGATATAGATCAATCTTCATCTGAGATCGTCGGTCGCTAGCCCAAAGACAGGTTCATAAAGCACCAAGGCGCTAGAGCTCCCCATCTCTTAAGCAGCTTCCAACGTCAGATTAGGTATCACTCATAATAGATTTCGTGTATCGCCCCTTGTATTTTATCAATAATAATTGATATAAAGTATGTCTCTACATACCACTTCACATTTCTCATAAAATAGTATGTGCATGTTTAAGTCTCTGAACATATGCCCCAATACAATGTTCTTTCTTATATACGATCCGCGCGTCGATGACGCTGCGGTCGTCGCTGCCTTCCCCTATAGTATATCGTTCTACAGAATAGCGTCAACGTCAAATTGATATTATATGACATGAAAATTGAAGTTCCTAAAATTATTATTTTTATGATCTCATGTGAAAGTACATCTCGTAACTTAACTACTGTACCAATTTTGATAAAATTTAATCAACAATTTTTAGTACTATCAAACATGAAAAATTCCTTTGTACGAAGGACTAGGGTCGTTACAATACTCCTGACTTATCCCTCATATTTGATATCCAATTATTCTTTTCTTTTAACTCTTTTTCTGCCTTTTTTACACCTCCTGTTTTCTTTATGTGTTCTAGAATAGTTTTGGATCTGTTTTCTTTTCTGTGTTTCCTAATACTTTCGTTTATTTTCTTACTTATGTCAGCTATTTCTTGTCTGAATAATTTTTTATTTTTAAGTAAATTTTTCCTGGTATCGAGTAGTTTAGTAGCTTCCTCCCCAATTTTGTTTGATTTATTCAATTTTGCGGTGAATTTTTCTTGCAGTTCCTGAAGTTCTTGTTCTAGTATATTGTATTTGTCTTGAACTGAAATAGCTGTATTAATTCTGTTCTTCAAGTTTTCTTTTCTATCTTCTATTATGTAGTCAGGAATTTTTATACAGCGACTGTAGATTTGTCGGGTCTGTCTTATTTTTTGAAAAAATTCCAAAATGGTGGATTCAAGATGGCGGCCATACAAATTTCGTCGGTGTATATCTCGGAGAGTATAAAAGATGCAAGAGTGCTTTTTTAGCAAAAGATGATCAGGACTCGAAAGTCTACTTGATGAATAGAAAAAAAAATCAAGATGGCGGATTTTTTTTTCATACAAAATATAAGGCAAATATTGAAGAGACTAGAAGCTGAGAACTATGCAAGACTTTGATACGGTTCCTTTTCAAAATTTGTTTTTATAGAAGAATTCTCATTCTGACAAATGGTGGGTTATGATGATCGAGGGTTTGGAAGGTGGGTGAGTAGCACGGCCAGGGTATTGAAGATAGGTGGGAGGTGCTCAACCAAAAAATACTCGAAACCTCATCCAATTGGCAATGAGCTGAAAAAAAATTCAAAATGGCGGATTCAAGATGGCGGCCATACCAATTTCATCGGCATCTCTCTCGGAGAGTAAAAAAGATGGAAGAGTGGTTATTTGATAGAAAATGATCAGGACCTGAAGTCTACTTGACGATAGGAAAACCGCGGTCCGCTTGCGGGCCGCGCACCCACGCGCCCTACTAGTTAATATATATATAGCTGCTCCTGCTGATTCACTCACTCACTCACTCATTGATCACCTCTCCTGTAAAATTTTGTATGAAAAAATTTTTTTTCACTGATGATAACATCGACTGTATCGACTAGTGCAATAAAATAGCGGGTGTTTATTTTTTGAATTTTTAGCTGGTTCGATTCCCGGGTGAGACAAGCGAATTTTTGAAAAACTTTGAATGCAGTTTTATTTCTTTTCAAAAATAAGGGAATGTTTCCTTTAAGTAAAATGATCTAACTTAAGGATTTAAGGTAGTTCCCCTCCAGGGCCCATAATTTTTTTCCACCCTGTATATATAGCTGCTGGGGCTGATTCACTGACTGATTCACTCACTCATTGATCACCTCTCCTGTAAAATTTTGTATGAAAATTTTTTTTTCACCGAAGGTTTCGTATAGAGGACAAAAATTCATTCGGAGTAAAATATGGAGAGAGCTGATGATTGAGGATTTCGGAGACGGGTGAGGAGCACGGCCAGGGTATTGAAGATAGGTGGGGTGTGCTCGAACAAAAGTCACTCGAAACCTCATTCAATTGCCAGTGGGTTGAAAAAAAATTCCAAAATGGTGGATTCAAGATGGCGGCCATACAAATTTCGTCGGTGTATATCTCGGAGAGTATAAAAGATGCAAGAGTGCTTTTTTAGCAAAAGATGATCAGGACTCGAAAGTCTACTTGATGAATAGAAAAAAAAATCAAGATGGCGGATTTTTTTTTCATACAAAATATAAGGCAAATATTGAAGAGACTAGAAGCTGAGAACTATGCAAGACTTTGATACGGTTCCTTTTCAAAATTTGTTTTTATAGAAGAATTCTCATTCTGACAAATGGTGGGTTATGATGATCGAGGGTTTGGAAGGTGGGTGAGTAGCACGGCCAGGGTATTGAAGATAGGTGGGAGGTGCTCAAACAAAAAATACTCGAAACCTCATCCAATTGGCAATGAGCTGAAAAAAAATTCAAAATGGCGGATTCAAGATGGCGGCCATACCAATTTCATCGGCATCTCTCTCGGAGAGTAAAAAAGATGGAAGAGTGGTTATTTGATAGAAAATGATCAGGACCTGAAGTCTACTTGACGATAGGAAAACCGCGGTCCGCTTGCGGGCCGCGCACCCACGCGCCCTACTAGTTATATATATATAGCTGCTCCTGCTGATTCACTCACTCACTCACTCATTGATCACCTCTCCTGTAAAATTTTGTATGAAAAAATTTTTTTTCACTGATGGTTTCGTATAGAGGAAAAAAATTCATTCGGAGGAAAAATATGGAGAGAGCTGATGATTGAGGATTTCGGAGACGGGTGAAGAGCACGGCCAGGGTATCGAAGATAGGTGGGGGGTGCTCGAACAAATGTCACTCGAAACCTCATCCAATTCGCAGTGAGCTGAAAAAAAATCCAAAATGGCGGATTCAAGATGGCGGCCATACAAACTTCATCGGTGTATATCTCGGAGAGTATAAAAGATGGAAGAGTGGTTTCTTGGCAAAAGATGATCAGGACCCAAAGGTCTATTTGATGAATAGAAAAAAAGTCCAAGATGGCGGATTTTTTTTTTCTTCATACAAAATATAATATGGCGAATATTGAAGAGACTAGAAGTTTGAAACTATGCAAGACTTTGATACGGTTCCTTTTCAATATTTGTTTTTATAGCTGAATTCTCATTCTGACAAATGATTATATTATGATGACCGAGGGTTTGAAAGGTGGGTGAGGAGCACGGCCAGGGTATTGAAGATAGGTGGGAGGTGCTCAAACAAAAAATACTCGAAACCTCATCCAATTGGGAGTGAGCTGAAAAAAAATCAAAATGGCGGATTCAAGATGGCGGCCATACCAATTTCATCGGCGTCTATCTCGGGGAGTATAAAAGATGGAAGAGTAGTTTCTTGGAAAAAGATGATCAGAACCCGAAGTTCTACGTCTTGGTGAATAGAAAAAATCAAGATGGCGGAATTTATTTTTCCATACAAACTATGCAAGATTTTTTTTCCATAGGTATAAACTACGCAAGACGAAGGTTTCTTTTCAAAATTTGTTTTTATGGAAGAATTCTCATCCTGACAAATGATTCGGAGAAAAAATATGGAAAGTAATGCTGATCGAGGATTTTGAAGATGGGTGAGGAGCATGGCCAGGGTATTTTAGATAGGTGGGGGGGGGCTGCTCAAACAAAAATACTCGAAACATCATGCTGGCAGTGAGTTGAAAAAAAATTCAAAATGGCCGATTCAAGACGGCAGCTATAAGAATTTCATTCAGGTGTCATCTTAGGGAGTTTAAAAGATGGGAGAGCGGTTTTTTGATAGAAAATGATCAAGACCTGAAAGTCTACTTGACGAGTAGAAAATACGCGGTCCGCTTGCGGGCCGCGCACCCACGAGCCCTACTAGTTATTAATTATAATATATATAGCTCGATTACCACTCACTCACTCACTCACTCACTCATTGACACAATTGTTCTCCTAGAAAGAGACAAAAAACGATACAATGATGTATGGGAGATATGTCCGGGTGGGGGATTCGAGTGGGGAAAAATTATGACATTTCGGAAAAACAAGATGGCGGCCGACGTGAATCTTGCAACTCTTTTTTTTTCCAACCGATTTCTTTGAAATTTTGGATTATTGTAGAAATTAGTAAACGATTAACAGAAAAAGTGAAAAAAATTAAAAAAACAAGATGGCGGCCGAGCTGTGACGTCCCAAATTTCCACCCCTCTCCTGTAAAATTTTGTATGAAAAAAATTTTTTTCACCCATGGTGTCGTATAGAGCTCAAAGAATGTGACTCGGATAAAGGTGGAGAGAGCTGATGAGTGAGGAGTTCGGAGACGGGCGAGGGGCACGGCCAGGGTATAGAAGATAGGTGGAGGGTGCTCGACCAAATGTCATTCGAAACCTCGAGCAGTTGCCAGTGAGTTGAAAAAAAAATCCAAAATGGCGGAAAAAAAATGGCGGCAAATTTTGTCCGTCTCTCTCTCGGAGACTATAAAAGATGGAGGAGCGGTTTCTCGACAAAAGATGATCACAACCCGGAGGTCTACCTGGTGAGTAGGAAAAAAATTCAAGATGGCGGATTTTTTTTCCCCCCATACAAAATGTATGGGGAATATTGAAGGGACTAGAAGTTGGGAACTATGCAAGACATTGATTTTGATAGGTTCATAGGGCTTTTTTTCTTTTTTTTTTTCATTTTACATTTGCTTTTTTTCTTTTTTTTTCTTTTTTCCTTTTTTTTATTCTTTTTCTTTTTTTTAATTTTCTTTTATTCTTTCTTCTTTTTTTCTTTTCTTTTTTTTTCTCTTTTTCTTTTTTTTTTCTTTTTCTTTTGTGAATGAGGAGCACGGCCAGGTTATTGCAGATAGGTGGGGTGTGCTCGAACAAATTTTTTGGCAAAAGATGACCAGAATCCGAAGGTCTACTTGATGAGTAAAAAAATCGCGGTCCGCTTTAGCGGGCCGCGCACCCACGCGCCCTACTTGTAGTAATAACACTTCCCGCGAGCTGCTTTAGCAGCTCGCGCACCGAGCGAAATACTAGTAATATATATAGCTCGATTACCACTCACTCACTCACTCACTCACTCATTGACACAATTGTTCTCCTAGAAAGAGACAAAAAACGATACAATGATGTATGGGAGATATGTCCGGGTGGGGGATTCGAGTGGGGAAAAATTATGACATTTCGGAAAAACAAGATGGCGGCCGACGTGAATCTTGCAACTCTTTTTTTTTCCAACCGATTTCTTTGAAATTTTGGATTATTGTAGAAATTAGTAAACGATTAACAGAAAAAGTGAAAAAAATTAAAAAAACAAGATGGCGGCCGAGCTGTGACGTCCCAAATTTCCACCCCTCTCCTGTAAAATTTTGTATGAAAAAAATTTTTTTCACCCATGGTGTCGTATAGAGCTCAAAGAATGTGACTCGGAGAAAGGTGGAGAGAGCTGATGAGTGAGGAGTTCGGAGACCGGCGAGGGGCACGGCCAGGGTATAGAAGATAGGTGGAGGGTGCTCGACCAAATGTCATTCGAAACCTCGAGCAGTTGCCAGTGAGTTGAAAAAAAAATCCAAAATGGCGGAAAAAAAATGGCGGCAAATTTTGTCCGTCTCTCTCTCGGAGACTATAAAAGATGGAGGAGCGGTTTCTCGACAAAAGATGATCACAACCCGGAGGTCTACCTGGTGAGTAGGAAAAAAATTCAAGATGGCGGATTTTTTTTCCCCCCATACAAAATGTATGGGGAATATTGAAGGGACTAGAAGTTGGGAACTATGCAAGACATTGATTTTGATAGGTTCATAGGGCTTTTTTTCTTTTTTTTTTTTCATTTTACATTTGCTTTTTTTCTTTTTTCCTTTTTTTTATTCTTTTTCTTTTGTGAATGAGGAGCACGGCCAGGTTATTGCAGATAGGTGGGGTGTGCTCGAACAAATTTTTTGGCAAAAGATGACCAGAATCCGAAGGTCTACTTGATGAGTAAAAAAATCGCGGTCCGCTTTAGCGGGCCGCGCACCCACGCGCCCTACTTGCAGTAATAACACTTCCCGCGAGCTGCTTTAGCAGCTCGCGCACCGAGCGAAATAAATAAAGCCGAACAATCGCGGTCCGCTTTAGCGGGCCGCGCACCCACGCGCCCTACTTGTAGCAATAACACTTCCCGCGAGCTGCTTTAGCAGCTCGCGCACCGAGCGAAATAAATAAAGCCGAACAATCGCGGTCCGCTTTAGCGGGCCGCGCACCCACGCGCCCTACTTGTAGCAATAACACTTCCCGCGAGCTGCTTTAGCAGCTCGCGCACCGAGCGAAATAAATAAAGCCGAACAATCGCGGTCCGCTTTAGTGGGCCGCGCACCCACGCGCCCTACTTGTAGCAATAACACTTCCCGCGAGCTGCTTTAGCAGCTCGCGCACCGAGCGAAATAAATAAAGCCGAACAATCGCGGTCCGCTTTAGCGGGCCGCGCACCCACGCGCCTTACTTTTAGTAAAACACTTCCCGCGAGCTGCTTTAGCAGCTCGCGCACCGAGCAAACGCTAGTTATAATATATATAGCTCGATTACCACTGACTGACACACTCACTCACTCACTCACTCACTCATTGACAGGGTTGTTCTCCTAGAAGGAGACGGAAATCGATATAATGATGTAGGGGAGATATGTCCAGGTGGGGGATTCGAGTTGGGGAAAATTATGACATTTCGGAAAAACAAGATGGCGGCCGACGTGAATCTTGCAACTCTTTTGTTTTCCAACCGATTTCTTTGAAATTTTGGATTATTGTAGAAATTAGTAAACGATTAACAGAAAAAGTGAAAAAAATTAAAAAAACAAGATGGCGGCCGAGCTGTGACGTCTCAAATTTCCGACCCCTCTCCTGTAAAATTTTGTATGAAAAAAATTTTTTTCACCCATGGTGTCGTATAGAGCTCAAAGAATGTGACTCGGAGAAAAGTGGCGAGAGCTGATGAGTGAGGAGTTCGGAGACGGGCGAGGGGCACGGCCAGGGTATAGTAGATAGGTGGAGGGTGCTCGACCAAATGTCATTCGAAACCTCGAGCAGTTGCCAGTGAGTTGAAAAAAAATTCCAAAATGGCGGAAAAAAAATGGCGGCAAATTTTGTCCGTCTCTCTCTCGGAGACTATAAAAGATGGAGGAGCGGTTTCTCGACAAAAGATGATCAAAACCCGGAGGTCTACCTGGTGAGTAGGAAAAAAATTCAAGATGGCGGATTTTTTTTTTCATACAAAATGTATGGGGAATATTGAAGGGACTAGAAGTTGGGAACTATGCAAGACATTGATTTTGATAGGTTCATAGGGCTTTTTTTCTTTTTCTTTTTTTCATTTGACATTTGTTTTTTTTCTTTTTTTTTCATTTTTTTTATTTTTTTTTCTTTTTATTTTGTGAATGAGGAGCACGGCCAGGTTATTGCAGATAGGTGGGGTGTACTCGAACAAATTTTTTGGCAAAAGATGACCAGAATCCGAAGGTCTACTCGGTGAGTAAAAAAATCGCGGTCCGCTTTAGCGGGCCGCTCACCCACGCGCCCTACTTGTAGTAATAACACTTCCCGCGAGCTGCTTTAGCAGCTCGCGCACCGAGCGAAATAACTAAAGCCGAACTATCGCGGTCCGCTTTAGCGGGCCGCGCACCCACGCGCCCTACTTGTAGTAATAACACTTCCCGCGAGCTGCTTTAGCAGCTCGCGCACCGAGCGAAATAAATAAAGCCGAACAATCGCGGTCCGCTTTAGCGGGCCGCGCACCCACGCGCCTTACTTTTAGTAAAACACTTCCCGCGAGCTGCTTTAGCAGCTCGCGCACCGAGCGAAATACTAGTTATTATAATATATATAGCTCGATTACCACTGACTGACACACTCACTCACTCACTCACTCACTCATTGACAGGGTTGTTCTCCTAGAAGGAGACGGAAATCGATATAATGATGTAGGGGAGATATGTCCAAGTGGGGGATTCGAGTTGGGCAAAATTATGACATTTCGGAAAAACAAGATGGCGGCCGACGTGAATCTTGCAACTCTTTTGTTTTCCAACCGATTTCTTTGTAATTTTGGATTATTGTAGAAATTAGTAAACGATTAACAGAAAAAGTGAAAAAAATTAAAAAAACAAGATGGCGGCCGAGCTGTGACGTCTCAAATTTCCGACCCCTCTCCTGTAAAATTTTGTATAAAAAAAATTTTTTCACCCATGGTGTCGTATAGAGCTCAAAGAATGTGACTCGGAGAAAGGTGGAGAGAGCTGATGAGTGAGGAGTTCGGAGACGGGCGAGAGGCACGGCCAGGGTATAGTAGATAGGTGGAGGGTGCTCGACCAAATGACATTCGAAACCTCGAGCAGTTGCCAATGAGTAAAAAAAAATTCCAAAATGGCGGAAAAAAAATGGCGGCAAATTTTGTCCGTCTCTCTCTCGGAGACTATAAAAGATGGAGGAGCGGTTTCTCGACAAAAGATGATCAAAACCCGGAGGTCTACCTGGTGAGTAGGAAAAAAATTCAAGATGGCGGATTTTTTTTTTCCATACTAAATGTATGGGGAATATTGAAGGGACTAGAAGTTGGGAACTATGCAAGACATTGATTTTGATAGGTTCATAGGGCTTTTTTTCTTTTTCTTTTTTTTCATTTTACATTTGTTTTTTTTTCTTTTTTTTTCATTTTTTTTTTCTTTTTTTTTCTTTTTCTTTTGTGAATGAGGAGCACGGCCAGGTTATTGCAGATAGGTGGGGTGTGCTCGAACAAATTTTTTGGCAAAAGATGACCAGAATCCGAAGGGCTACTTGATGAGTAAAAAAATCGCGGTCCGCTTTAGCGGGCCGCGCACCCACGCGCCCTACTTGTAGTAATAACACTCCCCGCGAGCTGCTTTAGCAGCTTGCGCACCGAGCGAAATAAATAAAGTCGAACAATCGCGGTCCGCTTTAGCGGGCCGCGCACACACGCGCCTTACTTTTAGTAAAACACTTCCCGCGAGCTGCTTTAGCAGCTCGCGTACCGAGCGAAATACTAGTTATAATATATATAGCTCGATTACCACTGACTGACACACTCACTCACTCATTGACAGGGTTGTTCTCCTAGAAGGAGACGGAAATCGATATAATGATGTTTGGGAGATGTGTTTGGGGGGGGGATTCGAGTTGGGGAAAATTATGACATTTTGGAAAAACAAGATGGCGGCCGACGTGAATCTTGCAACTCTTTTGTTTTCCAACCGATTTCTTTGAAATTTTGGATTATTGTAGAAATTAGTAAACGATTGACAGAAAAAGTGAAAAAAATTAAAAAAACAAGATGGCGGCCGAGCTATGACGTCTCAAATTTCCGACCCCTCTCCTGTAAAATTTTGTATGAAAAAAATTTTTTTCACCCATGGTGTCGTATAGAGCTCAAAGAATGTGACTCGGAGAAAGGTGGAGAGAGCTGATGAGTGAGGAGTTCGGAGACGGGCGAGGGGCACGGCCAGGGTATAGAAGATAGGTGGAGGGTGCTCGACCAAATGTCATTCGAAACCTCGAGCAGTTGCCAGTGAGTTGAAAAAAAAATCCAAAATGGCGGAAAAAAATGGCGGCAAATTTTGTCCGTCTCTCTCTCGGAGACTATAAAAGATGGAGGAGCGGTTTCTCGACAAAAGATGATCAAAACCCGGAGGTCTATCTGGTGAGTAGGAAAAAAATTCAAGATGGCGGATTTTTTTTTCCATACAAAATGTATGGGGAATATTGAAGGGACTAGAAGTTGGGAACTATGCAAGACATTGATTTTGATAGGTTCATAGGTGTCTTAGATCTCGGAGAATTAAAAAAGAAAAATATACTGGCCGAATTGAGAACCTCCTCCTTTTTGGAAATGGGTTAAAAAAGGTGAAAGAGTGGTTTTTTTGCCAACTATCCACGCGACCAACTAGGTGGGGTGTGCTCCAACAAACGCAAGTGCAAACGCTAGTAATATATATATAGCTGCTGGGGCTGATTCACTGACTGATACACTCACTCATTGATCACCTCTCCTGTAAAATTTTGTATGAAAAATTTTTTTTTCACCGATGGTTTCGTATAGAGGACAAAAATTCATTCGGAGGAAAAATATGGAGAGAGCTGATGATTGAGGATTTCGGAGACGGGTGAAGAGCACGGCCAGGGTATTGAAGATAGGTGGAGTGTGCTCGAACAAATGTCACTCGAAACCACATCCAATTTGCAGTGAGCTGAAAAAAAATTCAAAATGGCGGAAAAAAGATGGCCGCCATACAAATTTCTTCGGTGTCTATCTCGAAGAGTATAAAAGATGGAAGAGTGGTTTCTTGACCAAAGATGATCAGGACCTGAAGGTCTATTTGACGAATAGAACAAAATCAAGATGGCGGATTTTTTTTTCTCCATACAAAATATATGGCGAATATTGAAGAGTTTGAAGTATCCTTTTTAAAATATTTTTTATAGAAGAATTCTCATTCTAATAAATGATTTGGAGAAAAAATATGGAGAGAGCTGATGATCGAGGGTTTGGAAGACGGGTAAAGAGCACGGCAAGGGTATCGAAGATAGGTGGGGGGTGTTCGAACAAAAGTCACTCGAAACCTCATCCAATTGCCCGTGAGCTGAAAAAAATTCAATTCAAGATGGCGGCCATACAATCTTCGTCGGTGTCTATCTCGGAGAGTAAGTATACAAGATGGAAGAGTGGTTTCTTGGAAAAAGATGATCAAGACCCGAAGGTCTACTTGATGAACAGAAAAAAATTCAAGATGGCGGATTTTTTCCCATACAAAATATATGGCGAATATTGAAGAGGAAAATGGAAACTATGCAAGACTTTGATACGATTTCTTTTCAAAATTTGATTTTATAAAAGGATACTCATTCTGACAAATTACGAGATACTATGATGATTGAGGGTTTGGAAGGTGGGTGAGGAGCACAGCCAGGTTATTAAAGATAGGCGGGGGCTGCTAAAAGAAAAAATACTCGAAACCACATCCAATTGGCAGTGAGCTGAAAAAAAAACCAAGATGGCGGATTCAAGATGGCGGCTATACAAATTTCATAGGTTCAAATTCTCGGAGAGTATTAAAGATGAAAGAGTGGTGTTTAGGTAAAAAATGATCAAGACCTGAAACTCTAATTGATGAACAGAAAAACCGCGGTCCACTTTAGTGGGCCGCGCACCCACGCGCCCTACTAGTATAGGTATAAAATTATATATAGGTTTAAAATATTATTTGTTAGTTTCTTGAGTTTATTTTTTGTGTCGGGGGTTTTTAAAATTTTTAATTTTACTTTTTTTTCATTTAGAATCACATCTCCTATCTGACTGTTAGTCTCCCATAATAATTTTGTTTTTGTAGGTATCCTGCATAGCTGAGGTTATTCTTCATAAAAATTGTCTTTATCTTCAGGCATTGTTGCTTCATGCTGTGCATAAATTTGAATTATTGACCATTTTTCTTTATATCCAGGTAGTTGAATGTTTAATATAGCTATTCTAATTGATTTTCCTATAAACTCTTCAATTCTGTCCTTTAAATGTGACTTTACTAGGAAACCAATGCCATTTCTTCCCCCAGTCTCTCCTTTGTAATACATAACATACTTGTTTGGTATCTCTAAGATTTCTTCGCCTGTTCTTCGTACCTCACTGATTCCTAAAATGTCCCACTTTATGTTGTTGAGTGCATATTCCAATTCATTTTGCCTTTCTTGGGATTTAAGTGATCTTACATTTAAAGTGACAATATATATATTAATAAGTCAATTAATGAATTTAAAAACAGATTGGACCACCATTACATTGGAAACTCCAAGCACAGCTATTGATATAGGTGCATCAGCGACAGCTGCGTAGCCTATTTATTAAACCCCCAACGCAAAAAGAGGGGTGTTATAAGTTTGACATTGATGTCTGTCTGTCTGTATGTTTGTGTCTGTCTGTGGCATTGTAGCTCTCAAAAGGATGGACCAATTTTAATGCAGTTTTTTATTCATTTGAAAGCCAGTTTCCTTGCGGTGGTTCTTAGCTATGTTTGATTAATATTGGTCCGGCACTGTAAGAGTATCAGCTATTTTCCTAAATGATGTGAGGGATTTTTGGCATATGATTACTCGATTAAGTGCTTCAGGCGTTCCAGTTTAATCGTTAAATGACAATTAATTGACTTCAACCTGATGCTGCACCCAGAATGGTCTCCAGAGAACCCGACTCTTCGAAACTCACTGCAGACATATCGTATTTGGGTTTAATAGATTATTTCAACGGTCATGTTGACCTGGTGTTGCAACCAGGATGGTCTCCAGTAAACCCAACTCTTCGAAAACTCACAGGAATGGTTGCAATGAGTTGATGTTAGATAGAAGATGATTGAGGATCGAGGATGAGGATCTGATGATGGAGCACAATACTAGGTAACAGGATGTCAGATATATCGTACATATAGTCCGGCCATAGATTCACATGTCGGGCGTGTTTTAAATTTTTTATTTACACTTGTTAATAATACAGTCAATACAAACTTTAAAAAAAAAAATTATTTTATTCATTTTAAGCCAATGAGAGAGGAGGGCTGCACTCAGTTGTTGGCTGTTGATGGGTTGCTGATGATGATGATGAATCAGCAGAATATATTATCTTTACAGGTCTGCATGATCTGCCTGGACACAGACAGCAAGCTGTATCTAATGAGCAAACACAAATTGGAAGGAGCATATCAACACTTAACTGGGAATCCTGTAAGCTTTTTTATATTTCCATGACAAGCTAGTCCTTGACTGCGATCTCACCTGATGGTAAGTGACCATGCAGTCTTAGATGGTAGCGGGCTAACTTGGAAGAGGTATGGCAGTGTACATTCAATCCTTATCTGTTTCTACATACCATCATGCTGGAACGCTAAATCGCTTGTCAGGCACATCCTTGACGGAAGGGTGGTAACTAGCCACGACCAAAGCCTCCCACCAGACCAGATCAGGGACAATTCAGAAATTATAAATTCCCAAATTGCCCCACCCAAGACCTTCAAGTTATAAGACCACAGCGCTCACCAATGTGCCAGAGAGGTTGTCAAGTTGTTAATTTATCAGCAACTAGCTTTTGCCCTGCGTTTCTGTCTGTGTGGTGATAGTCTTAGGATTGGAACACCCTGTGCAGGATTCAGGACTTCAATTTAAGCCTCAAGGGCCCAACAGTTAAATGTGCAGACTGAAACCGAAAGGTTGCCAGTTCAATCCCCACCTGTTGCACTATTGTCACACGCACTCCTAACACAAGCTTTCCATTTATTTGGAGAGGAGAGGAGAATATTAGTCTAGTTCAGCTTGGCTTATATTCATTTTTAAAAGAAACCTACACCTTTGAAAAAAATTACATTAACATGTGTTGCGTGATTGAAGAACAAACCTACAAACAAATACATCAAATGCCCAATTGGGCAACTGAATTTTTTAAAAGAAAGTTTTTAAATATGTGTTAAAATGCAACTCCAATTTTTCTTTTTTAAATATCTTTGGTACTAACCAGTCTTGGAAATTTAAGCTTTAAAGTTTCCTGTAAGACAGAGAGAGAGTGCTACAGATGTGTGAAGTCACACATCTCCATATACTCCTCATAGAAAACTTCGTTTTAGAAAGAGGCAGATACAGTCGCAGTAAAAAACCTTATAACTTATTTGTTTGTGGACTGATTTATTTTCTGTTTTTATAAATGTTATTCTTACATGTTGCATTTTTCATTTTAATTAATGAATATTAACATTTTCACAACAGTCAGATAACCAATTTATTTACACACAATATGTTGTTTCAGCCGTGTGACCTGGGAAACCTGAAACAGACAATTTGTGTGCATTGCACTCAGAGGTTGATCAATTTTAGCAGATTTAGAGACAAGAGCTTGAGAGCCCGAGAGCTGCTGATGGACTTAGTTCAACAACACGAATTAGTGAGTGCTTAAGAAATACATAATATCTCATGTGCTGAAACACAGTTTTATCTTATAAATAAACCTTTTTTTTTTTACTTTTCAAAAAATGGGTCAAAAGGCTTTCAAATCTAAGTCTGTACATTAAAATGAAATGAGGAAAAATTGATTTCCTATGCATTACGATGATATGGACGACAGTTTTAAGTTTTAACGAGCCACCGCACGACACGACAAGCGGTCACGAGACACTAGGCACGGCGCCGCGACGTGTCTTTCATACGTTTTTCCACAAGTGACGATTCTGCGACCAGTTTTGCAAATTGAGGTGTCGTGAGAGGTGTGATGCGTCGTCAGCAAGTGTATACTTGTTGCGTACATTCGTTTATTCGTCACCGCGAAAACAAAAAGTAATAACATAGCGGCATGACGACATAGCAAACATTGCCAGCGCGGGGGACCATGGCCTATAACTCTCTCTGAGAGGAGACCTGCGCTCAGCAGTGAGCCGTTGACAGTTAGATGATGATGATAATGATTATAGATAATAATTGAGCTATCTCAATAGTCAACTTGTTTGTCCACAGATAACAAGACTTCATATTAAAGAGATAAACTGCACAAGACACCAATTAAAAAGTAATATGGTAGCGACAATTTTGGCACCTGATCATTGTGATTTACACATACTTGAAGACATACAGAGTGAATCAGAAGACACCATCGACGCAGATGTTGTGAAAACTGAAGCAAACGACGAGTTAATGTTGGTTGATGACATGGAGGTGATACATGAAGATGATCATGCTAACTGTGTCAAAGATGAGTTTGTTGCTCCTAATGAAGAATACTCATCGGATAGTAGTATAAAGTTAGAAACACAACTATTTGATGATGCTGTTAAAGCTCTAAACAGAAAAGCAGCCGTTTCTACACAAGAGGCTGTAACACAAGATATATTCAAGTGTGAAAGTGCACCCTACCAATGTACACTTTGTTTCAAGGAATATGTTCTTGAACATGCATACTTGCAACATTTGGGCACGCATCTTCAGGTAAGACATGTTGATGGATTCGCTGTGTCTGTTTCAAACTCATTTGAGCACTGCAGTCAACTTGCCACGTCAATGAGCTGGTTGGATCTTGGGGAGAACAAAATTACCGCCATAGTTCATTGAGTTGCGAAGCCAAAGTGATAATGGGCGGGGCGCATAGTTCAAAGAATTGATGGTCATGGAATTCTATTAAAGAACGTCACGCCCATCCCCACAAATTACTTTCGAACTTTCTTGAGGCGTTATTGAGGAATCAGGAGCCTATTTTGATTTCTCATTTACCTATCGTATAAATCTACCCTTTTTAGTGTCTGTAGTTTGTGCCAAGCTGGCGCTCTCCGCAGTTCAGGTATGAAGCTACCAGTACACGGCGGGCTCGTTCGGTTCGTGCGAGCCGGCCGGAGGGCTGCCGCGCGCCGGCCGGCTCGCACCCGGTACAGTTCCATGTTTGACGCCGCGGCGCGTCGTGCGTTCAAATAAACCTAGCCTAGGTTTATTTGAAACGTCATTTGTTCAAAAAGTAGAGTAATATGCTCTCTCTGCATCGTTGTCCTCATTACTGAGGGTCGCGATCCTTCGCATGGATCACCTTCTCCCGTACGATGTTTCTCCAGGTGGTTCTGTTCTCGGCACTGTGTAGAGCGGCGTGGAACGAAGTTCCGAGTGCAGTGCGGATCTGATCGGACCAACGCATGGGGCTACGTCCTCTTGGCCTCTTCCCTTCCACCTTGCCCGTGACCAGTAGTTTTTCTAAGTTTCCAGGGCTACGGCGGGCAATGTGTCCGAAGTATTCCAAGGTGCGCCTGAGACATATAGTCGACAGCCTGGTTTTTATATTAAGCCCTTTCAATATAGATGCGTTGGTTCTGAATGCAGTCCAGGGTATCTTAAGCATCTTCCTCCAGCACCACATCTCGAAGGCATCAATGCGTTTGCGGTCTGTAGCCCGAATAGTCCATGTTTCAGAACCGTATAAAAATATGGAGAAAACCAGCGCATTTACCAGTCTTTGCTTGGTGCGTATTGATATGCTCCTGCTACTCCAGATCTTTGATAGCTGGGACATGGCGTTCTTTGCCATACCAATGCGTCTGCGCACCTCTGGTTCACAAGATCCATTGTTGGTGATACATGAGCCTAGATAGGTAAAGCTGGTAACCACTTCTAGCTTGAGTGCTCCCGTGAGTTCAAGTTTGCCACTTCGATCCACAATCATGATCTTCGATTTAGATGGATTGATAGAAAGACCAAGTTTCTTGCTTTCATTTTCAGAGTAATATGCACATAACTGGTAATAGAATATTCATATTAATTATTCTTTAAAAGAAGAACACCTTTATTCCTTTCGGTATATTAAAGTCTGTTTTGTTGATACGGAAATGATGTTGCGGAGTGAATGTTCTGTACCTGTACTATTATGTATTCTGTACAGTACAGGCACTCCGACCCTGTGAAGCGATCTGAAGACGGAAGTATGATGAGCTTGTTTCGCATTCGACAGATCGGCGCCGCTGCTGGCGAGTGTGGCGCGTCCCTGTGCAGGTCAGTATACCTGCCTGTGTTGTTGATAGACATGGTGACAGTCCCCAAGAATCAATTAAATTGTGAATTTATTCAATGAAACAGGCCTCGTGGATTACAAAAAACGTATTTACTTTTCCATTTTGAGCGAGATTGATATTTATTTTAAATCCGCCATATTGAATTGAACACCAATCAGAGCGATACGTAACATCTATTTTCAAACTTGGACAAATAATTACTATGAAAAAACATAGAGGTGACGTCACAACGACGCCATGACTCCATTGAACGCTCTTGCGTAAATTTTTAAACTTAAAATGGCAATTTTATCTACCGAACCTTGTTTTTTTTTTTTCGGAAATAGTACCTAGATATGTACTTCTGAAAATCATTTTTCCGAAAAAAATTTTCAAATTTAGTCATGATGCCTGTTGTTTGAACGCACTGAGCTTCAAATGAACACAGGAGAGGCTTCCGTCACGTTCTTTGGACCTACTTGAATTGGCCATTTTGGCGCTGGAAGCAGATGCGAGTGTCTCTGGAAGCAATAATATTGTAAATGGCGCACCGATCTCTTTAATTAATTTATGATTTCATAGATTATTTTTCATAGACTTCTATGATTAATCTATGATTTCATATAATCTAGCTATGATTTCATAGATTAGTTATAGAGGTCATTGCGCCATTTGCAATATTATTAGTTTCATACGTCAAATGTGGCGCTTCAGACTGATCTATAATGGAGCTGTCACTTGTATAAGAACAGCCACTCCAGTGTTAATCATACATTAATTAAAGAGATCAGTGTTGAACGTGTTTGCGGAGTGGAACTTATGTAGCTGCACTGTTAAGTGTTCTGCTTAGCTTCTGGCGGCTGCCCGGCGCACTCTCGATACATTCTGTCGTGTTCCACAGGCCGGCCGCTCAACAGCGGAGTGACGACCCTCAGGAGCTGAGTGACGACCCTCGCCCTTCCGGACTCTTGCCTCCCGTGTCAGGTGAGATACAGCTCCATTAGTCATTCAAATAACACTGAACCTTCTTTTTTAACCGAAGAAAACAAAGGGGGTCCTCAAGTTGTCCTATAGGCATTGGCTATGTCCTACATTTATTGCAAATATTGACCACACATTACTTTTTCCAGAATGGTTCGATTTTGATGATTCTTTTTATATTGGATCGAAGTTCGCTGTGTGTGTGATGGTGTGGGTGTGTGTGTGTGTGTTTCGTTTCAATAAAGTTTCCACTTCCTACTTCCACTACTATTCCACTCAGATAAGTAAGTACCAGGAAATAGAGATAATGTTTCGTTGCAGTCGCTCTGCCCGCGAGCCGTGCGACGAATAACGAAACTAAAGCGCCTCCAGCTGAAGAAGACGACTCACACGACGAACAAGACGTGCCTGCGAGTGGTATTGCCGCGGAAAATGTCAGTTATCAGACGACTAGTCAGGACGAAGTTCCTACCACGCTGAATAACCCTACTGGTGGAGAGCCCCTAACTTGTAAGTTTTGTAAGTTTACATGTTCAGCAAGTGGCAATTTAGTACGCCACATGAGAACACACACTGGCAAAAAGCCTTTCACTTGTCAACTATGCAAGTATAAATGTTCCCGAAACAGTTATTTAGTAAGTCACATGAGAACACACACTGGCGAAAAGCCTTACTGTTGTGAATTATGCGAGTATAAATGTTCACAAAAGAGTTGTTTAGTACTTCACATGAGAACTCACACTGGCGAAAAGCCTTTCACCTGTAAAATATGCAAGTATAAATTTTCACGAAAGAGTCATTTAGTACGTCACATGAGAACTCACACTGGTGAAAAGCCTTTTTCTTGTGAGCTATGCGAGTTTAAATGTTCACAAAAAAGTGGTTTAATAAGTCACATGAGAACTCACACGGGCGACAAGCCTTACTCATGTAAATTATGCAAGCATAATTTTTCAGAAAGAATTAGTTTAGTACGTCACATGAGAACTCACACTGGCGAAAAGCCTTACTGTTGTGAACTATGCAAGTATAAATGTTCAATAAAGAATAGTTTAGTGCGTCACATGAGAACTCACACTGGCGATAAGCCTTACTGTTGTGAATTATGCAAGTTTAAATGTTCACAAAAGAGTAAATTAGTACCTCACATGAAAAGTCACACTGGCGAAAAGCCTTACTCTTGTGAATTATGCATGTATAAATTTTCAGTAAAGAGTAGTTTAGTAAGTCACATGAGAACTCACACTGGCGAAAAGCCTTTTTCTTGTGAGTTATGCAAGTATAAGTGTTCACGAAAGAGTAATTTATTAAGTCACATGAGAACTCACACTGGCGAGATGCCTTACTGTTGTGAATTATGCAAGTATAAATGTTCAGAAAAGAAAGGTTTAGTAATTCACATGAGAACTCACACTGGCGAAAAGCCTTACTGTTGTGAATTATGCAAGTATAAATGTTCAGCAAAGAGTAATTTAATAAGTCACATGAGAACTCACACTGGCGAAAAGCCTTTTTCTTGTGAGTTATGCAAGTATAAGTGTTCACGAAAGAGTAATTTAGTAAGTCATATGAGAACTCACACTGGCGAAATGCCTTACTGTTGTGAATTATGCAAGTATATTTGTTCAGAAAAGAACAGTTTAGTACTTCACATGAGAACCCACACTGGCGAGGAGCCTTCGTGCTCGCGAAGCGCCGGAGAGCGCTCCGCACGACACAGACTGTCCACTCGCTGAAGCGGAGCGGGGCGGGGATGTGTTCAGACCGATCGAGTCAACATTGTGGTTGGTCCGGAGAGTGCTCCGCACGACACAGACTGTCCACTCGCTGAAGCGGAGCGGGGCGGGGATGTGTTCAGACCGATCGAGTCAACATTGTGGTTGGTCCGGAAAGTGCTCCGCACGACACAGACTGTCCACTCGCTGAAGCGGAGCGGGGCGGGGATGTGTTCAGACCGATCGAGTCGACATTGTGGTTGGTCCGGAGAGTGCTCCGCACGACACAGACTGTCCACTCGCTGAAGCGGAGCGGGGCGGGGATGTGTTCAGACCGATCGAGTCGACATTGTGGTTGGTCCGGAGAGCGCTCCGCACGACACAGACTGTCCACTCGCTGAAGCGGAGCGGGGCGGGGATGTGTTCAGACCTTTGAGTAATAAACCAACACAGGAGAAGAATTGACGCGCGTACCCCTCTGTAAGTTGGGTATGACCAGTGGTCATACCCGTTATATAAAACTGTTTGACTCGAGTCACGCGCTTGTCAACTACGTATGGTTAGCGGGGAATGAGCTCCGCTATAAATGCCGAATATGAGAGTATTTTCTTCTGAAAAAATATTTAAAAAATCCAGTTTACTAAAGGATAACATTTATTTACTTCTGATGTATTATTTTATCCAAATAATGCAATACTTATGCAGAAAACTTAAGAAAACTGTCGATCTGAAAATGTTGCTACTTAATCGTACATGAAATAATTTGGGGAAAATATTGAAAATTAATCTTCCTACTTACTATTCGTTTAGAGACCTTTTTCATGAACTGCATTATAAATTGATCCCATAGAATTAAAATCACGATAGAATAGGAAGGGGTGAACGACTAATTTATAAGCTTTAAGTAAAATATGACTAGATATATAAATACGAACTTTGATCGTCTGTGGGATTATCAAATAATGATAAAAATTCTTTCTATAAAACCAACTTTAAACGCCACTACAAAGTATAAAACAATTTTAATTTGTACATGTATGTTGAAGTCGGGCGGGCCTAAATATAAATGATGAAACCAATGCGCGACGCTGGCCTAACTTTGCCCGATCGGCGTATGAAGTCGGTTTTTTAAAGATATTTTTTATACATTATTATTTTAAGCTTTTTAGTGTATATCTCTGATCGCGAGCAATTTGCTCTTAATCATTGAGTTCCTTCCTCCATTACCGAAGATATGAATCACCTTCTCTTCACCTTTTAAATAGGCCCAACCTTATTATGCGTTCTTTCAAAAAAAATTGAAATCGGTTCAGATTTGACGAAGTTATGAAGTAAAGTATGCCCTACTAAACAAAAAAATTATCAAATTCCATTCATTATTTGGAGGAATAATTGCGTAACAAATATACAAAAAAATTCGAATTGAGAACCTCCTCCTTTTTAGAAGTCGGTTAAAATGATTGCATTATTATAACGATCGCAATGGTGTCTGATTGGCTGGTACTCTCCCACTATTGTTTAAAATGCATTGATGCAGCTAGAGCTCCATAAACTCAGCGAATTCATAAAATTAGTTTTTTTACTCAATTATTTCAAAAGTTATAGGTATATATTTCCATATAGCCAGTGTGGTATAATTTTCTAAATATATAAAATGAAAAGGAGACAGTGTGAGTTGATAGATCAGTCAGTCGACTGACTGATCTATCAACTCACATCTACTATGACGTAGGCATCCGCTAAGAAAGGATTTTTACAAATATAATACAAAAAAATAATGAAAACGAGACTAAAAAATTGTTTAATAATAATGATAAGTTCTACGTAAGTCTTTCTTTAGACTTTAATTTTTTTTGAATTTAATTTCTAGACTTTAATTTTATGAAGTCGGCCACACCGCAATAAAATTAGGGCTGGACAGCAAGATTTCATATGTCGATATTGGTGGAGGGATTGTATAAATTATTTATACCGAGATATTTTTATAGTCTTACTAATGGTTGATTGACGAAAAAAAAAATTAAATTCTATACATATTATTTGGTTCATTAAAACTTGGCAATTGAATTAAAGTACCCATACTTCTTTCTTATTCATCCCGCTAGGTTTACCGGAAAGCTAAATAGCTTGGCGGTGTTTTATAACAGATGGGGTGGCCACTATAGCCATGGCGGCAGCCTAGCATTACAAACAAATATACACTTCGTTCAGATGAAGTAGATGAAAAAAATAAGCCTTCCAAGTAAAGTGTGTAGGTACAAGTTTTAACTTACCAATCATAACTTTAAATAATTTTTTTTTTAGGGTTCAGTTTTTACTTTTTATGTTTCCTCCATGCTGGACTGAGAGAATATTATTCAACGCTGGAAAACGAAAATAACTCTAAACTCTGAAATGCTGATTATGCTGTATCTATTTTTAAGGAAACATGATCTAGTCCTAACAGTTTGTACTTAATATACTTTTTAGAAATAGATACATCGTAAATTTCGCTTTAAACATAAATAAAACAAATGATGTTTCATTAAAAATGCTGTATGTTTATTTAAACAAGATTACTTAAAAAATCAATGTGTTCAATATTAGTACCCACTACGTATTCAAATAAAAATTAAATGTCTCTCAACTTAATAAACAATATTATTAAAAATTATAAAAACCTATGACAAAGTACAGCACTCCCTGGTGGCTTATAACCTTAAATCATAACTAAACAGCTGCTCTAAGGTAGGTAAGGTAGGTACTATGGTACCTACAGCATGCTCTCAGCATGAGATTGAGAGTATAGTGACGGAGTAAATATCTTGGTATCTACAAAATCTGTTAATAATCAGATAATCCTAAGTCCTTACAGTAAACCTAAGTGCACTGCACTGCTAAAAAGTATTGATAACTTTTTTGAAGTATCTGTATAATATTGAAAAATAGATAGTGTCTTAGTATTTACAGCATTTTTGAGTACGTTTAAAAATATGAATAACAAAAAATATAAAATATAAACATGCAGAGAAGGTCAACATAGTATCTTAGAAAAATAATATCATAGGAAAACGAAAATCCGACAATCCGACGCAGTATCTTTTTCTTCCAAATATATAAAAAAGTCATTTTGTTATTTTTCGAAATAAGCTAGATCGCTTTCCAGCGTCAATATAGTCCAAAGTTTCTAGCTGTATCTTTACGCAAGTACTAAAAGCCTACTAAGAGTCAATCTAATAGCAAAGGCATATTATGACTAAAATAACGGCAAATGCCTCGTTTCCTAGCGCTTCTATATAGGTACCTATCATGTTAAAGATCTCGAACAAAAAACATTACTCTCGAATAAAGTAACTCTGTTGTAAATAATTATTAGAAGAACTTATCGAAAGTCGATAATCGATAGTGTCAAATCCCTAAAATGCTTACACATATGATGCGATTGTTTCATGTAATGATAGAGCGTCCCTGTGTGTGAATGTGATTGTGTGCATATTCTTTAAGGTAGTGTTTGCTAATTATATTGTGTGCGTGCATAGCGACGTGATGGAAAAATGCACCTGTAGTAAGCCAGTTTTCATGTGTGCTACCTCGCCCCCCACTGTAATTGACAGACTTTTTTGCAAATAAATTAGGGGTCAAGTCCTCTCCTGTGTTGGTTTATTACTCAAAGGTTCAGACCGATCGAGTCGACATTGTGGTTGGTCCGGAGAGCGCTCCGCACGACACAGACTGTCCACTCGCTGAAGCGGAGCGGGGCGGGGATGTGTTCAGACCGATCGAGTCGACTTTGTGGTTGGTCTGGAGAGTGCTCCGCAGTACACAGGCTGTCCACTCGCTGAAGCGGAGCGGGGCGGGGATGTGTTCAGATCACTTCAGACCGATCGAGTCGACATTGTGGTTGGTCCGGAGAGCGCTCCGCACGACACAGACTGTCCACTCGCTGAAGCGGAGCGGGGCGGGGATGTGTTCAGACCGATTTGTTTAGGTTAAATCTCGTGAGCTGAATTAGAAACACTTCCCGGTTTCCGATTGAGCATGTATAGGTTTGTAAATCGGATGACGATGCAATACTATTGTGACATGGAGCTGATCTGATGATGGAGCCGGAGGGCGGCTATAGGAACTCTGCAATAAAACTGCGCACTTATAAGCTGCGCACTTAGTGCCTATTAATATAATCATCACAAGGTGCGGAAACCTCAGCGCGCGAGTGTGACTCGCACTTGGCCGTCTTGGTTTTTCTAAATCATAAAACATAACTCTGTGGCTGGACTCTGGAGGTTGTTAGTGTTACATGGATATTAAATGACTAAGTTACGAGCAAACAGTGTTTTTGATTTTTTCCATCCCACACCTTATACGAGTATAATTCTTGCAATTCACGAGGGCGACTGACTTATGGTTGTGTGTGTCGTATCTGTATAAGTGTGAGCGAGCGCAATGCTCGCGCCTGCCCGCTCCCACCTAGGCTTTGACAGGCACGCACACTTATGCAATGTGCATGTCCACGAAGTAACCACGAGTAAAGCTCACTCGCCTTCGTGAATTGCAAAACTGTACTCAGTGCCTATATCATCGAACTATAACTCTTAGCAGCGCAGTAGTCGACGCGGTGATGACACATTTTAAGCCTTTAAAGGCCGACTACGCAGTATCGTCGCGTTAGTACGACCAGCTCGCAGAAAGTTATTAAAATTTGACGTACTAATTCGTCGCAATAACCATCAAAAACGTAATTAACAGCCCAGTACCAGAAAATAGTTACACGGCCCTCGCACTATCATTGGTTGCTGTGAGCCTACGTTTTGAGTGGATCTTTGTTTGAACCTTCTGTTCTAAGAGCTATAGTTCGATCGATTATAATATTCTGTAATCTGTCAACTAAACTGAGCGTCGTACGCCTGCCGAGGCTAGCTGGAAACAAACTATCGGATGCGTCCTTAAGCCGGGGCTCGACCGCTTAAGTCGGCTGATGTATGTGCGCTGAACTGTACAAACTGTCTGACGTAACCTTGGGCCGTCAGTGCGCGTTCGGACGTCGGATACAAATCTGCTCAGCTGGATGTTTTTGTCAGCCGAACTCGTCTGCAGATGGTGTGCACGGGGCGTGGGACGCGTCCGTGCGTCAGAAGGACTAGGGCGACGTTGTCGTACAGGCGAATTGCCGCGCGACACGCGGTGCGTCGCTCGCTCGCTCTATCTCTCCCTCATACCTGGGCCATATCGCGCGACATCACCCCGAACCGCGCGCCGCGCGGCGATTCGCCTATGCGAAAACGTCGCCTTCGGACTACAAGGATGCTCGGAATAGCGTGCGAAGTAAAAAATAAGCTGGAATAAGCGCTCGGACGCGAATGTTCACAGTGTCCAGCTGAGTGCTGACTGCTGAACATAGGACAGAGGCCCGGCTTACTCCAGGACGCAGGCGACGCAGTACGGGCTACAGGCAGGGCGCAGGCCAGTAAAGTTATGAATTAAGTGATTTAAGTGTTAAGAGTAGGTACTTATATAACTTTTCTGAGGAGTGAAATTAAAAGAAGTTGCGATAAAGGTACCTAAGTAAATAAAGTAGGTACCTACCTCGTACACGATTCCGTGTGTGGCGGAGTACGACAGGCTGGTCTATGGTATGGCCCATGGAACTAGGAATTGCGACTACACGAATGGTCAATGGCGTGTGGAAAGCTTGTAGTAAATATTATTCGTCTATGGTGGAAAGCATTTATAGTCGTAATTCCTAGTTCCACGGTGCAAAGAGGGGTTGTGGCAAACAGCACAGACTATTATAAGTCGTAACTCGTAATTCGTAGTTCCATGATAGACCACGAACCAAGAATTAAGGGCAAGGGTCTGCCCGCGAAATTCAAACAACTTCTTTTAAATAAGCCTACTTTGTCGTATTAGTTTACAAATTGCGAAAAACCAAATTAAATTTGAATTTCGCGGGCAGACCCTTGCCTTCAACCTTAACTATTTTTTGAAAAGTGTCAATATAATCCTATGGTGATAAAATTTATTGTACTACTAGAATTTTTTTAAATTTTATTTAATCGATAAGTTCAAGTTCAATTGTGGTGGATGGGTCGTGGTCGTTGTAGCGAAATACACTTGGTCATCATATCCTAGACCTAGAGTTCGTTCGGTCTATGGTCGTGGTGACAGGCGGTGACAGGTGAGGAATGTGGTCTATGCCATAGACCACGAACACTAGGATAGTCTATACCCTATGGTCAAGAACACGGTGCCATCACTTCGAACAACCCGACTGGAACAGGTTTTTTGTTTAGTTTAGGAATAGATCGGTAGTTGGCGTATGCACACAGAGTACTATTTATGTAATCATTAATCTGTGTTCTTCATCTTCTGAATCGAGTAAACTTGTGCGCTAAGATTTCTTTATTAAATTCAATGCGATTTTGCTTTAACTGGACACCGACGGACCTGCTTTTTATTGTTGATCCACGCTATACTCACTGGATTTTGATTTGCCTCTCGATTTGGTTACTGTCGAGGATGCCGCATACTTATACTATAAAGTGTACCTAATTGCGGCAAAACACGTAAGTTACATTTTATTTATAACTATTACTAGTACCTAGTACGTTTCATGATTCATTACGAAATGCAATTAGTTATACGCATTACTCAAACATACTAAACCTGTTGTTGTTCTATATTCTGAGAACCTAACCTAATAAAACTTGGAGAATAGCTTACATTTTTCTGTGAAATTTCAAGCAAAGTATGCTGTTTTTAAAATATGGCTTATTCGGAAGTGAAATGTTTCTTTTATAGGATTGGATGGAACCATCTTACACATGTTTCCTAATCCTGTAAAAGATCCTGACCGGTTTCGGACTTGGCTCTATGCAATTGGTGGTGATATGCTGGCACTGAAAAACGATCCATTTTTAAGTATCGGAGAGTATGTCATCATCATTTTCAGAATCAGTTCCATACTACCAGCAATAGGTTATTTGCTAATGCTGTGCCAACACTAAATTTACCAGGTTAGTAAATGTTTTTATTGGTTTATTATTATTGAAGTAAAACATGTTCACCCACATAAATTGTCTAATCTAAAAGATGCCCCCTGTGCTGTACTGAAGTTATATTAAAATAGCTTTTGTTAATGGCTTCGCTCATGATATGTTAGATTTTTCAAACCCCTATTTTATCATCTTAAGACTTGAATTTCCAAAAATCCTTTATTAGTGGATGCCTATGTCATAGTTACTTCCTATGTCCCAAATTTCAGCCAAATCCGTCAAGCGGTTTGAGCTGTGCATTGATAAATCAGCTAGTCACCTTTTCCTTCTCTACATATTATAAAACAAAGTCCTCCGTTGCGTCTGTCTGTCTGTTCACGAGACTCAAAATCTGCTGAACAGGTATTCATGTTGTTTTCACCAATAGACATGGTGATTCATGAGGAAAGTTTAGGTGTATAATTTGTTAAGATTTTGTGTAAATTGCTAACTGTTATTGGTAACTGTTGGTACTGTATATGACGATAACTGTTGAAAATGTCAGAAAAAGTCAAGCTGCCAGGTAGCTTTCACCGAAAACGCTGCCTAATGCCCTTTGAGATATGACAGAACAATGTATTGTGGTGGTATTGTGGGATAGGTCTAGACAGAAAAGTCCATGATGCCATATATCTATCTTTTAACAATAGCTTACTATACCCATTTTAACTTCTAAAAAAATTGTCACATACAATACAGTAATTGGAAATCTATTTAGACGGATACAGTATTAATCCTTATCAATTAAAATTACTTAGTTACTTCGTTGCCATAAGCATTGCATGCACATTATGATAGTCCTTTACACCATATTATAATGTAAATGAATATCTTAGAAATTTAAGTAACATACTTTTTACAGGATTCTATGTAACACGTAGGACACCCCTGCATGAAGTTGGTAATACAAATGTTGAAATCAGTCAGGCAGAAATACCTGAAGAGATCAATCTGTGCAAGCAATCTTCTAGGAGTAAGAATACTTACTCCTAATAAATAATAATGTGAGTAATAACTCACATTAAGCTTTCTTTTACAGCTATTATATAACTTAAGGAGGTATAGCTGAACAGAACTCATTTAGTGTGTTACTGTAACCTATAAAGTTTCAGTTACTTAAGAATTAAGTATAGTACTGTATATTTATCTCTCCTACACTACAAGAGGAGTCCTGTGAATTGATTGCAAGGACATTAAACAGTAATAATAATGTACTGTATTTTAGATGTAAGATGTAGACGATTTATTATACCTACTTGAATTTTCTCAAAGATCTAGAGATCAGAATAAGTATATTAAAGAAGAACATTAGAATAGAATAGAATAGAAATATTTTTTATTCAAATAAACTTTTGCAAGTGCTTTTGAATAGTTGATGAATCTACCACTGGTTCGGAATGCCTTTCCTGCCGAGAAGAACCAGCAAGAAACTCGGTGGTTGCTCTTTTCTAAACAAATTTACAATACAGTAAATACTATGCTATATATGCAGTGTTTCCACAATGAGGGAAGTTCCAAAAATGCATACCGACTAACTTCAGACATAAAGTAGCCCCATTCCCGCCGATGGAACCCGTTCACGAGCATGACGCATGACCCAGCCATTGCATCGCTCAACCATATTTGAGGGAACGTCACAACCCGCATCACACAACACCACCACAGAAATGTTTAAAGAGTGTGTGACATTAAGTATGCTACCCATGTTAAGGCATCGAATTGAAAACTAATATTCAAATGCTCATTTTAAGACATCTAAGTGATGACATCTAAGACACAATTATGAGCATGACAGTTGAAAAGTATATTTAGGGTAACTTATTCAAGTTAATAATTAAAATAACATGTATTTTTTGTTTCTTTCAGAGATATTTACAGAAAAAAAAACATGGCAATGTAAAAATCAAACAACCTGTCTTGATAGGTATGTTAATGTTATCTATACTTAATATTATAAAGAGGAAAGATTTTTTGTTTGTTTGTACTGAATAGGCTCTGTAACTACTGGACCGATTTGAACCATTTTTTCACCAATAGAAAGCTAAGTTAGCAGGAAGTAACATAGGCTATAATTTATTTTCAAAAAAATTAAAGATCCTTAAGAAAATTGCAATAATGTAACCCAAAGTAGCAAAATTTTGCCTATAAAATACATTATTTGGCATGTGCTGAGTAAACTATTGATGATACATAAAAATTATGTACTACATGATTAAAGTACTCATTATTCTCTACAAAATTATTCCCTGAGGGAATATATCTAACTATCATATTTAAGTCACAATATTAGGTTTTGTGTTCTAAAATTTAATTAGATCTCATTTATCATCGTATAGTATTAATTCTTCCTTACTTATAATATATACATAGTACATACATATATACGTAGAAGCAGTTATAGCCTCGTGGTTAGGACTGTGGTCTCCTATTCGAGGGTCGCAGGTTCGATCCCGGGTACGCACCTCTGACTTTTCAGAGTCAAGTACGTTTAAGCAATTAAATATCACTTGCTTCAACGGTGAAGGAAAACATCGTGAGGAAACCTGCACACCTGAGAGATTTTCATAATGTTCTTGAAGGTATGTGAAGTCCGCCAATTCGCATTGAGTCAGCGTGGTGGACTATGACCCTTCTCTCTGAGAGGAGACCTGCGCTCAGTGGTGAGCCGTTGATGGGTTGCTAATGATGACGAATAATACATAATTATAAATGCGAAAGTGTTTGTTTGTTGGTTTGTCCGTCAATCACGCTGCAATAAAGCTACAGATTTACGTGATTTTTTGGGTAGGTATAGTTCAGAACCTGGAGGGTGACATAGGTATCCTGGAAAATCAAAGAGTTCCCGCTGGATTTTCAAAATTCTAAATTCTAAATTATTTCAAAATTCTAAATTATTTATTTCATGTAGGCCAACCTGTGGCTCTTATGACACGTAAAGATTCTACCACCGGTTCGGAAAACGGATTCTGCTGAGAAGAGCCGGCAAGAAACTCAGCAGTTGCTCTTTTCAAAATAATCATACATAATAACCAGACATAAAGTAGCCCCATTCCCGCCGGTAGAACCCGTTCACGAGCATGACGCATGACCCAGCCATTGCTTCGCTCGACCATATTTGAGGGAACGTAACAACCCGCACCACGACACCACCACAGAAATGTTTAAAGAGAGCGTGACATACCTAGTCTACCCGTATTAAAGCATCGAATTGAATACTAATATTCAAACACTAATTTTAAGATCCCATGCAACTTGTCATTAAGAAAGTCATTAACTTTGTAATAACCGCGACTCAGTAAGTGAGTTTTTACGCATTGTTTAAATTTGTGCAGTGGCAAATCTAGCAATTTCTTCGGAATCATATTATATAAGCGTAACCCCACAAAGGATTTTTGCACTTTGCGCAGGCGACATGAAGGAATTTCTAGTTTATGACGATTTCTAATGAGTCGATTGTGTGTATTGCCTCTTTGTTTATGCAGATGAATATTTATTTAAAAACTAAATCCACGCGGACGAAGTCGCGGGCATCAGCTAGTGTTATCGACCGAGCGAAGCGAAGGTCTTTGAGTTAACTAGAGCGATTTGCACTTGTCCGTCCGTCCGTCCGTCCGTCCGTCCGTCTGTCAGAGCCTTATAACTTTTGAATTACTGAACGTAATTACTTCAAATTTAGATATAATATGTAAACCGATGGCCTCCAGCCGAAAATGGCTTAAAAAGTTATAAAAATCTTTATTTCAGGGGGGCTCTCATAGAAGCGAATGCGAAGTAAAAAAAAAATATCGCGTTACATAAAATTGTTACGTATCATTTTAAAGATAATTTTGAACTGAGTACAAAAATATTTTTTTTTTAATTTTTCCCTTAAAATTGACGAAATGGGGGGCTTTCAAAGTGGCGATTTTATACGCTCGCTTGAAGACGCTCCCTAAGAAAATCCGCTATGGATTTTCAAACTGATTTTATGTTTTTAGGTCACTTATATCCTGTACTTGAACAACAAATACTAAAATTATATGAATATTATAAAGAAACGAGATTATTTAATTTTTAATGTACATCAGTAATTCATATAGCATCAACATAGCTTCACAATAATGCTAATAGATGGCGCAGTCAGTAACTATTCCCATGGAACTACGAGTTACGACTAACGACCTATCCCAAAAACAGTTTTGCGTCGACCATTATTATTTAGTTACTTATTATAATACAATAATTGTATTGTAATTTTTTTTGTACCATATTATTCAATTAAAATTATTTTTTAGTTAAATTTTAGTTAAATATTGTATATTTTCTATTCGCGTCGATAGATGACGATTTGTACAGATGCCCGTAACCCGGTTTCACTCGTTAGTACCTACATAATAATTCAATGTTTTGACTAACGTTCCCTAACCTTTACGGGCTACCTATAAGTTAGGTGATTGATGTTTTCTGTCAACTTATTTATCACGATCCTGTACGGGACACCTAAAAGGATATTGGGACGGATGTTAGGACTTAGGATTGTATTTAGGAGCTACCTACGTTAAGAGACTCCTACTTAGGGGATGATTTAGGTATGTTTGGTGAAAACGGGCATAATAATAATGTCAGTTTTGGTTATCATGTATCGATTGAATGAATAATCATGGGATACCGTTACCGCGAGGTCTCAGTTCGGGGCGAACAACTAGTAACATATTATTCAATTAAAATTATTCTTTAGTTAAATATCAAACTTCAATAAACTATTAATTGCTGCATTTTGTATATTTTCTATTCGCGTCGATAGATGACGATTTGTACAGATGCCCCTAACCCGTTTTCACTCGTTAGTACCTACATAATAATTCAATGTTTTCACTGACGTTCCCTAACCTTTACGGGCTACCTATGATAAGTTAGGTGATGATTACTGTCAACTTCTTTATCACGTTCCTGTACGGGACACCTAAAAGGACATTGGGACGGATGTTAGGACTTAGGATTGTGTTTTGGGGCTACCTACGTAAAGAGACTCCTACATAGGGGATGATTTAGGTATGTTTGGAGAAAACGGGCATAATAATAATGTCAGTTTTGGTCGTCATGTATCGATTGAATGAATAATCATGGGATACCGTTACCGCGAGGTCTCAGTTCGGGGCGAACCACTAGTATATTATGGCAGTATATTAATATAAAAAAGTATTTGCTTCTTCAATGGTGGAAATGCTTTAATAAATATTCATTTTATTTGCAGGTTCTGTGAAATGTGGTTATTCCGAGCCAAGTGAAATGTTTCTTAAGAAAAAAATTAAGAAGTTAGAAAAAAGTAAGGAAAACTATTTGAATAACTGGAAGAAAGCTCTTAAAATAACAGAGAATCCTTCATTTTTAAAAGCAACAAGAAATTTCACTTCTGCTGCAATGATTTTATTCATGATGCAATTAACCCAAGCTAACATTTTATAAAATGGGACCAAGAGCATACAGATGGTTTATGAACATAATAGTTTTACCTGCCCCAATTACATTAAGTCGCATGATTTCAAGCGCAAATTTAAAACCTGGTGTGAATGACAGCATATTTTCCCATTTGAAAAAACGTGGTTCGAAAATGTTGGAAACAGGCAGATTATGTGTAATATTATTTGATGAGATGGCCCTTTGTCCTCATTTTGATTACAATAAAAAAAAAATACTTAATAAGAGGTTTTGTGGATAATGGAATAAAAGCAGAAAACAAAATTGCTGATCATGTATTAGTGTTTATGTTAAGAGGGGTCATAAAAAACTACAAACAGCCACTGGCATACACATTTTGCAGTGGGAGCACCTCAAAAGTAGAATTGAAAAATCAATTGAAAACTGTGATTAGGGAAGTACAATCAGCAGGTTTTAAAGTGATCGCAACCATTTGTGACCAAGGAGCCTCGAATGTAAGTGCAATTAAGGAACTTGTACTTGAAAGTAAAAGCGCAAGTTTAAAAGAAAACAAAGAACTAAAACATAATATTTTTATTATAAATAATCAAGAAATTGTTCCACTTTTCGACGTACCACATATGCTCAAGGGAATCCGAAACAATATGTTAAAAAAAAATATTATCTGTAAAATTAATGATAGAGAGGTAATAGGAAAATGGGATCATATTGTGACATTATACAAGGAAAATCCTGAATATAAAGGACTAAAATTTTTACCAAAATTGACTGAGCATCATGTCATACCAGAAAAAATAAAGAAAATGAAAGTGCTATGTGCAACTCAGGTGTTTAGTGCCTCTGTTGCCATGTGCATGGGATATTTTGCAGGTGAGTATTAATGTCTTTGAAACTATCTTATTTCTAATCCAGTCAGAGTTCATAGCCCCAAAAAGTGGACAGTTATAGGTGCAAATTGAAAACTGGGTCGCAGGTCATACCCACTCCTAACACGAGTATTATACCATATTAAACTATTCTTCTTCTTTGTCAACCTAAAGACGTCCACACTGCTGGACAAAGGTGTCTTGCATGGACTTCCACAGGCCTCAGTCTTACACAGCCACTTATATATTATTAATATGTTTCATATTATCTATACATATAATAAAACAGAAACGTAACCAATTCTGTACATGAAATAGATTCAAAAAATTGTTTTTGCTTCTAATTGTGTTCAAGATACAGATATCAAAACAGAAGCTAAATTTTTTTTTGTCTGTTTGTCTGTCTGTTTGTCCTTCTTTCACGTAAAAACTACCGCACAGATTTCTACAAAATTTTATACCGTGGTAGCTTATTACTCGGGTCAACATCTAGGCTACTTTTTATCCCGGATAATCAAGGAGTTCCCGAGGGACTTTAAAAACTAAATCCACGCGGACAAAGTCGCGGGCATCAGCTAGTACTATTAATATGTTTCAAAATAGAGTTCTTACAAGCTGAGGATACATAGATAAGAGGATGAATTTTGAGAATTTTGTTTGAATCTTTTAAAGAACTTTACTTGTAAATAATTGCTAAAATAAAATCATTTTTTTAATTATTTACTTACTAAATATTTTTCAGATAAAAAAATTATTCCTGAAGAAAGCAGAGGCACAGCTGATATTATCAAATTCTTTGACGAATTGTTTGACTCTTTAAATGGTAGTTATGGGAATTCCAAGAAGAACCCATCAAAGGAGTTACTTGGGCCAGTCACACCATCATCGTGCCATTAAAATATTTGGAAAGAAGCCAAAAGAAACCTAATAACAATGTGTAGATAGGGATTAGGGAGGGGGAAAAAAGTAGTGTGCCATCTATTAATAATTGGATTTGGACAATAGGGTATTTGACTACTTTTAGAAAATCATCTTAAATTGTTAATAATGCTATGCTGAAGCTAACAAAACGTATATTTCGGCATAATTTTCATTATTTTTCATACAAATCGAGAAATAAATTCAAAAAAATAAATTACCGCCGAAACGTTCCATTTGCTCTCATGACGTCACAGTTCACATTTCAAACAATGACAATTCCACAGCCCATAGGTGGTGTGGACTGTGACGTCATTCGAGATCACGGAACGTTTTCGATCACGTGACCATGGCCGGAATTATAGCAATGTTATTTTAATGTTTTCTAATTAAATAAAACTTTAATTTTTAGTTTTGTCGTATGGAATAATGTTTTTAGATAATAATCTTTTAGGATGACACCAAATGAAACGATATTTTTAATATAGTCAAATACCCTATTGAAAATGTTGACTAGCCCTTGGCCGGTCCAAGACCATATTTGTCCACTGTCAAAAATTACACTGGTTGGACCAAGACCATACTTGTCCACCATTTCCCGCTTTTATTTTATCCATAAAAATAAAACCTTTTTGAACCATCAAGCCAAATTAGCCATTATGATAATGTTCCGGAAGAAACGGGCTACAAATTGCTCAGATTCGTCATGCAATACTAGGCAGGAGTTAGAAAAAAAAAAATATTTTCGACGCGCCATAGATACGCAGATCAAAAACAGATCGTTTTTCTGAGGTGAATTTTCAATTGGTGCTCTTTGTGTGTTTTACGTGGTTTTTTGCGACGCAAAATTGTAAAAGGTGAGTAAATTGTTTAATTAAACTAATTATGAGGTTGTTTTATGCGTATCTATTCGTTTTCATTTATGTTTTGTACTTAAAAAGTGGACTATCCCAAATTGTTTACAACATTGTTTACACATTTTGAAAAAGTGAAATTACAAAGTAATTTAACATTTTCTGGTTAAATCCTGTTGCATTGTAGGGACAATATCTTAAAATATCATTTCAAAACAAAAGAGAGCATGCAGAGACATCTAAAAACCCAAATTTATAATTTTCATTACGTATACTAGTGAAGCTCACCCAAAGCCAGGCGATGTTAATTTAGCATGGAATTTTATTAATTAGACTTATATTTTATACTAGCTGATGCCCGCGACTTCGTCCGCGTAGATTTAGCTTTTAAAATCCCGCGGAACTTCTGGGATAAAAAGTAGCCTAGATGTCACTCTCCAGGTCCTAAGTACCCATGCAAAACATCACGTCGATCCGATGCTCCTCCTTGCTGCGTGTTGGAGGACAAACCATCAAACAAACTTTCACATTTATGATATTAATAAGGATTGTTTTCCAACTTTGTGTTTAGCTCGCTTAGAATTTTCTTATGAGTTAGTTAATTCAATAGCACCCCTATTGTCCATTTACAAAGTACACTCTATATCACTAACATTGTTCAAACACATAAAGTCCATATAAAGTCCTTTTATGTATAACACTTGCTTCTGCCCGTGACATCTGGAATAGTTTAATAGTGGAATAGTTTATTGGTCAATTCAATAGCACCCCTATTGTCCATTTACAAAGTACACTCTATATCACTAACATTGTTCAAACACATAAAGTCCATATAAAGTCCTTTTATGTATAACACTTGCTTCTGCCCGTGACATCTGGAATAGTTTAATAGTGGAATAGTTTATTGGTCTTAGCGTTATGATATATAGCCGATAGCCTTCCACAATAAATGGGCTGATTCTCAGATTCTGATTTGTTTCTTTTTTCTTTTATTTCTATTAAAATCGTTCAGTGTTAGATAAAATAAAATAAAAATAGCCTTTATTTCAGTCAATAAGTTACTTTCTAAACATTCAGTGTTAGATAGTAACACTGAAAGAATTTTTCAAATCAGACCAGTAGTTCCTGAGATTAGCACATTCAAGCAAACAAACAAAGTCTTACGCTTTATATATTAGTATAGATTAATATATATTTTTTATGGGTTTGTTGGCAGGATGAGTCAATTGACAGACGGCAATGTGGAGAGAAGAGGCAGACGGGGGAGAGGACAGGCTGTAAGGGGAGTGAGGTTTTTGAAAGGTATATTTTTTTAACAATGTTTGTTGGTTCTCCACTTATCATAAGAGCCACAAGTTGACCTACATGAAATAAATAATTTTGATTTTTTTTTAACAATAATAAATCAATTTCTTTTCTTCATTACTTTTATTCTAAGTATTAATTGTTTTTGGGCACTTAATAAGAAACAAGTTAAAAAACTAAAAGTAACGCAGAGAAACATGGAGAGGAACTTACTAAAAATAAGATTAATGGACAAAATTTCAAAAAAGGAAATAAGACAAAGGAGTAGGCTAAAAGATGTAGTGAGGATAGCTAAAACAGGAAAATGGAACTGGGCGGGACATGTAGCGAGGGCAGGAACTGGGAAATGGAGTAACAGCACTACAACTTGGCTACCAATATACTTAAAAAGGAAACAAGGACGACCAGTACTACGGTGGAGAGATGAACTAGAGACATTTGAGGGAAAACTATGGTCCCGCTCAGCCCAAAACAAGAAAGAATGGAAGAAGAAGGGGGAGGCCTTTGCCCAGCTGTGGGATGACTTGTAATTAAAATTAATTAACATGTGTAAATATAATAATAACAATGTAACAAGAAAGGCTTATAAATAAATAAATAAATTAATTGTTTTTCCTTAGGCTAAATCACTGCACATTTATATGTTTTTCAAATTATCTGTAATAATTGTTTTTTTTAAGGTTCCTTATCGGGTACACAACCCGAGGAGACACCAGTACCCTCCATGACCTCCCTCTGGAGACTGCCTGTTTGAGAGTATAGGTTTACATTTTCTGTTTCAGTTTAACCTTGGAAGAACCTTCGTGTTCCTGGGCCATGACGTAGTGGAGCAAGTTCCAGAAGCTGCTCCATCTCTTGCTGCCTTAGTATATTTATATCTTTATTAATTTAGATAATTAACATCTTCACTGTTGAAATGGTGAAGGAAAACATTGTGAGGAAACCTGCACACCAGAGTGTTAAATTACTCTACTGGTCTCGAGTTCAAACACTGTTCTTTTCTGACTTTTACTCTAACTATTCACACCTTAAGAGAACATCTATCTATCATATCAAAGTATAGCCGAGTATTGGTCAATTTATTTTTATGAATACCTAGTTTTGTCTGTCTTGTTGTCACCTTGTCTGTATACGATTTAAGCAAATAAAGAATTGAATTGAACATGTTTCCTTTATTATCCCGCCTCTCATCTAGGTAAGGGCTCCTTTTTGGACCACTCTTGGCCATAATATGTTTGAGTTAACCGTGCAAAGCGTCCCCTGTCCAGAAACGAGCCCTTACTGTACAAAATTCAAGTAATACTTCTTCTTCTTCTTCTGGGCTGGTTTCCACACGTAATCCGTGATGGTCTGTTGTGTTGTTACTCCAACCATCCCAGATCTCAACAGAGGCCTAGTAGGCCGCCCATGTTGCCAAGGGCTTCTTGAAGTGAAGCTGGAGATCCGAGGTGGTTCTTGTGTTGTTCTTCCACGCCCGTGCATGACAAGAGCACGTGCGTGGGTGTTTCAACTTTCATCTGCCTTCATGCAGGCCCTGCACAGAGGACTGTAGGTGACACCTATAATAAAAAGGTGTTTGTTTAGTGGGCTGTGCCCCGTTATGATTCCCACCACCTTCCTGAGTTTATCTCTGTCCAGGCGGAGTAGTCTGTTTGTTAGTTGTTTGTCTAGATAAGGAAAGGCTTCCTTAGTCTGCTTGCAGTCTGTTGCATTCTACCAAAGTAGGGAATGCTCTGAGTGTTAGTTCATGCAACCATGTCTTGTACTCACTGAAGGGAATGGGAACGATTTTTAAAGTTTTTTACCTGTCTGTTAATTATAGCTGTAATTGCTGTTAAGATGCCCACACACTCTGCTTGGAAAACAGAGTTATCCTTACCAAGTGTGTGACTTATCTTCATGTTGAGTTCTTGGCAGTATAAGCTCCAGCTCCTGTACCAAGTTTGGTTTTCGATCCATCAGTGTAAACTTCTATTGTATCTTGAAATGCTTTATGAAAAGTGTTGCTTTCAGCATTTACTTTGTAGCTCATACATACTTACCATCTTTAGTTATTTTAATATTTTTAATTAATTAAAATATTAATTATCACAGGAATTCACACACCATAGACGATTTTTTTTTTCGTTACCAAGGAACACCAAGAAACATACTACTACTATAACCCAGAGTTCGCTACGATGCACGGTACATGGGCCCCTGCACCATAGAGTAAATGCACTTGCACTTTTCTGCATCGCAACGTACCTCATAGTCAATGCGACCACAGATGAAAGATACTTTTTGTTCAGATGCGCCTGTTGTAGAAGGTGGTAATTCTTATTGATTATTTCGAGTTTTAATGCTTTATGATTTATTTCTGTAATTCATTCATGTAAACCAGGTATCTAACTTTGCAATTAATGCAAATAATAGTATTTGTAAGGGTAAAATTTCAGTTTTTTATGGGTTTTAAAATAAAAGAACGAAAAAAATCGAAACTCTTAGATTTCATCCAGGATTGTTTTTATTTCATACCGTTTGTAGACATATAACAAAGATAGCCAAGTAGGAAATTTCATCTAGTTTTTAAAAACATATAATTTATACAAGTTGTAATAATAATATTTGAAGAAAAACTTGAAAAACTGCTAAGAGAGAAAATGGCGCGAAATTGAAATGCGCGCCTGGACCATCCACTGTAATTCGATACATTTGACAGATGTCATTCTAAGGGATATATTCAAGAAAAGTTACTTAAGGATTACAATTTGAGGGCTTTTTGGATGAGGCACTTTAACCAGGATCCTTTGGAGAATTTCTTTGGCTCTATTCGAAGCCATGGCGCTAGAAATATCAATCCCACATGCGCAAACTTTCAAGTTGCTTTTGCAGCAGTCTTAGTAAATAATATAAGTAGCCACTGCAAAGGATCCAATTGCCAAGCAGATTCTGCAAAGAATATGCTGTTAAATTCTTTGAAAAAAATATTTTTTAGGAAAAAGGTTTTCTCAAATTGTAATCCAAATGAAATAGATTACGATGGCCTTGTTAATGACCACATCTTAGTTGGTTTACAATATAAAAAGGCCAATATTAAAATATATGAAATATTAAAATATGTTGCTGGGTATGTTATTAAAAAAGCTACAAGTGTTTTTAAAAATTGTGAAAAATGCAAGAAAATGTGTGTACAAATAATTTTAATGATTGTGAATTCACTTTTAGAAAAGAGAGAATAAAAGATAAATTTTTTCTCATATCCAGCAACAGAAGCAGTAGAAATGTTTTCAAACATTCAAGATGTGGTCTCATACATATTAAGGAGCAAAAGCAATATTTATAATCTAAAAACATATATAAAAACAATATTACAGGTTCATTGTAATTTTAACTTTTTAAACAGTTGTGATCAACATGGCTCAGAATTGTCCAAATTCATAATAGATGCCTCGTGCAATTTATTTTTGTATAGCTGGTGCAAAAACACAAATAAAATATTAAATGGGGCGACAAAAGATGTAGACTTACAAGATTTTATTCAAAAATGCTGCATTGAACATTATAATAAAAGAAAAAAATGAATTACGTTTTTTCTTTTCCCTTTGATACACGTTTTATGCTCTTTTTGTTTACTTTATTAAATATATTTTAAAATAAAGAAAGAGCTAAAGCGTGTGTCTGTTAAATCCTCTGAATTTATTAAAAAATTAAAATTAAAATTATGGGCAAGCTACCTACCTATACAGTGTAATCCTATATTTATAGTTATATATTCAATAAAATTGGTTTAGGAATTAACCACCAGGGGCGCTGGTTTCCATATCTCGATAATAAGCGGGAGTGATAACTCTAAGCTTAGATATATATATCCTTCTCTATGGTCAAGAAAAATTGATTTTGCACTACAATTTGCACTAAAATGAAAAATCCAATTTATTTTTATTTTGCTAATTATCACAATAGGTAATCACTATATAATTATTGTAGGTACGGCAAAATAATTAGGTTAATTATGTAATATTATGAGTTACTTAGTACTTACATCTACTTCTATTGTGAATATTGAATACGTCTTAATTTCAAATTATAATATCATTGTGACTGTGAATTGGCAGAAAGGTGTTACAATAAATCATGGAGTTTTATTTTTACAAAGTGAGGGTTTTATGAAGTCTTTTTATCATTTCGAAGGTTTTGAAATTTCAAACATTTTCATTTGTAAGGCAAGTAGTAATTGGCATAACTTTTTGAATACTGACTTGGTAAAGGTACCTTTGAGGTACCTATTGTAATTAACTAGACTTAATACATTATGATCATAGCTTATTGTATGTAGGTATATTGGTCTAAGATCTGAAGATAGGTCCTTCACCTATCTGTTTACCAGATGAAAAGTAATATAAATATGAAAGCGTGTTTGTTTGTTGGTTTTTCCTTCGACGGATCGATGTGATTTTTTGCATGGGTATAGTTAAGGTCCTGGAGAGTGACATCGGCTATGTTTTATACTGGATAATCAAAGAGTTCCTTAAATACTAAATCCACGCAGAAATAATTGCGGGCATCAGCTAGTTATCTATAAAAAACAAATTGCAATTGTATTGCCTTATAATATTTGTTCAAGGCTATTTAAAAAAAACTATGACTAAAATTTTTGTCCACATTTCACTCTCTTGTTTACTAAACAAACTTAAAAGAAATTAAAATTAAATAACATAAGAAACATGCAAATCTCCAGCAGATATAAACAGGTAACTCAGTACAAGTAATTGCACCCATCTGCTTTCTAATTGATATATTGTAAATTAAAATAAAGATATTTGTATTGCAAATGCGATGGTATAATATTGCCTTTAAAAAATCATTCATGAAGTACTATTGCCAGGCTTTAAAATTTCAAAGTTTTAATTCAAAATAGCCTTGACCATATTTTAATAGGGAATACATTTGTATAATATTATATATTCCATAAAAAATGCTTTTCATCTGGTAAACAGATGAATGAAGGATGACCTCTTTGGGATCTTATACTGTATACCTAATTATTTTGTTCAGAAGTTGACAGAAAAGAAAGAGAATTTTCAACAAAGCAAGACTCCAAACTGCTGTACTAACAAGCCCAAGAATGGAAAATGTTGATCAAGAAAACTATCAACCAACAACTAATTTAACAACTAACCTACTTAATCTGTTGGAAATTAATGTAAAATTACTTGAAAATTTAAATAACTCTGATCCAGATTTAGACTCGATTTCGCAAAGATCCAATTCCACAAAAAATAATCTTAAAGATGTAGAAATGTTAGGATCTAATACTCACATAGATAAATATTCTATAGATGACTTAGAAAGCATCAACCAACTAAGTCCTACTCAAAACTCACAAAAATTAAATTCAGCGAATTACTTTCATTCTAAAAATCACAACTGCATGAATACTACAAAGAATGAAGATGCCAATACTGATATAATGTGGAAAGAAAACAAAAATAATGGAAGTTCATTTGTTGTCAAAATGGAACCAAACCAAGAAAATGAAATATGCCAAGAAACTTTGCAAAGTAATTCATATACAGAAACTTGCAACCAAAATTTACAAAGAGCAGAGACAGAGTCAATGGACAATGTGATCCAAAACACTTTGCAAGGAACTAAAATTGAAAAACCTTTGCACAAAATACAGACAGTGAAAAATGAAATTGAAAACTCGCTGAGAATTCAGACAATTGGAAGTATAACTGACAACAGCTCACACAGAATTCAGACAATTGGAAGTATAACTGACAACAGTTCACACAAAATTCAGACAATTGGAAGTATAACTGACAACAGTTCACACAGAATTCAGACAATGGGAAGTATAACTGACAACACTTCACACAGAATTCAGACAATTGGAAGTATATCTGACAACAGTTCACACAGAATTCAGACAAAGGGAAGTATAACTGACAACACTTCACACATAATTCAGACAATGGGAAGTATAACTGACAACAGCTCACACAGAATTCAGACAATGGGAAGTATAACTGACAACAGTTCAAACAGAATTCAGACAATGGGAAGTATAACTGACAACAGCTCACACAGAATTCAGACGGGAAGTATAACTGACAACAGTTCACACAGAATTCAGACAATGGGAAGTATAACTGACAACAGCTCACACAGAATTCAGAAAATGGGAAGTATAACTGACAACAGCTCACACAGAATTCAGACAATGGGAAGTATAACTGACAACAGCTCACACAGAATTCAGACAATTGGAATTATAACTGACAACAGTTCACACAGAATTAAGACAGACTTAACGGAGAACACACTGAATAATGCTGTAGACATGGATATTGTGGAAAATGAATATGTAGATATCAAATCAGAATTCAAAGAGGAGCTATTAGATGAAGTTAAAGATCAAGTAATAAGGTCACTTCAAGATTTCACTAAACAGGTTCTTAGCATTTTTTATTTCTGATTTGATTGAATTCTATTATAGTTCTTGCAATTCACGAGGGCGACTGACTTATGGTTGTGTGTGTGTCGTATCTGTATAAGTGTGAGCGAGCGCAATGCTCGCGCCTGCCCGCTCCCACCTAGGCTTTGACAGGCACGCACACTTATGCAATGTGCATGTACACGAAGTAAACATGAGTAAAGCTCACTCGCCTTCGTGAATTGCAAAAACTATAACCCCCCATGGAAAGAGGTGTGTTTGTTATAAGTTTGTTATGTGTATCTGTCTGTTTCATTGTAGCTCCCTAATGAATGGACTGATTTTGCGTTTTTTCTGTTTGAAAGCCAGTGTAATAGAGATGGTTATTAAGATCTGCTTAGGCGTTTGAAGATCATCAGCTCATTTCCTACTTGATTAAAGGGTCTAACAAACTTTCACAGGTGGAAATGATTTGAAATTTGGTGTACTGTACTTTAGATTATTTCTAAGGCATGGTAACCTTGACCTCATGCTGCATCAACAAGTAGTCTGCAGGATACCCAACTCCTCAGCAACTTACAGCAGATATAGTGTGTTTGGGCTCATTAGAATGGTCTCAATGAGTAGGTGTTAGATAGATGATGATTGAGGATCGAGGAGGATCTGATGATGGAGAAGAAAACTGGGTACCAGGATGTCAGGTATTTCGTACATAGTCCAGCCATAGATTCACACTTCATGGACCATGCAAATGCCCAATAGCCCAATGGTTGAAGATGCTGACTGAAAACTGAAAGGTTGGAAGTTCAATCCATTGCACTATTGTCATTTGTACTACTCCTAACTCCAAGCTTTACGCTTACCTGGAGGGCAGAAAAAAAATTCAAAATTATTTATTTCACATAGGCCAACCTGTGGCTCTTATGACAAGTCATGATTTTACCACTGGTTCTGAAAGCGGATTCTGCTGAGAAGAGCTGGCAAGAAACTCAGCAGTTGCTCTTTTCAAAATAATCATTTTACAATATTATAATGAAGCTATATTGTAATAAGTTTTTATACTATCTTGTGGGCAGCTGGATGCCAAGCCGATTAGCAGCAGAGGGAATATTGTTCAAGTTCCGTTTTTTAATCATCATCATCATCAGCAGCAACCCATTATTGGTTCACTACTGAGCGCAGGTCTCTGCTCAGAGAAGAGTTATAGCCCATAGTCCACCACGCTGGCCAATGCGAATTGACGGACTTCACACTTTATGGGGAAACCTTCGAGAACTTTATGGGGAACTCTCAGTTATGCAGGTTTCCTCACGATGTTTTCCTTCACCGCGATATTTAATTGCTTAATCGCACATAACTTCGAAACATCAGAGGTGAGTGCCCGGGATCGAACCTGCAACCCCTTGAATAGGAGACCACAGTCCTAACCATTAGGCTACAGTTCTTATGCTGTTTTATTAATATTCTTTAAAAAAATGCACCAGATTCACTGCACTTGTAATTATTTTTTTTATTATTTTTACAGAAATGCAGTGGATTTGATATGTTCACAGTCCAAACTGAGCCAGAGTATGTCCATGACACTTCTAGTTATGATTTACTCATCCCAAAGAAAGTGTAAGTGATGTTTTTTAAAATTATTTGTTACATGTAGGCCAACCTGTGGCTCTTAAGACAAGTCCACAGAAGGCAGATTCTGCTGAGAAGAGCCAGCAAGAAACTCAGCAGTTGCTCTTTTCAAAACAAAATGTCACAATTATCAAATTTTGTTTATAAGTGTTAACCTACACTTATAGCAAATATCCGAATAAATTTTTAAACACATAAGAATAATTAATTTAAAAAAATGCAATGTCACAATTACAATATCATTAAGTAATACTTTATTAAAATGTATTAAGTTGTTACACACAGGTACAAGTAATAATTATTTATTTGTCAGACGAAACATTGTGAATTACAAAAAAAAGGGTGATTTACATGATAGGCAGGTTAGAGATCGAAACAGGCTCGTGATTCCTCGATTGCGCCTCAAGAGGGCCCGAAAGACATTTGTGGGAATTGGCGTGACGTTTTATAATAAAATTCCATAGTCGATCTTAGACTTGCCTTTACACAAGTTTAAGAAATCAGTTAAAACCAATCTCATGAAAAAAGCATATGCAATTGAAGACTATTTAGATGATAAAAAAGCGTGAACATAATTCGTTCCAGCGATTCATGAGGCAGTAGGTGGTAATTAAACTGTATAACTATTCTATTGAATTGATAACTTGTTTTGAAAAGAGCAACCGCCAAGTTTCTTGCTGGTTCTTCTCGGCAGGAAGGGCATTCCGAACCAGTGGTAGACTCATCGACGATTCAAAAGCACTTGTAAAAAAGTTTATTTGAATAAAAAACATTTCTATTATATTCTATTCTATTATTTTAAGTTAATATAAGTACCGGGTACATCATCATTCAAGAACTACCTTTATAATAATTCTGAGATGATTGGAGGAGAATTTTACTATTGTAGCCCTTCGGGCTTCGACAATTTAAAGTAGGAAGCAGATTTAGTACTAAATAAATTCTGCCACTTTCCGCGGGAGGTGAGGTATATACGTACAGCACACTAACTCACTATGTCTCCATGAGCGCACACTAACTCAAAAGCTGTCACACTTACAGAAAATGAGTACACAAGCAAATAATTACACGTACGTCGTACATGTACTTCGGCAGAGGGGAATGCGTGCGCTTGGCAAGTCCTTCTCTTTCTCGTCCAAGTGCTAGCCCAAGTAATCCTAAATATATAAAAGAAAAAGGTGACTTACTGACTGAGTCAACTATCAATGCACAGCCCAAACCACTGGACGGATCGGGCTGCAATTTTTCAAACAGGTAGCTATTATGACGTAAGCATCTGCTAAGAAAAGATTTTTGGAAATTCAACCCTTGAGGGGGTAAAATAGGGGTTTTAAAAAATCGAGCATAGTTCTACAGTAAAGCTCCAATAATGTTTGTATTTCTTTTTCCAGTCGAATATATCGGGAGCAGAGTCCTGTTGAAGAGCATGCAGATTTATTTGGTAATTACATAGATTTTATTAAAAAACTTCAAAAAAAAGAGGAGGTTATCAATTCGACGCGTATATTTTTTTGTCAATGTTAGTCAAATCTGAACCAATTTTAATATTTACAAAAAATTTATTTTTAAATACTAACCTTTAGAAAATATTTGGCAGTGAATTTGTGAGAATTTTTTAAAAGGACTTGTTAAAAATCCCATGGAAACTTTCATTTTCACTCTCCATGTCCTGAACTATACCCATGCAAAAAATCACGTCGATCCGTTGCTGTCTTGCTGCGTGATTGATGGACAAACAAACAAACACGCTTTCACATTTATAATATTAGTATGATCTTTACAGTAACATAAGTGTCGTATTCGCATTTCTTTAATAAAAGTAGGGATTGAAGGTTTATTTAATTAAAAAAAATATATTTCAGAAGCACATCCATCCAAGAAACCAAGACTAAAAAGAAATCATTCCCTGGTTAATAACAAAATGGTGGAAATAACACAGACAATTAGAACCAAAGATAAACAGAGAAATAAAACGACCAAAGACAAGAAACAAACTCAAAAAGTTTCAAAACCAAATTCAAATGGATCAAATATTATACAAAAGGATGATATTATGATGAGTTGCCCAGAGAACAGTGATGAACAAATATTTGAACCCGTTTTATCATGTGACAAATGCAGTTATACAACGTGGAATGAAACTTATATGCAACTCCATGCACTAATGCACGAAAAAAAGGAAGAGGTACGCATCTTTCCATGCAAGATATGCGAATTTGTGACCCAAGATAAAGCCATTTTGACTAAACATCTAATACAACATAATGGAAAAATACCCTTCAGATGCTTTCTGTGCAACCACCAGTGTCATGCACCAAGTCTTTTAATAAAACACACAGTCAACAACCATCCAGAAATAACTAAACCTTTCTCGTGTAACGTATGCGAATACAAATCAGCAAACAACAGTGATATTATACGGCATACGAGAACACACACCGGTGAAAAGCCTTTTTCCTGTAAACTGTGTACGTATAGATGCACGGATGTCAGTTCGTTGGGGTTCCACAAGAGGACTCATACTGGTGAAAAACCTTACTCGTGTAGCCTGTGCGAGTATAGATGCAAGTGTAACAGTGCTTTAGTCAGCCATATGCGAAGGCATACCGGTGAAAGACCCTATAAGTGCAAAGCTTGTGATTTCAAATTCGCGAACAACAGTGACTTAGTGAGGCACATGAAACTGAACACTGGTGAAAATTTCTCATGCAAATTATGCGAGTTCAGCGCCACAGCCAACTGTGTCTTAGCTAAACATCTACGCACTCACGTGGAAGACAAAACATACACTTGTTTCTTATGCAACTTCGGGTGCACGCGTAAGTGCTATTTACTCAAACACATGAGAACTCACAACGGCAAAAACGCGTACTCTTGCAAAACTTGCGAGTTTACATGTGATAAATATGTGCAGTATACAAAACATGTGCATAAACACACGGGTGAAAAGACATTCTCATGTGATATTTGCTCGTATGTGTGTAAGGGACGGCAGGGTTTGGTGAGACACATGAGATCTCATAAGGGGTATTCTTGTACGCACTGTGAGTTTAAGGGTTTGCGGAAAGGTGACTTGGCAGCTCACGTCAGAAGTCACATGGGTGAAAAACCCTACTCTTGTGCGCATTGCACATATACTTGCAGGAGCGGTAGATCTCTGACCAAACATGTGCAGAGAACACATGCTGGCCAAAGTGAAGTTGAATTCATCATATAGTTATATGGTATAATGTCAATAGCCCAACGGTTAAAGGTGCGGACTGAAAACTGAGGTCGCAGGTTCGAATCCCACCCGTTACACTACTGTCGTACCCACTCCTAACACAAGTTTTCCGCTTATTTGGAGGGGAGAGGAGAATATTAGTCAACTTCAACTTGACTGATATTCTTTTTAAAAAAAAAATGTAGGCGTTCGAATGTTTTTGTTTTACATGCATACAGAAACAACGCATCTTTTTAACCGACGTCGGAGAATAGAGGAGGTTCTCAATTCGTCGGCATCTTTTTTTTATGTATGTTCACCGATTACTCGAAGATACCTGAACCGATTTGGAAGATTATTTTTTTTTCAAAGGGTATACTTCCCGGGTGGTCCCTTTGAAATTTTATCGAAATTGGTCGAGCGGTTTTTAAAATATCAACAATAAATTTATACTTATAGTATACTTTGTAGTGGCGCGGGCGTTTGAAGTCGGTTTTTTAAAAATAATTTTTTTATATAAAATTATTATAATCCATTTTAGTAAGAATGTGCAGAACGTACAACAATCTGGCATCCAAGGCTCAGGAGGAGCTAGATATCTTTGACCCTCGCGAGGGTCACTACAAGAAAAAATAACGGGCCAAGTGCGTGTCGGGCCACGCGCAGTGTAGGGTTCCGTAGTTGAAAGTCTTTATGACCTAGGATAGTGCTTTTGTTTTATTTATGAATATTGAATACATTTTGAGTTCCATGGTTTAAATACTATAATATTCTACAAAATATGCAACTTACACTACGTGTAATACCTAACTTAGAAAAAACAGATATAACTCCTTAACTAATGAACCCGGTACTTAGCCGTGATAGTTTTCCTTTAAAATTCATTATATATACTACTGCTGTGAATTTTTTCTTGTATCCTATATACAACCATTTAACTGGCAGAGGGGGGGGGGACACTTGACTCTAATAAAATATAGCACTTTAAAATATCATATTTCACAAACGGATCCCTGAATTGAAAAATGATGTTCCCACACCCACAATATTTTTGAAAGACCTATTCAACGACACCCCACACTATGGGATAGACGAGAAAAAAAATTCATCCCCACTTTACATTTAGGGTAGGTACCCTAAAAAAAAATATTTTTCACAATTTTATTTCACGACTTTGTCGGCGTGATTGATATTTATACCCTTGTCAAATTACAGATTTCTAGTACCAATAGTCTCTGAGCTAAACCGCGGACAGACAGACAGACAGACAGACGGACGGACATGGCGAAACTATAAGGGTTCCTTGTTTACTACGGAACCCTAAAATGCGTTGTTTCGCGTAGCAAATACTTATTCCCCATTGTAAAATGTTATTGTTGCAATCTGTTTTGGGCACTTCGGTAAGTAATTCAATTGGTTTTATTTTAATCTTTGTTAACTTGTTTGTAAAATTGTTATTGTGATTCTAAGTACCTATAAGTAGTTGAACACACATATATTAATAAAAACATATAACAAAACACATATAATATTAAAAAAAAAATATTTATTTCATGCACGCTAAGATAAGTCAAGATTTAAGTTAAGGTTCAATTTATTTATATATTACTAGCTGACCCCGCGAACTTCGTACCGCCAGCAAAAATATTTAGTGGTTGGTCACCCTTATCATTTAGGGCTATGAAAAATAGATGTTGGCCGATTCTCAGACCTACTCGATATGCTCACAAAATTTCATGAGAATCGGTCAAGCCGTTTCGGAGGAGTACGGGAACGAACATTGTGACACGAGAATTTTATATATTAGATTCTCTTTTTACCCTACTCTTTTGCACACCTACCAGTGTTGTCTCACATCTCAAGGTTGACTGGTAGAAAATGCTTTAGCATTGAGTCCAAAGTTGTTACAAAAAATAAACTTGAAGGGGGTGAAATAGGGGATGATATTTTGGCAATTTAACCCCGTATCTTCGTCAAGACCTGAACCAATTTTAATAATCCTTTCTTTATTAGAAAGTGTGCATCATCAGGTAAGATTTGGCTAATTTTGGTGAAGATCTAATAAATATTGCTGGAAATAGAGGACAAACTTTGCACGGATAGCATAAATGCACCCCCATAAGATCTTGATACTTTTAAGAACTTTTATAAAAAAAATCGAAATCTAATGAATGCGGACGAAGTCGCGAGCATTAGCTAGTAATGTAATTATGCGCAAAACTAAAATAATATTATGTAACTAGCTATTATTAAAATATTTATGAAATTATAACAAAGTTTTTTATTAGCGGCTTAAACCCATACTGTTTACATTTACAAAAGAATGCAATTTTCACCCTAAGGGCGAAAACATCCAAGCGGTGCGGCCCCGCGGACGGCGGCGGACGCCCGTAGGAGTTTTTTGGGAGCAGAAAATTCAAATTCAAAATTATTTATTTCACGTAACATGTGGCTCTTATGACACGTCATGACTACCACCGGTTCGGAAAGCGGATTCTGCTGAGAAGAGCCGGCAAGAAATTCAGCAGTTGCTCTTTTCAAAATAATCATTTTACAATATTATTGAGCCATGAAGCTTAGGTATTACATTGTAATAAGTTTTTTATACTATCTTGTGGGATAGTAGATAGATAGGAGCCGGATGCCAAGCCGATTTAACCCATGCAACTTTTTGTTAGAATATAATATTTCCACAATGAGGGGAAGTTCCAAAAAAGCGTAGGCACTACAATTCAATTCATGTTAAGACGCCCGTCTAAGATAGAAAGCCATTCCCGCCGGTCATTGCAATATTTCCAAACTCATGTGCAATAGGGAATATGCATGATTTTTTTTAATTTCTTAAATTAATCATTTACATCTTTATAACATATAAAAAATATAAATAGGTTTGAAAATAGTCAAATAATTTTTCAAAGTGAAATTTAAAACATTGAATAAATTTGAGCCGTTCAAACGCCACCATTAGCGCGCGCTTTTGATGACGTCATTCGACATGTCCCGTGTTTGTTTACTATAGCGTTTCAGTTACTTCATACTTATTTTCAGTTTTAATTGCTACACAAACCATGGAAGAAGTTAAAAAACCTTCTTACAAGTATTGTATGGTACCTAAGTACAAAAACACTATTATTAGTACACCCGATAAAGTGTTTTTTCGTATTCCACGAGATGCGAAAGTACGAAAAAAATGTGTGAGAAAATTGTTCATATAAATCGGAATATCGTATTTATCTAATACTTATTTACAAAAAGTATATAAACATATCAAACTTGAGTGAGCTTCAATAACATAATATTACGTATAAATTATCATGATATAGACGTAAATTAGGAGTTTAGGAACACAGATGGTTATTTAAAGGTTATGTTTTGTTTTAAGTATTATTTAAACATATAAGAATAAAAATCTATGTTAAGGACTAAAATATACCATGTAACATAATAATTACCTTGCAGCTTTCACTCCTTTGATCTCTGCGCTCGTAAAATCGAGATTTGATTCAAAATATGCTGACATCATAAATGCATCTATTTTCGGTAGATTATCCGATTGTGCTTTGACAAAACCAGTTTCTGTCATCGACCTAGATTGACTACAAATATAAATTCACAAGTAATCACACAGGAATAGAGAGTTTTACCTACCAATAAAACTTACCTATTATTTTTCCTGAGATATCCGGAATCCATGTTGAGTTAAGCGTTTCCGTTTTTCGTATATTCTGACTTAGCGATACCCTCGCTTCCGGTCCCTACCGTGTATCCGTGTCCAATATGGCGACGCCGCGGGATCGCGGTTGAGGCCATCTTATTTTCTCATTATAAGCGTAAGTACCAGGTAGGAATTATGTGGATTCCGGATATCTCAGGAAAAATAATAGGTAAGTTTTATTGGTAGGTAAAACTCTCTATTATTTGTTCCGTCTTCGATATCCGGAATCCATGTTGAGTGATGTGTTTGATTTCTCCTGGTACTATTTTGTTGATGCTATAATGTGTTCAAAAATGCTATGGCATGCAAAAAGAAATAATTACGTATTAGATGACTAAATTTCTATAGCCAGAATTGAATGATCTTCTTACCAATGTAATGATGAAACCACCAAAAGCAACGTTATATAGTGAGAGACCTCGCCACTGACCGTGAAGCCCACGGGAGCACAGGTGTCGAGGCTTCTCAACCGTTTAAGACACAAGGAAGATCACTTTCCTGGTAATGTTTGGTAATGTATATCTGATGTATCCGTGATAACATAATTCATGGGATTTCTCTTCGACTGAATTAGAGTCGTCTGCATCAGATTTTCTAGCCACCATTCTAGTTCGACACACCTCTTTCGGTAAACGCATGGGTTTGAGAGGATGTTGACGCAGACAACTGCTGTGACGTCGAAGAATGGTTCGGCACTGCAACCTTCCCCGGTGGGTGATGAAGGTCGCAAAGTTGAGAAAACCCTAAGAGGACAGGGCCTGCTTAAGGGTCCAACTGCCAGTTGCTAGAAAGGATATTAGACCCAATTTCTTATATCCATCAAGGGACGGGGACAACATGGCTATTGGCCAGGCTTTTCGTCAGTGGACTCCTCGCTGCGAGCGAGGACTCGCCGCTGCGCTCGCGATCATTTACATATCTTAGGTATTTCCTATAAACTGAACAAAATCAAAGGATTCAGTATACTAAATTCATCTTAAAACTTGTTAGGGTGCTGTGTCTTTCCGACTAGATTGTCCAAATTGAGCAGTATCTGTTTTGCAAACAAAGGCCAAATGTAATAATGTGGCATTACCAAACATTATTATATTATAATTTATGATCACCATAAACCATCATGTGCTCCGTGTCAATCTTTGGTAAAGCAAGATCAAGCCTCTCTATCCGACGCAAGCAGAAGTAAATGGCAGTACGTTTTGAAGCCAAGTCTATCCGGCACCAATCAATTATGCCTCCTAAAATATGCTTCTGGACCTCCGGTGAGTGCTACACTTAAGTCTAAGTCTTCATCAGTATTATTGGAAGAGCTGGTATCTGATATAGTTTCTGCATTTCAAAATATTTGAACATATCAACCCTTCCATAGGTTGAGTGGTGCTTACAGCCAGCCCGGGTTTTAGTTCCAGTGACAGAGAAAGGCACTGTGAGCAAAGGCTTTCTCGTTCTATGAATCTGTTGACACGTATTTCGAAGCAAATATGAGCCGTGTGTAAGCAAACAGATCTACACTGGTATTCCCCACGTTCAAAACCTGACCTACGTCGTTGGTGGTTTCGGAATATGTATTGCAGGGGGACTGGGGGATGGATATCAGCAGATGTCGACTGTATTGCTGCACTGTTCGACAGTGAAACCATCCTTGGCGAATAATAGACGAGGCAAAGTTGTGTCTCCCATTAGGAACTAGGCCTGTCTGAGAGACTAACTGCCTTTCTACTAATTCTGTAATGCCATGTGTAGTGTGGGGCATTTTACTGTATCATATGATGATGATGATGACGTATCTGTCGCGAAGCGCATATGCTATCGCGAAATACTTAGATCTTTGGTAAGAATAAGGTTGTATAAGTCTATGGTAGTATATGACATCGGAAATTTGTCGTTGGTTTGTAGTTTAAATATTTTCGGTTGAGACGTTCCTTCTTTTCAAATGAACATCTGTTGCCTGGCAACGAGTTGTTTTTTCTCGCATCCGAAGAAAATGGTGAATTGTGAACTGCCCTGCGAGGAGTGGGTGTAATGAAAGCTAAGTATCTGAGCTGAGTAGCTAAGTATCTGAGCTGAGTAGCTAAGTATCTGAGTAGTTTAGTATTTGATTCTCTAAGCAATTAATCTACGAAGTTCTTAAACCCTCATAAGTGGATTTCTAGATATCAATCATTTATTAGCATCTGGGAGCGCGCTCTAAGGGCTATGTATAAGCTAACGAGGGACGTGTAAGCGATGGTTTCAATGATGTTTAAATTGTGAGTAAATCATTATGGCTATTAAGAGCTGAGAACACATCAGACCCGATGAGATGAGATGAGATGACGTTGAGCCCTCGTGGAGGGGTGCTCCGAGGTGGTTTAGCCCTCGGAGGGGGGCTCCGAGGAGGTTCGTGTGAATGGGGCCTTCGGGTAGAGAAAGAGCCCGAAGAAGATTCATGTTTATGATTAAGAGATATTATGCCCTTGGGTAAGGGGCCCAAGGAAGATTCGTGCGAACTTGAAGTACCCTTAGACATGGGGGGTCTAAGAGTATGGATCAGAAAGATTCGGGTCCGATGGTGAGATGAGATTAGATTCAGATGAGATTAGATACCGATGGTCAGATGAGACTAGATTCCGAATGGGAAATGAGTTTGATTCCTTACACGTCCACGGCTAGAAATAACTAGAATGATAGACCAGATCTTAGGGCGTCACAAATGGTGATGTCATAGTTAATTTAATCATGCAGGTTACCGGCGCACTCCTGCAGCAGAGAGAGAGAGAGAATTACGCGGAGTAGAGCGGTGCGACAGAAGCCTTCTAGTTGATGGGCAGGTATGACTCCATTGTGATAGTTAATTAAATCGGTGACATTCTGTTCCACTAGACATCCCTATTTAATATCCATATACAAACGGTTTCAACCTTGTATAGCGCGTAGTTACTTTTAAATATATACCTAGAGAGAAAGCAGATAGTGGAGTAGAATGGCCTCGCCGACATGGTGGAGGTGCTGGGATATTAGTAAAATGAACCAGAATCTTTAGCACATGGAGTCATACTAAGCTTAAATTATAATAAAGTGTCTATTTGTTGCCTTTTTTGTTGATTTGAATAAATAGAGGTGCTGCATTAGTTTCGCTACTCGCCGCTGGAGGGAGCGTCAACGCAGTTTTCAACTTTAAATCGAAAGAAGTGGCCCAAGTAAGTTGGTAGAATTGACTTCAGAGATACTAATGTCATAGAGCGTTCGAAAGTTTGAATTTACGAACATTTGACCAATTTCCGGTGTGTCATTTATTTTTAAATTGTTCTAAAGTCAGATGGAGGAATTTGGAAATTTGAATTCTATTACGCCATTTCAAATGTCAATTATATTGCTGATTGAGTATTGTGAAAGAAACATTGTTGTGAAAAGGAAATAGAGATCTGAAAACAATTTAAGGTTGGGAATTATCCTATTTAATATAAAGGTACGTAATATATTAGGCATATAGTGAAATTCGAATATAAGGGAGGTCTTAGATTCTGAAAGTATTGTACATTGCGTAAAAGTGAAATTTTAAGAAAGAGTATCTGTTCCTACATAGTGTTAATTATATTTTCAGAAGGAAATCATATCACTCAGTTTTAATAACTGAGACTGAAGTTCGACTAATTTACTGAATTTTTGACACAAAAGGTACATCTGGTGTGTTATCTTATATTTTTAGAATAGCTACCAATGCACTGTAAGGCTATTATTGCGAAGGTCTGAGTGTCTATCGAGTAAGAATTGATCTAAGAACTGAATACTTTCCTTTACCAATTAGAACTAGGAATATGGTCGATCTAGGTAAACTTGAATACTTATTAAAAATGAAATTTGACGTCTAATGAAAGGGATTGCTAGACAAGATACATTTTGATGTTATGGGTATATAATGAAAGTGTAATTGTTTAAGGGTAAAAATTCAATTTGATTTGGTAATTATTGAATTCATAGAGTAACTTAATTTAAGGCTTATCCAATTAAGGATTAAGGGCCTATCTACAAGTATGTGGAGGATTAAAGTTATATTTTTATATGGAGAAAACAATCTTTAAATTATTGAGTTAGATTTTACTTCGAAAGGAGTCTTAAAGTATATAGACACATGATAATAGATACTAGAGTCCTATGTACCAAACTCAAGGGTTGATAACCCTATTGAAGGTTAGAATTTTATTTGATCTGGGTAATTTTGTAAATTCAAGCAAATATAGTTATTCTTTTAAAGAATAAAGTCCCAACCGACTTTAATTATAGCTAAATTAGTGAGAATATACATAGAGTATGTTCAAAATAATTTTGAAGGAAATTCTATGGTATTAGTTTGACCCAATAATAAGTTTTAATCTCATGAATGTTATTATGAATTTCAATTCTTTTACCTTTCAATATTATTATAGTGCGAGCTATCTGTATAATGGAAAGGTATCTTAATGTTAAATCTGTACTCATGGTTTAGGTACTCTCTGCATTTGGTGGTAAATAATGGTTGGATAAACTGATGATTATAGTATAAGAGCAAGTTACTTGTTTAGCAAGCGAATTATACAACTGGTTAGATTGAAATAACTCTCTAAAAATCTTAATGGAAATTTATACTGGGAATGCTCATTCTTTATTTGTGTGGGATTATTAACATCCGAGTTTGGCATATACACTATAATGATATATTTCGAAGTTAGTCTCTATACTTTAAATTAAATAGAGCAAGTATATGAATCATAAAGAAGTGTTCAAAGATATAAGGATAATTAATCTAGAAGTGGTATTTCCACAGAGATCCATAGATTTAGAGACAGGTATTTACATCCATGTGATAAGGCGTTAGGTATTGTTCAAATATAATGTCTGATTACAGAAAATTCATCATGGATGATTTATTGCTAAAAAGGCTAAGACTACTTATTACCCAAATAGAAACTCACTCGAATCAGGCTGTAAATCTCGGCTCTTTGAATGCTAACCTAATCCACGATGCAGAAGTAAACAAGACAAAATTAAAAAATCTTTTGACGAGATTCGAAAATGATTTAATAAATTATTTTAAATTGGTAAATGATCCTGCAGCTGACGAGATAAGTGAAATGAGTGAAATACAACTGAAAGCTGAGGAAAATCTAGCGGAGCTAGAAGTGAAATTAAAATTATTTCAGAGCAGTTCAGAAACTCCATCGACGCATAAGGGGAAGGATGCAATAACATCATGCCGTTTACCTAAATTAAATTTACCTGAATTTGAGGGTGATATTTTGGACTGGCATCAATTTTGGGATCAATTTCAATCAAATATTCATAACAGAAACATAGCAGATGTAGACAAATTGCTATACCTTAAGTCTTCATTAAAGGGAGAAGCTAGAAAAGCTATTGAGGGTCTAGATACAACAAACAAGAATTACAACATAGCTATTAAAACTCTTACAGAAAGATATGGCAAAAGTTCTCATTTAATTGATGCACATTATTCAGCGTTATCTAAGGTGGTGACTGCAGACTCTACGATAACATCATGTCGTAAATCATTTAATGAAATGGAAAAACATTTACGGGTCTTAGAATCATTAGGAGAAGACGTGAATCACAATCATCTACGGCATATTATATTCAGTAAATTTCCAGAGGATCTTATCTATGAGTTAAAATTAAAAACCAAAGACGACTCTATAAATGAGATAAGGCAAGAATTAGAGAAAATACTTACAGCGAAGGAAGACGCTAATAGGATCACTCAAGGAAATAGTGCAGAAGGAGTTGGTAACTATACAGTAGAAACTCTACATGTAACTCAAGAGAATCAGAGATATAAGCATAGCAGGGGAGAGAGGCGACCTAGAAGCGAATTCAGAAGGAATGATTGGGGTATGCAGGCTGATAATTTAAAACCTCCAAATTTTAGAAAGAGACAGTACCTACAAAGAGGAGGACAGTGGGGACAGATGAGAAATACGACATTCGGAGGAGGTAATAGGTTGGAAGATGGAGCTTGCGGGAAGAGGATGAAACCTTACTGTATGTTTTGTAAGGGTGATCATTTCCCTGATCTATGTAAAAAATACAGAACATACCAGGAACGTATGGCGCTGATGAAAGACAGATGCTATAAATGTCTTAAAGGTGGTCACAGGGTTCGGCAGTGTCAGCATAATAAACCTTGTTATTTTTGTAAAAAACATGAACACCACAGCGCACTGTGTAAGGAGAAGTTTCAGTCTGGATCAGAGAGTACGACTCTAACAACGATGGATAGAGAATGACATACGGCTCTTCAAACAGCTGTAGTAACAGCCCGGGGGAAAGGTGAGACGTCTAATCAAATATCATGCCGTATACTATTCGATTCAGGCTCCCAAAGATCTTACATCACCCGAAAGATTGCAAAGAAATTAAAATTGTCTACAGAAAAGGATGAAAGTTTATCGGTTTATACTTTTGGTTCAAAGAGTCCTCAAGAATTTAATAGTCCAGTTGTTCAATTGGAGTTACAAACTAAATCTAAAAATTGGAAGAGTGTTTATGCAAACGTCGTACCTATGATTTCAAAAGGTGTACCGTATGTAGTTGAACTTGACAATTGGAAGAATAAACTGAAACTTGCAGACGATGGGTCTTTGAAAGATCAAGTTGATATTCTTATAGGGAATGATTATTACTACTCGTTTCTTTGCTTAGAAAGAATATGGATAAGGGAAGATTTATATTTAATTGATTCAGAGTTTGGATGGATACTTTCGGGTCAAATTCCGCATGAGAATAAAGAAGGAGAACATATGTCAGTTGTTACATACTTTCAAACAGAGATTGATTTCAGATTAAGCAAACCTGACATGCCACTAGATTTGGGAAGTATAACATTCCTTTGGGAACTGGAGTCAATCGGTATAACCGATTCACCTAAGATTACTAGAGAAGAAGAGGCTATAAATAAATTTAATGAAACGACAAAATTAATAGATGGTAGATATTATGTTAGTTGGCCGTGGAATAAATATCCTCCAGCACTAACACCTAATTATGGATTGGCATATGGTCGTTTAGTAAATTTGGTTAAACGATTAGATAAAGAAACTTTGAGATGTTATGATAATACTATACAGGAACAAATATCGAAGGGAATAGTCGAAACAGTGTTAAGTAAGACACATGTGAACCATCCAGTACATTATTTACCGCACCATTGTGTTGCTCAAAAGGGTAAACCAATTAGAATTGTTTATGATGCTTCATCGAAAATTAAAAATAGTAAGAGTTTAAACGAATGCCTTTATTGCGGTCCGTTGATGTTAGAAGATTTGACAAGTATAATTATCAGATTTCGAAGCCATAATGTTGCTTTGTCAGCAGACGTAGAGAAAGCCTTCCTTCAGATAGGACTACATGAACAAGATCGCGACGTAACCAGATTTATTTGGTTGAAAGATGTAGAAAAACCACCGAGTGATGATAACATTGTTTGTTTACGGTTCCGTAGAGTCCCTTTCGGAGTTATATCAAGTCCATTTCTACTGAACGCGACGATTAAACATCATCTTTCTAAAGGAAATGAACGGCTACAATTGGCTGCCAAAGACATATACGTTGATAACTTAGTAAGTGGAGTCCAAACACAAGAGGAGGCAATACAGTTCTATAAAGACGTGAAGAACGCCTTTTGTCAAATATCTATGAACCTTAGAGATTGGAGTTCAAATTCAAAACAATTTCTAGACAAGGAAGAAGTTGTGAAATTCTAATTAAGGAAGAAGTTGTGAAAATTTTAGGCTTAGATTGGAATGTAAAGGATGATACATTGCGACTAAGATTCAAGATAGATACAGAGGCAAATTCTAAGCGTGAAGTTCTAAAAGTAATTGCTTCAGTATTCGATCCATGTGGGTTAGCAGTACCACAAATTTTGTCAGCTAAATTATTTCTCCAAAAGCTATGGCAGACTAAGGTTAAATGGGATATAAAACTTTCAAAGGAAAATCAGGTGGAATGGACGGAAATAAAGAAGGAATTAGAAACTATTAAAGAAATATCGGTACCCAGATGTTACATAAAAAACGTGAGAAATGGAGAATATCATTTGCAGTGTTTCACCGACGCATCACTTAAAGCATATGCTGCTGTTGTGTACGTGACACACGGGATTAAGGGAAGTTTTGTAATTGGGAAAACACGATTAGTCCCTATAAAAGATCAACAACACTTAAAAATCCCTCGATTGGAATTACTAGGAGTGTTGATAGGGTGTAGATTAATTAAGATGGTTTCAAAAGCATTTAACATGAAGGTAGGACGTCAAACGTTATGGACAGACAGTCAAATTGTCATAGAATGGTGTCAATCTGATAAATTGCTACCACCGTTTGTGGCTAGACGAGTTGAAGAAATTAGAAGTAATAGAGAACTTATGATTAAATATGTACCTTCAGAGTTAAACCCAGCGGATGTTGCGACTAGACCGATAAGTTCCAGGGAAGATAAAGAGAGATGGATTAAAGGTCCACAGTTTTTATCAGACTCCAATATTAGGACGTTTCCTATTAAGAATACGTCACAAACTTTTTTTCTTTCGACGCGGGAGGGTCTAACGAATACTTCTAATAGAGAAATTGTTGATTTAGAGAAAGAGAATAATTCCACAGAGAAGAATGTCGGTACTAGACATAATGAACCACTTAGTATTACAGAAGAAATAAGGAAGCTTCAAGCAGAGCATTTTGCGCAGGAATTTGCTGGAAAAGAAACTGATTTAAGTCGTTGCCTTAAGTTATTTAAAGATGTTGATGGATTACTACGTTGCAAGGGACGTCTTCAGAATGCAGATCTGTCATTCGATAAACAGTACCCAATATTGATTCCTAAGGAATGTGATTTTACAATTAATTTGATAAAGAAGGTACACAATGATAATTACCATGTAGGAGCAAATCATACACTCAGCCTTATTAGACAATCCTATTGGATACCACAAGGCAAATCTCAAGTCCAGAAAGTAATAAGGAGATGTCCAAGTTGTGTTAAGCATGGAGCTGGTCCGTTTAAGTTACCAAATACTCCGGCACTTCCGGCAGAAAGAGTGAGTTATAGTGAACCATTTACTTTTGTGGGTGTAGACTATATGGGTCCGGTCCTTGTCAAGAATGGTCAGAAAAGATGGATTTGTTTGTTCACTTGTTTAGCGATAAGGGCTGTTCATTTAGAACTTGTGCAAGACCTTACAGCTGAAGAAGGTCTGTTAGCATTGAGAAGAATGATAGCGACCAGAAAGGTCCCTCAATTAATTACATCAGATAACGCAGCTCATTTCAAACTTATATCAGAAATTCTCTTGAAACAGTATTGTGTGGTTAACAAGATTAAATGGAGATTCATACCACAACTAGCGCCTTGGTATGGTGGATTCTATGAGAGACTCGTTGGTTTAGTTAAGAATTGCATGAAACGCACATTAGCGAAACATATGCTTTCAGATAGTCAACTAACTACTGTTGTCAAGGAAATAGAAGCTGTATTAAATTCACGACCACTCACATGCGTTGATTCAGAGTTGGATATAATCTTGAGACCAATGGATTTTCTTACGCTTGGAAGTTGCATTACTTTAGAAGAATCAGTCGAAGATTGTATAGATAAAGGTACTACGATTAAGATCGATCTTGTAGAAAGTTGGAGAAGAGGTCTCATTATTTTAAGAGAATTTAAGGAGATGTTTGTGAACAGATACTTGTTAAGTCTTCGAGAAAGGTATCACCACTCGCTTAAGGAACCACGGGTCACTTCGAAGCTATCTCCAGCAATAGGACAAGTGGTTCAAATAAAAGGAGATAATAAGAATAGAGAAACCTGGAAAACAGGGAAAATTATTTCGTTGAAAACGGGAAGTGATGGTTTGTGCAGAGTAGCCATAATAAAAGTGGGGGATAAAGAGTTCACGAGGTCGATAGTACATCTATATCCTCTAGAAGCCCAAGAAACAGGAGGAGTGATAGACCTACGATTTGAAAAGGAGGATACCTCGAGTGAATGTACTCCAGCAATTTTAATAGAGCCTTTAGACGAAAGTATAGAAAGACCAACAATTATTTCAGAGGACACAGAACGTGAAGGGATCTTACCATTAGAACAAGTTGTCGAACTAACTCGGGATGATTCCGAGTGCGGAATTGTAGATCAAGAAATGAGAGAATTGGATAGAGAGGTTAGCGAGTCGGATAGGTCAGAGCCATTAGAGCGAGACAGTGAGATGGTTGAAGTAAGTCAAGGAACCAAAGTAAGGAGAGTTGCAGCCACTAAAGCTTTACAGAAAATCAAAGAGTGGACGAGCAACTTGCTATGTCTGCTCTAGTTTTTGCTTCGGCCGGGAGTGTCGCGAAGCGCATATGCTATCGCGAAATACTTAGATCTTTGGTAAGAATAAGGTTGTATAAGTCTATGGTAGTATATGACATCGGAAATTTGTCGTTGGTTTGTAGTTTAAATATTTTCGGTTGAGACGTTCCTTCTTTTCAAATGAACATCTGTTGCCTGGCAACGAGTTGTTTTTTCTCGCATCCGAAGAAAATGGTGAATTGTGAACTGCCCTGCGAGGAGTGGGTGTAATGAAAGCTAAGTATCTGAGCTGAGTAGCTAAGTATCTGAGCTGAGTAGCTAAGTATCTGAGTAGTTTAGTATTTGATTCTCTAAGCAATTAATCTACGAAGTTCTTAAACCCTCATAAGTGGATTTCTAGATATCAATCATTTATTAGCATCTGGGAGCGCGCTCTAAGGGCTATGTATAAGCTAACGAGGGACGTGTAAGCGATGGTTTCAATGATGTTTAAATTGTGAGTAAATCATTATGGCTATTAAGAGCTGAGAACACATCAGACCCGATGAGATGAGATGAGATGACGTTGAGCCCTCGTGGAGGGGTGCTCCGAGGTGGTTTAGCCCTCGGAGGGGGGCTCCGAGGAGGTTCGTGTGAATGGGGCCTTCGGGTAGAGAAAGAGCCCGAAGAAGATTCATGTTTATGATTAAGAGATATTATGCCCTTGGGTAAGGGGCCCAAGGAAGATTCGTGCGAACTTGAAGTACCCTTAGACATGGGGGGTCTAAGAGTATGGATCAGAAAGATTCGGGTCCGATGGTGAGATGAGATTAGATTCAGATGAGATTAGATACCGATGGTCAGATGAGACTAGATTCCGAATGGGAAATGAGTTTGATTCCTTACACGTCCACGGCTAGAAATAACTAGAATGATAGACCAGATCTTAGGGCGTCACAAATGGTGATGTCATAGTTAATTTAATCATGCAGGTTACCGGCGCACTCCTGCAGCAGAGAGAGAGAGAGAATTACGCGGAGTAGAGCGGTGCGACAGAAGCCTTCTAGTTGATGGGCAGGTATGACTCCATTGTGATAGTTAATTAAATCGGTGACATTCTGTTCCACTAGACATCCCTATTTAATATCCATATACAAACGGTTTCAACCTTGTATAGCGCGTAGTTACTTTTAAATATATACCTAGAGAGAAAGCAGATAGTGGAGTAGAATGGCCTCGCCGACAGTATCCGTTAACGGCGGTCTTGGCTAGGGCCTGTTATGTGAGCAAATATGGCTCGCGAAACCAAATTTCGTTTTCAAATACTGTTGCACGGTGCACAGTGTAACTGTGCCCGACCTATTATACGAGGTAGAGGTAGGAGGTGCTGGGCTGGGTCTGGCGTTTGGCGTCGAGGTCCCTTAGACGTTCCTCAAAGGATGCCATCGCCTCACCTACTGACTTGCGCCACTCTTGCCACTGCAACGCAAGTTCCTCCCACCTCTCACTAGGTGTATGCCAAGAAATGAGATGGTGCTTCAATACGTCTTTGTACCGTAAGAATTGAGACTAACATTTTTTTTTTTTTTTTTTTAACTCCGAGTAAAAAAACGGCCTTAGAAAGTCTGGAGTCATCCATACGAACAACATGTCCACACCACCACTTTATGTCTCCTTTATATCATATATTTCAGTATTAATCTGACATGCATTGCTTAACATGATTTGCCGGCACATGCAAGCAGATATTTTTGTTGCTAGGTTCGACATTACCAGCTGATGACTCGCATAAATATTTTGACCATTCGCAGCTCGGTCGTTATATAGCAATGGACGCCAGTATTCTAACTCCTTAGCGGCTATGTATTACACCATACAGAGTATACTTAGGCAAAGTTGTCCCCTCATTAGGAACTAGGCCTGTCTGAGGGACCAACTGCCTTTCGACTGTTCCTGTAATGCCACAGTCTCTCATTAGAAATTAGTACTGAATGAGAGACCCACTTTCGTTTTGAAAGTGATGCTGAAGTACACTGTGTAGTGTAAAGTACTTTTGCACCCCGATTCTACACCCTTCGACAACCTACCGTTTCAATACGATCAGGCACCTATCGATCTCGTATCGAAAATGTGCAATTCAGAACGTTCGGTTAGAGGACTCGACATGGACTACGTTATCGATCGACAAGATAACATTAAAATACACGTGCACTTAAGAAGATTGTTTACTTTACCAAAATTTTAGTTATTGTTTTTTAATGTCAATATACCTTTAATATAGTAAACATTTGCATACCAAAAAATATCTGTCATGACTTTTTTTTTTTATACAAAAACAGTAAACAGCTTGATGGAATCAAGAAATCGAACAAAATGTTCGTTGGTTCATTTTGGTTGGTATTTCGACAATTTCACTGTCAATATTGAACTGAAAATAGATCTTATCATACGATAACAAACCGAATCGATCGATAAATATGTCATCGCAAGGTTCCGAATCGGGGCGCTGCTCCGACAAGGACTCCGCGTTGCGTTTTGTGTCCCACATGCCGAGAAACTCAAGGCATTGCGTCGGAGCCAGCATGGCAAAGTTGTGTCAACCCCATTAGGAACTTGGCCTGTCTGAGGGACTAACTTTTGGTTCCGACAGAGATTTTGAATTAACTCGTTTATCCCAGGAAACTCCTAGAAATCCAAAATATAGAAACATAATCCATATTATATATAATATAGAATAGAAATCTATACAATGGAAATAGGTGTCGAGTCGGAACCAATACAGGTGTCGAATTTGCTCGTTCATGCTAGGAGTTTCAACAGTTTCAAGTTTCAAAAGTCAACATCAAAATGTTACCTGTACTTGAAACTACACACAGGATTGAATGGCGAGCGGGTAAGAGCTGTTTGCCAAGAGAATTCATCCAAATTGTACTGTCCAATCCGTAGTGGACGCGAATGGTTTTGTTGTTGATAAAAATCCAAGGATGGTCAGTTAATTGTGGCAGTAGGTACTTAGGTTTGATTCATCTTCCAATCTGGCTGGTCCGACTTAGGAATAGGAAGGAACCAAAAAGAACGTGAAAAAAAAAGTAGCTTGGACTGTATTTTTTCTGTTCTAGTATTTCTACCTCTAACCTATAAATTCTCGATCTGTGTGGTTATGTCGTGATAATTAAGATTCCACGCTTAGATTATTCTCACGGAAGTTCCGTGAATTTCTCCCGATATATTAAAATCACTAGAGACAACCGCCTTGAAATGTTCGTTAACTTGGCGGTAAATTGTGAATAAAATTTCTTACCCTCTTAGCTGTCACGATTATTGCTCGCCCCCCCTCTATTTTTAAATAACGTCGAATTGCCTCGTTATTAAATAAGGGTTGTGAACTAAGAGGGATTTTATATGAAATATTTCAATGAAAATTAGGAGTAATCTGAAAATATCGTTATTATTTCTGTGGACTTAATATAATCGAAATAATGAAACGCATAATTTCGATTAATTTATCTGTGACTTCTCCACCTTATTGTCAGGCGGTGATTGCAAAGTGAATTCTTATTACAAAATATATTCACCACGTTGTTTATCAAGAAGGCTTCTTGTTGACCAGAAAAAATAAAAATTGAACTTACCGATTTGTAAAATACAAACCACTTCTGGATATATCAGTTTCGCTACCTTCTGATTCCTTCTCGCTGCTCCTGCTCGCTGATGAACTGCCCGAAAATCCATTTTCCTGCCTCTTCTTTCCTCTACGAACTTGAGCTTCTTCTGTGCACGTGGGGTTCATTTACGCGTAACCGAAATTTCCCCGTGATAGAAAATATGCACTATTAACACTAATACTGTATATTTTTAACACTTTGATTGCAATATTTTTTGCCAAGAGAGACGGATTAACGAAATAATCTTAGATTTGACGCGCACGCGGCGTAACTACACAAAGCTATGAGCTCAAAATGGCAGCGGTCTCCTACTGCTGTTCGTTATTCTCCATCGCAGAAGCGAGGGATTCTTATTCTTGATATAAATCTTAACACTTGATATACTTTTATATAATATATCACTATATTTAGGATTAATAAGAACTTTTTAGAAACACGTCCGAACAATACGAAAAACGACGCTATAATGAGAAAATAAGATGGCCTCAACCGCGATCCCGCGGCGTCGCCATATTGGACACGGATACACGGTAGGGACCGGAAGCGAGGGTATCGCTAAGTCAGAATATACGAAAAACGGAAACGCTTAACTCAACATGGATTCCGGATATCGAAGACGGAACAAATAATACAGTTTTAAACAATTTTTCTCACAAACACTGTATGAATATCGACGCCGTAAATCAAATGACGTCACATTTCGTTTCGACCAATGGCGACGCGTTTTGTAAGTTTGAATTTCCCTCCTTTATTTTTCACTTTCTAAATATTTTCTGGGTTTAAATAATAACTAAATAAAAAAAATACCTTTTAAGTATAATGTTAAGGCAATAAAGAATCTAGAAAAAAATATTTGAGACAAATTTATATTTTATGCATATTCCCTATTGAAGACACGAGTCCTCCAATCCTCCCGAAAGGTTCTCCCGAAAAGGATTTAGTCACAAATTCAGTACAACCGATTTTAACACGGAGCGTTATAGAGCGGATCGTAGGTACATACCTAAATGTATAAGAATGCATACACGAAATTGAGCTCTAATTCGATGCTGTTATGGTTTATTTTACTTTGACGCTAATGCCATCAAATGAATACGATTTTGATCGGCAACTTTTAGACAATCGGGGGGCGGCAGATCTTTTTCTGGGCGTGTCGGATTTTCGTCCCATCGGCTTATGAAAGTGAAGTATAGAGTGCGGCAGTCTTTGCGCACTATAATATCTCCCGCACGGGTGGCTAATCTCCGTGAAACACAAAATTACAAGACATAATATGAATGGAAAGAAAACAATTGCAACTAGATTGTATAATACATTTATTTTATATGATTTGATGAAAATTTTGTATTTTGTTCCTAGAAATAAATAATATTATGGGAACAATAAACTAAGAAAAACATCAGTCGATATTTTGTCAATTTCAACTTGTGCTTTCAATTTAAATATATAAGGAATGTAATTTTTCTCTAAAGATAGTTCTTGACTGCGACCTCACCTGATGGTAAGTGACGATGCAGTCTAAGATGGTAGCGGGCTAATTTGGAAGGGGTATGACAGTGAACATTCAACCTATACCCCCTATAAATCGGTTTCTACACTCCATCGTGCCGGAACGCTAAATCGCTTGGCGGTCCGTTTTTGACGGTAGGGTGGTAACTAGCCACGGCCAAAGCCTCCCACCAGACCAGACAATTCCGAAATTCCCAAATAGATCCGGCCGGGAATCGAACCCGAGACCTCCCAGTTGATATCACTGCAGCATGGAGGCAGTCAAAATCTTCGAACTTGTCCCCCCTTCACCTTTTTACCACCGCACTGCAAGACATCGGCAGGGCTTCCATCCCTATATCGTTGATATACCATCCACTCTTCTGATTCGCATGGCTAGGGTCTGGAACGCTCTTCCGAGAACCTGTGTTTCCTAACACATGCAATTTGGGTACCTTTAAAGCAAGAGTGAATAGGTATCTTCTAGGCAAACGCGTTCCACCTTAGGCCACATCATCACTTTCCATCAGGTGTGATAGTGGTCAAGCGTGTGCCTATAATGTATATAAAAAAAAATCTGTTTTCTTGTCACTAAATCAGTAACAGACACTGCGCAAACGTGGACACTTTTGTGTCGTATGCATGTGTGGCTTGTATCATGTACAGGATACATGTTGGCACAGCGCTTAAGCCCAATTTAGACGGTGCCTCGTTCATCGTTCATTTATGCGAACATTTTTATGCGAAAATGCACCCTAAGGCCCTTTGCCTAAGGGCGAATTTAGACGGTTCATTTTCGATGATTCATTGATGAAGCCTCGAAAATGAAAGCAAAAATCTCGCAAAATTAACCGTTTAGGTGAATTTAGACGGTTCATCTTCGCTAAAATGAATGATGAAAGAGGCACCGTCGAAATTGGGCTTAAGTGTTGATGGCGTTACAGCTAAAAGACATTTTAATTATAATGTGGTATAACTAAACTAGCTAATTCACGCGACTTTTCGACTTAGCTAACGTCCGCGTGGATTTAGTTTTTAAAATCCCGCGAAGTATCACAAGCTTCAACGGTGAAGGAAACATCGCGAGGAAACCTGCACACCAGAGCGTTCTGCATAATGTTCTCAAAGGTGTGTGAAGTCTGCCAATTGGGCATTGCATCGGGCCAGCGTGGTGGACTATGGCCTAACCTTCTCTGAGAGACCTGCGCTCAGTAGTGAGCCGTTGATGGGTTGCTGATGATGTCACACCAGTATGGGTTCTCTAGTGGATCATTAACATACTTTTCTTTGAAAACTTTGTACTCGCACGACTACCTCGGACCCTCATGTGGCCTGACCTTTATCTTCACATTCATATCCATATTTGTCATACAGAATGGGTTTTCATGTGATATCTCAAAGATTTATTTGACGTATACTTAGATTCACACAGCGTACAAGCGTATGGTTTTTCACCTGTGTGATTCCTCATGTGACATATCATGCTTGATTTGTACTTGCACGAGTAATCGCATAAATCACAGGAAAACGGTGTTGTGTTGCGATGTGTTCTTGAGTGCTGCCATAAATTTTTAACGGTTTTCCCTTTATAGGGGCATTCCTTGCAAGAATACGATCGCTCATTGTTATGCCTTTGCAAATGCATCGTTAGAGAACTTTTAACCGAACATTTAAATTCACATACATTACAAGCGTACGGCTTTTCACCAGTGTGAGTTCTCATGTGATATAATAGAGTTGTCCCTTGCGTGCATTTGTAGTCGCAATGTTGACACTTAAACGGTTTTATTCCACTGTGGTACTTCATATGTCTGACTAAATCACTTTTATTTACGCACATGTACTCGCACGAATCGCAGGAATACGGCCGTTTGCCGATATGCCTTCGCATATGCTTCTTTAAATTACCCTTTTGTCTACTTTTGTATTGGCAGAGTGTGCACGCGAATGGTTTTTCACCAGTGTGAATTCTCATGTGGATTTTTAATTTTGAGCTACTGTTACATTTGTATTCACATACTGTGCAACTGTAATTCTTTTCACCGTTAAGTTTTGATCTTATCCTTTCCTGTTTCTCGTGGGTTTGCATGTGTCTGTACAACTCTCCATTCTGTATACATGTGAAGTCGCACAGGTTACATGATAAAGGTTTTTCCCCCGAGTGTGTGTTCATGTGTCTGTCAAAATGGTCCTTTTTCTTAGCCCGATAGCCACATAGGGTGCACACGCGAACATTTCTCAAGTCTTTGTGTAAAAGTAAATGGGCATCCATAAGTTTTTGTGTGATTGCTTTGAAAGTGCATTGACTGCACTGAATTGGGTCTTTTTTGCATCTTTTTCGTATTGGTGGTCTCTTTTTCATTTCATGTAACATTTCTTCGGTTTCAATTTCATTATTATCTACAGCTGATAGATGCAAATTGACATGTTCTGATTTCACTTCACTTGTTTGGCTGTGTTCTGAAAAATAAAGACTGAATATTAAACACATTTCTATTTTACTGGTGAATACTGAATAGCCAACTACACTGAAGTCATTATAATAGGGGCAAGTACTGTTCCTATGGACACAAACAATTCTGGTGAAACTAGCAACCCTAAAATTTGAATGCAAACTGTCAACCATTGACAAAGCTTTATGGTCGCATTCAAATTCGAATTTTAGGGTGGTTAGTTTCATCGGAATTGATTGTGTCCACAGGGACAAACATCCATAGGTACAGCACTTGTCCATACATAAGAGTGATCAAATATAGTTACACTCTCTATTTCCTCAGTCTCATAGTCCAATTGGACAAAATCTTTAGAGTGTGCTCTGGCCTCTGACTTGGTTTAGAGTATGCTCTTCAGATTGAAAAGATAGTCCTACCTCATCAGATGGTAAGTGACAATGCAGTCTAACTTGGAAAGGATATGGCAATGTGTATTCAACTCATACCCCTTATTCACAACCTATCATCAACCTGTCAATGTCTCACTACTGAGCACAGGTCTCCTCGCAGAGAAGGGTTGTAGGCCATAATCCACCACTCTGACCCAATGTGAATTGGCAGACTTCACACACATTTAAGAACATTATGGCGAACTCTCAGGTGTGCAGGTTTTCCTCACTATGTTTTCCTTCACATGGCATTTTATTTCTTAAATGCACATAACTTCGAAAAGTCAGAATACCTGAGATTGAACCTGTGACCCCCCGAATAACCAATCCTAACCACTAGGCTATCACAGATTAGTAACCTATGCCTACAGAAACTGTTATCTTACCATTTGGCTCAGTTTTAACTGTGTTTAACTTTTCATAAGTTGTTGCTTCAAAATTTCCATTTTCTTCCATTTCTTTTAGGTGAAATGGATCAACTTTAATATCCAGGAGGTTATCAAACATGTTTTCCATATGATTGTTTGTATCATGTTCAGATTCAGACAAGGGTTCAACTTTAATTATATTGGACTCTATTTCAACTTTAATTTCATTAAATTCTGTTTCAACTTTAACCTTTTTGTTTAAAGTTTGAAAAAAATCAGCTTGATCATCCATTTTCTCAGCAGAGTCATAGTTACATGTAGGTTGTAAAGACAACACTTTTTGATCAACTTCACATTTTACATTTACAGCTTGCATTATTTTAACTGGAAAACAAAAATAAATAATTTTTATAAAATTTAAAATAGAACCCGATTTTTTACTGTTAAATAAAAATTTAAAAATGAGTGATAAAAACGTTAACTTTGTCTTTGTGAAGTGTGAACCTTTGATAGTGAAAATTGAAACTAAAAGAAAAAGAGCTGATTTGAGTGCTAGTCTCCTCAGAGAAGGACAATAGTCAACTTCTCTGGGCTGCCCCAGTGCAAATCGACACACTTCACACACATATGAGAACATTATGGATAACTCTCAAGTATGCAGTGATTACACTATGTTTTCCTTCACCATTGTACTTTGAGCACATATTATTACCTAACTCTGAGAAACCCATATTTCAATAATTAATAAAATTATTTATTTAGGGTAAAAGTAAGCACAATTTTTGTTTCAATAACCTCCAAATATGGACCCCACTGATTAAATATAATTTACAAACTTACAAAATAATAATATATCCTATAACCTAAAATAAATACATTTACAGATTTAATTTAATTTCTTTGAATTTTGGCCAGTGTGCATAAGCCTTAGGATTAGAGTTTTATTACTATTACTATTACTTATTAGTATTACGTTAATTACATACCTACTTAAATTGTTAAAATATTTTTAAAATAAAAAATTAAAAATTGAAGTTGAAGATTCCTAAAGAAAAGGGCCACAGATTAGAATCACGATTAGAATGGAAGGGCACTCCGCAGTCCGCAGCACAGAACAATATTACACTAGTGATAGTGTATTATCTATGCACTAGTGTTTGTGGTTAGTGGGGTGTTTGTTGTGGTGGTGTATCTATGCACTAGGGTTTGTGTGTATGCTATGGGGCATTCTGTAACTCAGTTGCTATCAAAAAATGATAGCCAATGATAGCCACTGACATACGAAACTGATACTCTGAGCCATGATCATTGATCATGATCACCTACAGTCTGTTTGGAGAGAGGTTACCATTATATGTAAACATAACATACCGGACAGGACATTTCAGTTTTGATACTTCTATTTTCACTGTTCACGCTATAAATCACTCACAAACGTTTTATTTCCCGAAGCAAAACATTTTTAAGTTTATATTAAACACAAATGTAATTCAAATTATGCAGTTTACGATATTATTTTAGCATTAATCGAGGCACCATCGGAAAAAAAAAACACAGACTAATAGCCTAGTTTGTGTTTGACATATGAAATAGAACAAATCCCTAGTGCTGGAAATAAAACGTGAACCATAGAGTGAATGATAAGAACGAGCTTAGTCGATTGTAAAATCGGAAGTCGTATTTATTACGCTCGTAGATCCGTGTATTAAGGCAAATGGCAACCGGTTAGCGATGCGTGACTGCGAATGATCTGACTATTCGAATAATTTACAACTACTAATGTACACATTTTCGAATTGAACATTAGTATTATATTAATGCTCATAATCGAATGACGACTACGTATTTTAATTACTCATCATGTTTCGACTGTGTTGTTCAGCGCGACTGGGAATCTTTCGCCAGGTTTCAGGCTAGTCGAAATGCCTACATGCCTACTACATTATTCACGACTCGGATTCTCGGAAAGGAAGTGGAGACTTTAACTAATGGTTTCAATTGTACGATTGGAATGTTAACCTGATTCTTTAAGTTTATAAATCTATTTCAAAATTGTCAAGTAGTTTAAAGTAGTTACTAATCACGGTAAATCATTCGATCAGTTCGAATATAATTCAACTGGCATCATTCACAGTCGCAAATCGCTGCAACCAGTCGGAAGCCAGCGCCAAAAATCAAATTGTATTCCGTCATTCGTTTCGCTGCTTCTCTTGATGTTTGACGTTTCGGGTGTTCTCTGGTGTTCTTTAGTTTTTGTTTTCGACGACTTGGCTTGTTTAACGGATTTTTGTTTGCTCTACGATTGGACTGTGACCTTGGACTGACGACTATTTGCTATTCTTCAAGGAATTCGTTTTTGCGCAAGATTTGGATTTTTCTGCATTTTTTTTGTTTAGACAAGGTAAGTAACTTGTTTTATATTATTAGCTTATAATAAAACTTAAATTATTTGCAAAACGTACCATATTTATGTCTATTCATCAAAAAAAATATATAAACGTTGAGCATATTTCAAGTTGTTAAATAATTTATAGTTAGTAATTTTTTACTTCTCTGTGCTAAATTATTCTTGTAAAATAAAAACATTGTCACTCCCTTTCTTATTATGAAAAAAAATTATGTTGTGAACACAATAATTTATGAACTGTAAGATGCTTACAATCATAATAGGAGAAGGATTGTAATAACAAATATAATAAAAATAATATAAATAATAATAAAAATAAAATATTGTAAGGAAAAACCATTTATAAATTTAATATGTAATAAATTAAAATTAATTCAAACATAATATTTTATGTAACATTTACAGTTAGCTACAAATTTGAATATTTAAAATTATAGGATCCGTATTGAAAGGTCTTAATAATATCGTTTCCAACATCACAATTCAGAAGAATATCATATTAAATAGTATTGGTAATCGATTTAAGAATGTATTCATTCAATCAATCGTTCATTCTCAACTTGTCTGCCAATGTTTCGCATCACTAGTACAGTGAAAATATAATCACGTGATCTGACGCCATAATTGTTTACGTATAATGGTAACCTCTCTCCAAACAGACTGTAGGCTCAGAAGGGCTGGAACCCAGAGCCGCAAAGCCAGATAAAAAAAAAATCATGATCACCTGCATGTATATATTAGTGTTACTGGTCTGTGATCACCTGTAACTGTCAAACTAGGATTGTAAGATTTTTAGGTTATGGATTAGTTTAATTATTAATTAATTTATACTACAATTTATAGGAATTCAAGATTAATCAGAATGGCACCTTTCGAAAGCAAATTGAAAGAATTGGACGAAAAAAATATGGACGGAGTCGTAAAATTCGTGTCTGCCATTAGAAGTGGGTAAGTGTATTTAAATTTTTAGTATAGTTCACGCCAATCTTCTTGAATGCTCTGAATATAGCATAGCGATGCGCGACTGCGAATGATCTGACCATTCGAATAATTTACAACTACTAATGTACACATTCGAATTGAAAATTAGTAATATACTAATGCTCTTATTCGAATGACGACTACTAATTAGTAACTACTAACCGCGTCACGTTTCGACTGCTTTGTTCGGCGCGACTCGGAATCGTTTGCGCGCTGCACTCGAGTTTGACTAAATGCTGTTCAGTATACTAATACTTTAAGGGCGTTTTTCGACTGGATTATTTCGCGACTTAAGATTCTTGGAAATCGGGTTCGCTCTCGCCGCTACGTTATAAATGACTTATGGTTTCAACTGTATGATTGGAATGTTAACCATATTCTATAGCGATAAGACTCAATTTCAAAATTTTCGAGGGGTTTTCAATAGGGTTTTAATACAATAAATTTTTTAGAGTATTGAATCACAGAGTAACGAAGGTAAGGATTGAATGTAACCTTTTATTGCTGGCAAAATAAGACTTAATTTTCAAAATTCTGACACATATTACTTTTTAATAGAAGCTAGAAAGCGCTTTTTTGGTGTTGTTAGTATTTACATTTTTGATTTTACCACCAGTTGAATTACATCATTCAAACTGTGTTAACCATTTGATGATTCATCACTTATCTTAACATAAGTTATGTTTTTTAAGAGCTAGTTAACGTTTTTCATTTCCTCTCTCTCTAACATTCTAACATTTTCAATGATTGTAAAAGTCACATAATACTTTTGACCAAAGTGGTACCTATATTGTTATACTTGACAGTAAAATTACGGATATTTTAGACATATTTCTAATGTCCTATGCCTAGTTTATAATAATATAAAAAATGACGAAAGTAACTACATAGTAACTTTTATCGCCATTTCTCTTTATCAAAAATAGTTATATATGATAAAAATATAATTTTTCTAAAACACCTGTCCATAATTTTACTGTCAAGGATAATAATGTACCAAGTAGTTAGATCAAAATATTCGGATTGAAATTGTTAGAATATGTGCGATAGATAGGGACAAAGTTTTTACATCTACATTTTTTGCCAGCTGAATACGCTACGGTAGGTAGGTAGGTACGATGTTTTTATTGTCTTCCGTAGATATAGGTACCATACATATTATTTTCAATATGCATAAGTACTTAATATTATAAGTATAGAAAAAGAAATGCACTTGCAATATTTTCTCCTTAGTACGTTGGAACTAAAATAAACAACAAAAGTTTTGCGATCTGCTGCTTTTATAATTACAACAACTCAATGACCAATGTTCGTCCGTTAACCGCTAAAGCTAAACTTATGCACAAGTCGACTCAACAAAAACTACTAATACTAACGGAGTCGGACTTCGGTGTACTAACAAGTAACAACTAATCGAATCGGAGTATCAACTACTAATCCGAATCGACAGTCGACTCAATATAGATTTTAGTGGAGCTCAGTTCAAATTAGTTACTAATTTTGGTAAATCATTCGAATGATTCGAATGATTCATAGAGTCGAATAATTCGACTGGAATCATTCGCAGTCGCGCATCGCTAATATAGCAGCGTTTTGATGTTATTCCTTGAATAGCTTGCGCTTGACGACGATCATTTAAAGATGCAAAGCACTGATGAAGTCTAGGTTGGAGCGGGCTTGCTAAGATGCCCTTTCACTATTGCCTATGATAATAAATGACTTTTGTGACAAACACAGACGCTGGAAAGGCGTTCCACACCTTAGCGGTTTGTTTCAGAAGACCTAATGTTCCCTCAAATATGGTTGAGCGAAGCAACGGCTGGGTCATGCGTCATGCTCGTAAATGGGTCCACTGGCTGGAATGGGGCTGCTTTCTGTCTGCTCGTCTTAACATGTATTGAATTGTATGTAGGTATGCTTTTGTGGAACTTCCCCTCATTGTAGAAACACTGCATACATAGTGTAGCTGTATCTATTGTATTGTAAACTTATTTTGAAAAGTGGTAGACTCATCATCGATTCAAAAGCATTTGTAAAAGTTTATTTGAATCCTTACTAATATTATAAATGCGAAAGTATGTTTGTTGGTTGGTTTGTCCTTCAATCACGCCACAACAGGGCTACGGATCGACATGATTTTTTGCATGAGTATAGTTGAGGACCTGGAGAGTGACATAGGCTACTTTTTATCCCGGAAAATCAAAGAGTTCCCAAGGGATTTTAAAAACTAAATCCACGCAGATGGAGTCGCGGGTATCAGCTAGTAAAAAATATTTCTATTATTCTATTCTACTCTTAAAGATGTTTTGTGATTTGTTTGTTATAGTAAAGTGCATGGATCCAAGAACATAGCGCTGGCGACAGTGGATCTCCTGGAGCACATCATCAGCCATTCAGAGAATACAAATGCTTTGTGAGTGTTTTTTAACTAATTAGTTTTTTTATTTTATTTTTATTATTTATGTTCATGAAAACAATCCTTAAAAATAAAAATAGAGGACGTGGACAAAGTTGAAGGTTATTAGGTACCTTAATAATTTTTTAAATCATACTTATCCTCAGAAACAGCTCCAATGATTTTCATGAAATTTAGTATGCAGGGGGTTTTGGGGCGATAAATCGATCTAGCTAGGTTTCATTTCTAGAAAAGGTCATTTTATCTGTGTTTTCAGGTAATGAAAAACCCCTTACAATATCATTAGAATATGAAGGTAAATTTCGCCATCATCTTTAAAGTATCCTAAGCATCATAAAGCATCTTCTATAGCTCGGGAAATCGGGCCAAAACCAGATATTATTTTTGAATTTTATTATTATTATTTTTATTTTTTTTTATTTTGTTTTTAATAGGTATATAATTTCCAAAAACACAATTAACTTACAAAAAAAATACCGGTCACCAGATATTATTATAAATGAGAAATATGTTTGTTTGTTGGTTTGTCCTTCTATCATGCCGCAACAGAGCTATGGATTGACCTGATTTTTTGCATGGGTATAGTTAAGGACCTGCTGGCCTAGCATGCACATCGAAGGGATATCTTGCAAAGAGGGAGAGAAATATTGTCGATGTGTACTGATTTCTCATTTACTCTTTTAAACTTGAAGTAAAAATTCGAGAAAATGACGTCGCCACTCGCCATGTTAGAGTCGGTAGAGAAAAATAGACAAAATAATTTTGTCTCTACTTTTGCCGTAATGAGACGAATCATGGTGTGCAACCGTGTTTCGATAGAGATATAGGAGAAAAGGGGTAAATAAAATTTAATGCATGCTAGGCCTGTTGGAGAGTGACATCTCTACTTTTTATACCAGAAAGTTCCCGAGGGATTTTAAAAACTAAATCCATGTGGACAAAGTTGCAAGCATCAGCTCAAATAAAATAAAGTCTAACACGTTTTTTTGCTCAATTTTTATAATAGCTGATTTTAAATCTTGTATGATTGATGATGGTAGAATTGACCGGTTTTTATTTTGTTTATAGTAACCAATATAGTTACTTTACTAATATTAATGCGAAAGTGAGTTTGTTTGTTTGTTACTTCAATTGTGCAGCATCCTATTGACAGATTAATGGGAGGACAACCTTTTTGTGAGGATCCTTTTTATCCCGAAAAACAAAAGTTTATTGTATGATCTTAATAACAGCTGGTCTTACATCTTGTACGATATTACCATATAGACTTTATATTATATTTACTACTGTAACCTCCTGACAGCTGCAAATTGCTTATAAACTGATTTTGATTGATAATTTTTTTTTTTTTAATTCATACATCCATCTGCCATCGGCTTCTGCAGCCTTTATTGATTGATCAATAAGTGCAACTTCTTGTGACTTCTTATTTTGGTGTGACCATGACAAATTGTGACAAATTGTGTCTTTTGAAATCTGATCATAGCTATATCAGATTCGCTTTCCTTTTCTATCTTTAGGTATTGCAGTAAGAAATTTTTTCGCTCCTCACTCCTTTATATGTTTTCCTCTGGTAGTAAATATATAAATATGGTTGAACGAAGCAACAGCTGGATCATGTGTCATGCTTGTGAACGGGTGTGCCCGGCGGGAATGGGGCTACTTTCTGTCTGCCCGTCTTAACATGTATTGAATTGTAGTATGCTTTTTTTGGAACTTTCCCTCATTGTGGAAATATTCTATTCAATTCCATTCTAAAAAAGATGCATGGGATAAATAGTCTTGGCATCCAGCCTGCCCACAAGATAGTATGATAAACTAATTACAATTTAATACTCGTAGCTACACAATGATATTGTAAAATGTATATTCAATTCAATTCAATTCAATTCCCAATTAGTGGCTTTTAGTTGTGCCAACTGGGCACAGATTGCTTCGCCAGTGTCGCGTTGATGGAGGAGGCACGAAGGAGATTGATCGGTGTAAGATGTTCCAAAATTTTGATCAGCTATGTAGTAAAGAGTAGTTTTTTTTAAGGGTTAGTAACACCTACAACAAAACAAATTATATAAACATGAATTAATTGTTATGTACAATATATACAAGATGTAGGAAACCATAATATACTACAATTTAATTTTATTACATTCTATATATTTACATAAAAATCTACAATAGGGACTAAACACAAACGTTAACAAATATTCAACATTTACAGGATGGGGGACATTTGAGGGGAGGACATCATAAAGAGGATGTGTGATACAGTGCCTTCATCCAAGCCACACTCACAGACAGAGCTATCCCTTATCCGGAGTTTGGCCAGAAAAACAGGTGTGCATGAATGACCAAGACGCAACCGGGAAATAGTAGAGGTGATCCAGCGTTCAGCAGACCTATATTTGAAAAACCATGGTCGAGTTGGTATGTCTGGCTGGATGGAGGCATAATATTTGCCTTTGATTGATTTTGATTTATTCCAGAGTGTATTCCAAGATCGGTTCAGATATGTTTTTGCGAGGATACATAAATCTTGTGCCGAATTTCGGAAATGATCAAGTGAGCCAGAGACAACAGCTGTTTTAGCGCAGGAATCAGCAGTCTCATTTCCAGGGATACCGGAGTGGCCGGGGATCCAAACCAACAAGATGGATAATCCTTTTTGATTACATGAGAGCAAATCTTCCCTGATCTTCAAAATAATGGGAAATCTTGACTTGCTTCGAAAAGGATTTTCTTTAATAGACATTAAACAACTAAGGGAGTTAGTCAAAATTACAGTTTGTTGGAGGTTATGGGAATGTGCAAACAGAATTGCTTCCAATAAAGCAGTGGCTTCTCCTGTAAACACTGAAGACTCAGGAGGACATTTAAACTTTAGAATTATTTTATACCTGGGAACCCAACAGGCAGCACCAACACAGCCATCAGGGGACAGCTTTGATGCATCAGTATAAATAAGGACATGATTTGACCAATTTTGATAAATATAATTTTGAAATTTGGTGTTAGTGTCTGGGGCTCCTTTAATCAGACCAATATCTGTGATGATAAGAGGGTTGTACACTAGAGCTTTATAAGGAGTAGAAAATACTGGATTAAGTGGGAAAGTTGAAATGGGATGGGGGAGACTAGTATATTTTAAAAAACTGTCTACTAAATATGAAGAAGAGTTACGGGATTGAGGAGAATTAGACAGTTGGGTTAATCTAGGCCAAAGAGGGTGGGATGATAACTGTAGCATCTTGCTGATAAACCGGTCACAAAGATATTGGCGACGGATAGTTAGAGGAGGATCAACACACTCCACCTGCAAAGCATTGGTGGGGGAAGATTTCATTGCACCCAGAATAATTCTGAGGCATCTGTATTGGATTTTATTAAGTTTTTGACTAGCAGATTTGTTGAAAGGTTCAAGAATAAATAAGCAATAATCCAAATGGCTTCTTACTAAGGCATTATATAATAGTTTTAAGGAGTACGGGTGGGCACCCCACCAGACCCCTGCTACTGCTCGAATCACATTAATACCTTTTTCACATTTTTTGATAATATGTTCGGAATGGGCAATTCCAGTAAGGCGGTAATCAAGATAAATACCCAAAAATTTTGTTTTATCTGCTAGGTGGATTAGTTGACCCTCAAATGAAAATTGAAAGGTGGGAAGGGACCTTTTCCTCGTAAAAACCACTGCCTGGCATTTCCCCACAGAGAGGGACAAACCATGGTCAGAAAGCCACTGGCCTAGGTAATACAAAGCAGAATTAATACGACAAGATATTTCCTCCACACTGCCAGAGCAGTGGTAGAGGGCAATATCATCAGCATATTAAAGGATGTTACAAAAACTGTTGACAGACAATTCGAGATCGTGGGTATATATGCTATATAGCAGAGAGCTGAGAACTGAACCTTGAGGGAGACCTTTCCAGATGAGTCTGGGGGGAAGAGAAGATGACTGGCGCTTGACCACAATAGACCTGCAGAACAGCAGGCTACATATGAGATGTATTAACCTCGGCGGGATACTCAGCTTTTGCAATTTTTGCCTGAGCACCGGAAGTAGAACATTGTCATATGCGGAAGCGATATCGAGAAAGACGCCCGCAAGGTACTCTCCTTTTGTGAAGGCTATTCGAATGTCAGTTGTCAATATGCCGAGGCTGTCAGTAGTACTCAAACCCTTCCGAAACCCAAATTGGGAGGAGGGAAGAATATTCCTGCTTTCCATTGACCATTCCAGACGGTTTTTAAGAAGATGTTCTGTTATTTTTGCTAAAGTAGATGACAAAGCTATGGTCTATAGGAATTTGAATCCAAGGGATTTTTACCAGGTTTAATGATAGGAATAACTATTTGGGATTTCCAGGAGTTAGGGACAGTACCGGTTTCAAAACATTTATTAATTATGTTGAGGAAATGAATTTTAGCTTTGTCATTTAGATTAGTCAAAAAGGAATAAGGGGCGCCATCTTCCCCTGGGGTTGAATCCTTCAAGCCATTTAGAGCAATTTGAAGCTCGGAAAAAGAAAAGGGAGCATCCATGTCATCAGACGTAGGAGCTGGCGTATAACTTGGAAATGAGTCCATATTAGGGACATAAGGTGGAGCCAATTTATCAGCAAAGTCACTAAGCCAATCCAAGGGGTTGTTGGATGTAGGATCAGTGTGGTTGAGGGACCGACGGAATTTTCTAATATTTGTCCATACAATTGTGGATGGGGATCTAGGACTAAGGGATTCACAGAATCGAGTCCAACTACTTCTTTTCTTTCTTGATACTAACCTTTTAACTTTAGCATCAAGCCTCTGATATTTAATAAAGTTCTGCTGGGACATACAATTTGCGTATGACTCTTCCGCAGAAGTTCTTTGACCAAATAAATCATTGCATTCATCATCCCACCAGGGAGAGGAAAGCAGATGATTTTTGGGTGGGTGTTTTTTAGGAATATGAGAGTCAGCCGAAGATAAGAGAAATTTTAAAAAGAGATCGTAGCAAGCTAAAACATTTCCATCACTTCCCAGACCTGGCAAGGAGTCTATCATGGAATCAACAGATCTGGCATACTCTGCCCATTTTGCTTTTTTAGGTTGGTATTTTAAAAGAGGATCATGAGAAGAAGGAAAGAAGGACCTATTGTTTAATGAAAGGATGATAGGGAAGTGATCACTGCCGTATGAGGATGGGAGGGTTTTCCAAGTAATCTGGGAGGCAAGATTAGGAGAGCAGAGGGAGAGATCCACAGCAGATTTAGGGTTCTGATTAGGGAATACCCTGCGCGTTGGAGAGCCATCATTGAGGATGCAGAGACCTACATCATCAAGCATGTCAATCAACAACGGGGCAAACCCATCACAGCCGTAACACCCCCACATGGTGTGGTGAGTGTTAAGGTCACCCAGGGCAATGATAGGACTTGGGACGGAAGATAAAATAGATTGAAGTTCAGGGAGTAGAAAGGAAGAGGGGTGGGGAATATACAAAGATACAAAAGAAATGTCTAGGGCACGGACAGCAACAGCATTAATCTGTTGACTGTGTGGAGGAAGGGGGATTTGGGAAAAGGAGATGGAGTGCCGAACAAGGACGGCACTGCCTGCATACCCATCACTCCTGTCATCCCTTAGACAGGAGAAACCAGGCACCCGGAACCGGGAACCAGGCATCAGCCATGTCTCCGAGATGGCAACAATGACAGGTTTATGCAGGTTAATGAGGGAGAATAACTCGTGTTTTTTGGGACGTAGGCTTTTACTGTTCCATTGAAGTAGGTTTGTTGGGGCCGTCTTGGAGGATCTTAAAGAGTTGGGAAATGTTTTTGGCAACGTTGGACGGTAAAGGCATATCACTACATGGAGTGATAAGACTGAGGAATAGTGTGGAAAGTTGTTCCAACATAGGTAGGGTTTCATTGGGGAGGGAATTTTTATTGAGAGCATGACCATTTGGAAGGGATGAAGAACATTCACCAGTGATGTTCTGGTGAGCTTCTTTATCATAACCCTTGCCTAGCGGGGCTCGAGGACGAGGAGACCGGATAATTGTTTGACGATAGGAAGTTTTGGATGTCGTTTGAGTTGATGAGCGGGAAGGAGTCTTAGGTGCATACGCGGGAGGAATAAACATTTCCTTTGTAATCTCGGCATAGGATCGCCGGACAGGAGGGAATTGAGATGATGCTTCCATGTAAGATATGTTGTCCTGGGACATAACTACTTTAATTGATTGCTGTCTTGAAAATTCAGGACAGGCCTTATCGGTGGCAAAATGTTTGCCTGAACAATGAAGACATGTGGCTAGTTTCTTGCCTATTTCACAAGATTCCCCTGCATGGGGTTGGGAGCACCTGAAGCATCTGGGTTGAGATCGGCAGATCATTTTGGTGTGGCCAAAACGGCAGCAGTTTAAGCATTGTATGGTAGGGAGTTTATAGGTCTCGACAGGTAGGGAAGTGTGGTAAGAGTAAACCTTAGGGGGGAGCATTTGACCCCTGAAGGTTAGGACGACGGACTGGGTAGGTACCCAAGTGGTGACATTTTCATTAATTGTTTTTCTGTTCAACCTTCGGGCTTTGAGCACCTCACCACAGCCCGGGGGAAGCTCCATAGATTCAACGAACTCGCTCATCGACCAGTCCACGGGGACTCCCTTAACCAACCCCATTCTGGTTACATTATAAGTGGGAATAAAGGCTTTATATTTACACAGGGAGAGGATGGTGTTTGCGCTCGAATTGAGGTTCATTTAAATTGTATACAAAACTTGCTAATCGGATGTTCCTCGTCCCCCGCGCGACGCCCCCCGCCGCTCGGCTAGATTGTCTACGACGGTGTTTTGATGCGTTTCGTTTAAAACTAAATCATAACGACCCCGCCGCGCGCCCGCGCCGCGCCTCGCATTCCTCAGTTTCACTTCGAACTCTCGGACGCGTCGGTCGGTTTTGGCATCGCGTGTGATATTTGGAAGAAGCAACTCAATTTGCAATCATTTTGTGAATCGTTCAGCGGCGGTCTGAAAGGACCTTTGTTTTCGTTACGTTCACGCGACGTGCGCATTTTTGGATCATTGCGCGATTGAATTGTGAGGGAACTTAGTGGGGCCGCGTCGGTCACTTGTGAATTTAACTGTGCGAGCGCCATTTCGAACACTGCGCTTTGATACGTCGTGAATTCACGTTTTTGGAGGGTATTGAGACTCATCTTTGAACTATAATTTGTTGGTGTCTCATGTTAATAACTACGCGTCATATTTGCATCGCGGTTAAGTGCGGGATTGATTGACGTTCGATTGACGCCATAATATATACAGTGCAAGTACAGTGCAGACGGTGGTCCGTGTTTTACTTTACGAGTTGGCGGAAGGCTCAGTGGAATCACGAAGCATCGACCGAGCATCTACCAGGGGCGACCGCACACTGGTCTAAACTGGGTGCCTTGGGGTAATACACACTACACACCTATCTCGCATTACACATCCACCACACCTACTGGCGCCTCGAGGTACCTGGCAAGGACCCACCGCGGAAATCTCCGGTGAGTACTAGATGTAAGATACGATTGGACTCCCTGGAGTGGAGTTAATTTCCATCGGTCATTTTGGGCCCGACCTTCCTTTGCCCGTGGAGAAAGCTACTGATGGGCCCTAGTATTCTCCAGCCTGGTCTGGGCAACGGAGGGCCGTAACAGATGGAATTAACCAAAAAGTTGTTGGCTGCAGGAGCAGTCAAAAACTCAACTGTGATTTTGTTGCGTCCGATGTTTTTAACTCCATCATGCAAGATGGAGCTAATTTTGTGTTTATGAAGAAATTGGCCGAAAGTAATTGCTCTTAACGAGGCTCCAGAAGTCGGGTTTTCGACTTCCCTAGAGACTTGGACGATGAACGGTCCTTTGTCATCAATGGCGTAACATTTAAGGCCTTCGGAAAATGAGGGATGGGATTTTCAATGGATGGGTTTGCTTGGGAGGGATCAGAAATGCTTTTTTTGGAAATGGAGGGAACTGTTCCATCGTCTGCTTGACGTTTGCGGGAAGAAGCGGCTCCCGGATCGGGAGGTTCGCTTGGAGGGTCAGTTTCCATTGTGGTTTTACCTAGTAATTAACACATATTTCCACTTACCAGCACCAAAGGAGTTAGTATTAACTTAATTATAATATAAATAACAACTTTTTACACTTAAAATCCAAAATAAAAACGCCGAAAAACACCGAAATCTCAGTAACACGTGCGTCAGCCAAAGATAACGCAGGCGAAAAAAAAAACCAAGATATTATTCAAAATGTATATTTTGAAAAGAGAACTGCTGAGTTTCTTGCCGGCTCTTCTCAGCAGAACCCGCTTTCCGATCCAGTGGTAGTCATGACGTGTCATAAGAGCCACAGGTTGGCCTACGTGAAATAAATTATTTTGAATTTGAATTTAAGTGTGGATGTTATAGAACCATCCGCGCGTTGGTCCGACTTACTTGGCCGGTTTTATTAAACTTGTAAAAAAAAAAAACAAATAAAACACATAGAGACAGTTTTGAGAGATGTCAGAGGGCAATGGAACGGATCATGGTGGGAGTGAAGAGAAGGGACAGAATCAGGAGCTTAGACATAAGGGAGAAAACCAGCTGAAGTGGAGGTGGACTGGTCTTATGCTTAGAGACGCAAGAGAAAAGTGGAGTACCATAGTAACACAGTGGTACCCACGAGACGGGAAGAGAACAAAGGGCAGACAGCAAAGACGTTGGGAGGACGAGCTGAAGCTTACAGCTGGTCCATTCTGGAGAAGGGTAGCACAGGACCGTCACCACTGGAGAGAGCTGGAGGAGGCCTTTGCCGAGAGGCACACAGCACTAAGGGACTTTTTAATTTAATTTAATTTTAAGTTACTGTAAGACTGAAATAACACTCACTCTCATCTCACTCGAATAGACCAAATGAAGTGGAGATGGGCTGGCCACATAATTAGAGACAGACAAGGCAAATGGAGTACAACAGTCTGCGACTGGTACCCCAGAGACGGCAAACGGGACAGAGGACGTCAACAAGCGAGATGGTCAGATGACCTGAGGCTCACGGCTGGGCACCATTGGAGAAGGGTAGCGCAAGACAGAAACCAATGGAAAACGCTAGAGGAGGCCTATGCCAAGAGGCACTCTGAATTACGAGATATCTTATAAACTAACTATAAAATTCCTTAACTTTGTTTATTCAGAATAAAGGGCTTATTTATTTATTTATTTAAGACTGAAATAAAGGCTATTTTTATTTTTTATTTATTAAACTTGTACCCTCATTTCCAGGGCGCTGGTGAGCACGGTGCGCGCGGCCGGGCGCCACATCGCGCAGGCGCTGCCCGCGGAGCTGTCCGCACATAATATGGTGCGGCGCGTGCTGCGCGCTGTGCGCGACGAGCAGCGGACGCACGCCAATCAGGTCCATTTTTTTTAGAGTATGGCTATGGAGTCAAGGGTCTGTTCAGCGTGGTGTTGAGACCAAGGACCCATTAATCGGGTTAAAAGGTTAACCGGTTAGACGCATAGCACCCATATTTGATTAACCCGTATAAAAGGTTAACCCGTATACTTTAAAGGTTAATCTTAAAAATATTGCTGATTAATCCAAATGAAAGAAATATAATAGGAAAACCGCAAGTCGCAACTATAGGTACTTTGTCGCTGCCACGTCGTCAAATTAAACACGGTATTGTGCACCTGGAATAACATTTAAAATTGCTTGTATAGAAATTGGAGTCATGTTGGGACGCAATCAAAAGTACATAAAAACGAGCAGCTGTTATCTCAGTCACTTTCTTGCACATGTTTTATGAACAAAAATGAACCTTACGTGTGAACCAGTTCCTATAGGCTGATTGACCCAACAATACGGGTTAACCTTTATTGTAGGGTTTTTAACCTAACCCTAAAAATTAACCAGGTTAAAATCCTTATATGGATTTACCTTTCGGTCCTTGGTTGAGACTAGTAAATATGGACTTTCATTCGCCGTAACTGGCTAAGATACTGGAGAGGTTTCAAAGTAAGATCGGAACATGTTCAATATGCCATAGTACATCAGTAACAAATATATCAATAAAGATCTACAGATGAAGATGGTAAAATTAGTTTCACAACTGATTCGCACGGCCAGGGTCTGGGATGCTCTTCCAAGATCTGTGTTTCCTAACACGTACAATCAGGGTATCTTAACAGCATCATCATTTTCCATCAGGTGTGATAGTGGTGTATGAAATAAAAGGGAATTGGAAGTTGCCAGTTTGCCAGACGAGACGCCGAAACACGTTCATTAACCATGGTAACATGGATGTCAGATATATCTTACATAGTCCGGCCATAGATTTACATGTCGGGGTGTTTTAAATTTTCAATTTACACTTGTTTCTGTATGCTCCTTGACCATTGATCTCTTCGTTGTTTTCAGAGCGATGAGAGCGCCGGTGAGTCCCTCCAGCGGCTAGTACTAGCTACACCGAACAGGCGCGCCACGCTCGGTCCCTCCGGGCAGGAGCTGCGCGAGCCCATACGAGACCACATTGCAGAGGTGAGTGTCACTGAGCGTGGAGGGCATCCCTCCAGCGGTGGTGCTGCCCACGCCACGCTTGGCAAACACGAGACCACATCGCAGAGGTGAGTGTCACTGAGCGTGGAGGGCGTCCCTCCAGCGGTGGTGCTGCCCACGCCACGCTCGGCCCACTCGAGACCACATCGCAGAGGTGAGTGTCACTGAGCGTGGAGGGCGTCCCTCCAGCGGTGGTGCTGTCCACGCCACGCTCGGCCCACCCGACCACATCGCTGAGGCGAGTGTCACTGAGCGTGGAGGGCGTTCCTCCAGCGGTGGTGCTGTCCACGCCACGCTCGGCCCACTCGAGACCACATCGCAGAGGTGAGTGTCACTGAGCGTGGAGGACGTCCCTCCAGTGGTGGTGCTGGCCACGCCACGCTCGGTCCCACGAGACCACATCGCAGCAGTGAGTGCCACTGAGCGTGGAGGGCGTCCCTCCAGCGGTGGTGCTGTCCACGCCACGCTCGGCCCACTCGAGACCACATCGCAGAGGTGAGTGTCACTGAGCGTGGAGGGCGTCCCTCCAGCGGTGGTGCTGTCCACGCCACGCTCGGCCCACTCGAGACCACATCGCAGAGGTGAGTGTCACTGAGCGTGGAGGGCGTCCCTCCAGCGGTGGTGCTGTCCACGCCACGCTCGGCCCACTCGAGACCACATCGCAGAGGTGAGTGTCACTGAGCGTGGAGGACGTCCCTCCAGTGGTGGTGCTGGCCACGCCACGCTCGGTCCCACGAGACCACATCGCAGCAGTGAGTGCCACTGAGCGTGGAGGGCGTCCCTCCAGCGGTGGTGCTGTCCACGCCACGCTCGGCCCACTCGAGACCACATCGCAGAGGTGAGTGTCACTGAGCGTGGAGGGCGTCCCTCCAGCGGTGGTGCTGGCCACGCCACGCTCGGTCCCACGAGACCACATCGCAGCAGTGAGTGCCACTGAGCGTGGAGGGCGTCCCTCCAGCGGTGGTGCTGTCCACGCCACGCTCGGCCCACTCGAGACCACATCGCAGAGGTGAGTGTCACTGAGCGTGGAGGGCGTCCCTCCAGCGGTGGTGCTGTCCACGCCACGCTCGGTCCCACGAGACCACATCGCAGCAGTGAGTGGCACTGAGCGTGGAGGGCGTCTCTCCAGCGGTGGTGCTGTCCACGCCACGCTCGGCCCACCCGACCACATCGCTGAGGCGAGTGTCACTGAGCGTGGAGGGCGTCCCTCCAGCGGTGGTGCTGTCCACGCCACGCTCGGCCCACTCGAGACCACATCGCAGAGGTGAGTGTCACTGAGCGTGGAGGGCGTCCCTCCAGCGGTGGTGCTGTCCACGCCACGCTCGGTCCCACGAGACCACATCGCAGCAGTGAGTGCCACTGAGCGTTTAGGGCGTCTCTCCAGCGGTGGTGCTGTCCACGCCACGCTCGGCCCACCCGACCACATCGCTGAGGCGAGTGTCACTGAGCGTGGAGGGCGTCCCTCCAGCGGTGGTGCTGTCCACGCCACGCTCGGCCCACTCAACCACATCGCTGAGGCGAGTGTCACTGAGCGTGGAGGGCGTCCCTCCAGCGGTGGTGCTGCCCACGCCACGCTCGGCCCACTCGAGACCACATCGCAGAGGTGAGTGTCACTGAGCGTGGAGGGCGTCCCTCCAGCGGTGGTGCTGTCCACGCCACGCTCGGCCCACCCGACCACATCGCTGAGGCGAGTGTCACTGAGCGTGGAGGGCGTCCCTCCAGCGGTGGTGCTGTCCACGCCACGCTCGGCCCACTCGAGACCACATCGCAGAGGTGAGTGTCACTGAGCGTGGAGGGCGTCCCTCCAGCGGTGGTGCTGTCCACGCCACGCTCGGTCCCACGAGGCCACATCGCAGCAGTGAGTGCCACTGAGCGTGGAGGGCGTCTCTCCAGCGGTGGTGCTGCCCACCCCACGCTTGGCTTCTCTAAACAAGAGAGAGCTGTCGCAGCAGAATCCTGCGAGTCCTGCCTTGACCTAAGAGCCACACGTTGGACTACATGTTCCCTAACGGCCGCGATCGTGTCCCCAGCTGCGCGCAGAACTGGACTCCAGCACGGCGTCGATCTGCTCGCAGGCCAAGGAGCACGTGCACGCCGACGAGCTGGTGCTCACGTACGGCGCCTCCGGCCTGGTGGAGCGCTTCCTGCGCGCCTCCGCCACCAAGCGCTTCCGCCTGTTGCTGGCCGAGGGCACCGAGGTCGCTGAGGTCGGTGTAACACGCACGCACACACACACACACACACACACACGCCCACATACACACACACATACATACACATAGACACACCCTCGCCCACACACATACACACCACACACCCTCTCCTACACACATACAACACACACACACACACACACACACACACACACACACACAGTCATGCACTCGCTCACACTCACTCACTCATACCTACTCACTATATGGGCAAATGCTTTTACATATGGACGCTTGTACCTGTGGACACAATCGATTCCATCAAAACTAACAACCGTAAAATTCTAATTTAAACGCGACCGTAAAGCCTTGTCTTAAAAGCCTCGATTGTGTCCTCAGGTACAAGCGTCCATATGTAAAGCATTTGCCCCTATCTTCCACACACATCACACACAGACACACTATCATATCACACATACACACACACACACACACACACACACACACACACACACACACACACACACACATACACACACACACACACACACTCACATAACACACACACATCACACACAACAGACTCACATCACACACGCATTCACACTTACATCACACACACACTCACATCACACACAAACATTTTTGTTACACTGACTGTAAGCACTGTATAAACCACAGTGAAGAGACAGTCCTCCAGTTTCTTTATACTACCATAGTGCGGTTGACAGCCGACACCTATTTTGTACCTTAATGTCGCAATCATAACGTTCTCCTGTTTAGCTCATTCATTCATTTTCATTTCACTTTCACCTTTCCGTTTCACTTTCACTTTGTATTCACTATAAAATACTAAACAGTAGTTTATTTCGTGTTGCCAGAGTCACGCGATGGCGGCCCGTTTGGCCACAGCAGGTGTGTCGGTGACCGTTGTTAGCAGCGCGGCCGTGGGAGCGCTTATGCCGAGAGTGAACAAGGTTTGTTTCATCATCATCATCATCATCATCACCATCATCAGCAACCCATCAACGTCTCACTACTGAGCGTATATCTCTCAGAGAAGGGTTATAGACCATAGTCCACCACGCTGGCCCAATGCGAGTTAGCGGACTTCATACACCTTTGAGAATATTGAGTCGACAGTAATGTTTAACCTGTAACGTATTGTAAATTTTTTTTTTAAAGAGCAACCGCCGAGTTTTTTGCTGGTTCTTCTCGGCAGGAAGGGCATTCTGAACCAGTGGTAGAGCCAGAAGAGTCAAAAGCACTTGTAAAAAGTTTATTTGAATAAAAAATATATCTATTCTATTCTATTCTAACATAATGGAGAACTCTTAGGTGTGCAGGTTTCCTCACGATGTTTTCCTTCACCGTTGAAGCTTGTGATATTTACTTGCTCAGTCGCACATAACTCTGAAAAGTCAGAGCTGACCCTGCGACCCCCTGAATAGGAGACCACAGTCCTAACCATTAAGCTATCACTGTTCGAAGCAATCGTCATCATCATCATCATCATCATTAGCAACCCATCAACGGCTCACTACTGAGTGCAAGTCTCTCAGAGAAGGGTTATAAGCCATAGTCCACCACGCTGGCCCAATGCGAGTTGGTGGACTTCACACAGCTTCGAGAACATTATGAAGAAGTGTCATATGTGCAGGATTCCTCACGATGTTTTCCTTCACCGTTGAAGCTAGTGATATTTAATTGCTTAAACGCACTTGACTCCGAAAAATCAGAGGTGCGTACTCGGGATCGAACCTGCGACCCCCCGAATTGGAGACCACAGTCCTAACCACTAAGCTATCACTGTTCGCAATAAAGAGATACAATGCTTGCGGGTGCAGGTGGTGGTCGGAGCCCTAGGAGCCCTGGCGGGGGGCGCAGCGCTGGCGCCCGCGGGTCTCCTCGCAGTCACCACGGCCGCAGCGCACCGCGCCGTCTCTGTAAGTAAAAATAAAATAAAAATGCGCGAGTGTCGTGGAACACTCGGTTGGAACGAAATTCCTTTTAATAATCTCGAACGATTTTAGATTGCAAGATAGCCTTTAAACTCTTAACCCAAACTACTTATCTTACTAATCCTTACTTATCCTTACTATTATAAATGGGAAAGTGAGTTTGTTTGTATGTTTGTTCCGCTTTCACGCCGTAACTACTGAACCGATTTTGCTGAAATTTGGCACAGACATAGATTATAGTCAGGAATAGCACATAGGCTACTTTTTATCCCGGAAAAGCAAACAGTTCCTGCGGGATAGCATCGCTATTTTTTACGCATTTGTCCTTCAAAATACGCCCAATGGAGTTTTAGATTGACGTGATTTTTTTGCACAGGTAAAGTTAAGGGCCTGAAAAATGACAAAAGCTACTTTTTATCCCGGGAAAACAAACGGTTCCTGCGGGATATTAGTATACTACTTTTCACATATTTATCCTTCAATTATACACCAACGGAGTTACAGATTGACGTGGGTTTTTGGATATGCATAGTTGATGACTTGAAAAGTGACAAAGGCTACTTTTTATCCCGAGAAAACAAACAGTTCCCGCGGGATATTTGTGTGCTACTTTTCATATATTTATCATTCAATTATGTGCCAAGGGAGTTACAGATTGACGTGATTTTTTGGATAGGCATAGTTGAGGGCCGGAAAAGTAACAACAGCTACTTTTTATCCCGGGAAAACAAACAGTTCTCGCGGGATATTCGAAATGCTACTTTTCACGTATTTATTCTTAAATTATGCGCCAACGGAGTTACAGATTGACGTGGTTTATTGGATAGGCATAGTTGAGGACTTTAAAAGTGACAAAGGCTACTTTTAATCCCGGGAAACAAACAATTCCCGCGGGATATTTGTATGCTACTTTTCATATATTTATCATTCAATTATGTGCCAAGGGAGTTACAGATTGACGTGATTTTTTGGATAGGCATAGTTAAGGGCTGGAAAAGTAACAACAGCTACTTTTTATCCCGGGAAAACAAACAGTTCCCGCGGGATATTCGAAATGCTACTTTTCACGTATTTATTCTTAAATTATGCGCCAATATGCATGCATGCATACATGTATGTATGTATGTATGTATGTACGTATGCATGTTTGTATGTATGTATGCATGCATGTATGTATGTATGTGTGTGTCCTCCTGTTACTAACTTTAACTACATTAACTATATCCTATGCTACTTATCCCACTAATATTATTAATGTGAAAGTTTGTGAGGATGGATTGGATTGGATGGATAGATGTACTTAGCATACGGATGGATGGACGGGATGTATGGATGCATGGGATGGGATAGGGATTTAAAAAACTAAATCCACGCGGACGAAGTCGCGGGTATCAGCTAGTATTATAAATGCGAAAATGTGTTTGTTTGTTGGTTTGTCCTTCAATCACGCCACAACAGAGCAACGGATCGACTTGATTTTTTGCATGGGTATAGTTGAGGATCTGGAGAGTCCGCTTTAGCAGGCCGCGGTTTACAAAAAGTGATTTTTGGTATCACTGGTATCTTATGTTGTGTTATGTAGTGTACATTTTTACGGCTTTTTAACCTCCAACAAAAAAGAGGGGTGTTATAAGTTTGAAGTGTGTATCTGTATGTCCGTCTGTTCCCTCGTGGCTCCTTAATGTGCCTTAATGGCTGTGTTCAGTCACGATCTTCATTCGTGGAGCCGAATCACAAGTCGAATGAAGATCGTCTTATTTAAAATCTATTGGTCATAATATTATGAAAAAAAAAATGTAGTTATAGTTGACTCTGCAAATGTATAAACTTCCAGCGTTCTCTGTTATGCATACATTTATTTCGATAAAATTAAGTACAATTGTTTTTCATATTTTACTACAACAAATGGCTGTTTTAGATTTTATTTATTGCGACTGTTATAATTTTAATTTTCCCATTATAATTTCTGTTGTTATGTTGAAGCAGTAATAGCCTAGTGGTTAGGACTGTGGTCTCCTATTCGGGGGGGTCGCAGGTTCGAGCCCGGGTACGCACCTCTGACTTTACGGAGTCAAGTGCGTTTAAGCAATTAAATATCACTTGCTTCAACGGTGAAGGAAAACATCGTGAGGAAACCTGCACACCTGAGAGTTCTCCATAATGTTCTCAAAGGTGTGTGAAGTTCGCCAATTCGCATTGGGCCAGCGTGGTGGACTGTGGCCTATTATCCTTCTCTGAGAGATCTGCGCTCTTTAGTGAGATGTGGATGGGTTGCTGTTGATGATGAATCGTCTTAACATGAATTGAATTGTAGATTTTTTTTTTGGAACTTTGCCTCATTGTGGAAATATTATATTTTATTCTAACAAAGTTGCATAGGTTAAATCGGCTTGGCATCCAGCTGCCCACGAGATAGTATAAAAAACTTATATATACTTTATATAGTGAAACGCCGGTTGCTGATGATGAAGATGAAGGTGGTGATGATGAAACAAACCTTGTTCACTCTCGGAATAAGCGCTCCCACGGCCGCGCTGCTAACAACCCTGCGCTCAGTGGTGAACCGTTGATGGGTTGATGATGATGATGAATGATACGTGTATGACGACCCCCCTAGCGCAGTGGTGAGCGCTGTGGTCTTATAACTGGGAGGTCTCGGGTTCGATTCCCGGCGGGGTCTACTTGGGAATTTATAATTTCTGAATTCTCTGGTCTGGTCTGGTGGGAGGCTTTGGCCGTGGCTAGTTACCACCCTACCGTCAAAAACGTGCCGCCAAGCGATTTAGCGTTCCGGCATGATGGCGTGTAGAAACCGAATATGGGTTGAATGTTCACTGCCATAGCCCTTACAAGTTAGCCCGCTACCATCTTAGACTGCATCGTCACTTACCATCAGGTGAGATCGCAGTCAAGGACTATGTTGTCAACAAATAATAAAAAAAAATGTATGTATGTTCGCAGGTGATCGTTCTGTCTCCCTTGTACAAGCTGTCTCCCTTGCACGCGTGCGAACGTCACCACTTCAACACCCTCGCGCCTGCGCACAAAGCACTGCCTTACATGTGAGTATACAGTATGTACACTAATGCGGGTTGTTACGTTCCCTCAAATATGGTTGAGCGAAGCAACGGGTGCGTCATGCTCGTGAACGGGTGCCGCTGGTGGAAATGGGGCTGCTTTCTGTCTGCTCATCTTAACATGTACTGGATTGTAAGTAGGTATGCTTTTGTGCAATTTCCCCTCATTGTGGAAACACTGCGTACATAGCATAGTACCTATTGTAAACTTGTTTTGAAAAGAGAAACCGCCGAGTTTCTTGCTGTTTCTTCTCGGTAGGAAGGACATTCCGAACCAGTGGTAGACTCATCGACGATTGAAAAGCACTCGTAAAAAAGTTTATTTTAATAAAAAATATTTCTAAAAAAATGCCCGTTTTCAGCAACCATACCTAAATCATACTGGGTATGGATATGTATATATGTTTTTATGTATTTATGTTTGTCCACGCATTTCTCCGAAACTATTAATCAGATTGTGATCAGTCTTTTTTTGGAACGAAATTCCTTTTCGGACTGTTTTGCGGATCCGTGTTGCCTTCGTTTATTACACACATTCCATCATAGCTTTGGTGGCGTAGCGAACGAACGAGTGATAACGAGGGAGTGAAACTATCGGTTCAGAGGCTCGAATTCAGATCATGACGTCTTTGTTCTTTTTTTAATTTTTGGAACGAAGTTTTATAGAAGATAAATCCCGAACAAAATATTTGCGGCAAAATTTACTAAAGCCATCTATTGTGGGCAGCGTGAACTTGCTTGAACTTGCTTTGATGTCTGGTTATTTTTTAAGAGATGGTTCTAACATGTGGCGAGAGATGGCGTTGATTCTGAACTTCGTTGCAACCGAGACACGACACACGCATTTTTTATTGCTAACACTTACTTCAACTAAGGGTACAGTAAAAGTTTCATCAAAATCGGTTCAGTAGTTTTCAAGACACTTTCCCCTTTTATGCTTTTTTCGGTATATTGAAGTCGATTTAATTTATTCTAAATTGTAGCTTGTTTATTGTGACGAAACTGAAGTCTGTGCAAAATGGCCGCTATGGCTAAATAAGGTGGGGGAGGGGAGGGGGGAATTATTCTAAATATGTGACGACACTGACGTCACGCGTGTGTCGCCTCGCCAGGAGCCTGGAGAGCGCCGCAGCGCACGTGGTGTGCCCGCAGTACGACCTGGTGCCGCCCGACCACATCACGCTCTTCATCACCAACCTGTGAGTCTCTTTACATTACTGTGTGACGACACTGACGTCACGCGTGTGTCGCCTCGCCAGGAGCCTGGAGAGCGCCGCAGCGCACGTGGTGTGCCCGCAGTACGACCTGGTGCCGCCCGACCACATCACGCTCTTCATCACTAACCTGTGAGTCTCTTTACATTACTGTGTGACGACACTGACGTCACGCGTGTGTCGCCTCGCCAGGAGCCTGGAGAGCGCCGCAGCGCACGTGGTGTGCCCGCAGTACGACCTGGTGCCGCCCGACCACATCACGCTCTTCATCACCAACCTGTGAGTCTCTTTACATTACTGTGTGACGACACTGACGTCACGCGTGTGTCGCCTCGCCAGGAGCCTGGAGAGCGCCGCAGCGCACGTGGTGTGCCCGCAGTACGATCTGGTGCCGCCCGACCACATCACGTTATTCATCACCAACCTGTGAGTCTTTACATTAATGTGTGACGACACTGACGTCACGCGTGCGTCGCCTCGCCAGGAGCCTGGAGAGCGCCGCAGCGCACGTGGTGTGCCCGCATTACGACCTGGTGCCTCCCGACCACATCACGCTCTTCATCACCAACCTGTGAGTCTCTTTACATTAATGTGTGACGACACTGACGTCACGCGTGCGTCGCCTCGCCAGGAGCCTGGAGAGCGCCGCAGCGCACGTGGTGTGCCCGCAGTACGACCTGGTGCCGCCCGACCACATCACGCTCTTCATCACCAACCTGTGAGTCTCTTTACATTAATGTGTGACGACACTGACGTCACGCGTGCGTCGCCTCGCCAGGAGCCTGGAGACCGCCGCAGCGCACGTGGTGTGCCCGCAGTACGACCTGGTGCCGCCCGACCACATCACGCTCTTCATCACCAACCTGTGAGTCTCTTTACATTACTGTGTGACGACACTGACGTCACGCGTGTGTCGCCTCGCCAGGAGCCTGGAGAGCGCCGCAGCGCACGTGGTGTGCCCGCAGTACGACCTGGTGCCGCCCGACCACATCACGCTCTTCATCACCAACCTGTGAGTCTCTTTACATTACTGTGTGACGACACTGACGTCACGCGTGTGTCGCCTCGCCAGGAGCCTGGAGAGCGCCGCAGCGCACGTGGTGTGCCCGCAGTACGATCTGGTGCCGCCCGACCACATCACGTTATTCATCACCAACCTGTGAGTCTTTACATTAATGTGTGACGACACTGACGTCACGCGTGCGTCGCCTCGCCAGGAGCCTGGAGAGCGCCGCAGCGCACGTGGTGTGCCCGCATTACGACCTGGTGCCTCCCGACCACATCACGCTCTTCATCACCAACCTGTGAGTCTCTTTACATTAATGTGTGACGACACTGACGTCACGCGTGCGTCGCCTCGCCAGGAGCCTGGAGAGCGCCGCAGCGCACGTGGTGTGCCCGCAGTACGACCTGGTGCCGCCCGACCACATCACGCTCTTCATCACCAACCTGTGAGTCTCTTTACATTAATGTGTGACGACACTGACGTCACGCGTGCGTCGCCTCGCCAGGAGCCTGGAGACCGCCGCAGCGCACGTGGTGTGCCCGCAGTACGACCTGGTGCCGCCCGACCACATCACGCTCTTCATCGCCAACCTGTGAGTCTCTTTACATTAATGTGTGACGACACTGACGTCACGCGTGCGTCGCCTTGCCAGGAGCCTGGAGAGCGCCGCAGCGCACGTGGTGTGCCCGCAGTACGTACCTGGTGCCGCCCGACCACATCACGCTCTTTATCACCAACCTGTGAGTCTCTTTACATTACTGTGTGACGACACTGACGTCACGCGTGTGTCGCCTCGCCAGGAACCTGGAGAGCGCCGCAGCGCACGTGGTGTGCCCGCAGTACGACCTGGTGCCGCCCGACCACATCACGCTCTTCATCACCAACCCGTGAGTCTCTTTACATTACTGTGTGACGACACTGACGTCACGCGTGTGTCGCCTCGCCAGGAGCCTGGAGAGCGCCGCAGCGCACGTGGTGTGCCCGCAGTACGACCTGGTGCCGCCCGACCACATCACGCTCTTCATCACCAACCTGTGAGTCTCTTTACATTACTGTGTGACGACACTGACGTCACGCGTGTGTCGCCTCGCCAGGAGCCTGGAGAGCGCCGCAGCGCACGTGGTGTGCCCGCAGTACGACCTGGTGCCGCCCGACCACATCACGCTCTTCATCACCAACCTGTGAGTCTCTTTACATTACTGTGTGACGACACTGACGTCACGCGTGTGTCGCCTCGCCAGGAGCCTGGAGAGCGCCGCAGCGCACGTGGTGTGCCCGCAGTACGACCTGGTGCCGCCCGACCACATCACGCTCTTCATCACCAACCTGTGAGTGTGAACATTTGTTGGCGACACTCCGTATAGCTCAGCTATTGTCTATGGTCATGACGTTAGCTCCCCATAGTGGGGTAAAAGATGGCGACGTAGCATAGCCATCAATTTTTTTTTACACGACTACGGCAAAGCTAAAAGGAATGGTTACGATTTTAGCAGTCGTAACCTTTAGCGGATTTTAATGAATGATGTGCCAATCGATTCGTTATTACGGTCCGGGTGACATAGGCTGTATTTCAGACGAACAAAATCAATATGGCGAATGGTACATCTAAAAAAAGTGGGGGTCTCTGAAAAAATGGTCACACCCATCCCCACAAATGACTTTCGGACTTTCTTGAGTGACTTTCTTCTTATAAATAGGTAATTCTAGGATTAATTATAAATAATTAAAATAAACTAGATTGTAATTTTTATTTTTAAGTTAGTTAAAGTTTAGTTTATCTTAAAACTTTTGAACCACCAAAAATGAGGAGGTTCTTAATTCTTCGGAATTATATATGTTCACCGATTACTCGAAGACGCCTGAACCGATTTGGAAAATTCTTTTTTTGTTTCAAATGGTATACTTCCCAGGTGATCCCATTGAAATTTTATCGAAATCGGTCGAGCAGTTTTTAAAATATAAGCAATAAATTATGTACTTTTTAGCGGGCGCGGGTGTTTGAAGTCGGTTTTTTAAAAATAATCTTTATTTTAACTTATGTGTATTATTTTTATGCGATAAATAAAAGGCTTATTATACAGGCTTATTTTTTATTTGTTTATTTATTTTTCGTATTTGTTACAGAGGAGGCAGTTCGCCGTCATACATATACCGTCTTCTGTCAGAACTCTATGATCCAATCGACTACCAGCTATAGTACTACTATTGTGAAGCTCAACGCACATCGCGGACCAGCAGCATGCGCAACGCAATTTGAACTTAATTCTAAAATTTTCTGTACAAACGACCATCAGCTGTTCGAACTATGTGCCCCGCCCATTTCCACTTCAGTTTGGCGACTCGCTGAGCTATGTCGATGATTTTGGTTCTCCTACGGATCTCCTTGTTTTGATATCGCAGGGACATGGGCGAGGCACATAGTTCGAAGAGCTGATTGTCGTTGGGGTCTCAAGGTGCTAGAGTGGCGACACCGCACCGTGAAGCGCAGTGTTGGCAGACCCGCAACAGCAGTGGACGTCTATCGGTTGATAAGAAGAAGACGAAGAAGGTTATGGACGAACTTAAATTAAATAAATATCTAAATTTATAAATCGTTTTTTTTTTACCACAAAGCTGGATTCATAATCATCATTAGCAACCCATCAACGGCTCACTTCTGAGCACAGGTCTCCTCTCAGAGAAGGGTTATAGGCCATAGTCCACCACGCTGGCCCACTGCGAATTGGCGGACTTCACACACCTTCGAGAACATTATTTAGAACTCTCAGGTGTGCAGGTTTCCTCACGATGTTTTCCTTCACCGTTGAAGAATCTGATATTAACGCACAAGTCTTGAAAGTCAGAGGTGCGTGCCCGGGCAGTCATAACCACTCTGCTTTCACTGCAAGTGGAGGCGTCAAGTATAGGTGTAACCAACGTATGTAAGTTTAATCAACCCATACCCTCAATGTCACCTTTTGTTCGATACCGATCTATGAACTTTATTTTCTTGACGTATTACATTACGTATTTGCGTTAGTCATATCCACCAATGAGTCATGACGTCATATAGCCTATGACCTTCTATTATAAATTGGACCGTAAAGAAAAGGGGTCGGTTAGAAAATCTTCAAAAGTACCTGTGACCTAGCTTAATGAAGTAACTTAGACTAAATTAATAAAGAATATTTTAATGTGCTTAAATGAAAAAAAAAAAAAAATCAAGCTTTTTATTTTTAACTAGCTGATGCCCGCGACTTCGTCCGCGTGGATTTAGTTTTTAAAATCCCTCGGGAACACTTTGATTTTCCGGGATAAAAGTAGCCTATGTCACTCTCCAGGTCCTCAATTATACCCATGCAAAAAATCACGTAGATTCGTGGCTCTGTTGCGGCGTGATTGAAGGACAAACCAACAAACAAACACACTTTCGCATTTATAATATTAGTAAGTATGATTAGAATATTAAATTACATGGGAAAACACTGTAATATTACGTCCATACGATGTATTACATCCATACCTACTATGTGGTATGTAGGTATAATGATCGTTTGTCAAAATCTGACGCCTTTGGAGTAGTTTGACTTTGACAAAATAGTATCCACGATGGCTATATACGATAAATTACGCATGCCAGCTTAAGATGAGCCGTTCATTCAAAGTATCCTGTAGATTCCGGGGTTCAAGTTATTTGGACCTATACTGAAGATTGTGATGTCTATAATTTCTGAACTACGAAATTGATGACCTTGAAATAATTACAGGACAATCTCTAAAGAACCTGCTTTCTAACAAAAAAAGAATGGATTAAATCGGAATACGCCTTAATGAATTACAGCGAAATACACATTTTGACTTTCATCCCCTCTCCCAAGGGAACCGTGCTGAATTTCGGGATAAAAAGTATCCTATATTATACCTCGTAGTATTGACTTAAATCGTGCCAAGTTTCATTTAAATCCGTCCAGTAGTTTCGGCGTGATGCGCGGCCAAGATACAGACAGACAGACAGAAAAAAAATTAAAAAAAAAATTGTTTTGGCTTCAGTATCGATTAAAGAGTGCCCTCAAACAAAAATTTTCAAAATATCTTCAATTTACAGAATTGGACCTGTTACAGTTTTATTATATTATAGATATTTTTTTCATTTTGAAGATTTTCTAACCGACCCTTTTTCCTTGCGGTCCAGTTTATTTACTACTGTAAGTTACTCTAAACTACTGGAAGCATTTGGCTGAAATTTGGAAGGGAGATAGCTCACCCAGGATTAACACATAGGCTACAATTTATCCCGGAAAAACTAAGAGTTCCCGCGGGAATCAAAAACCCTTAAACCACGCAGACGAAGTCGCGGGCATCGTCTTCGTATTAGTATAAATGCGAATGTTTGTGAGGATGGATGTATGTTTGTTACTCTTTCATTACTCATACACGGAAAGTAGGTCTGAAGTTGCCTGAGAAGCGGGTTGAAAGTAATACTTTTCAGCCCTAGGGAGAATCGGCTTCAACTGACAGCTGTCAAATAATTAAAAAAAACTAGTTGTCACATTTTTATTGGAGTTCAAATGAAACACGACATACCCGAGTGCATCCATAGACAAGAAGAAAGATAGACTTTATTCATAAAGTAAAGACAACTGATTCATAGACATTCATAGACAATCATAGACAATACTTGACTATTAAAAAGCTAAATGCATAGCCCGCCGGCTAGGCCAAAGAAAAAAAAAAGGCGGGAAAGTGGCAAGCGGCAATCCGATCTTCATTTGTTTTTCGAGTTGTAGAGTTTTGTTTAGGCTTCTGTTTAACAGTGATTTTTATTGACACAATGAGTTCATCTGATTCAGATATGGATTTAACGCCTGATTTTGTGAGAGAAGAGGCTCAAGCAGTTAGTGGAAAACCTTTTACCACCTAAATCAAAACAAAGATACCTAAAATCATACGACGATTTTATGAAATGGCGCGCTGAGAAAAAAGTGAAATCGTTATCAGAAAACGTTTTGCTAATATATTTCAACGAATTATCAAAGACTTATAAACCTTCAACATTATGGAGCGTGTATTCTATGTTAAAGACAACATTAAGTACTAAACACAACGTCCATTTAAAGGATTTTGAGAGACTCACATCATTTCTCAAAAGACAGTCTGATGGGTTTAAATCGAAAAAATCCAAAGTTTTCACTTCTCAAGAGGTAGAAACCTTCTTAAACAAAGCGCCTGATGAAATATACCTAGTAATGAAGGTAAGTTAATCTTTTTATTGTTTACGCACATAAGTAATTTGTATCAAATTGTAACTTTCTATACATATTTTATTTATCTCGTCTCAACCCCTTTTTATGTCCCACTGCTGGGCACGGGTCGACTCCTCTCAGAATGAGAGGGATTTGGCCATAGCCCACCACGCTGGCCAAGTGCGGGTTGGTGGGCTTCGCACACCCTTAAGAACACTTATGTGAACTCTCAGGCATGCAGGTTTCCTCACGATGTTTTCCTTCACCGCTAAGCAAGTAATATTTGAGTTTTCGAAAACGCACATAACTTCGAAAAGTCCGAGGTGCGTGCCCGGGATTCGAACCCGTGACCTCCTGATGAGAGGCAGAGGACTGAACCACTAGGCTATCACTGCTCTCATATATTTATACATCTATTAGAGAAATATTTTTTTTTGCAGGTAGTGTTAATATTGGCAATAAGTGGCGCTTGCAGAAGTATCGAGCTAGTAAATATGAAGGTTGATGACATTGAAAAACAAGGTGATATAATATTGGTGAATTTACGTGGCACTAAAACCAAAGTTGACCGAACCTTCGTCATTAAAAAAGAATTTGTAAATATAATAGAAAAATACCAAAAGTTACGACCAAGTGGTATAGAAACGAACCGTTTTTTCATAAACTATCATAAAGGGAAGTGTCTTCGGCAATTGGCAAAAACAAGATGTCGAGTATTCCTAAAGAGATAGCCACATATTATATTCGGGTCACTGTTTTCGCAGAACATCGGCAACTTTGCTAGCCGATTCTGGTGCCGATTTAACTGTCATTAAAAGACATGGAGGTTGGAAGTCGAGTAAAGTAGCTGAAGGCTACATAGAAGAGTCAGTGGAAAATAAAACTAAGATATCACACATAGTAACAAAAATGATAAATCTGCACTCCACTGATACCCCACAGCCGAGCACTTCAAAAGATTATCAGGTGGAATCCAACAATATAACTGTAACAGCTGAAGAAAAGACACCAATACCAATGTCGCCAACATTCACCCAAGAATCCCTGGATACTGTAGAAACTCAATTTTCCCAGAAAATATCAAATATCAATATACCCGGCAAAAACCTTTCACTAACTATTACTAATTGTTCTAATTTTAACATAAACTTTAAATAAATATCTCACCAAAGTTGTTGATTTATGTAAAATAAAGTTCACTCAATTTTCTTTAGCTAATTTCTATTTTTATTTTGACTTTCCTTATATTCGTAATGAAAAGCACAGTGTTTACCTCGGGATAAAGACTTATTTAGTCCCTCGAAATATAGGCCCCCTCGCTACGCTCGGGCGCCAAACCCCGTCTCGGGACTATATAAGTTACTTTCATCCCTAAGGTAACAATGTACTATTTCACGCCACAACCAATGAACCGATTTGCCTGAAAACTGGAATGGAGATAGCTCATACCCAGGATTAACACATAGGTAATAGGCTACATTTTATCCCGGAAAATTAAGGAGTTCCAGCGGGAATTAAAAACCTTAATCCGCGCTAAGTCGCGGGCATCATCTAGATTCTAGTACATCATAATGACCGAAGTTGTCCACGCGGAATAGGTTTTTAAAATCCCATATTGGTAACTATGAATCCACGGAATAAAAATTTGCTACCTACTTAGCCTTTATCAGACAAGTCTTCGAGATGCAAGCTGTGCCTCATCAGGATTGGTTCATTGTTTAGGCTCAGAGAAGTATATACCTGTTGCTAAACAAAACTCACGTAAATCTAGATTAATATATTACTGACTAGCGACCCGCCCCGGCTTCGCACGGGTAGTAAAAAAAATATAAAGAAGAAATTCGGAATAAGATCTGTCACAGTTTTGAATTGCGCTGGCTGAGGTAGAGAGGGGAGCTGGCATGGTAAGGTTGCAAATCGTGCGCGGCCGCGGTCGCAGTGGCTTGCCGCACCCCGCACTCGCACAACGGTGTGCGGGGTGCGGGAGGCATATTGTATGTGAAAATAACGCTCCGTATAATAAGTAGGTATACTTTTTTGTTGCTTACTTGAATAAATATTGCATTGTTGTGTTTTCAATTCACAATTAGGTACCAAGAAAGTTTTATCGCCCGTAGCGTATAATAGCGCCTGCGTCCGTACGTCGCGAATGCCATGCCATACTAACAACTAGTGCTCGGACATCAGTGCAACTCAGTTGAACATGGTAAGTGTCGTAACCGCGTATCTAGTAGATACCTACTACATTTATATCGGTGACTAGTGGTACAGCATTAGAGAGGGTATTTCAATTTCAATATCTTGATTCTTGGTCATAATATAGACTCCTGGAGTGGCGACCCCGCACCGGGAAGCGCAGTGTTGGCAGACTCCCCCACCAGGTGGACCGACAGCAAATGAGTCGCAGGGAGCCGCTGGATTCAGGCGGCTCCGCTAGGAGTAATAGTGTTCTGTGCAGGCGGCGCAAGACCGAAACCTGTGGAAGTCCATGCAATTAGAGACCTTGGTCCAGCAGTGGACGTCTATCGCTTGATAAAGAAGTTGGCATTCCTTTACAGTGTAAAGGATTATCATAATGTGCATGAAATGGTTGAGGTATTAACTAACGTATTTAAGTTGACAGACAGACAGACAGACGCGGCGGGGGACTTTGTTTTATGATATGTAGTGAAGTGATAATGTATTCCGCAGAATACTTATTAGTACAAGTATTATCTACTATGTTCCCTCAAATATGGTTGAGCGAAGCAATGGCTGGGTCATGCGTCATGCTCGTGAACGGGTGCCACCGGCGGGAATGGGGCTACTTTATGTCTGCCCATCTTAAGATAGAAGTTAGTCTGTATGCATTTTTGGAACTTCCCTCATTGTGGAAACACTACATATATATAGCATAGTATTTACTGTACCTATTGTAAATTTGTTTTGAAAAGAGCAACCGCCGAATTTCTTGCTGGTTCTTCTCGGCAGGATGGGCATTCCGAACCAGTGGTAGAGTCAGACGATTCAAAAGCACTTCCTTGTAAAAAGTTTATTTGAATAAAAAATATTTCTATTCTAATTCTATTCTATTCTATGAAATGAATCCACCAGGCTATACCCTTCGAAGAGTTGACCCCGGTGATGAGTTGACTGAAGAATAAAATTTAAAAAAAAAATTAAAAAGTGACGAATTGAGAACCTCCGCCTAGCTCCGCCTATAATTATCCTTGTTCATAGTCTAAGCTTTTTTTCGTCGGTTGTGAATGTGATGGGTAAGAATACACGGACTAGGTAATTAGTTAACAATGATTGTATTGCTAATGCCTAACCATTTGCTAACGAGCTCTCGAGTTTGTTGCAAAATAGATCGCAGCTAGTGAAAGTGTCACCCGCAGTTGTGTCATCGCGAAAATAACTCGCAGCCATGCTTCTCGCGTAGCGTTGCGGTGAAACGAGAAAGTGTGACTTTTTGTGTAATGTCCAACATAGTCAAATCGTCATCAAAATTCGGTTATTACCCGTTCGATTCAAGTTGGCTGTCGACGACCGTTACAGAGTGATGTCGGGTTGTACCGTTGACATAAAATTATTGTATTTTTTACCGACTCCAAAAAAGGAGGAGGTTCTCAATTCGTCGGAATCTTTTTTTTATGTATGTTCACCGATTACTCATAACGTCTGAACCGATTCGGAAAATTCTTTTTTTGTTTGAAACTTTAAAAGTCAAGTCGGTTTTTTAAAAATATTTTTTTATATTTAATTATTTACTGCTACCACGACTGTGACGGAAGTTCTAGTCTATTAAAATATACTCTGTGTTTTCTGGCAATGCTTTTCATGGCAATGACGTCTTGAATGTCGAAGGGCGTGATTTTTTTAAGTGGGTCTGACGTGAGTTGCAGAGCGGGGAAGCACGACGGGAGGCAGCGGCAAACTTGAATCGGACGCGTAGTGTTTACGTACTTCATGTTAGGCTATCCTGTGGCTCTTAAGAGCACAGAACATAATAGCCCAGTCGACAGGTAGGAGAAAAGGGGGTTTGGTGGAAAAAGGTCAGAAGTTAAAAAAAGTACAAAAAAGTATAGAAATTCTTTTGCCGTAGGATGTAAAGAAAAGAAGTTATTGAGGAAAAACCGGAGGAAGGTCGAAAATTTTGCAGTCACCCCCCCCCCCCCCCCCCCCTTTAGCACAACCATCCCTAAACAACATCCCAAAGTTTCATTAACTTCTGACCTTTTTCCATCTGAAACTACCTGTCGACTGAACTATAATGAGAGCTTAAGAATTACTAGCCGCTACTACTGTTGCTCGCGATTTTGTCTGCATCGATTTAGTTTTTTAAAATCCGACACGAACTCTGATTTTCTGGCATGAAAAGTACCTAGCCTATTATCACTCTCAGTCCTCAACTATATCGATCTGTTGCTGCGTGACTGAAGAACAAACAAACAAACCCACTTTCGCATTTATAATGGGATGATAAGTCAAGACTAAACCAGTGGTTCAGAAAGCAGACTCTGTTGAGAAGAGCCGGCTAGAAACTAAGCAATTGCTCTTTTCAGAACAAAATGTTAGAATATCAAGTAGCAGTTATTACAGTGTGATAAGTTATAGATATTGTGGGCAGCTGGATGCAAAGCCGCTTGGTCCCATGACTCCCATGTATCTTTGTCACTAAGAAATACGCTAACTGTGTAACCCCGACTTAATATTGAAATCATCAGCATTAACGGTCCCTTACTGAGCGCGGACCTCTTCTCAGAGAAGGGTTTTAGTTAGTCCATTAATGGCGAATTTCACCCACGTCGAGTTACGTTTTACCGAGGAGTAAATTGGGCGTTCTGACAGTTTTTGCATTGAAAATACTGTCAAAATATAAAATTTATGGATAAGACTTGTTTTACGTTGTGAAATCGGACCTAAATCTATTTAATTGCATATACGCACATAACTCGGAAAAATCTGAGGTAGTTAAAGCCTGGGATAAGAGCCCGCAATCGTAACCACCAGGCTATCTCAGCTCTATAAAGATTGTGGCACCATTTTAACTCTAGAAAACAACAATTGAAAAAATCATTACCAAGCTCAGAATTTTGGATTTGGTCTCGATGAAAATTACTTTTTAAAATTTTGGTATTTGTTTTCAACATTGTATTCAGTTTACTCATTTGTGTCCATGACAATTTTTATTATTCACAGAAAATAATCGGATCGCTTATTTTTACATTTAACCTGCAACATGAATGATTTACTATGACAAAAAAGACTATTTCTGTCTCTGTCGTATTCATTAGATAAAAAGAGAAACCTATAGCGTCATGTCATTATTCTGCAGTCAACTTCACTCCACTCTTTCTGCGTCATGTTGGCTGCATTATAATAACAATGGGCGGGGCATTGTGTTTATACAGCGCTCGAGCGCTTTTAGATTGTATAAAGGATTTGTTTTGCGTCTCCTGCATCGATACTTGAAAGCGCTGCAGCGAATTAATTTCAAGAGTGAACAAGTTGTGTAAAGTTTTTTTTAGCTTACGACTTACGTATTTGTGTAGTTAGGACGGGTTATAGCAGCGTTGCGTTATTAAAATTCCAATATTTTCGTAGTTCTTCACAATTTGAGTTTACAATCGAACTCTTAGTTGTGTTCATTGATTTTAAGTTTATCCCCGTAGTGATATTATGAGTGGATTATGATTAGTGCTTCGTAGTGCGTAACGCGTTTGCCGAGATAATCGACTGATTCACATAAATTATGTGAACAGTCTGAGTAGGCGATAACACGCCCTGCTATTTGCGTACGGTCACCTTAAACTTTTCGATGCCGGTTCGTGACAAATAAATCCCTTTTCGTGAGTCGCTACTCGCTAATATAAAATCAATACCGTGCCCAAAAACATTAACTGTCGCTATATTATCTTTTAAAACTACAGAGTAACTAATTAGAAATTTTATAATCGTCCTCGATTCATTAATATTAATGATTGTGAGGTAATTGTTAAATAATAGTCAATAATTAATTTGGCGGTCGAATTTAAATTGTTACCAGTTCCGGTAGAGAGCGCTTCCTTGAGGTGTGACGTTTGCGCGTTTGGTGTATCTAAGTTGGTACTTGGCAGTTGCTCAGTCAGTTTGCGCGAGCTTCGCGCTGTTGCAGTTCTCTCAAAAACGCGACTCCTGTGGAGTACCTACTGAATTTTTCCTTTTTTTATGGATTTGTGTTGTGTTAAAGTGTTGAGTGGAGTGCGTATGTGGTGATTAGTGTTGTACGAGTGGGTGGAAGCGGGTTTTTAGGCCCGGTGTTGGTCGCAGATCGATACGGATTGGTATGGCGCAGCGATGAGCCAAGGGGGCTCCAGAAGGCCCTACTCCCGTGGGGGCCCTCGCTGGCACCCGCGGTATAAGGATTACTGGGATTACGAGCAAAACTACAGGTAATTAAAAAAAAAACATTCCACTCGCGTTTATCGACATTTTTCCTCCGTGACGTGACTAATGTAATGACCAGAAATAATGTTGGTAGTTTGTGATAGCGACTTCCTATCGTTTGTTGGGTTTTATTATTAAATTATCATCGGAGGCGGCTGTTTATCGCTTGTGCATGGGTGCGGGAACGTTTTCACGGTGCAGTGGGACGTGATACAATGTTGTACGACCGCCTGATCGCGTTAAAATGTTCAAGCGAATCATAAAAGTGATCCTTCTTGCAACTTTTCATGACTCATTATTGACTACCTACATGTATGGACTTAAAATTCTTTGAGACATCACTACAGCCTTAGAGCCTAGAAAATAAGGTGCACAGTTTGTTACATCTCATTTCAGGGTGCATTTTGAACTCTCAAAGCTTTATTTTTGAGCTGTCCTAAGTAATTATTATAACTATCTCTCAACTGTACTTAGGTATAAAGTTGATTGACATACTTCAAGCTATCTGCTGCATTGACACTTACCATCAGGTGAGATTGCAGTCTAACACAGGTAATGTCAAACTGAAAACCGTAGTGCTATTCTCAAGAAGTGGTTGCATCAGTGTAACAATAACAATGATCTCTGATTGGTTGAGTTTATGGTGTTCTTGCTCATCAAAATTCAAAATAATTTATTTCACGTAGGTCAAACTCTGGCTCTTATGACATGTCATGAATCTACCACCGGTTCGGAAAGCGGATTCTGCTGAGAAGAGCCGGCAAGAAACTCATCAGTTGCTCTTTTCAAAATAATCATTTTACAATATTATTATGTAGCTATTACATTGTAATAAGTTTTTTATCTCACTTATGGCGCTGAAACGTGGACACTAACAAAAGGCTTGATCCACAAATTTAAAGTCACTCAGAGAGCTATGGAGAGGGCTATGTTAGGAGTTTCTCTTAAGGACAGGATTCGGATTGAAGAGATCCGTAAGAGAACCAAGGTCGCCGACATGGCCCATACCATTAGCAAGCTGAAGTGGCAGTGGGCAGGCCATGCTTGTCGCAGGAGCGATGGCTGTTGCGGCTGAAAAGTTTTAGAGTGGAGACCGCGAATGAGTAAGCGTAGTGTGGGGCGCCCTCCAGCACGTTGGACTGACGATATAAAGCGGGTGGCGGGAAGTGGCTGGATGAGGAAGGCTGAGGACTGGGTGTGGTGGCGTTCTCTAGGAAAGACCTATATTCAGCAGTGGACGGCCACAGGCTGAGATGAAGTTTTTTATACTATCTTGTGCATCATCAATGCATTTTAACCAATAGCGGGGGAGTACCAGCCAATCAGAGGTCATTGCGATTGTTTTCTTTATTTGATGACAAGTTAGTCATTGACTGCGATCTCACCTGGTGGTATTAAAGTGACAATGTAGTCTAAGATGGTAGCGGACTAACTTGGAAGGAGTATGGCAGTGTACATTCAACCCATACCCCTAATCGGTTTCTACACCATCGTGCTGGAAAGCTGAATCGCTCAGCGGCACGTCTTTGGTGGTAGGGTGGCCACTGCTAAAGCCTTCCACCAGACCAGACTGGAGACAAATCAGACATTATAAATTCCCAAATTGACCCTGCTGGGAATCGAACCTGATACCTCCAAGTTATAAGATCACAGCACCATGGAGGTTGTCAAAAACTACATTGTTACACTGATGCGTACAGTTTTAGGGAATACCACAGCTGGTCTAAAAATAGTGCAATCATTTTCACAACATTCCCAGTAGAAAAGGTTAGCATTACATTTAAACAGGTCAATTTTAAACCTGTCAATTTTAGTTCAGAGATTACAGATTGTGTCATTGTCTACTTTTTAGTTTTTACCTACACTCTCATAAATATTTCATGACATAAAAAACTAGCTGATGGCTGCGACTTCGTCCGCATGTATTTAATTTTTAAAATCCCACGGGCACTCTTTGAATTTCAAGGATAAAAAGCAGCCTAAGTCACTCACCAGGTCCTCAACGATACCCATGCAAAAATCACGTCGATATTATAGCTCTGTTGCGGCGTGATTGAAGGACAAACCAACAAACACTCTCCAGGTCCTCAACTATATCCATGCAAAAAATCACGTCGATCCGTTGCTCTGTTGCAGCGTGATTGAAGGACAAACCAACAAACTGATGCCAGATAATGTGCTAAATCATGTATGATGGTACGGAATAGAATTTTTGAATTTATAAGATTTATTTTAACTTACCGACTTAAAAAAAGTAGGTTATCAATTTGTCGGAATCTTTTTTTTTATGTAAGTCCACCGATTACTCGAAAACGCCTGAACCGATTTGGAAAATTCTTTTTTTTTTAAAAGGGTATACTGCCCGTCCCATAAATTTCATCGAAATCGGTCGAGCGGTTTTTAAAATATCAACAATAAATTGTAACTATACAAAATATATAATTTATTGTTGATATTTTAAAAACCGCTCGACCGATTTTGATGAAATTTATGGGACCACCTGGGCATAAAAACCGACTTCAAAAAATACAAAGAGGAGGTTCTCAATTCGACGCGTATTTTTTTTTTATTTTTTTTTTTGTCGATGCTACTCCATATCTCTCTCAAATCTTAACCGATTTCAATAAATTTTTTTTTAATTGAAAGGGCGTATCTGCATTTAAATTTGGTGAAGATTTGATGGATATCTTCAGAGATCAGGCGCAGGACCGACGCCGACGGCTTTGCGTGCTCTCCGAGGCACGGGATATATTACGAGGATACGTCTGTCTCGGTTGTTTTACAAAAGAAACAAACATTCTACGATTCGAAACTAGAAATGTTCGGTTTGGTCAACTCAGGTAGATTTGAGTCAACAAAAAAGCCCGTAGGTAGGTCCATAGCCCTGCGCAGGTAGTTCGCCCGACCTTCGGGTTCAACGACCTGTCCTAAATATAGTGGTACGCGGATGTTGGACGTCCGACGGTGTGACGTGCTCCCGCGTCTCGTTTCTGAACGCTTCGGTTGACGTCGCGTTTTTTTTTTCGCGAGTCAACATGTTGCTGACTACTGTACAGAGAATGATCTTCAGCCTGTGTGCGTGCATCGTGTAAGTACGAACTACCTGTTCGGTAGTTATGTGCTCCTGGTACTTTGTGTTCCCACTTGTCAGTCTGCTTTACTCTCTACTTCTCTTCTATTCTACTCTACTCTGTTCTCTTCTTCTGTATGAATCAATAGACTTCTCGATAATGGTCTTGGATGGTCTTCCACAGGTCTCGGTCTTGCGCCGCCTGAATCCAGCAGCTCCCTGTGGCTCCTGTTTGCGTGAATTGTGTAGGTACGAACTACATGTTCGGTAGTTATGTGCTCCTGGTACTTTGTGTTCCCACTTGTCAGTCTGCTTTACTCTCTACTTCTCTTCTATTCTACTCAACTCTGTTCTCTTCTTTTTCTTTCTCGACAAAGGTTTTGCATGGCCTTCCACATGTCTCAGTCTTTCGCCGCCTGAATCCAGCAGCTCCTTGTGGCTCCTCTGTGCGTGAATTGTGTATGTACGGGCTACCTGTTCGCTAGTTATGTGCTCCTGGTACTTTGTGTTCCCACTTGACAGTCTGCTTTACTCTCTACTTCTCTTCTATTCTACTCTACTCTTTTCTTCTTTAACAACCAGTAGATCTCTCGACAAAGGTCTTGCATGGTAATCCACAGGTGTCGGTCTTGCGCTACCTGTATCCAGCGGCTCCCTACGCCTCGTCTGATATCGGTCCACCTTGTCGCTGCCAGCACTTTGTTTATCGGTGCGAGCACTTTGGGGCTCTAGCATAGTACAAACAGAATAGTAGGCTAACTTCATACAAAGTGGCCGCTGCCGGTTTGAATGTATGCGTGAGCAGCGGGCGCCGTGTACGCACGGAAGTTTCACGCACACATTCGCAAAATCTCAACCACGGTAATATTATCTGTATACAGTATTGTAACTTCATACAAACGGACGAAGCGCGAGCTATGCCTACGCGCCTCGATCTCGGTAAGCGCTCGGTACGCAGACAGTCGCGACTGTGCCGCAGTGACGAACGGACGGTGTTATGTTTTTTAACAATAACTGCGCAATTTTTTTACTAAAAATAAGTTCAAGTACATATTTAATATGACGAGGAGGATATATTGTGCTGTTTTTGGTTGCATGAATTCGTCAATAACGCATCCAGAGATAACTTTTTTTAAATTACCTGGAAACTCTGAAAGGTAAGACTCTAAAATAATTTTACTTACTAGTAGGTAGGTACAAAATGTGTGTATTTTTAATGGATAAGGTATTTCCTTTTATCTCCCGAAAAAAAGATGTCTGGATTAATAAATAAAGTGAATAGAGTAAAGGAAAGTGATTGACACGAGTGAAATAGGTAGTTATAGGCGGTTCATGAATCACGATACGGTACGTACGCTTGTGTTAAAACCTCGGGGCATGTGTGTTTTGTTTTGTTAGTTTGTATAATTCAATGAAAAGACGTGGTATTTTATTATTAATAATACAGCCGACTCTCGTTGATTCGAAACTCGAGGGACTATTACGAGATATAATAAGGGAAATATTACGAATTATCGAGTGTTTGAAATATCAAATGGTTCGAAATTTTTAAGAGAAAATAAATAAAATTTCGAATTATTAAGTGTTGATGTTTTTGATGCTTAGAGTAGACGCGAACTCTTTTGCTTTTTCCTTTAACAAGTTTCCGCTAATAGACACTTTTTGTCCTCTACACTGCTGCTATAACAACATATACCACTAAAAACCGTTTTTTTCTCTCGGTATTTCGCATTCTCTTCGCATTTTTATTGAACACTTCCTATTTAATTCACAAAGTATTTTATTTGTTTATATAAAAAAAAGTATATTTACAATCACAAAACTAAATGGAAACACAAAGTAGGCAAATGTAATTAAAATGCTGGAGGCGGGCAGCCCTATCGCATGTTTACGTACCGCGCGGCTGTAGGCATTTATGTCAAAGATACGGCCGAGTTACAATACTGTATACAGATAATATTACCGTGTCTCAACCGGCCGGCCGATTGAGCTGGTTGAGATTTTGCGAATGTGTGCGTGAAACTTCCGTGCGTACACGGCGCCCGCTGCTCACGCATACATTCAAACCGGCGGCGGCCACTTTGTATGAAGTTAGCCTACTATTCTGTTTGTACTATGGCTCTAGCGACCATCAGTTCTTCGAATCCGCCCATTTCCACTTAGCGATTTGTTGAGCTATTTCGCTAACTTTGATTCTCCTACGGATCTCCTCATTCCTGATTTGATTTCGAAGGGATACTCCGAGCATAGCTCTCTCCATCGCCCGCTGAGTGACCCTGAGCCCATAATTATTGTTAGCAACCATCTCTTGAATCCATCAAAGTCATCAATGGCAACATGCACTGTTCGAAGACTTTTTGAAAAAGAAAAGTCTCAATAACTGGCACTATGCTAAAAAGCAAATGTGTACTGTAAACTGTAATCTATAAAATACTGAAAAATGTAGTAGAACTTATTGTTACAATTAAATACTAGTTAATAAGCGCAGGTCGGTTTTGCCATCTGGCAACAATTCGACCAGGTGGTAAGAGGTCTAATAAGCACCCGCATACAGATGGTCATTCCCCTATCAATGTTACCTTGTTGCATATTTATGTCTCCTGAGGACACTGACCTTTGATGTGTCCTACGTTTGAAAAACAGGAATCTATATAGTATTATTATATTTATTAATATGCGAAGAGAAAACTGTGTATATCCCCTTTTTAGGGTCCAAAAAATTCATCCCCACTTTACATGTAAGGATGGTGAGAGGGGATGATTTTTGTATTATAATGATTGTATTTTGTATTCCATTATTATAATATTGGGGGTATGTTATGAACATTTTTCAATTCAGGTACACGTTTGCGAAATATTAAACACTAGCTTTGCCCGCGACTTGTTTTTTTCGGGATGAATCGAAAATCGGGAAATCGTTGATCGGGGATCACTTCAAGGTGCACGAAATCGTTGATCGGGGATCACTTCAAGGTGCACGAAATCGTTGATCGGGGATCACTTCAAGGTGCACGAAATCGTTGATCGGGGATCACTTCAAGGTGCACGAAATCGTTGATCGGGGATCACTTCAAGGTGCACGAAATCGTTGATCGGGGATCACTTCAAGGTGCACGAAATCGTTGATCGGGGATCACTTCAAGGTGCACGAAATCGTTGATCGGGGATCACTTCAAGGTGCACGAAATCGTTGATCGGGGATCACTTCAAGGTGCACGAAATCGTTGATCGGGGATCACTTCAAGGTGCACGAAATCGTTGATCGGGGATCACTTCAAGGTGCACGAAATCGTTGATCGGGGATCACTTCAAGGTGCACGAAATCGTTGATCGGGGATCACTTCAAGGTGCACGAAATCGTTGATCGGGGATCACTTCAAGGTGCACGAAATCGTTGATCGGGGATCACTTCAAGGTGCACGAAATCGTTGATCGGGGATCACTTCAAGGTGCACGAAATCGTTGATCGGGGATCACTTCAAGGTGCATGCTAGGCCTGCAGGTCCTCAACTATTCCCATGCAAAAAATCACGTCGACCCGTAGCTCTGTTGCGGCGTGATTGAAGGGCAAACCAACAAATAAACACACTTTCACGTTTATAATATTAGTAAGGATGACTCATATGTCTTCTTGCAGGCGTGTAGCTTGTCGACCCCTGCGTAGCTCAGCCCAGCCCAGTAGGGATCTGGTTTTTGCTGAGTTTCTTTTGAGGTTTTTGTCATATTGCAGTGTAGGTAGCCGAGTATTGGAAATTCGCGTCAATCTCATTATGAATAAGGTCGCAATTTGAGTGACTGAGATTGTTTTCTTTAGAATTTTGGTTGAACCGGAATCCGCAGAGTAGGTAAAACCAGGGTACCAATTGTCTAAAAGTTATTCCATTGATCGTATTCGTATTCGATGACATTAGCGTCAAATTATCCTTTATTGAGTCACTAAACTAGCGGCACGTTATGATGGCCGGTTTGACACATTACAATAGTGATGTGGAATGTCAATTTATTCTCGAACAAAAAACAATTAAGTTTTGTTTTTGTACCTGATTAAATAGGTTTAATAAAACAAAAATGTATATGTTTATTTAATTTATTTGAACGAACTGAATATTTGAATGAAAATGAATATACATACTTTATATGCACACAAGAAACATATGAATACAAAAGATACCAAAAAAGGTGCCACAAAAGGCCATAATTAATCAGATTCGTCCATACTACTATTTTCACTGTCGTCACTGCTATCATCACCTACATTAATAATTATATGTTCGTTTTCTATAATATTATCTATTTTCACATCTCTTTCATAATCTTCCCTTATTAATTTAACAGTTCTATTCACAACCTTTTCCCAGTCTCCTTTAGTCACATGTTCACAAGCTTCTTCTAATAATTTTAGCATTTTTTTTGTGGTAAATGGGGGTTCTGTATTGTGTCTTGCAGCATATCCCTTAATTTGAGCCCACACCAACTCAATCGCATTATACTCACAATGGTAAGGCGGTAACCGTATAACTCTGTGCCCATGTTCTAATGCTATTTCGTCAATGACGTATCGGATCTTGGTTGGTTTGTTTTCTTTTAAAAGACGTACTAATTCCGCTTTTAACATATTCATGTTTGCATCTACGCCATTTTTACGAAGCCATGCGACGATATCAGCTTTCTTTTGGGATTGGGCAGGTGGCTTGTCAATTTGCATCAAGTGGTATGGGGCGTTGTCCATAATTATAATAGATGGTTCAGGGAGGCTACACAACATTTAGGTAAACCATTCAGTAAACTTTTCTCCATTCATGTCTTCATGATAGTCTCCAGTGGTTTTTAACGCAAAAGCCATGAGAGAACCTTCGACAAACCCGTTGATGGTTCCGGCGTGACAAATTATAAGTCGCGATCCTTTTCCTACAGGAACTTTGGAAGTAGATGCTGCTGTGTCATCGTTCCAAGAACGGCCTACAGTATGGTTAGCATTAAGCCATGTTTCATCCAAGAACACAACATTTTGCCAATTTTTGATTTCTTTCACTTGCCGTAAAAAAGTATACCTTGCCATCGCTATATCAAATCTTTCCATCAATATTTTGCGTTTGTTACATTTTTTGTATCGAAATCCAATGGTCTTCAAAATCTTCGTTAAAGAACTTTCCCCACCGAAGAATAATCCAGCTTCCTTCAGTGAATGCACCAACTTTTTTCTTGTTGGATACTCCTTCTGTAAATAGTAGCCGTAAACATGTCTTCGGATAGCATCGGCATCAAAGCTATCGATGCCTACGACTGGTTTTGCTCGTTTTCTCTTTTTTGGTGTGTGAAGTTTATTTTCTTCTGTGCCAGTCTCGCCATATTTTTTTTTAGTTATCCGTCTAACAGTTCGTTGTCCAATATTAAGCGCATCAGCTACGCGTTCAACCACTGACGTTATAGGTAAAATTGGCCCTACATTTTGAGCTTCACGATCGAAATAGTTACGAAGGCGTATTACGAACTCACGTGTCTGACTATTTAGAACAGTTCTCTGCGTACGTTCGGTCATATCGACGAAATCCACAACAAAGGGCTTGAACAGAGTCCAAATTAACGAGCAAGGGTCAACAGTAATGCAGTATCAATATTTGAAATCCAAAGCCAGGTCAAAACTATATCACAATCGCATTGCACTGACAGTTTATACTTTTCGAAGCAACGTCAATTCGAAACTGCTTTGTTTTGCATTGAGCATTGACGCGAGTTTGCCGGAGGTAGTAGTTGTGCTAGCCAGCGATCCTATGTGACGATCGTATTAGATTCCATTTTTAAAAATTTTCAATTTAGAAAACCAAATGCCGAGTTGTGGTATATATCATATAAAAATAAAAATTTTACCTTTTGTATGCAACAGCTGATATTTTTTTGCGATTTCAGAGGTTTGTCCACATAGTGAAAATTGTTCATATTCACAAGTACATTCACCCCTTAAATGGTGCAAACTGATTTTTCTACACTTGTATACATTTTAGAAATCAATTTAATAAATAAATTTTGAGTCCTAAACCTAAAACTACATTCGATAAAATTTATGAATCTCTGCACATCACTATCGTCAATAAAGTAATACAATTATTTCCTTCAAAGTCGTTATCAATTAATACGGAACTTCATGAGCGGACAAACGTCAAACCGGCCATCATAGCGTGCCGCTAATATAATTCAGTACACAAACGCATAAGAATGCGTACACGAAATTGAGCTCTAATATGATGCTATTATGGTTTATATTACTTTGACGTTAATGTCACCGAATACGATTACGTCAATGGAATATCTTTAGACAATCGCACCTCTGACTATCACTCAGCCTCAAGAGCCCAACGGTTAAAGGTGCGGACTGAAACTGAAAGGTCGCAGGTTCGATCCCCACCCGTTGTACTAGTGTTGTACCACTCCTAACACAAGCTTTTACGTTTATTTGGAGGGGGGAAGAAAATATGAGTTAGGTTCAGCATAGCTAAAAGGCTAAAACTCTTTTTATTAACCTCCGACGGATAAAGAGAGGTGTTATAAGTTTAACGTGTGTATGTGTGTATGTCTGTTCCCTCGTAGCTCCATAACGAATGGACAGATTTTGATGCGGTTTTTTCTATTTGAAAGCTAACGTAATCGAAGTGGATATTAGCTATTAGTAATTTAAGATCTTCTCAGGCGTTTGAAGATCATCAACTCATTTCCTACTTGATTAAAGGGTCTTAAAAACTTTCACTGCACTGCACTGGTGCGATTGATTTGTTTGGTGTACTGTCACTTCGGATTATTCCCAAGGCATGGTAACCTTGAGCTGATGCCATCAAGTAGTCTGCGGGATACCCAACTCCTCAGAAACTTACAGCAGATATAGTGTGTTTGGGCTCACAGGAATGGTCTCAATGAGTAGGTGTTAGATAGATGATGATCGAGGATCGAGGAGGAGGATCTGATGATGGAGCAGCAAACTGGGTAACAGTACAGTATGTCATGTATATATCGTACATAGGCCGGCCATAGATTCACATGTTGGGGGGTGTTTTAAATTATTAAAATCGGTTGTACTGAATGTGCGACTGGATCAATACTATCAAGGATTATTTTACTTCGACGCTTCACGCTACTGTCATCGAATACGAATACGATCAATGGAATAACTTTTAGACAATTGGTATAGTTCTTGTAATTCACGAGGGCGACTGACTTAGGGTTGTGTGTGTGTCGTATCTGTATATAAGTGTGAGCGAGCGCAATGCTCGCGCCTGCCCGCTCCCACCTAGGCTTTGACAGGCACGCACACTTATGCAATGTGCATGTACACGAAGTAACCACAAGTAAAGCTCACTCGCCTTCGTGAATTGCAAAAACTGTACCCAGATGGGAAATGAATGAATTCGAAGTTGCACGATTGCACGGAATCGAGTAATTATGTACAAAAACGCGAAAACCTAAGCACTTGGCCTTATGCATTGTTGTAAACATGCTTCGTACCTCCGTGAAGCAAAATTTAAAACCGCGCGAGCGTACGACCGCGTCGACCTTGCGTACGCTTCCGCGGTATAATGAGTTATTACTTATTACCTCTGTGTTATTTTTATTATTATATTTATTTATTTATTATAACTTTTATTTATTTTTATTTTTATTGTTCGATAATTGAACTTAATGTGGTGTAAAATATGTACCGAAATGAGTCTTGGTTGCACCGGGCCGAAATATTATTATTACTAGCAAAAAGCTGAGCTTTGTGAGGGCTCGCGTAGTTTTTCTAACGGGTAATAAGTTCTGTTTCAGCGATGTTTGGTTTTCTAACAGATGGCGTTAGTAGTACAATAACATTCTATCGTATGAATACAAAATTGTTAATGTTCATTTTTTTTAATGGTTATAAAATTATATATTTTTGACAGATAACACATCTCGATATGAATCTGAATTACTATGTTAAATCACAAATCTATAGGCGTGATAGTTTTTCAGTAAAGTGTACCACATAAATGCTCAGGATGTGGGATAGTGATAGTTATTTGATGATAATTAATTATTTGTCAGCAACCCATTGAGGTCTCACTACTGAGCGCAGGTCTCACAGAGAAGGGTTATAGCCCGTAGTCCACCACGCTGGCCCAATGCGAATTGGCAGACTTTACACACCTATGAAAACATTCTCAAGCAAGCAGGTTTTCTCACGATGTTTTTCTTCACCGTTGAAGCTTGTGATATTTAACTTCTTAGGCACACGTAACTTAGAGAAATCAGAGATGCGTGCTCGGGAACCTGCGACCCTCCGAATAGGTGACCGCAGTACTAACCACTAGGCTATCACTGCTTCTATGCATATAGTATAGCTCGCTAGCTATTACATATAGACTGCCTCGTTGGTTTAGTGGTTAGCATCGACGGCGGATGACGAGGTCCCGGGTTCGATTCCCGGCCGTTAAAAAAAATATTGGGTTTTTCTAAAGAAATTCGCAGTACTAGCCCGGAGTTAGGAAGTTGGCGGTGAGTCACCCCCGCGCGTCGGAGAGCACGTAAATACGTCGGTCCTGCGCCTGATCTCTCTCCGGTCATGTCGGATTTCCGTCCCATCGGACTATGAGAGTGAGGGAATAAAGAGTGCACCTCTGTTTGCGCACACACTTGTGCACTATAAAATATCTCCCGCGCAGATGGCTGATCTCTGAGGAGGCTGGCCGCCGTGATCGGTGATCGGATTCGGTCGGGAGGACATTATTATTATTAGAAGCTTTTAATTTAACTTGCAATGTTTGTTTGGGTCAAATCTTGCAAGATGAATTAGACCCACTTCCCGGTTTCTGATCGAGCTGAAATTTTGCATGTATGTGTAAATCGGATGACAATGCAATATTATTGTGACATGGAGCTGATCTGATGATGGAGACGGAAGATGGCCATTGGAACTCTGTAATAAAACGACGTAAACCCATCGAGTTTGGGCTCGTTTGATTCGTCATAATAAGTACTCTGATCCTAGATGATATCCAGAGTCTAATGATGTAGCTACTAAAAGCTTGCATTTAAAAATAAAATTTTTAATTTACACTTGTTATAGTATAGCTTCACGGTGTGTCAAATGACAATGTAGCCGTTTCCTGATAGCAGTCGGTAGTAGGCTATCTGTTGGCGACACGAAGCTGACACGCTTACAGACAATGCTCGGCCTTGTAACACTTGGTGCAGGCTACCCGTAGTTGCCTAGCAATTAGCCGACAATGTTGCTTGCAGCGGCGATAGCTTAGCGGTTAACACTTCGGCGGGAATGGGGCTACTTTATGTCTGCCCATCTTAAGATAGAAGTTAGTCGGTATGCATTTTTGGAACTTCCCTCATTGTGGAAACACTGCATACTCGTATATAGCATAGTATTTACTGTTTTGTAAATTTGTTTTGAAAAGCGCAACCGCCGAGTTTCTTGCTGGTTCTTCTCGGCAGGAAGGGTATTCCGAACCAGTGGTAGATTCATCGACTATTCAAAAGCACTTGTAAAAAGTTTTTTTGAATAAAAAATATTTCTATTCTATTCTTTTCAGAGAGTCCGAGGTTTGAATACCGAACATGCATCTGTGACTTTTCGGAGTTACCTATGTGCGTTTTGAGAAATTAATGCCCAACTCCTCAGCAACTTACGGCAGATATAGTTATTATCTATTTAGTGAAAGTGGCATTTGTGCGCCGTTCTAAATAGATATAAAATCATACTAATATTATAAATGCGAAAGTGTGTTTGTTTGTTGGTTTGTCCTTCTATCACGCCGCAACAGAGCTACGGATTGACGTGCTTTTTGCATGGGTATAGTTGAGGACCTGGAGAGTGACATAGGCTATGTTTTATCTCGAAACACCAAAGAGTTCCCGAGGTATTTTAAAAACTAAATCCACGCGGGCATCAGCTAGTAAATAATAAATAAACAGTGTGTCTGGACTCATTAGAATGTTCTCAATGAGTAGGTGTTAGGTAGATGATGATCGAGGATCGAGGAGGAGGATCTGATGCGGCGTTTGAAGATCATCAGCTCATTTCCTACTTGATTAAAGGGTCTTGAAAGCTTTCACTGATGCGATTGATTTGAAAGGTGCAAAGTTACTTCTGATTATTTCCAAGGCTTGGTAACCTTGAGCTGATGCTGCAGCATCAAGTAGTCTGTGGGATACCCAACTCCTCAGCAACTTACAGCAGATATAGTGTGTTTGGGCTCATTAGAATGGTCTCAAAGAGTAGGTGAGGTGATTAGATAGGTGATGATAGAGGATCTGATGATGGGGCAGAAAACTGGGTAACAGGATGTCAGGTATATCGTGCATAATCCGGCCATAGATTCACATGTTGGAGGTGTTATAAATTTTAATTTACTCTTGGGAACAAAGTGTCACTCGGATCACATGTGCACGAAGGTACCTTATCTATAATCACAATAACACCATCACAGATCATTATTTCCTTCCTTGTCAACCGATAGACGTCCACTTTTGGACATTCGGTCTTGCGCCGCCTGAATCCAGCGGCTCCCTGCGACTCGTTTGATGTCGTCGGTCCACCTAGTGGGGGTCTGCCAACGCTGCGCTTTCCGGTGCGGGGTCGCCACTCCAGCACCTTGGGACCCCAACGACCGTCAGCTCTTCGAATTATACACCCCACCCATTTCCACTTCAGTTTCGCGACTCGTTGAGTTATGTCGGTGACTTTGGTTCTCCTAGAGATCTCCTAATTTCTGATTTGATCTCGCATGATACTCCGAGCATAGCTCTCTGCATCGCCCGCTGAGTGACCCTGAGCCTTCTTATGAGGCCCACAGTTAGCGACTATGTCTCGGATCCGTAAGTCATCACTGGCAACACGCACTGTTCGAAGACTTTAAATAGTCATAATTATTTAGTGTAACCAAATGGTAACGTTGATGGTGAAGTTGACGCCTCTACATTCGCAAAAACTTGTCAATTGGTGGCAACTGGCACACGACAAAAAAACTGGGCGTCATGTCTCGAGGTGACCCACTGACGACTTGACGAGTGACGACATCACCACGTGACCAAACCAAACGACGCTACTGGTGAACGTACCTCGCTGACAGATTACAGAGGTGTCATTACACTAGCAACTGCCCGCGACTTCGGTCATTTTTACAAGCTTTTCTTTCAAAATTCAAAAAAATGGGCGGGGCACATAGTTCGAAGAACTGATGGTCGTTGTTATCCCAAGGTGCTGGAGTGGCGACCCCGCACCGGGAAACGCAGTGTTGGCAGACTGCCCACTAGGTGGACCGACGACATCAAACGAGTCGCAGGGAGCCGCTCGATTCAAGCGGCGCAAGACCGAAGCTTGTGGAAGTCCATGCAGGAGACCTTTGTCCAGCAGTGGACGTCTATAGGTCGATAAAGAAGAAGAAGAAGGAAGTAGGATGGTACGGAACCCTCCGTGTGCGGGCGGGGCTCGCACTTGGCCGGTTTTTAGACAATCCCGCAGCCGCTCCGAGGCGGAGGCGCGCGCTTCACGATCCGCGAACGTTAACGTACACGTTTACGTGCAAAGCCTCGCGTCGGAGGCTGATTGTGAAACGCGCCAACCTTCACCGAGTTTCGGCACCCTTGACCGTGCCGTTTCTTCATTGCGACGCGGATCCACTTCAGGTCTCAGGACCATTGAAATCCGTATATCTTTTTTGATCTTTATAATTTTTTTACCCGACTAAAAAAAGAGGTTGAAAATTTGGAAACGATAAAAATTTTTTCGTTTGAAATCTATTATCTAAAAATATATATAAAACCGACTTCAAACTCCCGCGCCGCTACAAAGTATATAATTTACTGTTGATATTTTAAAAAACCATTATAAAATTTATATGGGATCACCTGGAAAGTATACCCTTTAAAACAGAAAAATAATTTTTTTCCAAATCGTGCAAAGGCGTCTTCGAGTAATCGTTGCGCATGCCGAAAGACAGTTTTGATAGCTATTTGCGTTGCGGAACCACCGCCTCTAGGTCGAACCAACCCTACCGATTTCGCGAAAATGGCGCTGCTATTTAAACTACGGAAACGGCGTTATCTTGCATAATAACAGTCTACAGAACTGAGAATTAAACTCGTCATCTCGGAGGTCGATCTCTTCGCGATTCGCGGAACTTCCCGTTAAAGCGATTCAAAGTCAAAAACGAATTATTTCCTGCCTTACGTAAATAGTGAATTCCCCTTTAATTAAACGAGCAATTCTTTATTTTCCGATAGCTCGACGGTAAGTCGGGCGGTCCCGAAATCGGAAGACCCCCAGTTCGAGTCCAAGACGATTATATTTTCCCCTATGATTTTTTTTTTAATATATAATTTCCAAAAAACACGATTTTTTATTTAAAAAAAAAACAAATATTAATTGGGAATTACACCTCACTTTGCGTTTCGTAACTTCCTCGTCAAACAATTGACGTCCACAGCTGGACAAATCAAATCAATTTATTGCCAGTTACAGATTTATTTACTTAATAAAATATTATACTAATAAAAGTCTAAATAAAAAATTTGAAACACCCCCGTACCGTACGTGAATCTATGGCCGGACTATGTGTGATATTCATCATCATCAGCAACCCATCAACGGCTCACTACTGAGCGCAGGTCTCCTCTCAGAGAAGGGTTATAGGCCATAGACCACCACGCGGACTTCACACACCTTCAAGAACATTATGAAGAACTCTCAGGTGTACAGGTTTCCTCACGATGTTTTCCTTCACCAAGCAAGCAAGTGATATTGCTTAAACGCACTTGACTCCGAAAAGTCAGAGGTGCGTACCCGGGATCGAACCTGCGACCCCCCGAATAGGAGACCACAGTCCTAACCACTAGACTATCACTGCTTATCACTTAATAAAATATTATCTAATAAAAGTCTAAATAAAAAATTTAAAACACCCCCGATACGTGAATCTATGGCCAGACCACAGGCCAGACTATGTGTGATATACCTACCATTGAATTATTATGTACTAAAGCACGATGTTACACTATACACTGCATAGCATAATACCTGACTTCAAACGGGTGGATTAAGGTTTTTAATACCCGCAAAAACTGTAATTTTCCGGGATAAAGTGTGGCTTATGTGTTAATCCTGGGCATGAGCTATCACTATTCCAAATAGCCAAATCGGTTCATTCGTTGCGGCGTGAAAGAGTAGCAAACATCCATCCATCCATACATCCATTCTCACAAACGTATGCATTTATAATATTAGTAGAATTAGTAGGAAAACTAGGAAATTAGTAGGACTGTAAACTGTATTGAAAAAGAGCAACCGCCGAGTTTCTTGCTGGTTCTGTCTCGGAAGGGCATTCCGAACCAGTGGTAGACTTCCTCCTGTTTTGAAGTCAACAAAAAACTTGAGAGGTGTCAAGAGTCACCCGGATGGAACGTAGTTCCTTTCGATTACATTGTGCAGCCACTAGGCTACGGAGACCTAACGTTGTATCGCGAAAATACCGAACACAATGCAAAATTCACATTCAACAAAAAGGTGTCGGTTTCAAAAAATGTCGAGTGTCGGTTCCTTAATTTTTTCTGTCTAGCCCCCTTCCGTACCGCGCGATAAGGAACTTACGTTCCAAAAACTATACGCATTGCAATGAGGACGCGTCCTATTGTTCTTTTAACTCTAAAATGTTCCCTGTTCCGAAGATGAAAACCGTACAGACAAAAAAGGAAAGACGCGACGTTGGAACAAAGACGCGGTACGCGCGATATTGTGTGAACGAACATTGGCGACGAGAGAGGGATTTAAAAGGAATGCTTCTTGTCTTGAACGAGTGGTAGAGGCACCAAACTACGTCCAACGATCCCCCAGATAAAAGACGCTCCATTCATAACCTTTAGTGTACGTTTATGCACACGCGGGGCGTTGCGCGACGCGTGCTGCGTTGTGTCGCGCGGTAAAGTCAAAGTCAAGTCAAAGTATGGAGAGCGTTCATGCAGAAGCGTTTGCGTCGAACGCGGCGGCCGCCCCACAACGCGCCGCGTGTGCATAAACGTACCCTTAGAGCGACCGCAGACATACAATTTCAAGTTGGCCGATTATTGCGTACAACTAAGTTGCGTACTTTTATAATAGGCAGTAACTATCTATTTTTAGCGAAATTGATATTTTTTTTTTTTTAATAAAACTATAAAAAATACAGCAATCCGCCATATTGGACTGAACACCAATCAGAGCGATACGTCACGTTAATCTTCAAACTTTGACAAAGTTACTATGAAAACATAGAGGTGACGTCACGGACGACTCCATGACATCGTCGAGCGTTTTTGCTTGAATTTTAAAACTTAAAAATTTGCATGCGTGTCGTTGAACACTCGGTTGGAAGTTTGCACGAAGTTCCTTTTTGAAAACATTACCTTTTAGAATCTACGCCATCGTAGGAAGGGCGGCCATGACGTTCGTGACGGAAAATTCGTACACTTTTTTCGCCTAGCCCCCATTCGCCAAGTCCGTACCCTCCGATGAGGAACTTCGTTCCAATAATATTCTGCTTGTACGCGGTGCATTTGAGAAAGACTTATCTTAAGAAGGTACTTGCGTCCGATGATCCAGGCGGCAATTGCACGCCGAGTTGCATGCCTCAACCCTGTCGTGTAGCACGGTGCGCAGGCGACCTTAGTGCGTGACTAGCAACCCGCAAGTTCTCAGTCGCTTTCGAAACGAAAGGGAAAAGAAGTGAACTGACGTAATAGCGGGACACGATTTCATCACACGCCTTTCGATGAACGAGGTTCGTAGGGTCTCGTTTAATATTTTTAACCCCCGACAAAAAAGAGGGGTGATATAAGCTTTTCGCGTGAGTGTGTGTGTGTGTGTGTGTGTGTGTATGTGTCTATCTGTGTATCTGTCTATTCCCTCATCGCATCCTATCCAATGGACCGATTTTGATCCGGGTTTTTCTGTTTGAAAGCTAACGTAATTAAAGGTGGATGTTAGGCCGACATTAGACGGTTCATCGTCTATTTTTGCGACAATGCACCCCAAGGCCTTTCGCCCTTAGGGCGAATTTAGAGGGTTCATTTTCGCAAAAATTTTCGCAACGATAAACGAGGCACCGTCTTAATTGCGCCTTAACTATAATTTATGAAGATCTGCCCAGTCGTTTGAAGTCATGCAATTACATCAGATAAATAGTGTGTTTGGGCTCATTGGAATGGTCTCAGTGGTTGGTAGCTTGTTATAGTTCTTGCAATTCACGAGGGCGACTGACTTATAGTTGTGTGTGTGTCGTATCTGTATAAGTGTGAGCGAGCGCAATGCTCGCGCCTGCCCGCTCCCACCTAGGCTTTGATAGGCACGCACACTTGTGCAATGTGCATGTACACGAAGTAACCACGAGTAAAGCTCACTCGCCTTCGTGAATTGCAAAAACTGTAGATAAGTGATGATCGAAGATCGAGGAGAAGGATCAGCTTAAGCTGGAGCTTAGAGATCGTCAGCTCATTTCCTACTTGATTAAAGCGTCATACAAGCTTTCATTAGTGCGATTGCTTTGAAATTCGGTGTACTGTTACTTCGGAATCGGATTATTTCTAAGGCATGGTAACCTTGAGCTGATGCTGCAGCTACAAGTAGTCTGCGGGATACCCAACTCCTCAGTGACTTACAGCAGATATAGTGTGTTTGGGCTCATTAGAATGGTCTCAATGAGTAGGTGTTAGATAGATGATGGTCAAGGATCGAGGAGGAGGATCTGACGATGGAGCAGAAAACTGGGTAACAGGATGTCAGGTATATCGTACATAGCCCGGCCATAGATTCATGTGTCGAGGGTGTTTTAAACTTAATTTAACCCTTATTGACTCAATTTTTACTAGCTTTTGACGGTGACTAATTCCTAAATAGGTTGTTAATTTCTGCGGGAACGCTTTAACTTTCCGGGATTAAATGTAGTCCTGGGTATGAGCTATCTCCATTTCAAATTTCAGCCAAATCGTTTCTTTTTGGCGTGAAGGATTAACAAACATCCATCCATTCATCCATCCTCACAAATTTTCGCATAATTGTAATATTAATAGGATTATTAATATTGTGCGACTGGTTGTCATATATTTCCTTAGTAATTAGCAAACTATTCCAACTATGTATCATGTTAGAGCTACTAAACTATTATAATGGGTTTTGCATTACTTTATTCTCCTCGTGTCGCCAAACATCAATATTAAAACTACTTATAAAAGAAACTGTCAAAGGAAAATGTACTTTATGTTCTACAGACAAAGGCTTGATTTAGCTTGCACTTACTTTATGTACATCGATTCCTTCTCACGTCTTATATTTTGCAGCGATAACAAAACTTCGGAGTAAAATGAACCATAAAGCTATACAACTTTTAGTTGCTATTCGAATAATGACACTATCACTGGAGGTTGCTATTGTTCCTGTGTCGTACACATCCAACGTAAAATAGACTTTAAGTCATTGAAGATAAAGTTTAAATTTCACTGAAGTATCTCAAAACAATTCTGGTACTAAACGTTGAAGTGAAATACACTTTATGTGATTGTCTTAAAGTAGTATTTTGTATGGGTGTCCGTATATAGGTGAAGCGTGGTATGTATTCGAGCGGACGGGGTTTACAAACAAGGTGTGACGTGACATTCGCACGTGCCTGCGCGCGCACGTGCGAATGCTAGCACGTTACGCGTTCAGTTGATTTGTTACGCCACCATGGTGTTACTAAACTAACTATGACTATTGACTACCTCTTTGGTCCATGTTTGATGATTGATGACGATTGACGGGGTCTCGGGTTCGATTACCGGGTCGGGCCAACAATCTATTGGACTTTTGTGGCAAGAATTCTCAGCTTTGAGGCTGAGATCTATAGATCGTACTCTGACTCTGCTGAAGACTCAAGATAGAGTTAAAATGAGAAGCTAATATGTTCTTACATAAATCAGTCTCGTTTTAACTCAGTTTTGAGTCTGTTGAGTCTTGAAAATTTAATCCCTACGGGGGTAAAATAATAACGGGGGGGTTCAAAAATCGAACTTAACGTGAGCAAAGCCGCGGGCAAAAGCTAGTCTACATATAAAAACTATAAGAGTGAGGGAATAGAGTAGAGAGTGCACGTCGACTCGTCTCGTTAGTCGTTTGTCAATTTTTAGTATCGTACCTTCATTACATAGGTCATTGAAATGAACCACATGACATTCTTTCAGTACCTAGGTACCTTTTTTTGACTTGTTGGAACGTAGTTCCTTATCGCGCGGTACGGAAGGGGGCTAGACGGAAAAAATTAAGGAAACGACACGACACATTTTTGAAACCAACACTTTTTTGTTGAATGTTTTTTGTTGAATGTGAATTTTGCATTGTATTCGGTATTTTCGCCTTAGAACTCGGCGTCTGCATGGCCTAGTGGTTAGGAGAGTCGCCTATAAATTCAACGTCGATGGTTCGAATCCCAGCTCGACAGACTGAATTTTCTATTTTCAATTTTATTTTAAATAATTTCTAAATGTGGAATTTTTCCCTAATTTTTTATTGTATAAATTGGATAACGCCATCTGTAAAAAAACAGTAACTCCACCAGAGTAACTCTTTGGTGTTGTATCAGTGCAATATAAATAAACTAAAAATAATTCATCGTAGTTAATCTATTTAATACTAGATGACACCACTAGTTTATTACAATTTCTTCACTAAAATACTAAGGTACTAAGGTACTACGTTCCATCCGGGTGTCCCTTGACACGTCTCTTTTTTTTGTTTCTGTATGTACCCCCACTTACAATGTAAATTCCAAAACTCGACGCAGCCTCTAAAAACCTTCCCTTCAAACGTCAACAATAGGGGAGATAGGTCGTCGACCCCCGACCGTTCGGGGTATACGCGTGATTTGATACATTCAATAATATACTTTACAGCTTCAGAAATAGAGCTTAGAATGTATTGGTGAAATGGTGACAGGGTTTTGTTGTTATGGAATGGTTGATAGTGGTAAAAAATTAACTACCCGAGGGCGATATCTTAAGACCTGCTGTGAGATCGCTTATAATTTAATATTTATTGAAAAATTATTATTTTTAATAAACTGACTGCAAACGCCCGCGCCACTACGAAGTATATAATTTACAAGTCTTTTTACATAAGTATAGATTGTTGATATTTTGAAAACCGCTCGACCGATTTTTATATAAAATTTCAATGGGACCACCTGGGAAGTATACCCTTTGAAACGAAAAAAGAATTTTCCAAATCGGTTCAGGCGTCTTCGAGTAACCGGTGAACATACGTTACTAATATTGTAATAACTATTATACTTGCCATTAATTAGGGTTCCGTACCTCAAAAGGTAAAAAAGGAGCCCTTATAAGATCACTTTCTTGTCCGTCGGTCCGTCTGTCTGTGTATCACCACCGATTTTCTCAGGAACAGATACTGAGGTCTATAGTCCCTATAAGGTGTTAAAAATCAAGGCCCTGAATCAACACGATAAAAAGATATGGGCAGATTTTCGCGAAAACTTGTAAGTACCAAAATTAACCGTAATTTTCAACTTTTTTATTTTTCGGAATTTTCCCTTTACTTGTGCTCTAAGACCTTGCTTTTAACCAAAATTGACAATTCTAGGTCAATCGGAAGCACCCTATAGGTTTTGGGTCGAAAACCTATATGGTAGTTCCCGTTGACCTAGAATCACGAAAGGAGGTTGGCGAATTTTGACCCAGCATTTTTAAAAACCGTTCACATTCAGAAATCATTTAATTTGAATTAATATTTTTCAGAGTATTTTTCTGTGTAAACCCGATAATTTTAGAAAATGGAGATCAATAATATAATTATCCACAAGTACACATTATAAATAACCGTTACATGGCAATACAGGTGAATATCTTTTTTCTCCCAACTTTATTTGATAGACTTTGATGAACTATTTTGTTAGACTGGTTTACTAGAACAAGCATGAGAAGTTTGATTCGTGAACGTGGGCTTGAGGCTCACGGTTCAGTTCGTCTGGTTCAGAAACTCTATGGAATTCGCCAATCTCCTTTGGCAAAAAGCAAGGTCTTACATCACAAATAAAGGAAAATTCCAAAAAATAAAAAAAGTTGAAAATTAAAGGGTGCCTAGGCCCTATACATACATAGTTCACGCCAATTAAGAAAGTCCTCTGAGTTAAATGGGCGCTCATACAATTTACAAAAAACTTAATTGGCACCAAATTACCAATACTAATGTTATAAATGCGAAAGTGTGTTTGTTGGTTTGTCGCCGCAACTAAGCTACGGATCGACGTGATTTTTTTCATGGGTATAGTTGAGGACCTGGAGAGTGACGTATAGGCTACTATTTCTCCCGGAAAATCAAAAACTTCCCGAGGGATTTTAAAAAACTATATTCCTTAAAGCAGTCCGTATTTTCAAAGCAGTCGGCAGCAGCGGTCAGTATTCTTTAAAGCAGTCGGGTTTTTATTATTTTTAAATTTTTTTTTTGCTTGTTATTTACACTTGTACGGTTATTACCTTTCGATACGGATCTCTAAAACATTCGGTAGGTGTATGGAGACGGTTTCTCTTTTGGTTGTTAAGTTGCTGATGCTTTCACTGCGCTTACATCATGCGGGTCACGGAACTGGCCCGAGGTTCGATTCTCGGCGACCGTGAATGTCATTTTTTCTTGACCGACACAGTGTTCAGAACAGTAATGGGTATTTGACTCAGAATCTTTATCCCCTTGTCCTTGTCTCACAACATGTCTTGTAAGCCATGTATTGTATTTGTGGAGGGGACGCCTGCTAACGCCAGGCGGGTGATCAGTCCTGTGTCGGAACTATTCCACCCAATTCCCCGTGTTTGGACACAGGTTACTGGTGCCCAGGCAGCCCACCCCCCTCAAACCTACCTGTAGCTTTACTTTCGTATTGTTCCTACTTTGAGACATAATTTGTCTTGTCTTCTTTTTATCGAATGATTTCAGGAACAATTTCGATTGTCTATATTGAATCGAGTTGTTCCATCTCGAGTTCGATTCTCTTTCTACGATTCCCACTATCACTCTTTTGGTAATCGTGTACGGATTGGGTAGGCAAGGCTCAGGTCCATGAAATTGGATACTTGCTCCCATTCGAGCTAGTTCATCTGCTTTCTCATTACCGATGTTCCCTCGGTGTCGGGTTCCCCTTTTTTAGGGTTCCGTACCCAAAGGGTACCAACGGGACCCTATTACTTAGCCTCCGCTGTCCGTCTATCCGTCCGTCCGTCCGTCTGATAGACAGCTGCAATTTTCACATCTTGTGTATTTCTGTTGCCGCTATAACAACAAATAATAAAAATTAAATTAAATTAAAAAATAAAGGGGGGCTCCCATACACGTCAAAGGAGTCGAAATAAAATTTTATTTATTTACCCTGGCATGTGGGGTGTCATTGTCTAGAGCTCATTAAGAATCGCGCAGCAGACGCAAAAGGCCATAAAACGCTAATGGCAATAAAAACGCCTCGATCGCTGCCGCTAAAAATCGCACTTTGCCCTCTCCCTAAGGGTACGGTTAACTCAAACATATGGCCATTGGCCAAGTATGAGAGCGTTCACGCAAAAGCGTTTGCGTTGAACTCTGCGGCGCCGCAAAACGCGCCGCGTGTACATAAACGTACCCTAAGTTAAGTAGTGACTGTGAGAGGAGAAGCAGTGATAGCCTAGTGGTTAGGACTGTGGTCTCCTGTTCGGGGACTCGCAGGTTCGATCCCGGGTACGCACCTCTGACTTCGGAGTCAAGTGCGTTTAAGCAATTAAATATCACTTGCTTCGACGGTGAAGGAAAACATCGTGAGGAAACCTGCACACCTGAGAGTTCTCCATAATGTTCTCGAAGGTGTGTGAAGTCCACCAATTCGCATTGGGCTAGCGTGGTGGACTATGGCCTATAACCCTTCTCTGAGAGAGACCTGGGGGCCGATCGCGCTATTTTTTACGACTGAAACGTAACTGAACTGCAAACGAACCGCAACCGCTTTTTGAACGTTTCGTATCGCGCTAACAATTTGACAGCTAGGTGACACTCAGTTGAACTTGAGTTGGAACGCAACTGCTGTCAAACGAACGTTTTTGCAACAGTTCAATAGACGCTACTTTTTTATAGTTGAAGTTCGATCGCAACAGTTCAATACAGTGTTTACAAGTGTAGTGTTTATTTATATTAAAGTTGAATTGTAGTTGCACCACAATCGCAACTGATCCATAACTGAACTGTAAACGTTTCGTTGACAATGCAAATAGCGCGATCGGCCTCCTGCGCTCAGTAGTGAGCCGTTGATGGGTTGCTAATGAGAGAGGAGAGAGATCGCAGCTGTGGCCCGCGTGCGTCTTCGGCGGAACCCGTTCGAGACCCAACTCGTCGGGCCGTGTTGAAACCGAACTGACCGCGCGGTGAAAGCATGCGATCACCATTTCGCAAGATCAAAATTGCGAATCTCACGCGCGTTTTCACTAACGATCCCTAATTTTTACTGGCACCTATAAAAAAATATATACTTAAAAAAATAATATTCCTCTCCTATACGGGGGGTCGCAGGTTCGATCCCGGGCACGTACCACTGACTTTTTGAAGTCGTGTGCGTTAAAGCAATGTAAAAAATAATAAAACAATGGCAAATTGTAACATGTATCGGTCCAAGAACAAATAAGTTATAAGCTATTTTACTGCAACTGTATCTCATTCTAAAATGAGTTTATAAATGAAGAGTGTATGGAGCCGAGCTATTGAGGTGTGACGTCACACCTCAATAGCGCTCTCTTTGTCTAACAGGAAACTTTAAAGCTCCAGATTTTCGAGACTAGTAAAATACCTATTTAAAAAAGAAACCGACAAAGTGCGTGTCGGGCCACGCGCAGTGTAGGGTTCCGTAGTTGCAAGTCACAAATATTATTGCTGACCTAGGATAGTGCTTTTATTTTATTTATGAATATTGAATAGGTACATTTTGAGTATAATATACTACAAAATATGCAACTTACACTACGTGTAATACCTAACTTAGAAAAAACAGATAACTATAACTCCTTAACTAATGAACCCTACTTAGCCGTGATAGTTTTCCTTTAAAATTCATTATATATACTACTGCTGTGAATTTTTTCATGTATCCTTTATACAACCATTTAGCTGGCAGAGGGGGAGGACACTTGACTCTAATAAAATTTAGCACTTTAAAATATCATATTTCACAAACGGACCCCTGAATTGAAAAATAGTGTACCCACACCCACAATATTTTTGAAAGACCTATTCAACGACACCCCACACTATGGTACGCTAAAAAAAAATTTTTTTCACAATTTTATTTCACCACTTTGTTGGCGTGATTAATATTTATCAAATTACAAATTTCTAGTACCAATAGTCTCTGATCTAAACCACGGACGGACAGACAGACAGACGGACGGACATGGCGAAACTATAAGGCTTTGTTTACTACGGAACCCTAAAAAATGGAATTGCAATTTGCATTGGGCCAGTGTGGTGGACCAGCTGTTCTATTAAAGTAAAGTGCATTACTGTTAATCTATCTATCTCTACGGATGAGATGTTACAAGTTACATCGCAAACGGCATCAGCGTTGCAACCTTGTGCGTGACGCAACGCGTGACGTCACGCTGCCGCCTTTGCTTCTTTGTCTACGCGGTGGCAGTTTCCTTTGTTCGCGGGCAGGCAGTTGCGACAACCTAAGCTCAGTCCGCGTTTTTATTCGTTTGATCTTAATAGGAAACGATGACATTTTAGCATCAAAGTAAAATGAACAATAATGGTATTGATTTAAAGTCACAAATTCAATACAGACTGTTCGCGCCATAATTCCTTGTTCCATGGTCGATGGCGCTAGCAACCTCTTTGGCTCGCCATGAAATTGACAGATGACACTTGAAAGGAAAAAACTTCCCGCCGTTTTTGGGCGTGAGTTGGCAAGTTCCTTTTGCTTTTTGACAGCTAATACGTATTCACGAAAAAATTCCGGTCGTCTCGCGCACGTTTTTGCTATTTTTAGTGTCTAGATTTAGTTATTTTACGTTTTTGTCGCGACGTTAAGCTGTCGATGTGTCGATGTAGCTATAAGCATCATTGCTAACGGGTTATTTGTAACAAACGGCGACCCCTAACCAGCGGTTTTCGCTCGCCCCGCCAAGTGTGAAAAAGTGACTTGGACCACCTCGAGTTGGACCCTAACTAGTGACAAGCCGAGTGTACAGTGCCACGCCAACCCAGCGTCTTCAGCAGGCCATAGCTGGCTGTCTGCCTGCTACTGCGCCTAGCGGTCTGAGAAGTTCACATTACACTAAACACCACAATACACCACACCACCACTCTCATACCATCTCAGGTCCTATACAAGGAGGACTGCTGCAAGGAAGGTCAGTGCAACCCTACCAGTTACGTTGAGAACAAATCTGACCGCGGAGAAAGGCCCTTAGGGCAGCGACCCTGGACTCAGGTTATAGCTGATGGGCCCCTATATCTCGTGTTCCAGGCCTTGACTCGCTGGCCAAGCCGTTGGCCTCAACATTTGGTACCAAGAGCGTGGTTTAATTGATTCCGCGGACAGATTTGGCATTACTGTGACTTAACTTGGCCGTTCTAGGGTTAACTCATTAATTGTAAACTTATTGATTTATAACTTGTTAATACACAGGCTTATTGAGTTGCTAGTACGTGGCCTACCTTGTCACATGTAGGCCTGTATAATGATTGCAATTATTGAGATTTTGTTTTGTTAATTTTTGTTGATTAATAATTAATAGTATCTAATTGTTGTTTGTGGCCCGTAACTGGCCAACAGTTAGATGTAGATTGTAATAAATAAACTTAATATTGGTATAATTTGATAATTGTAGGTTCTTACCAAGCCAATTTGTAATTTGCAGTGCCTAGTATGAGTCTAGTGGCTTAGTACGGGTAATTAAAAACTTAATTTTTCTTTTATCTTAATTTATGTTATTGATTGACTTAACATAGATTGTTGATAGCTTAATTTGTATCTTTTGGAACTTTTAACCAACAAATAATTTGTTTGTTTACTAGAACTCCTCCTGGTTAGGTAACAGAGTAGTTTGTTTGATGTATTTAAAATAAATAATTCTTGTTTTAAAGTAAATAATTCTAATTAATAAATAGTATTTAAGTAGTAATTTGTTTGTGTTTAAAGTGGGTAATTCTTGTTTGATTATTAATTTGTTTGGTTGAAGTTGAAACATAACTTGTAACAAATAACTTTGTTTTGATTTTGTTATCTATTGGTTGTAACTACCTTTATTTAAGTTGTTTTGTACCTACCTAAGATGGCAGCCCACAAAAAATTGAGCGTGCAAATTCAATCAGAGCTGCGTTGGGCTGCTACAGCCAACACCTTGGTAGGCCGGGAGGACCGGGCATCCGCACTGCTCCAGCGGTGCGAGCAGGTGCGGACCAGGCAGGCAGTCGTCGAAGAGGCCTTCCGAGACCTCATGGCATTGGAGCTACCTAAGGAATCGCTGGAGTCCTCAGTGCGGGACTACGAACAGTTTTTTGAGCTGACAGACGGTCTGGTGGAGGAGGCCGCGAGGCTCAAGAAGGAGGCGAGAATGAGCTCTCTTCTTGAGTCTCCCACCAGACCCACCACGCAGCCTGCGTTACAGGGCAAGTTGCCAACAATAAACTTGCCCCACTTTTCTGGCAACCTGAGCGAGTGGCTAGGCTTTCTCAGCCTCTTTGATAGCCTGGTGGACGCGAGAAGAGACCTGTCTCCCTGCCAGAAACTGGCCTATCTACTCTCTTCCCTGCAGGGAGAGGCTCTGGGTTTAGTTAGCCACCTAGACCTCTCCGAGGAGAGTTATACCACCGCACGGGAACTACTGACTCGGCGGTATGCCAACGTGCGCCGGTTAGCAGACACACACGTGGCACAAATTCTAGCGCTGCCACGTGTCTATGGGGTGTCTCATTTAAGAGAATCGCTCTTAAATCCACTGATTGTAGCCTGCAACGCTCTTAAGCGTTTAGAGCTTCCCGTGGACCAGTGGTCCTTCCTTTTATTACACATTGTGTTGTCCCGCCTACCTCCCGAGTTGAAACTGCGTTTTGAGCAAAGGTATAGTGGGGACGGGGCCAGCTACCTGCCCCCCTTTTCGGACCTTTTAAAGTTCCTTGAGGAAGAGTGCCGGCAGGCTGATAACTCCGGGATGGCTGGTCCTTCAAGGACCCCAGAGCGGCCTGCCCAGCTGAGGAAGGAAAAGGGTCACACTGGCGTCCCTGGTAAAAGGGCCTCCGACCGGAGACCAATGCCCGTTTACACTGGACTTGCTGCCACTGAACCCGCCCCCTGTAACTATTGCAGGCGTCCAGGCCACCGGGTGCTTTCTTGCCCCCAGTTTCTCTCTAAGCGGATCAAGGATCGGAGGGGCATTGCAAGAGACCGCCACTGGTGCTATAGCTGTCTGGGAGCTCACATGCAACGGGACTGCCAACAGCAACGGCCATGCCCAATTTGTAGGGGTAACCACCTGGAGATTTTGTGCGCCAACAAGAATGGTGTTGGCCGCCAGGTGGAGAGTGAGGGCGCGCCCCGCACGGGCGGGGGCGCTCTTACCGATCGCTCCCCGGATTATTTGCGTCGGTCTCCTGATCAGGGCCATGAATCCCGACGCGTCCGGATTTCGACCCCGCCTATGGGGGCTTCACCCCCCCGTGAGGGGGGCGCCAACCCCCCTCGACGTTCTGATGGGAGATTTGTGGCGGCTCCGTCTACGGTTCGACCTGCCCGCTATTCACCTCCGCTTCATGAGTGGCCACGCCTCGAACGCCGCCCACCTCGAGCGGGTCGACAGCAGTACTACGACCTACCGACCTCAGCCCGTATGACTAGGCCCGTGCTGCCGCCACGGGATGACGCATGGGTTTACCCAAATGGAGGTCCGTCCCACTTACCTTTGGAGGTCCCCCCTGAGTCTCAATATGAGATTCCCCGGTCAGAGGACCGGTTTGTTGAGGACGACCACTAATAGGTAGTTGCCGCCCTAGCCCCCACCACAGCAACTTCTCCTGAGACCTTGAATCTCCGGCAGTCTGTCTGTCAGACCATTCTTTTGCCGACTGTCTCAGTGAAGGTATTCAACCCGAAGGGTGAATTTTTAATCGTTCGCGCCCTTTTGGATTCGGGTTCACAGCGCTGTATTGCTTCTTCTCGTTTGGTGGGTGAGCTAGGGCTCCCTTGGAGTCCTCGAACAGGACGGGTGAAAGGTATCGGGGGTATAGAGCCCTCGACTCCTACCGGGGAAGCGGAATTAATGTTTGGCCCCGTTACGGGCAATTTTAGGGTCTTGGTCAAGGTGTCAGTCCTTGACAATATCTTAGGTCCCCTACCGCAGGTCCGAATAACTGACGCTGCGGTGTCCTGTGCATCAGGCCTAAACCCAGCTGACCCCCACTGGACTGAACCCGGTCCTACGGACCTTTTGTTGGGTTCCGACGTGTTGGGCCTGGTCTTGTCAGGGGAAATTAGGGTTTTGCAGAAGGACGGCCTATGTGCCATGTCCACTATATTCGGTTCTAGCTTTTTTGGACCCGTGCTATGGTCTTCGGACCTACCGGTGCTGGACCAATTGCAAGCAGCCGGCTTGACGCTGTCGGACGTGGTCCAGCGCTTTTGGGAAGTTGAGGAGCCGCCGCATGCCGCACGAGTTGACCCTCTTGACCTTGAATGTGAGTTGTTTTATCAAAACAACACAGGCCGCCGTGTTGATGGGCGATTTGTAACTCGATCCACAATCCGAGACGACTTGGCCTCAAAATAGGTTTTCCGCTCCCGAAGTATTGCCGGGCTTAAGAGTCGGAGTGGTTGAACTTTCTTTTGAACCGTTACAGTTCCCTTGATAAACTAATTGGTGTTACCGGTTGGATTCGACGTTTTATCCATAATGGGCGGAATTCAGAAAATAAAAATTTGAGTCCTGTGCTTTCCCCTCTTGAACGCCAAGACGCCCGGAACTACTGGGTGCGTGTGGTTCAGGTGGAGCATTTTTCATCCGTGATTGACACCCTAAAGAGAGGTTTAGTTTTGAAGGGCCCCCTTGCTCGCCTAAGCCCTTTTTTGGACAATAACGGAATGCTACGCGTTGGAGGACGCCTCAAGAATTCCAATCTGCCCTATGGTGCTCGCCACCCCCTTTTGCTACCTAAGGACGGCACCTTTGTCAAATTGCTAGTGACACACTACCATCTTAAAAATGCCCACGCTGGTTGTAATGCACTCTCGGCTATTTTACAGCGCGAGTTTTGGATTCTGGCAGGGAGACGCACCATCCGGAACGTCACTTTCAAATGTATTCCGTGTTACCGCTTGAAGGCTAATACTTCACAGCCGATGATGGGTGATCTGCCCTCCGACCGCGTTCTAGCCACTCGACCCTTTGCTGGGGTTGGCACTGATTTTGCTGGCCCGTTTGCCATCAAGAGCTCTAACCTCCGCAACGCCAGATCGCTCAAGGCCTACCTCTGCGTTTTTGTATGTCTCGCTACCAAGGCGGTACATTTAGAACTTGTAGATTTGTCTCTCGTCGAGGATTGCCTGACCTGATTCGCACGGATTGCGGCACCAATTATAAGGGCACTGATAGATATTTAAAAGAGATTGTCGAATTCCTGTCTAGCAATAAGATTAGATTAAGTACAGCATTGGCCAAGATGGGGGTAACCTGGAAGTTTGACCCCCCAGCTTGCCCTCATTGGGGTGGAATATTCGAAGCCGTGGTTAAGGTGGCCAAGACTCATCTCCGGCGCGTTATAGGCGAAACTGTTTTAACCTTTGAAGAACTCGCCACCGTGTTTTGCAAAATTGAGGCTGTACTCAATTCTCGGCCACTCTGTCCCCTCTCATCTGACCCAAATGACCTGGAGGTCTTAACTCCCGGTCATTTTCTGATTGGTCAGCCCCTTAACGCTCTACCCGAATACCCCTTCAGAGACGTGAAGGTCTCACGTTTGTCCCGGTTTGAGCTGCTGCAACAGATGACTCAGAGTTTTTGGCACCGTTGGTCACTAGAGTATTTGCATCTTTTGCAGCAGCGGGTTAAGTGGGCTGACAAATCTGATCCACCCAAAGTTGGTGACCTAGTGCTGATTAAGGAACCTAATTTGTTGCCTTTATACTGGCGCCGTGGGCGCATTCTTAAGCTGATCTACGGGTCTGATGGGGTTCCCAGGGTTGCCGAGGTAATGGTCGGAGACTCTGTCTTGCAGCGAGCCGTTTGCTCCTTATCACGTTTACCTATTTACTAGTAAGTGGACGTAAATCCTTACGCCCACGGGCGGGGGGATTGTTCGCGCCATAATTCCTTGTTCCATGGTCGATGGCGCTAGCAACCTCTTTGGCTCGCCATGAAATTGACAGATGACACTTGAAAGGAAAAAACTTCCCGCCGTTTTTGGGCGTGAGTTGGCAAGTTCCTTTTGCTTTTTGACAGCTAATACGTATTCACGAAAAAATTCCGGTCGTCTCGCGCACGTTTTTGCTATTTTTAGTGTCTAGATTTAGTTATTTTACGTTTTTGTCGCGACGTTAAGCTGTCGATGTGTCGATGTAGCTATAAGCATCATTGCTAACGGGTTATTTGTAACAAACGGCGACCCCTAACCAGCGGTTTTCGCTCGCCCCGCCAAGTGTGAAAAAGTGACTTGGACCACCTCGAGTTGGACCCTAACTAGTGACAAGCCGAGTGTACAGTGCCACGCCAACCCAGCGTCTTCAGCAGGCCATAGCTGGCTGTCTGCCTGCTACTGCGCCTAGCGGTCTGAGAAGTTCACATTACACTAAACACCACAATACACCACACCACCACTCTCATACCATCTCAGGTCCTATACAAGGAGGACTGCTGCAAGGAAGGTCAGTGCAACCCTACCAGTTACGTTGAGAACAAATCTGACCGCGGAGAAAGGCCCTTAGGGCAGCGACCCTGGACTCAGGTTATAGCTGATGGGCCCCTATATCTCGTGTTCCAGGCCTTGACTCGCTGGCCAAGCCGTTGGCCTCAACACAGACGATTTTAATATAGAGCGTTTTCAAGACAGATAGATAGATATTTTTATTTTCCTACGAAAAATTTACAGTAAATATGCTTACAAAGTAAAGTAAGTAAATCTAAAAAAAAGAAATATAAGTAGCCTATTTACCCACGAAACATTTACAGTAAATATGCTTACAAAGTAAAGTAAGTAAATCTAAAAAAAAGAAATATAAGTAGCCGTGGAAAAAATAAGGCACCCCACTCAGCACGAAGCCACAGCAAGCTGCAGCGCTGGTTTTCAGGGGGAACCCAAGTGTCCTGTCCTGCAATATACAAAGTGTCATTTCATTTCATCATCATCATCATCATGAGCAAGTAGCACTAGCAACCCATTAAAATCTCACTACTGAGCGCAGGTCTTCTCCCAGAGAAGGGTTATAGGCCATAGTCCACCACGCTGGCCCAATGCGAATTGGCAGAATTCACACACCTTTAAGGACATTATGTAGTACTGTCACGCGTGCCGGTTTCCTCACGATGTTTTCCTTCACCGTTGAAGCTTGTGATATTTAGTTGATTAAACGCACATAACTCCGAAAAGTCAGAGGTGCCTGGGACCGAACCTACGACCTCCCGAATAAGAGACCGCATTCTTAACCACTAGGCTATCACTGCTAACTCTATTTTGTACGGGGAAGCGGAAATAAGCGTTCTGGCATTTTGTCAAGAGGCTCGTCTTAGGCAGTTGGCGAGCGGCGGCCAACTCAAACATCTGCATTGGCCGTAATATAAAGGTTGGTGCATTATGCGGCCATAACGGTATAGTAAGAGATCAGCTTAAGAAGTACTACCCGGTCATTTCGAGTTGGCCGTCTTCGACTGTTACGTAATGACGTAATATTGGTACTGGTGTTGACGAAAAACTGTATTTTTAACCGACTTCAAATAATTTTTTTTTTAAAACTGACTTCAAACACCCGCACCACTACAAAGTAGGTATATAAGTTATTGAAGATTTTTTTTAAACCGCTCGACCGATTTCGGTAAAATTTCAATGGGACCACCTGGGAAGTATACCCTTTCAAACAAAAAAAGAATTGTCCAAATCGGTTCCGGCATCTTCGAGTAATCGGTGAACATAGATAAAAAAAAGATTCCTACGAATTGATAACCTCCTTCTTTTTTGAAGTCGAAAAATATTTCTATTCTATTCTACGCAACGTTTTAAGCGCAACATTATGTTCTTTAATCAAACTTCAAACTTCGAACTCCAAACTTGGAATTTGCCAGACAACCAAGAGAATGAATCCTCTTTGGACGTGGCCAGCAGCCACAAATGTGTTGATTTAATTCTATGAAGCTACACTAAAAAGCTGAAAATAATAATTATAATAATATATAAAAAATCTTTTTTAAAAAACCGACTTCAAACGCCACTACATAGTTTGAATAATTTTAGTTTGTACAATGTACACGTATGTTTAAGTCGGGCTAGCGTTGCGCATTGGTTTCATCGTTAGGTACTATTTAGGCCCGCCCGACTTCAACATACGTGTACAAACTTAAATTATTAATTTAAATGCTGTGAAAGTGACGTTTGAAGTCAGTTTTTTAAAAATCATTTTTGCCTTCATTTTCAAGGCTTCATCGATGAGTCATCTGTCAGATGAGTGGGATTCGAACCTGCGACCTTTCAGTTTTCAGTCCGCACCTTTAACCGTTGGGCTCTAGAGGCTGAGTGATAGTCAGAGATGCGATTGTCTAAAGTTATTCTATTGATCGTAATCGTATTCGGTGACATTAGCGTCAAAGTAATACAAACCATAATAGCATTAAGTTAGAGCTCAATTTTGGGTATGCATTCTCATGCCCAACGGTTGGGTATATTGGCCGCCCTTAGCGATAGTCTATCCACCTAGCCTCGTCTCTCAATATTGATGTGTGTCCGTGTGTTTGTTCCAGCGATGGCAGCAGCGCAGGCAGCCCGAAGGAGGCGTGCGTGGCCAACTCCCCCCCACCGGTGCCCACCAAGCGGCATCCCCACCACCACGAGCAGAGGAGGATGAGTGTCGGTCAGTATACCACTTTTCTTTTAAACGACTTCAAAAAAGTAGGAGGTTCTCAATTCGACGCGTATTTTTAGGGTTCCGTACCCAACAAAGGGTGCCAACGGGACCCTATTACTAAGCCTCCGCTGTCCGTCCGGTTTAGATACAGGCCGCTGACCGTGTCAGGCCTGTATCTCGTAAACCGTCATAGATAGACAGTTGAAATTTTCGCATATTGTGTATTTCTATTGCCGCTATAACAGCAAATAATAAAAATTAAATTGAAAAATAAAGGGGGCTCCCATACATGGAAAAGGAGTGGAAATAAAATTTTATTTTTTTACCCCGGCATGTGGGGGTCATTGTCTAGAGCTCATTAAGTGGAGTTCAAATATATATTTTTTTATTTTTTAGCTACAAAAATGAAGAAATGGGGGGCTGTCAAAGTTTTCGGTTTTAGACCAATTTTGTTAAGGGGTCTATCTCAAAAACTAAACTAGTTAAGAATTTGAAATTTTGTTATATTATGTACTATATAGTGTATTTAAACAACAAATACTGAAAACACCTACACCACTAGGCTACGGAGACTCAATGTTGTACCGCGAAAATAACGAACACAATGTAATCGAAAGTTGTAACGTTCCATCCGGGTGTCCCTTGACACCTCTCAAGTTTTTATATTTCCCCATAATATACTAATTTAATACTTTCTAAGAACTAAGATATCTAAAAATGTATCTAATTTTAAAAAATGATTTGGTCTTATGTACGGAACCCTAAAAGAGCGAAGCCCGACTCGCACTTGGCCGATTTTTTAAAATTTATATTCACCTATTATTATTTTCAACATTTATTCCTTTTTAGTGTACACCCTCATCCAGTATTTCTCAAAGTCTGCTAACCCTTCTAATATTATAAATGCGAAAGTTTGTGAGAATGGATGTATGGATGGACGGATGTTTGTTACTCTTTCACGCCACAACGAATGAACCCGCGTCGCGTTCAAATCGGTTCAGTCGTACGAACCGAACATCGTTGGACTCCTTAGTTTTCCGGGATCAAAAGTAGCCTGTGTTAATCCTGATTAACACAGGCTACTTTTGAAAACGGAAAACCCGGAAAACTAAGGAGTTCCCGCGGGAATTAAAAAATACCTCAACCCACGCGGACATCATTTAGTATTAAAATAATTTTAGTTTGTAAAGTGTATGTTGAAGTCGGGCTAGCGTTGCGTTTCTTAGCTTTCGTTAGCTTTCATCGTTTCTATTTAGGCCCGCCGACTTCAACTTACACTATACAAACAAAAAATTATTTCAACCTTTGTAGTGGCGTTTGAAGTCGGTTTTTAGGGTTCCGTACCCAAAGGGTGCCAACGGGACCCTATTAATAAGCCTCCGCTGTCCGTCCGTCCGTCTGTCAGCGGGCTGTATCTCGTAAACCGTAATAGGTAGACAGTTGAAATTTTCACAGCTTGTGTATTTCTATTGCCGCTATAACAACAAATAATAAAAATTAAATTAAATTAAAAAATAAAGGGGGGGGTTTACGGAACCCTAAAAGAGCGAGGCCCGACTCGCCCTTGGCCGATTTTTTAAAGATTTTCATATGTTACTAACTTATATTCTTGTTTGACTTGCCATAGAGTGTAATCCTATCGGTTCTCATCATGTAATAGTACTGCGACACTTGCACTCCGCTAATGTAATTCCTAAGTACAAAAGGCTTTGGTTTACAAGTTGAGTCGTGTTCGAGGAACGAGTGGTTATAAGCCTTATTAGGTTTTACACACATAACCGACTAACTAGACACCAAGTAAGTATGCTAGGTATAAACTAGCAACACCTTAGTACCGTACCTAGTCAGCGCAAAGTGCAGAAATAGTCCGTCCAGTCGACAGGTAGTTTCAGATGGAAAAAGGTCGGAACTCGGAAGTTAATTGGGATGATGTTCAGGGATGGTTAATTAACATTTTCTCAAGTTTTGGACCTCGAGGACCCTGTGCTAAAAGAGGAGGGGGGGGGGCTTCTAAGTTTTCGACCTTGGAAGGCAGAATTCCACCTTATTTCTTCTGTTTACCCCGAATTATGATGTTTTTTTTATTTTATTAATAAATAACTAGCTGATGCCCGCGACTTCGTCTGCGTGGATTTAGTTCATAACATCCCGCGGGAAATCTTTGTCACCCTCCAGGTTCTCAACTATACCTATCCAATAAATCACGTCAATCCGTAGCTTTGTAGCAGGAAACATTTGATCGTCTTGCTCGCGGCATTGTTAATGATGATTCAAAGAGAAAACATATTACTGATGATACTATCAATTACGTTAAACTATAATTTTTATAATTGTTTTTACCATAATTAACCAAATACAAAATTACGTTTAGCTGTCATTTACGTTTTGTTCTTCCACTGTCATTTTCGTTTTTTTATTCCATGTCAGATGCATTTTCGTTATACAAGGTTTTATATTGACTTGACGGAAACGCGGTCGAACGGGATAAAAAGTATCCTATGTCCGTCTCCTGGTTCTAAGCTACCTCTCCACCAATTTTGAGCCAAATCGGTTCATCCGTTCTTGAGTTATAAATAGTGTAACTAACACCACTTTCTTTTATATATATAGATTAAAATATTGTTGTTGTGATTCGGGTACCTGGTTACAATCACCAACTTTGGATATCCCCTTCCCCAGCTCACCCCAATTCACAAAGGGTTTTTAGCGAATTTTGACAAATTACCTTTTTATTTCGAAGCGCCATAACTCGGTAACGAATTGACATACAAACATTTTTGTGTACTTACACTAGCGGCACGCTATGATGGCCGGTTTGACACATTACAATAGTGATGTGGAATGTCAATTTATTCTCGAACAAAAAACAATTAAGTTTTGTTTTTGTACCTGATTAAATAGGTTTAATAAAACAAAAATGTATATGTTTATTTAATTTATTTGAACGAACTGAATATTTGAATGAAAATGAATATACATACTTTATATGCACACAAGAAACATATGAATACAAAAGATACCAAAAAAGGTGCCACAAAAGGCCATAATTAATCAGATTCGTCCATACTACTATTTTCACTGTCGTCACTGCTATCATCACCTACATTAATAATTATATGTTCGTTTTCTATAATATTATCTATTTTCACATCTCTTTCATAATCTTCCCTTATTAATTTAACAGTTCTATTCACAACCTTTTCCCAGTCTCCTTTAGTCACATGTTCACAAGCTTCTTCTAATAATTTTAGCATTTTTTTTTTGTGGTAAATGGGGGTTCTGTATTGTGTCTTGCAGCATATCCCTTAATTTGAGCCCACACCAACTCAATCGCATTATACTCACAATGGTAAGGCGGTAATCCACAACAAAGGGCTTGAACAGAGTCCAAATTAACGAGCAAGGGTCAACAGTAATGCAGTATCAATATTTGAAATCCAAAGCCAGGTCAAAACTATATCACAATCGCATTGCACTGACAGTTTATACTTTTCGAAGCAACGTCAATTCGAAACTGCTTTGTTTTGCATTGAGCATTGACGCGAGTTTGCCGGAGGTAGTAGTTGTGCTAGCCAGCGATCCTATGTGACGATCGTATTAGATTCCATTTTTAAAAATTTTCAATTTAGAAAACCAAATGCCGAGTTGTGGTATATATCATATAAAAATAAAAATTTTACCTTTTGTATGAAACAGCTGATATTTTTTTGCGATTTCAGAGGTTTGTCCACATAGTGAAAATTGTTCATATTCACAAGTACATTCACCCCTTAAATGGTGCAAACTGATTTTTCTACACTTGTATACATTTTAGAAATCAATTTAATAAATAAATTTTGAGTCCTAAACCTAAAACTACATTCGATAAAATTTATGAATCTCTGCACATCACTATCGTCAATAAAGTAATACAATTATTTCCTTCAAAGTCGTTATCAATTAATACGGAACTTCATGAGCGGACAAACGTCAAACCGGCCATCATAGCGTGCCGCTAGTGTAATATAACGCTCTACTAAAAAGTATAGAAATACTTTTGCCGTACGACGTAAGGGAAAAAAGTTATTGAGGAAAATCCCGAAGTAAGTCGAAAATTTTCCCCGCACCGTCCTTTTTAAGCACAGGGTCCTCGAGGTCCAAAACTTGAGAAAATATTAATTAACCATCCCTGAACAACATCCCAAAGTTTCATTAACTTCCGACCTTTTTCCACCAAACCTCACTTTTCCTACCTGTCAAAACTAAAATTCTTTAAGGGGTCGAGTAATATACGCTTTTGTAACTTGATTCCGATTTCCGAACGAATTGGTAGGTAGATTACATTTTGCATCATTACACAAATCGCATAGCATAACGCATTGATAGCTAAATGGTTAGTAAGCACTGCGGTTACCTATTCGGGAAGTCGCGGGTTCGATACCGGGCTCCGACTTTTCGGAGCGTCTAAATATCACTTGCTTCAACGGCGAAAGAAAACATCGCGACAAACCTGCACGCCTGAGAGTTCTCCGTAATGTTCTACAAGGTGTGTGAACCGCCAATTCGCATTGGGCCAGTGGTGGTTCTAACCATTCTCTGAGACGAGACTTGCGCTCAGTAGTGAGCCGTTGATGGGTTGCTGATGATGATGATGATGATGATGATGATGATGATGATGATGATGATGATGATGATGATGGGAGATTTGTTGTGAACAGGCGGGGGTGCGGGCGGCTCGCGTCGCGCCGAGCGCCGCACTGCCGGCCCCTCCGAGCGACGGCGAACAGGTATCACTATCATTAGCTCAAGGGAATCGAACCCCGGACCGTATGAGATCAAACACGAGAACCTGCCCCCCGATTGTCTAAAAGTTGCCGATCAAATCGTCAAAGTAAAATAAAGCATAATGTCATTGAATTAGAGCGTAATTTCGTGTATCCATTCTCATACGTTTAGGTATGTACGATACCCTAAACGGTTGAGAATGGATACACGTAATTGAGCTCTAATTAAATGACATTATGGTTTATTTTACTTTGACGCCGAATTCGGACGATTTGATCGGCAATTCTTATTTCTTACACAATCGCACTTCTGGGTACTAATTGTCTAAAAGTTATTTCATTGATCGTATTCGTATTCGATGCCATTAGCGGCAAAGTAACTAATCCTTGATTGTATTGTTAAGTCTCAAATTCATTACAAGCGATTTTAACATGTAGGCGCTATGGAGCGTATCGTACATACCTACACGTATAAGAATGCGTACACGAAATTGAGTTGTAATTATATGCTGCTATGGTTTATTTTACTTTGTCGCTAATGTCATCGAATACGATTACGATCAATAGAATATCAGCTGTAGACAATCGCACCTCTAGCCACCGTACACATTTTGACAACAAGCTATTCAACTTGCAATGTTTGTATGTAATACGTATGTATGTATGCTTAAGTCAAATCTTGCAAAATGAATTGGAACCACTTCCCGGTTTCCGCTTGAGCTGAAATTTTGCATGAAAATACAATATTATTGTGACATGGAACTGATTTCATGATAGAGCCAGAAGATGGCTATCGGAGCTCGAACCCCATCGAATTTGGGCTTGTTTGATCCATCTAGACAAGTACTCTGGTCCTAGATGATATCCAACGTCTGATGATGTAGCCGGAAGGCGGCTATGGAAACTCTGTAATAAAACGACGTAACCCAGTCGTATTTGAGCTCGTTTGATCCGTCTTGACAAGTACTCTGGTCCTAGATGATATCCATGATCTTATGATGTAGCCGGAAGGTGGCTATGGAAACTCTGTAATAAAGCCACGTAAATCCATCGAATTTGGGCTCGTTTGATTCGTCTTGACAAGAACTCTGGTCCTAGATGATATCCAAGGTCTGATGATGAGCCGGAAGGTGGCTATGGAAACTCTGTAATAAAACGACGCAGCCCGGTCGAATTTGAGCTCGTATGATTCGTCTTGACAATTACTCTGGTTCTAGATGATATCCAGGGTTTGATGATGTAGCCAAGCTACTAAAAGCTTGTTTTTAAAAATGAAATTGGGTATTTGACTGTTGTCAAAATGTTGATATTTATTATTTATAATCGAAAATGTAACAATGAATAACATTTGTAAAAACAGAAAATAAATCGGTCAAAAAACAATTAAGTTATAAGCTGTTTTAACATGGTTTTACTACGACGGTATCTGTCTCTTTCTAAAACGAAATTTCCTATGAAGAGTCTATGGAGCTTTGTGTTTTGACGTCACAACACAATAGCGCTCTCTTTGTCTAACAAGGTAACTTTAAAGCTTTATATTTCCGAGACTAGTTGAGATATTTAAAGAAGAAAAATGGCATTGTGTTATAATATTAAAAAACGTAATTTTAAATAAATAAATAAAACTTGAGAGGTATCCAGGGAAACCAGGATGGAACGTAGTTCCTTTCGGTTACATTGTGTTCGGTATTTTCGCGATAAAACATTGCGTCTCCGTAGCCTAATGGCTCCGGCAGTCGCCTAATAGTTCACAGTCGATGTATCGCGAAAATACCGAACACAATGCAAAATTCACATTCAACAAAAAAGTGTCGGTTTCAGAAATGTGTCGAGTGTCGGTTCCTTAATTTTTTCCGTCTAGCCCCCTTCCGTACCGCGCGATAAGGAACTACGTTCCAAAAAAATTCAGTCAAATACCCAATTTTTAATTGACACTTGTTTCGTTATGCATCAAACTCAGTAGCCACTACACACTCGCCTCAGTCGAGAGCACTCGTTGCGATGCGTCATGCGAGAGTGAGAAGCGCAATCCCCTGCGCCTGGCTAATTAGGAGAACGACCCCTCTAGCCAAGTTACACTTCGTTGTATCTATTCTCTTTCTACGATCGTTGTCAATTGAAGGTTTGCCTAGGGCTAGACTAGATGGCGCTGCAGCTGATCAAAGACAAAAGTGTAGTGATAATTAATATTTCGCGGCATTTTGTGTTATAAATGTTTTAAATGCTAAAAAATTGGCTGTCTGTAAAGTCGGTTTACGGACGATAGTTTTACGTGATAACGTCATAAATGAATAAATGTAGACAAGCCAACGCTTGGGCCGGTCGTGCCTCTCTATCGCTTTTTCCGCGCTCTCGCTTGCACGCTCAGGCTCAGGCGGAACGTGACACTTTTTCGAGCGTGCATCCGGTGTTCATCAATTTATAAGACGTTATCACGTCAAAACAATACAAAATGCCGCGAAATATTATCAATACACTTCTGTCTTTGATCAGCTGCAGCGCCATCTAGTCTAGCCCTAGCCAAAACTTCAAGTGAGCCGCTGGATTCAGGCGGCGCAAGACCGAGACCTTTGTCCAGCAGTGGACGTCTATCGGTTGACAAAGAAGAAGATGATAAATAGAGTTGTTTGTCTGTTTCAGAGCTGCGCGTCAGCCCGGGCGCGGGCGCTGGTCCATCCGTGGAGTCGCCGCACCTGCATCACGTCCAACATCATCACCATATGGTAATTCTTATCCAACTTTAGCAAACCAAAAGGAAGTTTGAAAATTTCTTTCTTTGTTTGAAAGGGTATACTTCCCAGGTAAATAAATATAAATTTCATCGAAATCAGTCGAACGGTTTTTAAAATATCAACAATAAATTATATATTTTGTATAGTGGCGCGGCAGTTTGAAGTACGTTTTTTAAACAGAATTTTCAATTACACTTGTTTCCAGGATACCAACCCCCTAGAAGGCGCAGCGCCAATAGTGGAATCCATTGTCAGTGGAGCGGGGTCGTCTGATGGGGAGCTGTCGAGCAAACCTGGTGACAGCCCCACCAGGAAACGGAGACGGATTTCGAGGCATCTATCATCAGGTTAGAGCAATCGCCATCAGACAAAATCCACCAGGCATCTCAATCTATACATATAAAAAGACTTTTCTTGACTAATAAACAACTGAAGTTAGAAACTTGAATTTTCTAAAGGCTTAATTGAGCACCCTGACTGAACACCGTCTGCCGTACCCCTAGAGTGTTTTTGTAGAGCGCGAAGCCAGAAACTCGCGAAGGAGGTCCGACTGAAGCCAGCCTTTGAGGCCGAGTGCACCAAAGGGGCGAGCGAAGCGAGCCGGTGACCTCTGTAGCTAAAGGAAGGTTGAGCCTTGTGAAGCTGAATGAAGTGGCGGAGTGTATAGGAATATCTAAAACACAGAGAGAGGAATTGCATAGTAATGCGCGTGGCGGTAAAGTGCAATTTAGAATAAATGCAGAGTTCTGCTGTAGTCTATTAATACGATGGCTTTTCTTCAAAATCAAAGGAGTGAAACTTCTGTATGCCAGTTCTATTAGCTAATCTGTGCTAAGAGTTAAAGATGTATGGTTAATATTAAACCACCACGACTGTTTACAGGGGCATCAGCTGATTTGGGAGGCCCAACACCTCCCTGATGGCATCTTCTTGAAGATGGAAGGTTTTTTTGGAGTGGTCGAGGCCAGGGGGTGTAAAACCGGCTCATAGTAGCGCCACAACTTTCTTATAATCTCTTTTAATTCGTGGCAGCCTGGTACCTATGCCCTTGAAAATTTCTATAGGGGTTAATACATGCCTCAGATTGGACTACACATGCGTATTTTTCTTTGAGCCTATGGGCGTACCTGTGTACATAATCAGCTCTTCTAATTTTATGAAAGCCTGGTATATTATAATCCTATAGTAATTACTTGTATATTCAACTGGTAATTGTAATTACTGGTGTTTTCAACGGACGAAAAATTTAAGGTTTTTGTTAATGTTAGACTACACAACCTTTTTTCATATAATTTTACAGGCGAGAGCAATGTGTCGGTGAGCGCGCCTGCCGTCGAGAGGCGGACACCCAGGCACCACTACCAACCACCGTAAGTTTTTAGTCAGCTTCGTCACCAGTGCTAAAATACATTGGCCAGCCGCTCATTGTGATTTTTTGTTGCCGTGACTTTTTGTCGCCAAGTGTATTATTTGCTATGAAGATATTATATGGAAGTGTGCTCACTGTAGACGTAGTTCTCATCGTGGGCGACAGTAGGTGACAGCGACATAAAGTCACGGCGACAAAAAATCACAATGAGCCGCTGGTCTGCGGGCTTGTTTCTAGACAAGCGGCGCGTGTTGCGTCGCGTGTCTAGAAACTCAAACGTATGGCCAAGTATGAGAGCGTTTATGCAGAAGCGTTCTGGCGTAGTAAGCGGCGACGACCCGCGCGACGCGACGCACCACGCGCCGCATCTGCAGAAACGAGCCCTGAGGACGGTTTCAAATTAGCGTTTTTTCGGCGCGCATAAGTCCGTTTTTGGTAGCGCGGATTTTCGCCTGTTGCCACACGCGCAGCTCGTACGAGCGTTGTCGCGCATAAGCTCGTATAAGAGCGAGTCGTATTCGTCCGAAGCACCGCCGCCGGTTCGAGGGAATACCCAGAAATAAACGCGTGTTCGGTTTTCAGATGCGCAATATGTGGCGCGCGTGTAAGCCCGTATGCCGATACGAGCTTATACGCGCGTAAAATACGCTAGTCTGTAATCGCTCTTGATATCACGTGATCGTAGGCGTGAAATGCTATTTCAATCAACATTTACGGGCGGGCCGTACTCGAGAGCGAGATGCGAGATGCTCATACCGACCAAATGAACAATAGCGCAACGATGCGAGGAATAGAGTTCGACCCTACAGTTTTCAGTAGGTTATTTCATGCCTTAAGAATGAATATGTTTTCCCGTTACTATAACCAAGAATCAATGAAATAATGAATTTATATAATGAAATAGGATTCAAGGAGAACATGTTTATTTTTCTATTTTGAGCGAGACCTTTATTTATTTTGATAAAAAAATAACTATAAAATACAGCAATCCTCCATGTTGGGGATTGAACACCAATATGATACGTCACATCTGTCTACAAACTTTGCAAACTACTATGAAAACATAGAGGTCACGAACGACGCCATGACATTGGCTAGTGTTTTGGCGTAAATTTCAAAACTTAAAATTGAATTGGCAATTTTCTCTATCAAACCAAATTTTTCGAAATAGTAGATACTTCCGAACATCATCCAACAGTTTTTCAAAATCGGTCACAATGCGTGTTGCAGCCGCCGCGTCCGCTACATGAGCGGCAACGGCGCGGGCGTGTGGCACGAGCGGCTGCTGGAGCAGCACGCGCCGCACCCGCCGCACCCGCACGCCGCGCACCCCGCGCACCTGCCGCACGCGCACCACACGCCGCTGCTGCTCGACATCAACCAGGTACGGGCCATTTGCTAGCGAGCTATGTGCTCCTGGTACTAATAACGACACAGGCGTATGACACGAGCGGCTGCTAGAGCAGCGTACACCGCGCCCGCACCCCGCGCTCCACAAGCTGCTGCTACTCGACATCAACCAGGTACGGGCCACTTGCTAGCGAGTTATGTGCTCCTGGTACTTATAACGACCTGGGCGTATGTAACGAGCGGCTGCTGGCGCAGCATACACCGCGCCCGCACCCCGCGCTCCACAAGCTGCTGCTGCTGCTCGACATCAACCAGGTACGGGCCACTTGTTAGCGAGTTATGTGCTCCTGGTACTTATAACGACCTGGGCGTATGGAACGAGCGGCTGCTGGAGCAACATACACCGCGCCTGTACCCGCGCACCACAAGCCGCTGCTGCTCGACATCAACCAGGTACGGGCAATTTGCTAGCGAGCTATGTGCTCCTGGTAGTTATAACGATCTGGGCGTACGACACGAGCGGCTGCTGGGGCAGCATACACCGCGCCCGCACCCCGCGCACCACAAGCCGCTGCAGCTCGACATCAACCAGGTACGGGCCACTCCGAGCGAGCTATGTGCTCCTGGTACTTATGACGACACAGGCGTATGGCACGGCGGCTGCTGGAGCAGCATACACCGCGCCCGCACCCCGCGCACTACAAGCCGCTACTGCTTCGATTTATTTTAGAGAGAGTACAAAAAATTAGCATTTATATAGTCTACTAGTGGAGCTAGGTTTTTAAAAATCCCGCGGGAACGCGTTGTTTTCCTGCAAATAATCAGTTAAATAAGTTTATTGCTAAGGTAGGTTACGTCTCATTGTTAAATGTAAGTATCGGGGTTGACATGGCAGCTGGTAAAAAACCCCCCCCAAAAAAAAAAGATTAAAAAATACAACATCGATCCGTTGCTGTGTGTATGTATGTATGTCGAACCTTAACTTGGCATATATAATATCAGTGGGGATTTTGTTTGAATAAGCTAACGTATTGCACATTTCACAGATGTCGCTGCGAGGCGCGCGGCTCAACGCGCTGGGCGGCGGCATGGGTTGGCCGCACCCGCACCCACACGCCGCGCACCCGCACCCGCACGCGCACCCGCACCCGCACGCGCACCCGCACCGCGACCACCCCACCAGGACTCAGGTATGACTGACGTGTGACGGTGCGCGAGGTAGATGTGTGACATGAGCGCAGTTACATTGGGAAAACTTAATTTGGGTCCCCGATTATGAATTTACATTTTAGCCTCTTGGATGAGAGTTAAATAAAACAAACTATTTTTTATGTCTAAAAATGAAACATTAGTGTTTCTGGCCTGGCACACATTTTTTCAAATAAGGTTCATTGGTCAGTAAAAAATATTAATTCTGCTGTATACAACCTTTAAACTCAACTAAATTGTCCCTCGCGGGGCCCTTAATTTTAAAGGCCCCCATAAATGGGGTCTTATAATTTTATTTAACTTTTTCCAATGAAGTAGAGTGAGATGATATAGTTTTAAAATTAGCTCATCTATTGATACATCTCTCAGATTGATGGTCTACACATCTCTGCAGCGCTTCAGTGGATAGGGGCCCTTATTGTGTCAATTTAACTGTGCTGAAGTAATAAAAATAACAAATGTAATGTTTAATAATAAAATAATCGTTGTTATTTTCAATTCTTTTACAGGATAGGGTTTTATGAATTTTCTTTTGTACACAATTCCATGCATTTCCTCCAAATCGAGATTACAATAATATGTTTAATCAACGATAATTGGGATGTTGCCTGTTGATTTTATTAAACAGAGATCTTCCAAAATAAGTAAAATACACTTGTGATGTTCATATTAAGTTATCTATTTTATTTAAATGTTAACTATGTCAAATTTTTATGACGTTTTTGTATTTCATACAAGGTGCCGCACTATGCACGCGTTTTGACGTTTGATAAAGAGTTGCTGGTAGAATCTATTATTAATAATTAATAACAATAATTGATTAATAATAATTAATAATTGATTAATAATAAATAATAATTTATTAATAAGGATTAATAATTGATTAATAATAATTAATAATTCATTAATAATAATGGATGTTAGATTTGATTAGATGGCAACATCCCTATTGATACACAAAACGCAAAAATGTTTTTATTTTTTATTTTATTTCACAACACACTTTATTTTCATTTTATAAAAGGAGGATGGGTAAGAGTGGTCCCAGACACAAAGTTAACTGTATTATTATTGAACTATGTCGCTATTTGTTGCTCTTATAGAGTAGTTTTATAAGTCCTAAGAGAGCATGTCTGAATTCACTTGGAGAAATTAGATATTCGACCCTTATATTATTAGTTTACAGTAGTTAATGAATTGTTAGGAAAAATCAGTTCTTCTAACGAACATATCTTTTTTCTCCAAGTGAATTCAGAGATGCTGTCTTAAGATTAATTAAACTACTCGATTAGGGCAATAAAAGCCCACATAATATATAGTGCTACAGTAATTTTTTTTTGGGTACCAGGGCCCAAACAAAATTGCCCATTATCCTTTAAGGATTTCAGCAAAATTAAAAAATATGACTTGGATAAGCGAACATTGGATTTGAAGTGACTTTACGAGTTTATAGCGAACACACATTCATACATACAAAATATGTTACATTTACAGTACATTACTGGTTTTCTTACATTTACAGTGTTGAATTAGGAACAACGAGGGACTATGTAAAATCTTTCACATAATATTATGTGTACACTTTCAAAAGTTGCCGAATTTGGGACAGCAATTCAAGTTTCAAAGTCTATGTGAAAGATTTAAAATTAGAATATAATATTGGTGTCAATTCGGTTGTACCCAATTTCTAAACAGGAATGAATATGCAGGTCTAAAAAGTAATACCTTCCTATTCACTAAGATCCTTTCGGAAAAGGATTGCTTTCCTTTTAAACCTGTCTCTTTAGTTTGAGTTAAGGAATTATGCAAATCGAATTGACATTTTTAGAGTAAGTTAAAGTAAAAATGGTCAAACTTCATGCAAAAAAGTTAAATTTTTATCAACTCTTTTGTACACAAAATACTGTATTATGTTGTGTGCGACTGGCTATGTATTTTTTTTTTAGTTTTACTCAGCAGAATATTTTTGTGTACAACCGAATTGGCAACTATCAATTTTAGACGTATAGTGGGTTTTCATTGAGCCAGTGGCTGTCTGTGTAAGGACATTGTTACTGGACAAATGAAAATCTGCATTTATGTTCAAATAACTGTGTAAGACATGTCAATCTGGGCATAGCATGCACAAAAAGAAGATATTTTAGGTTATCACTTATCAGTCTAGATTTATGCAGGTCCAGTTTACTATGAATTTTCGTTTAAATCTACTTAATTATCTTAGTATTATTTGAGATCTTAAGATGTAAAAATTAAGCATGTAAAGACACGTTTTATTTGTTAATTATTATTAATAAATAATGGAATACATGGCTGGCAAATTGTAATTGTATTTAATGGAATACTTGCATAACTTTTCTTGATTTTCATAGACTAATAGAATGTGGGAGACTGCAGATAACTAAATGAAAGGGTCCATGAAAGCAATGTTGTAAAAGTAAAAGTGTTAAATATGTTGGACGTTTGGACTGAAGTTAGGTAGAAAAGGCGGGTGTCTTCTGAACAAACTGGCCCACCAGTTGCGAGATAGTAAGAACCATTTTTGTTATTAGCATGATTAAATTCATAAAAAAAATGTGATAAATTCACGCTTTCACGGCAATCCAAAATTTGGTACACACACTTGGTCTGTGGCCGGTTGCCATTATTTAAAACTAGCTATTATGTTCGGAGGCCATTAAGTAATATCGAAATTATTGTAATTTACGGCCATTACGCGTTACAATTTGCTCGCCACGTATACGCGTGCAAAGACCATGTGGTCCGTGGTACAAGAGTGGTAGCGTGGCGCTGCAGGTGGCGACCGTCGCGGGCGGTGAGCTGTGGCCTGCCGTGATCCCAGCGCTGCCGCACGCGCACCTGCGCTACCAGGTACCCCCTCGACTAGAACCCTCCGCTCGCCCCCACTCACCGCCGCTCACCCCCTGCTCACCCCCGCTCACCCCTGCTTACCCCGCTCAATACCGGCCACATAACTCACATACACGACACATCGAAGACGAGTACCGCGACCACCCTTTCTGTCTCCTCCTTCCATCAAAGTACTCTACCCTTCCAGCGAAGTACCCAAAGTCTCGAAAGTAGCCAAAATATACGTGGACAAAATAACACTGGAACACTTTACCAAGTGGACAAAGACGCCGTGCAAAGTTTCACATTCTTACACTCAAAACATGTTAAACAATTAATACTTCCCATTGCCCTTCCCCCCACCTCAGTTTACTAAGCAGACCAAACCATTCAGTGAAACCACTAAACAAAAACGCAATTTTACGTAAAGGCGCATCTATACCAAAGAAATTAAATCATCATCATCATCATCATCATCAATAGCCTATAACAGTCCACTGCTGGACTAAAGGCCTCTCCCAAGGGGAGGGTTTGCCCATAATCACCACGCGGGGCAGACGGGTTGGTGATCGCAGTAGATGGTAGTAGTAGCACAGGTGGTGACAACTGTATTCTGATCTGCCGTCACCACACGGCACAAAGAAGAAATTAAATACTCCAATACTTTATCTCGTTCCAACCTTCTGTTCAGTAAATTATAAACAAAGGCACTCGCTTCGCTCGAGCTTCTGAGTATTGCTTATTTCCTTCTTAAACAACTGTTTGTCTGTCTTCACAAAAAATAATGTTTACATTTATTAAAATACAACTTTGTGACTCGCGTTTATGTTTGTTACTGCGTTTTTTACACACAAGAAGTGGAACTTCCTTAAAATCATAAGTAATGAATGAATTAATTAATGAAACTTCGCAAAAATATAATCACATTTTCTTGAAACTGTCTCCTTCATAAACAGTAATAAAAAAATACAAGTAATTTTTTGCAGCGAAATCCTTTGTATCAAAATGTTTAATTATTTATTAAATAGTTTATCATTAGTATATTTATTTTTAATAATATAATTATGTATATTATGTTGTATGCATTTTATTTCTTGTAAATATTTATCTGTTCGCGAGAGTAAATATTCGATTACAGTATTGCATTCTCGATTTAGTAAATATTTTTATGTTAATGTTGTATTCCTTTCTAATGGAATACAATGGATTTCTCTGCAAAAATTAAGAGTGGTGTATTCATTTTTTAATTTAACATTCAATTTCTACTTACTAGGGTCACACCATATTTTTATTATACTCCATACAAATCCATAATATTCCAAATTTCTACCCTTCTGACACATGAAACTCTGTGCTCCTTTTTTGACTCAATCTTGTGCCGTAACATTAAACAGTGCGTTTTTTTTATGAGAGTTATCATCAAAGTAAATATAGGTAGATAATTGTTATTTGCTATTTAGTCAATTATTTTTTGATATATTAAAACGAACATTGTTATTTAGTCAATTAATTTTTCATTTATTTAATCGATTTATATAAAACTAGCTGATGCCCGCGACTTTGTCCGCGTGGATTTAGTTTTTAAAGTCCCTCGGGAACTCCTTGATTTTCCGGGATAAAAAGTAGCCTAAATGTTGACCCGAGTAATAAGCTACCACGGTATAAAATTTTGTAGAAATCTGTGCGGTAGTTTTTACGTGAAAGAAGGACAAACAAACAGACAGGAATCTTCCAGTTACAGTTTTATTATATGTATAGATTACTATTTCCCCGTCCTAAAATAGTCTATTTTATAAAAATTATAATTTTATATGTAGTTTTCACCTATAGTACAAGAACTTTAGACTTGAAGAGGACAATCTAGTATCTACGATTAAAGTTCTTTAGTTCAAATGTTCCCGCAGTTAAAAAATATACTCATAGCGAGTCGATTAACACTTGATCGCTTGCTTGATCTAAGAAGGAGCACATTTGACACTCAGTTTTTATATATTCAATTTATCTCATAAACTCAGCAACTTTTTATTTGACAAAAAATCCCACAAAATTTTGGAAAAATAACAAAGTTGCTAGGTAACTTATCAACAGATTACAGATAGACTGAATATAGGAACCGGGCATTTAACAACATACATATACAGATGCATGAACTGAAACAGTTGATCTGGAATCTCTAGATTTTTGTACCCTTTTTCTTGTATGTTTACTATATTGTACGTCACACGCTTTGGTTTAGAAATAATCCTTCGTTTAATGTTGTATACGAGTGTTGTTATATGATATTAAAAATTATGTTTGTGCGATAATCAAAATAAATTAATGAGAAAAATCCTATCGTAATGGTGTTAATTTAAATCACTTTTTTATGAATGTCTAACCCTTTCACTCTGTTTGAAATATCTCAAATATCTAGAATGTTTATTTTTGATGATCAAACGAACTAATATTCAAGAGAAGCTATTTTTGATTCCATTTATTGTAGAACATAATTATGCAACTTATAAAATGTTTTGAGAGCACTAAATAAAATATGTAAAAACAGTTTTCGGTAAATGACACCACAATACATGATGGTAATCCGCAATTTTATATTCAATAAAAAACCAAGCTCGCATACTGCACTCTTAAAGTTTCCCCTATCAAAATATTAACTAGAGCGGGTGATTTTCTTATAGAGCAAGATCCCAGTGCCGCCAGACCTAAGTTATTTTCTCAGCAATTATTTGTGTACGATAGAGTACTGTTCTAATGTCCTTTCAGTATATGCGTACCAGCTAGATTGTGCCGACGGCCAATTTCCAGATACCAGGTGCTAAAGGTAGGTAAAAACTAGAATAACTTATCTTAAATTCTCAGGGCTGATTTTCATATGTTTTAAAGAATATTGTAAAAATTAATAAATTAATACTGCCAGACGCTTACCGCCGGCGGTTACTTTAGCCAGACGCTTTGAAGCTCCCAAAAATATATATAATTTAAGTTAACTTATATTCTCAGTTCTGATTTTTATACATGATACTCAGGGAACTATTGCGATATTATCTGTAAGCTGCCAGACCTATTGGAAGGGTCAAACATCCCCCCAGACACACATTATGCGTCCCCATATGTATGAGCGCTAGAACATGATTCACTTGTTTAAGTGTGTGAGAGATAATATCTCTTCTTCTGCAAGCTATACCCAGGCAAAAAATCACGTCGATCCGTAGCTCTGTTGCAGACTGATTGAAGGACAAACCAACAAACACACTTTCGCATTTATAATATTATAGTATGATGATATTATCTCTCACACACTTAAACAAGTGAATCATGTTCTAGCGCTCATACATATGGGGACGCATAATGTGTGTCTGGGGGGATGTTTGACCCTTCCAATAGGTCTGGCAGCTTACAGATAATATCGCAGTAGTTCCCTGAGTATCATGTATAAAAATCAGAACTGAGAATATAAGTTAACTTAAATTATATATTTTTTTGGGAGCTTCAAAGCGTCTGGCTAAAGTAACCGCCGGCGGTAAGCGTCTGGCAGTATTAATTTATTAATTTTTACAATATTCTTTAAAACATATATGAAAATCAGCCCTGAGAATTTAAGATAAGTTATTCTAGTTTTTACCTACCTTTAGCACCTGGTATCTGGAAATTGGCCGTCGGCACAATCTAGCTGGTACGCATATACTGAAAGGACATTCGAACAGTACTCTATCGTACACAAATAATTTCTGAGACAATAACTTAGGTCTGGCGGCACTGGGATCTTGGACCATTATTACGATCCTTTAGGTAAAAAGCAAGAGATTTTAGATCAATGCACATACTCACATTTGCACCGCTATAATGTCTTAAAAGACCCCTTCAGCTTCCCGACGCCTCGGGAATAATTAATTAGTGAACGTCAGATATAATTTAGATACTAATTTTATTCTAATATAGTGTTTAAGGTGTTCTCCTTTTTTTGTAATTAATATTGTGGCGTGGCTGGATCTTGTGGCTTTTTGGAAACTCGACTTGATAATTGTACCGTAAAAAATAAAATGGCCACACTTTGTCGTGAGTTTTATTAATAAATTGCTTAATTTTCTTGACTGTCAGCTTATGACTGATTGTTACCCTATTCACCGCGAATGTGGCTAATTATGTTGTACACAATCTAAACTTGAAAACTAAACTTGAGAGGTTTAAATCTAGTGCTATCCTTTTCTACGAGATCTAGTGTTTCCAATTTAGTTTAGTTTAGGGATTGTGTACAACAGAGTTAGCCGCAATATTTAGTTAAAATAAATAAATCTTTCTACAATCACGAGAAAAGACGATTAAAAAAGGTTATAAAATAAATGTTCTTATATTCACGAATCCAACAGTACCACAGAATTGAAAATAAAAAGAAGAACACATTTATTAACACAAATTTAAATAATATCAAAATAATAAGCTCACGCCAGGTTTGGTAGTTTTATCCTTGTCCCGTTTTTGTCCCGATTTTCAGCTTCAAGGTGCCTGGTGCGTTGTTTTAGTCCATTCTTCAGGGTGCCTGCCATAGATTTTATTAGATTGGTTTCATCTGCGCTGGACCACCGCTGTCTTAGTGTTTTTAAGAGTATCTTTAAGTGTTTTCTTTTAAGTCAACGCGCCTGGTTAACTAACTTTAAACTAAGATAACTAACGCTGTTTTATATATGAGCGAACCTCAAATATAAAAATTTTTTTAAACGAAAATGCCAACAATTATTATCAATCAAACAAAGCAATCGCGGGATTAACGCTTATTTTACTAATAAATAATTACAATAATACCAACATCGGGCAGGCGCATTGATGTGCATATAAGTATAAATTCACAAAAGTGCTATAAAGTTTTGTGGCTAATGACAGTACGAATAGTTTTAATGTACATTTACTTATTATTATTTTTGAATACTTCCATGTAATCCAATTTCCATTTTACGGTGTAAAGTGCAGTATTCATTTCGCTCAAATTGGTATTCAATTGAATGAATACACTTTCGACGAAACACATTTTACTCGAAAGATACAGAGTGAATACATTGTTGAAATCAAACTTGTATTCAATTTATTCGACATTTCAATTAATGTTGCGGGTGAATTTGCCTTATCGGAAGTATTATAAAAGCGTGTATTCACTTAGAATTTTCAGAAAACTACTTTGTATACATTTCGTTTATTTAAACAAAAAAAAAATGGTTGCAATCTTCTTCTGTTATTGGAAGATTTTTAATTTTAATACACTGAAATGGATATTGGATAGAGTCAGTCTGTTTGTAGTAACGTAATATTTAGAGTTTGTTTCCTTGAGCTGCAATGTACACGGCACGCGCGTTTGACTGGTATATACTTACTAATGGCGGGCCGCTTACAAGGTTGGTATATTATTTGGCTTGCTTCCTAATAGATCTCACCAAATAGATGAAAATATTACCTTATCTAATGTGTCTCAATCCATTTAGTTACAGTTTAAAAATGTTAAAAACGGCACATTTAATTACCCTTTTATACTAGATTTATTAATATTTAAATTAAATACTTCATGTAATTTACTTTCTTTTTTAATTTATTTATCTTTTCTTACTTGCACTTATGAACTATCTGGCACTTTTGGTGAAGTCATTATTGAAAAAATATTTAAATTGATTTTTTAAATTATTTATTGCTAGACTAAAAACTAATTAATAATATACCAATCTAACGCAGCAACCACACCTAAGCTTTCATTTAAAACTTCATAGTTTGGTAACTCTCAATGTCTCAACTTAGCTGCGTAAACGTCTATGTACACACGTCAACTCTAGCACGGATTGATAATATGCATGCCCAGATTATATTTTGATACTGTGTTAATGGTAACTTGCGGTGAGGAGGGCTCCTAGTGCGTAATCTAATGTGATAATTATGTAAATGTCGCTTGTAATATGTAAGCTTGCGGCGGAGGTCGCTGTAGACGTTTGAGAGGCGATAAGGTTGATATTCAGATCGAAGCGCTCCAGAATTGCATTTTGAACCGTTGAACTCGATGATTTCTTTATAAAGTATTGTCGAATTGGGTGTTACAAAATACTGTTACACAAGTGTATTTTTGAGTTAAATGTGGATGACTTACATCTAAAATTTTGCCTATGATAGGGCTTAGGTTAGAATCTATAGAGCTCTGACTTAGTTCACATATGAGACAGAGTTAAAACGAGATACAAACATGTCCTGACGTAAATCTTTTTTAATTCTATCTTAAGTATGAACAGAGTGATTGCACGCTCTATTGATTTGCCCTTAAGTATAGGGTATTTAGCAAACGAGCACAACGCCCACTTGCTAAATACTATTTTGGTATTGTCGTTAGAAAAACGACGCTTCTAAGAAAAATCTTTTCTTTCAGCGGCAAATGCTTTATACTCGATTTTATCGCCTCTCCTACTTCGCATTCTGCGCTCATTTTCTGTAAGAATTGTTTATTATGTACCGGACGTTGCTTGACTCCTTAGATTTGGATGCACTTCGAAGACCTATAGGGTTGAATTTAGTGCTTTTTCATGCAGCGTCCGAAGCGATTGTACGGTGAGAAGACGTACGGGAGCGGGCTCACTAATACCTTACTTATTTTTTCACTTATCTTGTTTATTGTACGGATGTCCGCACACACTTCTCGTGTATCTATCTATTTATCTACCGCTATAAGAACGCGTCTGGTGTGACTGGGAACTAGCCTGGAAACTTGTCATTTTGATTTATTTGTTATGAAGTGACGTTATTACTAGGGGCGCTTTGCTTAGCACAGGTCATACACAAGGCATACTTGGACTACGGCTAACATAATAATTCAACTACTTATTTTATAATAATTGTTATTCTAAAATTCTGATTTGGTCTGGCGGAGGATTTGGCCGTGGCAATGGCATCTTCACTTATAGTCCAGAGCTATCTGGACACCGAATTAAAAGAAAAATTCGCAGATCTCATATGCGTATTGGGTGTTTGAGTGGTGAAGTGCGAAAAGGCATAAGGGAATGACAACCTTTAGTCGCGATGAGAGCAGTATAAACCTTTATATTTACCTAAGTTTTGTAGGATTCAATTATATCAATATAACCTGTCATTCCAGACGTGAGTTTTGCAGACCAATAACAAAGTAAAAAGGTTATGGTAGCGATAAAATTATCTTATGCCAAACATGCTTATGTAATACGTATTGATTTTGCTACCTTAATTTTTTTTTAATTTTTCCTAACTATATTTTTGGGTATCTTCATTCCAAAAGCTCGATTACATTATATTCGATGTTGAAATAATATGAATGCATGAACGCTTTATTTTTATCAGCGTAATCTGTCACTTCTCATGTTTAAATTTCTTTCATTTTACTTAAAAACTATAAAATATGTAATTGTTGTTATTGTTGATATTTAATCATCTTAATTCTATACAATACACTTTATAAATAAAGGAATACAATGGGGTTCACTTTAATCAAGAATGTATTCAATTATTTTAACATTCAATTTAAAAGAATTGGATGCAACAGTTAAAATTAATCTAAAATATCCATTTCATTTTAAATTGGTTATATCATTCCTTTAAAATTAAAATTAATTAATAAACTGCTTTTTTATGAAATACCTTCATAATAATAAATTGCTAAAATATTTTATTTTTTATCAAATTAAATTACATTGATTTTTGTTTTAAATTAACGACAAAATGGTGCAATTTAGATTTTTTCAAAGAATATTGCTCATGCTGATCTTGACTAATATTCCCCCTCGAAATAAACATAAAGCATCTGATCACACAGTAACTAAGTTAGCAGTGATAGCCCAGTGGTTACGACTGTTCTCCTATACGGGGGGGTTGCAGGTTCTATCCCGGGCACTCACCTCTGACTTTTCCGAGTTATGTGCGTTTAAGCAATAAAATACCATATATATGCTTCACCGATGAAGAAAAAATGGTGAGGAAACCTGCACACCTGAGAGTTCTCATAATGTTCTCGAAGGTGTGTCGTCATTGTCATGAGCAATCCATTGACACCTCGCCACTGAGCGCAGGTCTCCTCTCAGAGAAGGGTTATATGCTATAGTCCACCACGCTGGCTCAATGCGAATTGGTGGTGGTTTTTTATAGTGTGTGTATGAGTGCGAGTGTGTGTCTTTGTGTGTGAGTGTGTGATAATAGATAGATATACCTCAGCAAGTATGCGGATAACGGTACATATTTATATACTTTCTAGAACTCGCGTGAGCTGCTCGCGCCATGTCCTCTACTCTTAAGCACCTGTTATGTTAGTGATTTTTTGATACAAGCTTGGCTCTCGTGTCTGTGGCCTGCGCATTGAAAACTATGTTATACATACATATATTACATCATACAGATATTATATATGTATATTGGATATGTATAATACATACAGTTAGCTTCTACACCGAATGATTGTTAGTGTATAATGTATAATCTATTATACACTAACAATCATTCGATGTAGTTACTTGTGAACTGTCGAAAAATTGTGAAAGGACACTAAAATTACAACTTCTTTTTCTTTATCAACCGATAGACGTCCACTGTTGAACAAGTCTCTTGCGTGGACATCCACAGGTCTCGGTCTTGCGCCGTCTGCATTGAGCGGCTCCCTGCGACTCGTTCGATGTCGTCGGTCCACCTAGTGGGGGGGTCTGCCAACACTGCGCTTTCCGGTGCGGGGTCGCCACTCCAATTGCTTGGGATCCGAACGACCATCAGCTCTTCGAACGATGTGCGCCGCCCATTTCCACTTCAGTTTCGCGACCCGCTGAGCTATGTCGGTGACTTTGGTTCTCCAACGGATCTCCTCATTGCTGATTTAATGTCGCAGGGCTACTCTGAGCATAGCTCTCGCCATCGCATTTCCAATATTACGCATATATTTTGGATAGTTTATAATCTTAACGCGCCCAACCGTAAAATTGTGAAAACTTGAGTTGAATTGAAATGACTCACGCGTTTAATTCCCGTACCACTTTCTACCCAAAGATTTACAACTTTATAGAATTGGGCTTCAAGTATAATCCCATTCAAACACCCCGATTCCACGCAGTATTATATACCCTCCCCATAATATATTTTGGCATTTAGCTTTCCAAAATATATTCGTAATATTTAATAAATTCCGGTGTCCTTTCACCAAATTTTCGACAGCTTATAATTTAAAAAAGTTCTATTGCAAACCAACGGTTGTTACAATTATTCAGTTACAATTTAAAATTATACACTTATTACACAAGTACAACTAGTTTACAGTGCGCAAAGGTAAATAACCTTATTGAAGCCAGGCATAATGGACTGTGTTAACGGCGGCTGCTAGATGCAGTGTGGGTAGCGGTGGCGGTAGAGTGCATTTTATAGTGCAGTGTGCATTCACATAACTTTTACCTTATGGTACCTACTTTATGTAATACATAGACTCAATCTGCACAATGCTTGATGACATTTAGGTACAACGCGTCGTATCTAAACGTTTCCAATCTAATAAATGCGGTACGAACATTGAACCAAAAAAAGTACGTTAAAGTAGATAATTTATTTGCAGAAACACGTAGTACAAGATGTTCAGTTACATAAATTAAGTTACAGCGTATTTGATACATTACAAGATTGGATAAAACATTGGATAAAATTATAAATATTTGTTATGATATGACATTTAGCAATAAAGATAAGCACCAATTTCAATATTAACAGCACTTACAGTAAAGTAATTTGGATGACGAAATGTACAATTGGTAAAATATAAAATGTCAATAAATTATAAAAAAATGTTATGATATGACATTTAGCAGTAAAGATGACAAATATCAAAATGTAAGAATTAAGTAATTTGGATGATACATCATACAATGTACAATTGGTAAAATATAAAATGTCAAATAAATAAATCATAGGTTTAGATAGATGACAATGATTTCATTAAATCTGGACTTAACTAAATTATTACTAGAAATCATGACAAAACTCTTCTTTTTTATTAGACTATTGGACAAGCAGAATGTTAACTATTTAAAGGATTATTGGACAATAAAGCCGTTGATTTGAAACGTTTAGACTCGGCGAACGCCATTCAGTTGTCGATGTTTTATTCATGTAACACTTCCGAACCGACTCTGATTTTTTTTTGTTAATTTTATTAAAAAGAAAATACACGACCTCTTAACGAACCCTACCAAGCTCCGTCGCCATGATTTTTTTAACTTTTTTAACTTGAGGTTTTCAATATGGCGGTGGAATCAGCTTGAACAGCATGCAACACTTCGAGGCTCATTATGTTTTGGTTCTGTACATACTGTACTCTACTGGCTTAAGATAACGGTTAACTATATGGTTCACAGGCAGCTTCTCGGTGCGAAAAAAAAATTGACAAGCATAAATGCTGTCGCACACTTGTGACCACCGCACGTTGCGAACAAGATTTTTCATACATTTTGTATGGCGTCGAAGCAAACTCGACGAGATGCTGGACAATTCATTTCATTTTTGAAGTTTACTCCTTAAGAATCGATTTTAGGCGCCCGGTATGAGAAAAATCCGAGCAGTAAAATCAATTTATCAATGACCTCGTTACGTTTTTCTGTTACGTTTTTCACAACGATGCAAATTTCTACCCTAACGTTGAGTAAATAAGGTTGGTTTTCGTGCGAAAGTCGGTCGGGGCGCGCTCGGACCCGAGTCGCGCGTAAACTCCAGTCGTGCGTCGGAGGCCGGAGCTGACACACACTTTTTTCATTCATTTACATAACTGGATGTAACCAGTAACGACGACTACACTAGCGGCACGCTATGATGGCCGGTTTGACACATTACAATAGTGATGTGGAATGTCAATTTATTCTCGAACAAAAAACAATTAAGTTTTGTTTTTGTACCTGATTAAATAGGTTTAATAAAACAAAAATGTATATGTTTATTTAATTTATTTGAACGAACTGAATATTTGAATGAAAATGAATATACATACTTTATATGCACACAAGAAACATATGAATACAAAAGATACCAAAAAAGGTGCCACAAAAGGCCATAATTAATCAGATTCGTCCATACTACTATTTTCACTGTCGTCACTGCTATCATCACCTACATTAATAATTATATGTTCGTTTTCTATAATATTATCTATTTTCACATCTCTTTCATAATCTTCCCTTATTAATTTAACAGTTCTATTCACAACCTTTTCCCAGTCTCCTTTAGTCACATGTTCACAAGCTTCTTCTAATAATTTTAGCATTTTTTTTGTGGTAAATGGGGGTTCTGTATTGTGTCTTGCAGCATATCCCTTAATTTGAGCCCACACCAACTCAATCGCATTATACTCACAATGGTAAGGCGGTAACCGTATAACTCTGTGCCCATGTTCTAATGCTATTTCATCAATGACGTATCGGATCTTGGTTGGTTTGTTTTCTTTTAAAAGACGTACTAATTCCGCTTTTAACATATTCATGTTTGCATCTACGCCATTTTTAACGTATTTCACGCCATAACCAAATGCCGAGTTGTGGTATATATCATATAAAAATAAAAATTTTACCTTTTGTATGAAACAGCTGATATTTTTTTGCGATTTCAGAGGTTTGTCCACATAGTGAAAATTGTTCATATTCACAAGTACATTCACCCCTTAAATGGTGCAAACTGATTTTTCTACACTTGTATACATTTTAGAAATCAATTTAATAAATAAATTTTGAGTCCTAAACCTAAAACTACATTCGATAAAATGAATCTCTGCACATCACTATCGTCAATAAAGTAATACAATTATTTCCTTCAAAGTCGTTATCAATTAATACGGAACTTCATGAGCGGACAAACGTCAAACCGGCCTTCATAGCGTGCCGCTAGTTTAATGTATTGGAAATTAGAACTAGACGGAACCAGTAACGACGACTAATGCATTGGCAATTAGAACTGGACGGAACCAGTAACGACGACTAATGCATTGGCAATTAGAACTGGACGGAACCAGTAACGACGACTAATGCATTGGCAATTAGAACTGGATGGAACCAGTAACGACGACTAATGCATTGGCAATTAGAACTGGACGGAACCAGTAACGACGACTAATGCATTGGCAATTAGAACTGGATGGAACCAGTAACGACGACTAATGCATTGGCAATTAGAACTGGACGGAACCAGTAACGACGACTAATGCATTGGCAATTAGAACTGGATGGAACCAGTAACGACGACTAATGCATTGGCAATTAGAACTGGATGGATCCAGTAACGAGGACTAATTCGACGTCGAACGTATTGAATTTTTCGTATTTTTTTGGCGACGTTTTCTACGTCATAATAATGCAGTATAATAATATACAGGGTGTGAGGGACACCGTAACGAAACTAAGTGAATAGGTCACATTTATTGCCTATAATGAAATCACAAATACCACTCATCTCCGGGAATGATGGTTTACCAATATGATAATTTTTGAGCTCGCAATGTATCGCGAACAACGGACGCCGATACCTACACCCGCATTAGGTACGGCGCGTCGCAGGCGGCGGTTTGTCTGTACTAAGGCCGAGTGCTTTGAACTTTTGATGAACAGAACATGAACTTGATCGCGCATGTTTTTGTAAAATATTGTTATTTCTTGTTCCTTTTAATTAAAATCAAATAGAGATTTTGAATCGTGTTATATACACGATTCCTTGTTGTACCTAGAGAAATTAAAAAAAAAATTAAAAAATATCCTCAAAATCACGAAAAGACAGATGACAAATTCCAACGCTGAGAGACTCAGAAACATGTTCTGAATGGTTACAGCTTTTGTTAGGGCGTCCCTTACACCCTGTATATAAATTCAAAATATAATAAGTAAATAAATAAATAAAAATGAAATGCTGTTCGTTGGTAAGCGCGTCACTTGAGAACTGTTGTGGCGAGTTTATACAAAACGTGTGAAAAATCATGTGAACTGCTTGGCGGTGGCTGGTGGTCTGTGGCTCATTTGCGCGGACCCTTAAAATCCATTACGAAAACTTATTTTCCATTCGCAAAGAGAAGCTGTTTTAAGAGAACTATTACATTTCGCATCCCTCTCCTTCTCGCACATTCTAATATTTTCAATGATTGTAAAAATCTCAGATGCTTTTGACAAAATGTGATCAATTCTCTTCGACAGTTAAATTATGGATATTTTAGACATATTTTTATCATCATATCTCGTTTTTGATTGAGAATAATAGCGATAAAACTTAATAGTACTTTTCGCCTTTTCTCTCTATCAAAATCTAGGTATATCATAATAAAACTATATTCAAAATATCCTTAATTTAATTGTCGAGGATAATAATTGACCACATTGTGTCAAAAGTATCTGAGATTTTTACAATCATTGACAATATTAGGACGTGCGTGAGTGAGGGATGCGAAATGTAATATAGTCCTCTTAATTTCCGTAGTACGCGCAATCCCGCCAGACTAGATCGCTGGGATGACATTACTAGCGTTACTTGCTCTCTACCACACTTTATGCATAAATTTTTTTTTTTTTAACAATACAGTGCTATGGCCAAAGAAATTTTTCACTTAGCCCGGACCGGTCGATTGCGACCTCCCAAATATTTTTTCCGATTCGATTGACCCTCACATTATTAAGTATATTTTTCTTGATATACGTGTATCGCATGCAACGATTCTCCCATACGATAATACCCTGTGAATGTGTTTCGTGTTATTCGTGTATAATGTTTTTTATCGTCTTTAATTTCGACCAGTGTTGCTCGGCGCTTGAGAGCTTTACCGGCCAACATAAACCAGTGTAAAGAAAACCTTCTTAAATCAATTATAATTCACTATTTTGTTTTATCACAACTTGGTTTATTGCTGTTGACTCAAACTGTAAATATATTTCAAACATTGTTTAAATATGATCACAATAATTATAGTAGCCTTTAACTGAGCAATTTATTGTTAATCGCTCTTAAAAAAGAGATAAAAAAGGTTTAGTTTAGTTTCATTCTTTTTAAAAACTTTGATAGATGTTGTTTAAAATATAATCTCTTATTTAGAACTAAAACTAGAAAATTAAAAAAATTCATTATTAATTCACTTTTTCATTTGTCTTGGTAATATAATTAACTATATTTTTTTAAAGATTTATTTTAGGTGATTCAATTGTGGGCCGGTATATTTCTCTAGTGGTACGATAAAGATCAATCAATATTGAGAAAGCATATCCTAATTCCTATGTATTCCTGCTTAATCGTGCACGTAAAATGTACAACATATTTTATTATTCAATGTAAGTCTTGTGATAGTATATGTCACAAACAAAAATTTGTCTTCAACCATTTGTAACTATGATGAAACTAAGAGCCTCTGCACATTCTGAAAAAGCACAATTTGAATAAGAAAAGGCCTAAATTTTCACGATATTCGCCTGGATTATTTTCGTTGTGTTGATTGATCTAAACATTTGGTCGATATTTCTGCCGATATTGCCACACCCTGTTTATTTACCATTTTTGCCGCTAGCAACTCAAGCTTTAGTATTTCTGTAGATTGGTTTACCAATATATTGTTATTATATAAATGAAAATATTTGGCTGGTCGCTTTCATTATTATTAGACTTGGCTGTTTCTTAAGATATGCTCTTTTAATGTGGAGATATTTTTTTGGTATATAACATTTACGCCGAGTGTTGTCTGAGGGTGCGGTTTATTAACATGGGCACCGTTTTAGAAATAGAAAAGAAATTATTAAAAGATATCTGTTTTGAAATCTGAGCTTTTGAGATTTTTATCTCGTTCTATCTTATATTATTATTGCTATTTTTATTTCCTGCAAGGTTAATGAGTTATTATGCATTAGTCAATGTATGTAATACATACATATTAGGATGTATTTATTCATTAACAGAATTTTTTAGGTCTCTCTTACCTCATTTTTTAGACCTCATATTGTATTTATTGTCATTGTATCTATATCACAAATCTTCAGTGTTAAACTAATGGAATACAATAAATAGATTTTGGCAGTGAAATCTGTAGTATTCATAATAATGCATTGGAATTGAATGAATAACAATGGATTTCGTTGCCAATAATTAAGAGTGTATTCCTTTTTTAACATGAGTCTGAAAATTTCATAATGAATATTCATTTTATTTTTAATCATATGCATATGATGTAATATTGTCCGCATGATAAAAATGAATTTTGGGGGAAAAGCCGTATTTTGTTTGCTTTCTTATGTTTCTTTATATTTGTTTTGAGTTTATAATTTATATACACATTTATTTGAAATACCCAGTTTATTTATTTTTATGTCTTACATTATGGATTATAAAATATACATATTTTTATCGCTATATATAAACAATAATATGTATATAGTATATATAATAAAATAAAAAAGAACGAGACGACAATCTAATGAGCTTTAAAGTTAATCAAGACATGCCTTTCCATTAGCTATTTTATGTTCTGGTTTACGGTTTTTGTTTATTTTATAATTTAGAAGAGCGAATGCGTCACGTAAAATTTAATTTAAAAGAGTACGTGATGCGTTCACTTATATGATTTTTTACGTAGTTTGCAACGATGGGTGCGACAATTTGGTGACCTGTAACCATTCCGAAGAGTTTCCAAAAGTTTGTTTTTACAAAAGTCTAGTTGCTCATGTCTTTTCTGTGGCTTTTTAAAAATTCCACTGGGACTTTTTGTTTTACGGGATAAATAGCATGCCATGTCCGTCTCCAGGTCGCTAAATATATTTCTGCAAAATTTTAACCAGATCAATTTGAGCGCTTGATCCGGGAAAAGTTATCAGAATGAGATGCATTGCCATCTTTAAGTTCTTAACATGAAAATATATTTGGAGTGAATCTAAAATTTAAAATTATTATTTACTTGTTTGAGATTACAATAATAGGGAGTAACGACTAAAATATCTAAATAGAAGTTTCGATCCACACTAAGATTCCCCATATCAAGGAAAATTTCGTTTCGGGATCTCAGTTAAAAGTTAATTCATTATTTGACCTCTCCAAATACCTAACAAAACGTATTAGAACAGTTAAAAACTCATTTGTCTCATCGATATGAACGCGAAACAGTCTGGGTCCAGTATGACTGCCCTGTCGCACCCCTCGTTGCATACGTCACTGTAGTACTCGGGCTACAGAGCGTTGTCGTGTCGCAGATGGGCGGCGTGTATGCAGCAGGGCTGCAGTACCACGGCAGCTTTGCGCCGCCGCCGCCGCCCCGGGGACCGTTCGCGTCGCCGCCGCACCCGCACACGCACTTTATCACTAACTCGCAAGTAAGTGACGTCGCGTGACGTGTCGTGACGTGTCATGCCACTTCATGAAAAAAAAATTAAGTGGCACTCGGGGACTACCGCGGTAAAGCTATTGCATAGCATTTTTTATCAACTTATGCAATTATAATATTTATGCAATATTTTTTTTTGCATAAATTAAAATTATGCAAAAAAAAATTAAAAAACAAACTAACAAGAAAAGCGCACTGTCACTACTTCGCGAGTGAGATTCGAAACTGCGACATCATACAACATACGGTAAAGAAAGCGGCCGCTCGCCCACTGCGCCAAAGAGAGCTACTCGTGAACCTCTAAAATGTTGAACGCTTACTGAACGACGCGGTGTTAGGTTTATTTTCGTTACGGAATTTCTTGATTCGGTCGCCGCGCTCAAACTGTTTGTCCTAGTTCAAAGCCCGCGATAAAAGCTATGCAATAGTTTAAAAATGTGAAAAATTCACAGTAAAATGCTGGTAAACGATGGGTATACGTAATTCTTTTCACTGTTCTGTTTATGGTCATGCAAAGTTATCAGGAGGAATATTAAGCAAAAGTAATTCTAGAGGGTGCTACTCCGCCATTACCTAAACAAAGTTAAGATTAGCGAGGTTGATGTTTAATTGATATTCGAAATTTGAATTTTCATAACAACGGTCGCCGTCCATTGAAATTAGGTTAAGACAATTTTATTTCTTTCTCACTTTTACCATTTTCCAATAGCTTTTTACAAATTCAAAGGATAGTTAAAATAATTTAATATAAAAAATTCTTTTTTAAAAACCGACTTCAAACACCCGCGCCACTACAAAGTACATAATTTATGGTTGATTTTTAAAAACCGCTCACCAGATTTCGATAAAATTTAAATGGGACCACCTGGTAAGTATACCCTTTCAAACAAAAAAAAGAATTTTTTAAATCGGTTCAAGCGTCTCAGAGTAATTGGTAAACATACATAAAAAAAAGGTTTCCGACGAATTGAGAACCTCCTCCTTTTTTGAAGTCGGTTAGTAATTGAAATTTGTGGCACAGTGGCACTGTTCAAATGAATGATATGTGTGCTGACCTACAGCACACATATCGATGAGCTATGTAACAATCTGTTCGATGTTGCTGCTAGCGCGCGGAGGGCGGTCGTCTGGAGATGCTGGGCAGCGGCGAAGGCACGCTGTCGCCTCTTCAAGCAGCTCCTGATCTGCACCACGCGCCTCTGTTACTCGCCACAGAGGTACGTGACTCTATAAATCATTAACATCGTCATCATTATTATCATCATAATTATTATGATCAGCATCGTCAGCTGCAGTAGCAACAACCGATCAATGATTCACTACTAAGCGCAGGCCTCCTTTCAAAGAAGGGTAATGCCATCAGCAACCCATCAACGGCTCACTACCGAGAGCAGGTGTTAAGCAGACTTAGAGCCTGTTTCACCACTATCCCTTAGTGGCTGATATATATCTACTAAGATTGTCTTAAAGGACACGTCTTGTGAAACAGAAATTTAAACGCTATCTGTCAGCTTAGGCTATCAGGCACTTTACCAGCAAGTGGTGAAAAAGGCCCTAAGCGTTTTAGGCAGACTTTAGCAAAATTGGCAGACTTACACCTTTGATAGAACATTATGGAGAATTCTCGGGCGTTCCCTTGGTTATCGCTCAAAAGCGACCTCTGCCAGGTAACCATGCTAACGCTCAGTAAGCCCTATTAGGATATGATCATCTGATAGAAATGGTCTAGCTGCTGGTAACTCGCTTGTCTTTCACATGTCACGCTCTCTTTAAACATTTCTGTGGTGGTGTAGTGTGATGCGGGTTGTTACGTTCCCTCAAATATGGCTGAGCGAAGCAACGGCTGAGACATGCGTCATGCTCGTGAACGGGTGCCACCGGCGGGAATAGGACTACCATCTGTCTACCTGTCTTAACATGTGTTGAATTATAATTAGGTATGCATTTGTGGAACTTCCCCTCATTGTGGAAACACTGCATCCATGCCTGAGTAACTATTGTATTGTAAACTTGTTTTGAAAAGAGCAACCGCCGAGTTTCTTGCTGGTTCTACTCGGCAGGAAGGGCATTCCGAACAAGTGGTAGACTCATCGACGATTCAAAAACACTTGTAAAATAAAGTTTATTTGAATAAAAAGCATTTCTATTCTATTCTATTCACGCTGTGGTGGTTGTCCCCAGGCCCGTGGGGGACCCTTGGAGCTGATGGCGCCGCACCACGCAAGACACGCGCTCTCGCACCATCACCACGTGAGTTTATACGACAGACCTTGAGTTCCTGAGGTGCGGTTGTCTTAAGTTATTCCATTGATCGTAATCGTATTCGAATACATTAGCGTCAAAGTAAAACAAACCATAACAGCAAATTGAATTAGAGCTCAATTTCGTGTATGTGTCGCAGGAAGATAAGTAAGAAGCCGTGTGTTTATAGCTATATGCCGGAATATAGCTATACGAAAGCGATTCATAGCTATCTTACTAGGAATATAGCTAAAATACGAACGCGATCTAGTAATATAGCTATCTGACTACACTAATCTAGTAAAATGGTTATAGAAGTATACATTTTCTTTGATTTGCACAACTGGTTACTCGTTTTCAAGCCCCGATAAAAGAGGAGGTGTGTTTTGATGCGATTTTTCCTGTTTGAAAGCTGACGTGATCGAGATCGATATTAGCTATAATTTATGAAGATCTGTTCAGGCGATGGAGATCATCAGCTCACGTAATTCCCAAGCACCTGATCACCGAATCTTGCCTAACAAGTACTATGTTTGCCAAAATCTAAAGTTAGGTTATTTTGGGTTTCGACATGAACATTGAACAGTCAGGTCAGGTCACTTAGGTTCCATTTGGTATAATCAGATATGCGTGCATACTTAACTTAGGTATACTGACCAAATGGAACCTAAGTGCACCTGCCTGTTCGTGTCGATGACCAAATAGACTACTTATCTTACTAATCTAAAAAATTATTTATCACAGCAACGACGCAACGGCGGCGGCGTGGGCGTAGGGTCCGCCCACGTCGGCGTGGGCGTGGGCGTCGTGGGCGCAGGGTCCCGCGCCGCGCGTCCCTATGTCCGAGCCGCGCCTAGATGGGCGACGCATCCGCACGCCCACACTGTTCATCATATACACGCCCAGGTAAAGTCGAGAAGGCGCGGAGCGTGGGCGGTGAGAGCGACCGCCCACGCTTCGAAACGGGAGGTCTCGATCTGTAACATCACGCCTTCAGGAGGAATTCGCAGTTATGAAGGTAGTAAAAAAAATTGGTTGTCTGTAAAGTCGGTTTACGGACGATAGTTTTACGTGATAACGTCATAAAGAAACAGAACTAGCTCGCGACACTTCCGTTAACCACAGCGCGCACGCGATGACTGGCATGCGGCGGCGGGCGTTCTGTAGTCACAAGCCAACGCTTGGGCCGATCGTGCCTCTCTTTCGCTTGTCGCTTGCACGCTCAGGCTCAGACGGAACGTGACACTTTTTCGTGCGTGCAGCCGGTGTTCATCGATTTATAAGACGTTATCACGTCAAAATTGTGAGCCGTCGTGGGACGCCTGGCAGATGTGAAACATCGAAATTATTTTGTACAGGTAATATCGAGCTTAGTACACACATAAATGTAGACTCTAATTATAATTTGCTTTCTTTGCAAGAGGCTGCTCACTTTCACTTTCTAAACTATCACTATCAGACATATTTTATTGTTAAAATTATTTCTTTTAAGTAAGACAGGTTAGTAAACAACACTGTTTCGTACTACATACATACATACTACATCATACCGCGTCGCCACGCCAACAGTCGGTCTGACCCGCCGCTATAGATGTTTCACATCAAAAATTTTCGTAAATTTGTAAAATGACGCCTTCTCTCAAATATGAGGAATTTGAAAGGTTATGAAGGTAGTAAAAATATTTTTACTCTATCTATCATCATAAGGTTCAAATTAAGAAAACAGATTTTGTACAAAAAGACGACGCAATGTGAATTTGAATCTTATCACTGTATCAATATGGTACAAAATAAGTGAAGTTCTATTGACCTGTCCATCGTGCTGCAATGTAAAAACTAACATCTAGTATAAAATGTGTCGTGTCGCAGGGCGGCGGCGGGCTGGTGTCTGCTGCGCTGCCGGCACAGCTGCACGTCGCGTCGCCGCTGTCGCTGCCGCCCCCACCGCCCACCTACCAGGTACGTGCTGACAACTCCTATACCCTCCTGTACTCCTGGTACTGCAAGTATCACGCATGAAGCTTTGGAGACGGAAAATCTGTCCTCTTTGGCTTCGTAGAGCGTCGTCTCCGTGTGTGAAGCGACAGTGTGAGTGACTGAGGTGACGTTCTACGCAGCGCGGATAGATTTTTTTATTTTTGGCTTTGGATTTGGCCCGGCTTTGGATTCGTAGAGTGTCATGTCACACGTAGCTCCCGAAACTCTCTGTCTGTCTGTCTGTCTGTCCGCGGTTTAGCTCAGAGACTATTAGTACAAGAAATCTGTAATTTGGCAAGGTATAAATATCAATCACGCCGACAAAGTGGTGAAAAAAAATTGTGAAAAATATTTTTTTTTAGGGTACCTCCCCCACATGTAAAGTGGGGATGAATTTTTTTTTTCTCGTCTATACCATGGTGTAGGGTGTCGTTGAATAGGTCTTTCAAAAATGTTGTGGGTGTGGGAACACCATTTTTCAATTCAGGGATCCGTTTGTTAAATATGATATTTTAAAGTGCTAAATTTTATTAGAGTCAAGTGTCCCCCCCCTCTGCCAGCTAAATGGTTGTATAAAGAATACAAGAAAAAATTCAGAGCAGTAGGATATATAATGAATTTTAAAGGAAAACTATCACGGCTAAGTAGGGTTCATTAGTTAAAGAGTTATATCTGTTTTTTCTAAGTTAGGTATTACACGTAGTGTAAGTTGCATATTTTGTTATATATTATAGTATTTAAAACATGGAACTCAAAATGTATTCAATATTCATAAATAAAATAAAATCACTATCCTAGGTCAGCAATAATATTTGAGATTATATTAATTTTTAGGGTTCCGTAGTTGAAAGCAACTACGGAACCCTACACTGCGCGTGGCCCGACGCGCACTTGGCCGGTTTTTTTATACTATCTTGTGGGCAGCTGGATGTCTAGCCGATTTAATCCATGCAGCTTTATTAGAATAGATTAGAATATTTCCACAATAATGGGAAGCTCCAAAAATGCGTACTACAATTTAATACATGTTAAGACGGGCAGACAGAAAGCAGCCCCAGTTTTGACGATCTCCCTGGCTCGGTGGTGAGCGCTGTTGTTTTATAACTGGGAGGTCTCGGGTTCAATTCCCGGCGGGGTCAATTTGGGAATTTATAATTTCTGATTTCTGAATTGTCTCTGGTCTGGTCTGGTGGGAGGCTTTGGCCGTGGCTAGTTACCACCCTACCGTCAAAGACGTGCCGCCAAGCAATTTAGCGTTCCGGTACGATGGCGTGTAGAAACCAGTTAGGGGTATGAGTTGAATGTTCACTGTCATACCCCTTCCAAGTTAGCCCGCTACCATCTTAGTCATCGTCACACCATCAGGCGAGATCGCAGTCAAGGACTAGCTTGTCATCGAAAAAAAAAAATCAAGCCCCATTCCCGCCGGTGGCACCCGTTCACGTAATCATCATCATCATCATCATCATCATGTCACTGTACGCAGGTGTTCCTCAACCTGCTGGCGATGTTCCCGCTGTCGCCGTACGCCGAGGCGCGCGACGAGGCGGGCGAGTCCCCCGAGACAGAGAACTACGAGGCGCTGCTGTCGCTCGCGGAGCGCCTCGGCGAGGCAAAGCCGCGCGGCCTCGCGAGGCACGAGATCGACCTGCTGCCCTCCTACAAGTACTCCGAGCAGACGCACCAGGGTGAGCTAGAGTTGGTCTTTTTAACCGACTTCAAATATGGAGGAGGTTATCAATTCGACGTGTATTTTTTTTTTTTTTGGTCTATGTTACTCCATAATGGACCGGGAGCCAGCACGTTTCAGACCTTCGTTATTTTATAAAAGCTGAAAGTTCCTCTGTGTATGTCCCCAATAGAGATCTGAACGATCCCCGACTAAGAAGTTTGGATCTTGGTGGCTTTGGGAGATATCAGGATATAGTAAAGGTGCATAAATTCTGAGGATACTTTCGTCATAGTATAAAAGCTGAGTTTTACATATGTTACTTGGGGACCTATCAGAAGATGTTTCCTCAGCAGTCAGACACTTCCGATAGTTCCTCCCCGTGTCAGAGACCCATAAACTATAGTAAATTATGAGTATACTTTCGTCATAGTATAAAAGCTGAGTTTTATATATGTTACTTGGGGACATATCAGAAGAGGTTTCCTCAGCAGTCAGACACTTCTGATAGCTCTTACGCCCTGTCAAACGCTTTAAAAATCTGCCGTAGGTAGGTAGGTAGGCGAACTTTGATGAAACCATACATTTTTACGGGATATAAAGTAGCCTACGTGTTAATCCAGGCTATAATCTATCTTCATTCCAAATTACGCTACGAATACGCTACTAAGCTACGAATCGACGTGATTTTTACATGGGTATAGTTGAGGACCTGGAGAGTGACATTGGCTCCTTTTTATCCCGGAAAATCAAAAAGTTCCCGAGGATCTTAAAAACTAAATCCAAACGGACCAAGTCGCGAGCATCAGCTAGTATTAATATAAAAAATTAGTTTTTAAAAAATTGGTTGTCTGTAAAGTCGGTTTACGGACGATAGTTTTACATGATAACGTCATAAAGAAACATTGACGATGACTGGCGGGCGCTCTCTAAGCCAATACTTGGGACGATCGTACCTAACGCTTGTTCCGCGCTCTCGCTTGCACGCGCAGGCTCAGGCGGGACGTGACACATTTTCGTGCGTGCAGCCGGTGTTCATCGATTTATAAGACGATATCACGTCAAAAAAAAAATTGGTTGTCTGTAAAGTCGGTTTACGGACGATAGTTTTACATGATAACGTCCTATAGAAACATTGATGAATGTGTCACAAACCAACGCTTGTGCCGATCGTGCGATACGGACGATAGTTTCACGTGATAACGTCCTATAGAAACATTGATGAATATATTATGAGTCACAAGCCAACGCTTGGGCCGATCGTGCCTCTCTATCGCTTGTTCCGCGCTCTCGCTTGCACGCTCAGGCTCAGGCAGGACGTGACACTTACGTGCGTGCAGCCGGTGTTCATCGATTTATAAGACGATATCACGTCAAAAAAAAAATTGGTTGTCTGTAAAGTCGGTTTACGGACGATAGTTTTACATGATAACGTCCTATAGAAACATTGATGAATGTGTCACAAACCAACGCTTGTGCCGATCGTGCGATACGGACGATAGTTTCACGTGATAACGTCCTATAGAAACATTGATGAATATATTATGAGTCACAAGCCAACGCTTGGGCCGATCGTGCCTCTCTATCGCTTGTTCCGCGCTCTCGCTTGCACGCTCAGGCTCAGGCAGGACGTGACACTTACGTGCGTGCAGCCGGTGTTCATCGATTTATAAGACGATATCACGTCAAAAAAAAAATTGGTTGTCTGTAAAGTCGGTTTACGGACGATAGTTTTACATGATAACGTCCTATAGAAACATTGATGAATGTGTCACAAACCAACGCTTGTGCCGATCGTGCGATACGGACGATAGTTTCACGTGATAACGTCCTATAGAAACATTGATGAATATATTATGAGTCACAAGCCAACGCTTGGGCCGATCGTGCCTCTCTATCGCTTGTTCCGCGCTCTCGCTTGCACGCTCAGGCTCAGGCAGGACGTGACACTTACGTGCGTGCAGCCGGTGTTCATCGATTTATAAGACGATATCACGTCAAAAAAAAAATTGGTTGTCTGTAAAGTCGGTTTACGGACGATAGTTTTACATGATAACGTCCTATAGAAACATTGATGAATGTGTCACAAACCAACGCTTGTGCCGATCGTGCGATACGGACGATAGTTTCACGTGATAACGTCCTATAGAAACATTGATGAATATATTATGAGTCACAAACCAACGCTTGTGCCGATCGTGCCTCTTACACTTGTTCTGCGCTCTCGCTTGCACGCTCAGGCGGAACGTGACACTTTCGAGCGTGCAGCCGGTATTCATCGATTTATATATAATATAGTACTTGCAATTCACGAGGGCGACTGACTTATGGCTGTGTGTGTGTCGTATCTGTATAAGTGTGAGCGAGCGCAATGCTCGCGCCTGCCCGCTGCCACCTAGGCTTTGACAGGCACGCATACTTATGCAATGTGCATGTGCACGAAGTAACCACAAGTAAAGCTCACTCGCCTTCGTGAATTGCAAAAAATCGGCCAAGTGCGAGTCGGGCCTCGCTCTTTTAGGGTTCCGTTAAAAAAAATTAAATTAAAAGATTTCCATCTACCCACCTACCCATTTTAATTTAATTTTTTTAATTTAATTTAATTTTTATTATTTGTTGTTATAGCGGCAATAGAAATACATAATATGTGAAAATTTCATCTGTCTATCTATTACGGTTTACGAGATACAGCCCGCTGACAGACGGACGGACGGACGGACGGACAGCGTAGGCTTAGTAATAGGGTCCCGTTGGTACCCTTTGGGTACGGAACCCTAAAAACTGTACGTTATCACGTCAAAAAGAATGTTCAATCCGTGTTGCAGGCGAACAGACTTCGTGCGTGGTGTGTATGTGTGAGTTCGAGGCGCGGCAGACGCTGCGCGTGCTTCCGTGCGCGCACGAGTTCCACGCCAAGTGCGTCGACAAGTGGCTCAGGGTGAGTACACACACACACACACATACACACACCACACACATTACATGTGTCATGTCGAAGCCGAGTAGAATAGAATCATCATTATCATCATTAGCAACCCATCAACAGCTCACTACTGAGCGCAGGTCTCCTCTCAGAGAAGGGTTATAGGCCATAGTCCACCACGCTGGCCCAATGCGAATTGGTCGACTTCACACACCTTCGAGAACATTATGATGAACTCTCAGGTGTGCAGGTTTCCTCGCGATGTTTTCCTTCACCGTTGAAGCAAGTGATATTTAATTACTTAAACGCGCTTGACTCCGAAAAGTCAGAGGTACCCGGGATCGAACCTGCGACCCCCCGAATGGGAGACCACAGTCCTAACCACTAGGCTATCACTGCTCAACTGCACTGCAGAATAGAATAGAATGGAAATATTTTTGAAGTGAAAACTTCTTTAGGCGCGTTGAGCACTTTTTTGGGTGAGCAAAAAACATGGATTTCGCGTCATCGTCACCTTCACAATCGTCACCTGGAGATTTCAGTGAGCGTTCAACATTTTAGAAGTTCCCAAACAACCTTGTACAACGCAGCGGGCAAGCAGCCGCATTCTTTACCGTTTAATGTATGATGTCGCAGGTTCGAATCTCACTCACCAAATCGTGACAGTGCGCTTTTCTTATTTGTTTTTAATTATTAGCAAATCTAGTTGTCACTTCTATCGGTGACTGATAATTTTTTTATTCAAATAAACTTTTTTACAAGTGTTTTTGAGTCGTCGATGAGTCTACCACTGGTTCAGAATTCCCTTCCTGCCGAGAAGAACCAGCAAGAAACTCGGCAGTTGCTCTTTTTTTCAAAACAAGTTTACAATACAATAGATACTATGCTATGTATGCAGTGTTTCCACAATGAGGGGAAGTTCCACAAAAACATACTTACCTAATTATAATTCAATACATGTCAAGACGGGCAGACAGAAAGTAGCCCCATTCCCGCTGGTGGCACACGTTGTGTTATGTTCCGGAGTGGAGCGAAGGTCGTGTTGGTGAAGCTGAATGAAGGGGACGGAAAAGCGACTTTTCTGGCGTAGCCCAGTCGATTTGTAACTAACTCTATAGGCAAAAAATAAACAACCTACAACACTAACCGATCAGAGTTCGCAGTAAACTGCGGTATTATTTTTAGTAAAAATGGTTAAATAGTTACAGTAATAAATAATAATTCGTGATTAAGTATAAGATATTTAAATTATTTTATAATATAGTAACATTTCCTAAACAGTATTAAAACATATTAGTTTTTTCAGTAAAAATTGTTAATTATTTTGTTTTACTTTTACAGTCAAATCGAACGTGTCCCATATGCAGAGGAAATGCGTCAGAATACTTCAACAATTCGGAGTGACTCGCGTGGGAATGTCACCCTTGCGCCGTTCATAATAAGGGCGGTTGTCGCTTGTGACTTGCGATTTACTAGCACGAAACTTGAGTACATGAAACCTTTGAAAGGCATTTGAGGCCGCGATCGGATTAACTGGTCATTGGATTCAGCATTAGACATCATGTTTCGTGCCAAACAATAATGGCCACTAAGCTGAGGTGTTAAAGGCGACATTGTAGTGCCAGGACATTAGCGATTGCCAAACATTGTTACATATTTGTTGTTTGACGGTTGTCCATTTATTTGTTAAAAATAATCGAAAATGTTAAATCATGATTATAGTTATCGTATGGTAGAAAGAACGATTGATACGTAATATAAATATATTTTGGAAATAAAAATGATTGAATAAAATAAAAAAAAGAGATTACTTTCAGTAAAAATGATAAAATTAAACGGTAACAATGATTAAGTAAATGTTTTCAGTAAAAAGATTAGATCAAAAGAGGCAGTATGAAACAAGTTTTATAGAGAAAAATAGTTGAATAATTAAAGTCTCAGTGGATTTTAGATTTAACTATTTTTACTCTAACGCAAGCAAAATTATTGATAATTACTGATGTTGAATTGGTTACTGAATTTTGTTTTTTAAATGTACTTAAATGTAATAATGATTTCTTTTCTTTGTTCATCCAAAAAAATGGAAAATCGTCAAAGCCAATCATAATTTTTCATAGTTACCCGAATAAAAACGCCCGTATTTCATAAAGCGTGTAATAATTACTATCATAAGAGTATATATTAATAATAATAGTATAACATAGATGTGCGGCCTTAGTTGTGTGCGTGAGTCGCGTATACGTGTGTGCGTGCTTATAAATACTTGGCTTGGTTTAATTTTTAGGTCACTGTGTCCCGAGCTAGCATACGGGGTTGTTCTTTATAAACATTACTTATTAATAAACACCTCCTGAATTTAGTATAATCGATTATAAAATAGATTTTTTGTGTCATTGGTAATTTTTTTTTATTACAAAAAAAGAACTCGATACTTTCAAAAGTTTCCCATAATCTCAAATATATTTTTTTTAATAAAAAAAATACTACCAATGAATGCATTTTGTAAATTATTTTAAATCGAAACACAGCATGCATTTTTAATTTCGCTTCCTTAACCAACTTGGAATGTTATGTGATTTTTCCTATGTTATTAATTATGTTTTAATGTATGGACTGACTTTTTATTTTTTTGTTTATTGTTGTATTGGAGTTAATTAGTACGCGTTGTTTTGTGCAATTTTTTTCTTTTTGGGGGGTAAAGGTGATCCTCAAAATAAAAGCAAATGTTCAAAAATTCTAGGGCAGCGTCCCAATGCGCGTTACGGTACCGACTGTAGTTTGTCGATTGAATTAAATTTTTAAGTATTTATTTATTCATTATACGCTTTATTTGCACCACATGTAAAAAATATACAAAAAGAAACAAAGACACGTATGTCACAAAAGGTGGCCTTATCGCTTAGTAGCGAACTCTACCAGGCAACCATAGCAATAGGAAAACATAAGGACAAATGAACTGTATATAGGTGGTCATTTCCTATAACATCCTATAACTACACACTAATACATATACCAATAATAAACAAATAAATAAAACAATATTATACTTATTTATAAAGTAGACACCTCGGATTTTTCTTATGCCGTAACGCGCATTTTGACGTCATCTATACTGAGCCCTATATTGCGAGTTTAAATTATTTCATATTTCCAACCATCAAAAAAAACTTTTTTTCCTAAAAAAAAAAAATTAGGCCTAGTACCTAATTATTGTAAATAATAACAATCAAGTGTTTTACATTTCAACTAAACGGAAAGTTTAATTAATTAACTTTGGACTGATTGTAGTATTATGTATTATATTAAATTCAATAAATTCAAAATTATTTATTTCACGTAGGCCAACCTGTGCCTCTTATGACACGTCATGACCCTACCACCAGTTCGGTGGTAGAGGTTCGGTTATATCTAATTCTGTTTTCCTAATCTTTTCTTTCTGTTTTCGATAGTCTTTGGTTGATTAACTCAGTTTTTTTGGCAATTTGGCTTGAAAAAATAGCTCATTTCGCCTTACTAATATTCCAAGTGCGAAATGATTTTCCAAGATTTTTTGAAACTGCAAAAAAAATTCAAAATATAGTTAAAAGTCGCAAGGGTAGTTCAGGGTTGCTATACACATAATCGGCTCCTCTCAGCGGAAAAATTTTGTCGATGGGAAGTTTACTGAAAACTTTAAGGCAGAGGGCGCTGTGTGTACAAACCTCTCAAAAGGATTTGACAAACTTTGGATAACTCCTGTCAAAGAGGATTTAGCGTACTAGTACGATGGCATGTAGAAACTATTATGTACCCCCTTCCAACCTAGTCTGCTTCGATCATAGACAGCACGTCACTTACCATCAGGTGAGATCGCGGCCAAGTACTATCTTGTAATCGAATAAAAAACGATTGCGATTGTCACATCCAGGCTGTTGTGGAACCGGCTATGTGTATAACATGCTTAGATTCTGTGGTGAAGGTAAAATGGCTTCCATATGTTAGGTTTTATGGTAGGAGTAGTGAAATATTACTTTAGTTAGCGCTATAAGGACCGGCGTTGGTGAGGTTTGTTCATTTGTATGCTAAGATCGCCTGTGCATTGTGTGTGTGCTAAGCGGAGTCCAGATCAATCACATTGATGAAAGATGACCCGATAAAGGTAATTATTTGTATTGCGTCATCTATTAATGATCTGATTGGTCTGTTGAGCAGGTCGCTCTGCTCGACTTCTGTGCAAAGGCGCCCTTATTTTGTGACTGAGGTCGCGGTAATGTCAATTAAGTAGCATGGAGTCGTATAGAGTTCACCTACCTAATACGTGAACCTATGTTGTCTCATAGTTGGGCAAAATATTTTGAGGCCCCTTTTGAAAAATGATTTTTAGGGGTCTCAGGTTTGCATCACAAAAAATAATCATAAAATTAATTAATGTGCAATATTAATCTAATTTAATACGTCTTGCAACGATTATGTATTGCTACAATTAAAATTTTACTAAAACACTGTTGAAATAACTAAACTAATGAAAACTATGTATGTATAGTGCAATATCCGACGTCGGTCTGTGTGCCATTTATGTACAATATTATAATTTGTTCTATTATAATCTTCCGAGTGTATAGTATTGATACTGAAATATACGCACTGAGCGGTGAAATTGGATCTACACACGAAAAAATCTACTACTACTTACATTTTTAAGGTTCAATCTTCGAAAACATTTGTACACGAAGAAACCACAAACTACTTCTAAATTCTAGTATTTATATTTTTCTTTTTGATTAATATTAGAAAGTCCATTAAAATTTTCTGTACAACGGTTTTCAACATTTCGATCGATCCGTACTGTGCTAGGTCGGTTAAAAAATTGGATCTAAAGACGAGCGTAGATTTCCAATCAAATTTATGAATGTGATCGACAAAAATTCAACGAATTCAAAAATAAGTTGAATTTTATAATCCAATTTTATCTGATCAGTGCGTATTTGTTTGTGCGGTTTACGTTACTGTTGAGTTGTGGTGAGCTTGCGGGTGTTGGCTGATCTGATTTTTTAAAGAGGGCCTTAAAGCCTAAAATCTGCCCTTTATTTTTCTTGGGAGGCCTCGCTGTACTATTTATTATTAATAAAAAAACTTTTAATAAATAAATGTACAATAAAGAATTTATATCTGTGCTTCACTGCTGTATTTAATTAATTGATTTTAATATACAATACTGAAATGATAATTATTTCCATTAGTTATTTATTGACGTAAGATTTAAAATGCTTTTAACAAAAAAAAGGTCATTTTGCAATAGGAGTTTTAAAATTTTCAGCATTATCAGCATATGGGGCAGATTAATAAGAAAAAGCAACGCCCGCATTTGCCAGATATCTCTTCGTTGTTAGTTGTTAGTTGTAAATGCTAGGCTCAGGTTAGTTTTAGTTAGTTTTTTTGATTTCGCATTGTTGACCTCAGAGGCGGCTTCTTATCGCATTTTCGACGATTGCATTGGTCTTTTGTGAACATTTCTCGAAACTAAAACTTTGTTTAATGGTAAATTTCGTTATAATATTAATGAAAGCAATATTTTCCCTGTATGAAATTACTACTCTACAGTTCAGATTTCGTGCATGATTTTCATATTCTCATATTTTTGTTAATGCACTGTTTTGCTCTCAATAAAATCACATTGATGATTTTTATCTGCCTGACTTTGGAACTTATTGTTTAGTTTATCTCTTTTATGTTTCGTTAAAATTATGAAATGGTATTGTGATCATCTTTAATTATAAAATATTGAGTTCGCTTACTGATTACTATTTTAAATTTCAATGGAATGAAATGAAATTTTATGCTAACACATACATGGGATTTTATAATGTAGCAATTTTGTACAATTTGAAAAGACGATTCAAAACAATTTATTGTTACACTTTATTAATATTTGTAAGTCCCCTTTGGTTGATTTTCTACAGGGGGCCCAAGAAATCTAAACTTATTATAAAATTTTGCTAATCAAAAACACCTATGTATGTGTTATATAAGTAAAATTTTTGAGGTACGTATTTGGCATCGATGTCCGCACTCTACCATAATCATTATATAAAATAAGTTTTGTTTTTATCAAATTACAAATCAACTAACTTAGTTTTAGTTTGTGCATATCTTTATTTTATCATTGATTGCATATTATATATTATTATTTGTATCGTTAATAATATAAGTTAGTCGAATTCGTTCTATCTATTGAAACTGTGCCTTATTGCAATCGTGTTAAGTTTTGTTTTGATTTCACAATAGTTTTTAAGTTTTTTCTTTAGAGTATTAACTGTAAGTATAGTCTGATTAATGGTGGAACATACTAACAATACGCCACGGACACTAAAACCGCGCGATTCTTTTGATTTTCCATAAAATCCTTTCATGCGATCATTTCTGAGGATGGCGATCCGCTAAAATAATCTTCTGAGCGTTCGACTGTTGGTTGGTAACATTTGATGTTAAACCGATTCTGGCTTGTTTTAAAATACTTTTGAAAAACATTATTTGTTATTATACCTAACCTATTAAAAAATGTTTTTTGTACAAATCTATTCTTTCGTATGATTAGTACATAACTTATATTAAAAAAATATTTTCATTGAAATCATATTCGGCTGCAACACTTCGAAAAAATAATTCGAATAGTACTTCGTAATATTATTAGTTCATCTCTAATTCAAACTTTCTCTTTCTAACATACAAATATAAAAAAAAACTTTCATGGTTTTTTAGCGTTCAAAATCATTCGGATCGTTTTGAAATGTATACTGAGGTTGTGATGATAACAAATATATCGATTTAATTGTTACGTAGGGTATTGTATGTTGTATGTTTCAACGTTATCACTGGCCTCGATAAATACATACTGGTCTATTTATATGCTACATGGGGATGCAGAATAAATACTACGTCAAATTCAAAATTCATATTTTTTTTATTTTTATTAAAGTGTTAACCTACACTTAACGAAATATCAGAATAAATTTATAAACACATATCAAAAATTCCGAGTCAAGCGGGATTCGATCAAAGTGTCAATTTTATTCTTTATTTGCTTAAAATATGCGGATAAAATCGAGTACCTATTAAAAACAAATAATACATTTCACGGCATATGGCCATACAATAACGTGCCAAACTTCGGTGAACATAAATAAACAAAAAACAATTCCTAAAAAACAAACATCAAAAATATAAAAGTCAAATGTCAAATGTCACTTTGACAGCTTTCCCGAGTACTTGTATTTATGGAGGTCAGTGTATGTATCTTGTATTTGCATGGAGTAATTAATTGACTGTAGACAATTTGTCGCACACAAAAGGCACTAAAAGTCGGACTGGCATTTGGAGAATACAATTGCAACTGCAATGGAAGTTTGCAGTTAACTTGCATTCGAAACGCACTATAGGTGTATAGCTAAAAAAAGTAGTTCAGTTTTTTTTAATGACTGCATATTATTTTAGTCTAAAGGTAGCGGTTCGCGCCGCGACAGAGACAAGTGACCGAGACCAGAGACTGAGACGGGAGACCGCGACAAGTGTCTCGGTCTCTTCTGCATGTACTGTAGGTCGAGACCGAGACTAGAGACCGTGCCAAGTATCTCGGTCTCAGTACAGAGTGTGTGTCGATGGAGTCAGTTGTGTTCTGTGTCATGCATGATGGAAAACCAAGTTATAGAACTACTATTGGAGGAAGAAGAAGACGATGATTTGCTCTTATACTATTATTACAAATACAAAACTAAAAGAAGGTTACCTATTAAGGAATTGTATTTAACTAGAGGTCAAGAAGGATCATTTTCGCTATTAGTGAAGAAGCACCTAATGTGTGATGACAATACATTCAGGAAGTATTTTCGGCTAAATAAAACACAGTTTGATTATGTATTAAATTTACTAAAGAAAACAATGCGTGAAAAAGGAAAAATATCGTTGAAAGAAAAATTAGCTCTAACTCTAAGGTAAGTTTGTCAAATCATCTAAGTTATTCTGGTCGTATTCGTCGTGAAAAATGCTTCGAAATGGTTGACTTGAAATATTTGGCAATTGGCGAGATGTTAAGTCAATCAATTCACTTTGTGATTGGTGTTCTGTAGAGGCTACACTTATTGGCGAATATGTACTCGTATTATACGATGAAATTGAAGTACATGGCAATTGGCGACGTGATAAATCACTTGGTGTTTGGTGTCCATCTTCTTCACCTTGTCCATCGATATCTCCGATCTCATACTTGGAGATAATATTAAATATTTCGGATTTTGCCATCGCTCTTGATCGAGCGCTCAATTTTCTTAGCATAGTTTCAATGTGTTTAGTAAATGTAGATATATCATCGAATGATTCTTGACCTTGACATTTCAATGACTCCAGCGTACTATGTCGGCTTTCATGTCTGTCTTTCATAAATTTTATAAATTCATCTTCTTTTTGTCTTTTTCTCTTAGTATTCTTGATAGTTGATTTTTCGGAACTTTTACTTTGTGGTATAGACCTTTCTTGTGTAGAAGTTCCTGGTACAGGTTCTACTAACTCCCTTAAAATAGTATTATGTACTGACGCGTCTGCGGCTACGGGAGGAGTATCTTCCTGTACAACTTCTGAGGAGGTATTAGTAACTTCTTGTACTACACTGGTGGAGCTTTGCTGCTCTGGATCTACACTGGTGGAGCTTTGCCGTTCTGATGGTGTGTTTTCTAAAAATCTCAAACGTTCATAAAATTGCCACTTTGAATTTTTAGCTGGTGCTGCAGATCCCGTTGAATTTTTCTGTTTGCGCTTGTATCTGTTGTAGGAGTCCCTGATTAATTTCCATTTTTTACGGCATTCCGAATCTGTAATATATAAATAATAATATAAGTCTTTTTTTGTTTCAGGTTTATGGCTAATGGAGAAACATATGCTTCGCTATCATTCGCATTTCGTATATCACCTTCTTATATTTCACAAATAGTCAAAGAGGTGTTGAAACATTTAAAGATTGTTTTAGTGCCAATTCTAATGCCTATTCCTAAAGAAAGTGATTTTAGGCTTATATCTGAAGGCTTTTGGGACAAATGGCAATTCCCCAATTGCGCTGGCGCAATTGATGGTAAGCACGTGAGAATAAGAGCCCCTGAAAATAGTGGATCGTTGTATTTTAACTATAAGGAATTTTATTCGATTGTTCTTCTGGCTATTGTAGACCATAATTACAAGTTCATTGCAGTAGACGTTGGCTCTTACGGCAAAGAAGGCGATAGTGGAATATTCCAAAAGTCTACAATGGGAAAAAAAATCATGAAAAATGAATTTAATTTTCCAGAACCAAAAAATCTACCAAATTCGAACATAATATTACCACATTTTTTAGTTGGAGATGAAGCATTTAGTCTTGATACTTTTATGATGAAACCTTACGCTAGAAGAGTTGCAAAAAACGATTTAAGCAAAGAAATGTTTAACTACCGCCTTTGTCGTGCGAGACGAGTATCGGAAAATGCGTTCGGTTTGCTGTCTCAGGTGTTTAGAATATTTTACACGCCTATCGGAATAGCGCCAGAAACATGCACTGATATGATCTTAGTTGCCTGTTGCTTGCATAACCTATTAAGAGATGGATTTTTAGAATCTGCTCAAATGTCCGTACATCAATGGAACCAAGAAGAAAATTTACCTTCAAATTTCGTTTCATTACGTGGAACAGGAGGGTTTTCAAACAGCAACGGACTAGATATTAGAGCAAAATTAACCGATTACTTTATGTCACAGCAAGGAGCGGTAGACTGGCAAGAACAACATGTCACACGGCTTGTTTAAGTTGATTCCACATGTTTCCTTTCAAATATTAATTCTATGCAAAATAAAAAAAATAAAAATAACTCACCTGTTTTATTTATGCTTTCAGCTATGCTCATCCAAATATTGTCTTTCAAATTTTCGTTTCTGTAGGAGTCTAGTCGTGCATCATATATCGGAGGGTGCTGTCTGATCAGTTCAATCAGCGTTTCACAGTCTTCGTCAGAAAAAGTATTCATTTTTTTCACACTAAACACAGGTGCTTTTCGAGCGCGACACGAGACACTACTGGTCCGAGGCAGCGACCGTCTCGCTGTCTCCTGTCTCCTGTCTCTGTCTCGCTCGCGAACTGTCGCTTATACATTTCCTAACGTCAAGTAACGGTCGCGGTCGTCGGTCGCGGTCTCCGGTCGCGGTCTCCTGTCTCTGTCGCGGCGCGAACCGCTACCTTAAGCAGTCTGTTTTTTTTTCCATAAAATTATTTTCGAACCGACTTCAAGAAAAGAATGCTATACGAAGTATCTGTCAAACTAATTATTTATTATTATGTGTAAGAATTTCTTATGAGGTTAAATAGTATGATGAATTGATTGAAAATAAGACCTATCAAGCTGTCAAGTCAATACGAATTTTTTACATTTGATTATATCGATAAAATTGTTCTGAGGTCATTTTTTTTAATCTTTATTACTCCATGCAATTATACATTATCCGGCAGTAAATATCATATTATCTAGCTCAGATAGCCTCGGCTTCGTAGGGCGTCGTTTCTGTCACTGATACCGATGTGACATTATGTCCCTTCGTGCGACAGAGACTACGCTCTGCGAAAACGGAGGCAACCTATGTGTGATATTTACAGCCGGGTATAGTAAAACAGACTAAACTTAAAGGCAAAATTATTATTATGTATAACTTTGTATGCTTTACTTATAATATGTTTTATAAACTCCATCAAAACCCGTATCGAAGTTGTAGATATACAAATGGATAGAGATATTTCTCAATATAAGCTTAAATATAGAATGAACGTTACAACCCAGAAATAATCAAGCAGACTCAGCTTCATAGTGTGTCGTCTCTATCACACATACCTGTGACGTTTTGTCGCTTCGTGTGACAGTGACGACACCCTACGAATCCGGCGATCCCTTTGCGAAACCCGATGTGTCAAATTATCTGGTTGCTGTACTTTCAAAACGCGACGTGTCTTTCTAATAAAACCCATTAAAAACATTTGATTTTATATCGATTGACAAATTTAAACGCAAATCTAATGTTACCCACGGCGACTGGTGTTTTATGGCCTGCATCGATTTGTATGTCTACAGTTGTATGTAATCTGTGATTGCTAAGTTTTTTCATCTCGATATTTACTGTTACAACTGTCATTTAGAATTGAACTTGACAGCTGTCAGTTAGCTACACCAGCCAATTTACCTACCAAAGTACTGTGTAACATTAATTATTTTTTTGTGTACAGAGCGCCCGGGTCAGTTTTGATACTTGTCAGTGGTGAGTCCGCAAGTATCAAAGTCTCTCGGGCGCGCTACATCCGCCTCATTGTGCTCAGTCGTTTTTATTTTATTAAATGCACTGCTAATTTATTTTTTCTTTCATTTTCTTTTTTAAGCTTACCTCGCATTGGTTAATTTTGTTTTACACAATCTAAACTTAAATGCTGTCCTTTTCCCCACAGAACATTGTGTAAATGACAGCACCATTTTTAGATCTGTCAGTTTAGATTCTTTTCTAAGAGAGTGTACCACAAAATTAACATTCTCAATATATCCCCGTATCTTTTTGCTTGATAAAATGAAGCTAAACCTAATTTACAGTACACGTATAGCCAAAATAAACATAGATGAAAATACCAGCTTTATTTGCAGCTGAAAAATACATCGGGTCTATTTGAACATAGATTGGCAGAAAACCTAGGATTGAGCGGCAAATACATCTGTCAAACTTCAAAATGACGTTTCCAAAATGGCGGCGCTATGTCACATGCAAAAAATCCTAGTAGTAGGCGCCAATTATTTAGGCGCATCTGATAGCATTTTTAGGTGCCAGTGGGCAGTGGGCGTAAGGAAGCGAGGGAAAGGAGCACAACATCTGGCTGGATTTTGCATCAGTGCGAGTCCTGATTGCATCCGTAGACAAAACGCGTCTGTGATGCCGTCAAAATGATTGCCGCCAACTATACTGTATGCATGCACAAACACAATGCCTAAAATCATCAATTTTTTTTTTGAGGTTATACTAATGATTTTGGATACCTATCCAAAATCTTTTTGACAACTGTTGATTTCACTGTAAAGATAAAAGCACTTTCTGCTTACCTACTAAAAAAATAAGTAACGCGTTCTCACGATTTGGGAAATGCATTTTCTCGAAATTTTTGCATTCCTAGTTCAACGGTATGAGTACTTACTCATAATAATTAATCTGCAGCGTTAATATATTATGAGAATTTTTTAGGGGCCCAAAAATTAAAAACGTGCCCTACTCTGACGAAATAAATTATTTGGTCTCCAAAGAAAAAACACTAATAAATCAAACTAAATTTTTTAGAATTTTTTAGGGGCCCAAAAATTAAAAACGTGCCCTACTCTGACGAAATAAATTATTTGGTCCCCAAAGAAAAAACACTAATAAATCAAACTAAATTTTTTAATTTAAGTGTTTTGTAAATATCTTCGACTTATTTCAATTTTTTTTTAATTTTTTTTTATATGGTTTGTACTTGTATACCTACTGTAAAATATGTTATACTATATAGATGGTGATGTAGATAGATATCGTATCAATACTTAAAAGAATACTTTCTGCAGGTCCTATTTCCTAACATTGTAAAATTCGTTTGATGTGCTTGTATAGAGTTGCCAAATTTGTTAATATTTTAAGCCCATCCATCACTAAAGCTGCGTATCGATATGCGAGCGCGCGCACGATGAGCGGTTCGAAAGAGTGCGAGCCGGCGACGCTCGCGAGCTAACAATTGAATTGTAGATTCTGTGGCTTTTTCTCACCAGGTGTCTTCTCTCTTTAATATACATAATGAAAAGGGTGTTTATGGTCTCAAAGTATGTTATGTGCTTTATATAACTAAATACGTTCGTAAATCTTTTCGCGGTCGTCCATGAGCTGCGCGTACGTCCGTCTCCAGAGTCTACGCGGCTGAGCGCCCTTTGAGCAGTGCCAAAGTACCGACATACAACGAAACGAGCCACTCGACTTGAGCAGACAGCTATCGACATGAGCTGAGCTGAGCTGCTCAAAGCGCGCGCGCTCGCATGTCGATACGCTAGCTGCGTATGTCCATGGCAAGGCATGTTGTCCATGCCTTGTACATATAATATTTTTGTTATTACGTGTCTGTGAGACTTATGGCTCTGGAGCTAGGATGGGTCCACTAAACATTTTTGTATGATGTACGTACAGACACGGCTTTATAAATAAATATATAGAGCACCAGTCCAGTTGTATCCGTAGTTTAGTGCAGTGTAAATAGCATGTGTATCTAATGTGTATACATAGTGAGTTTATATATAAATGGTATTTTTGCATGACTAATAATGTATTAAAATGTTTGACTGTATATGTATAGTTTGGCCAAATATACATTTCCATTCTTGTGATATGCCAACTTCAGAGTCCCTATGTAATAGATTGGATATAAAACTATAAAATTGTATAAGATCTCTTTTACTCAATCTTTGTTAATAAAATGAATTGCAATATTATGGTCATAGAGTTAGGATTGGTAGTCGCTTCTACCGTTTAGATACCGTCGGCCTAGGTACTAGAAAATTGCGGAAATTTATAGTACCTACGCCTGAACCGACGTACCCACATAGTCACGTAGCAACCAATGTTTGACGTTTTTAAACAAACTATGAAATTACGTTCTCGCATTTATGTAGCTATTGTTTGTAGCAAGGGCGGTATCTATTACCGACTAAGCTACCAATCCTAAATCTATGGCTATGGTATTGCAACTATGTCGAAAATGCATTCTGTGACATTAATTATTTTACTTGCCATCTTTTTTATACCAAGTTTTACGTTTCAAAAGGCGTATAAGGGTACTATTTGAATATGGGTCATATTACTTGTATGGAAATTTGTATGGGACCAAAGCGTAGCGAGCCGTGTGATTTACTTACGTTTTTTCTACTCACGATATCGCTCCCGTTTGCTTCGTCCAATAAATCACTCGTGCCACGTCCCGTCCTAGCGTTGACGAATTTAGCCCTTTTAATAATTTAATACCGCCGGTTGGTGACTGGACGGTTTCCTATAGCTAAGTTAGATAGTAAACAAATATTTTATTTTGTAATGGTTTGTAGTAGAGAATATTTTTGAGGCCCACGAATTAGCTCAAAAGTTTTAGGGCTACAAATGGTTTTTAACCTTTTAATGACATTTTCTTTTAAATACGATCACGATTGATTTGTTTTAGGATTAGGTTTGCTAACGAACACCATATCATTAAAACCGACAATCTATAAGAAACCGTGCAGTTGCTTCACCTAATAGCTTATTTGAGAAACGATTAGCGTTTTTCAAAGTAAAAATCTCCAAATGTGTGTATTTATTAGATAAGTAAAGTTTTATATAAAGAAAAATTTGTAAGTAAAGCACATTGCAAATTGTTTGTATAAGCCAATTTATCTTAGCTTACTTAAACATATTGCAGGTTCTATTAACACCGTGGTAATGAGTTTTTACGCGTGTCTGAAACAGATATAACCAGTTCATGAGTTTTCCTTTTAAGTAAGCTAAGAAAAAGGAGCAAAGGCGTATCCCGGCGCCGTATTCCATGCAATAAAATTTTCTATACGAATTAAATATTAAAATAAATAAATATAAGGGCGTAGTGACAGTAGTGTGTTTTGCTGAGCTCCCCGCGTCTTTTGGTTCAATCGGTGTGAAGTGGATAGAAAATATAGTAAAACTGATTAAAAGAACTATTACGCAACAATGTGTACCTACTCTACAGATGGTCATGGCATATCTACTTTAAAAACGTGTCAGATAATATACGTACAAAGCACAGCACACTAAGTTTCATGTTTCATGAAACTTTTGTGATAACATTGAACATTATGCTAGAGATGAGGCATATATACTAGAACAGGTCCAGGGACTAGGTATTTATCGATACTAGGTCGCACCTATTCCAACTTTTAAAATACTCGATCCACCTAGTCTCTCTGTATCCTACTTACTAGTTACTACACAAATGACATAATACACTCGAAACATGTCATTAAAATTTGAACCATATTTCGATACCTATAAGATGCGCACTCATTTTAACACATTGAAATATGGTTCAAATTCAAATGACACTTCGAGCGGGCCGCGTGCAATAATATATTCTGTCCTTTTTTAACTAAACGATTCCGCAGTCTTTCCATCTTTGTCTGTCAATACTCGAGACGAGACTAGTCGGGACTTCACGAAATACTAGGCAGATTTTGTACGTAACATACTCGATACAAATGATACAGTCGAATATCAAGTACGGTACGGACTCGTACGAACGCCGGGCTCGCCGTATTGATACCTATTCGACGTCGTAATCTGATACGCGTATCGGACTTATTTAATAATCGGTTTTCGTAAAGTTTTGTTAAGTGGTTAAAGAACTTTTGATAGTATTATTTTTATTAAGAGATTAAAGTTTTTATTGTTTTAAAAATGGCTCCCAAAGGAAGCAGTGTTGCATGGGATCATTTTACAATTTACGGAAAAAGTTCAACAAATGGCTGAATGTAACTAACATTTGTTAAATACGGTTGAGTTTTAAAAGTTCTGTATGAAATCTTACAAAACGTAAACGTCCATTTGTAAGTTTAGTTAGAAGAAACGACGTTTCAGCTTCAGTGATAGCAGCCCAGACTAACCAGCATCCGCTATCATCAGACCAGACGCAATCGCTATCTGGGGTTCAACCTGCTGGAATAGTTCAACAACCTGAAGGTGAACAACGGCCGTCCACTAACTTATGTGATGGGCCACTGGGCTGACGGGGAAAGTTTATGGAACCACCGAAGGCCAGCGGCCAGCGGCCAGTCTTTGTCTAAAGATACTTCCTTGCTTCCTACCTACTTCGTAAAAACAATAAAATTACAGTTTGCACATCTGTGAAGCATAATATGATTATTTCTCGAAATCTCGTTTTACCCTAGCATCTGGGACCATTATTGGAATAGAGAAAGTAGTTGCCAAAGTTAATTTGCCAAAGAAATACAACACATTATGAGTTGTTTTCAATTTGCAATTTACCGTTAGGTAATGTAACTAGAACTGCATACTGCGGAGTGCGGTGGGATCCTGTTCGTTACGTAACGTGTGCATTGTGAAAAATACGAAATAGGTAGGTACTTAAAAACACCCGTGAATATTTTGAATCTATCCATATTTATATAAAAATCAATTGCTATTGGTTAGTCTCGCTAAAACTCAAAAATAGCTTGACCGTTTTTTTTTTGTTTTGTTTGATATAAAACAAGGGTCGTTTGAAAAAAATAGAGAAAACCCAATAGAACAGCTAAAAATTTAAAGAATCCAAATTTGAATAGGAACTTGGAATTTTGGATTACTTTTGGCGGAAGCGAAACCACGAGTAAAAGCTAGTTGTCTTGAAAAATCTAAGCACTGTTCTCGCTACAGTTTTTTTTTAAAACGTAAACGAGGACATAGCCATAGCTACATTCTGTTCACGACGTACGGCGAACCTAAAGTAGTCGAAAGTTGAACTGTTTAATGAACTAGTTAATCGTCGACGTTAAACAGTCTCGTTGCGTCTACGAAGAAAACGTCGACGACCCACCTCTAACACGTATTCATGGAACGCAAAGACTAAGCATACTACTTTAAATACGCGTACTTCATGGACTAGGTGGAACAGGTATTTGGATCGAGTATTTGTACGGAATTGGACTAGGTGCACCTAGTACAAAATTTACCTAGTACGACTCACCTCTACATTATGCTGTCTAAATTTTTGCGCGTGTGAGTACTTATTTTCGTATGACGCATTAACTGGTAAGGTCTTATTTAAAATTGCGTGGAGTAAAAGTTGTTCAAAATCTTCAAACTAAACTAAATTGACACGTGTAAAGATAGTCTACCTTTTATAAAGTACCTACCTAGTACGTACAACAGAATAAGAAACAAAAATAATTGTTAAAACTGCAGACATAATTTTGTTGTTGTTAGAATCGGCTTTAAATGACTAATATCTAACTAATAATGGGAAATTTTTCCTAGTTTATTGAATATTCTTAAATTATGATTCGAGATAACTACTGAAAGCGTAAGAATATTTTTGATTAGTTTTACTGTACCGCTTGGATTTGGTCGTTGTTGCTTGTTTTCTTCTATTCGTAAAATAAATTTAAAAAATGACCATTAATGATTGTTTTTGCTATTCAATAAGCTACTGCTTCTATTAAAGTATGTTAAGCATGTTTAAAAGAATAACTTTCTTCAAAGAAATTTTTCAAACTATGTATTTCGAAATTATTATAAAAAATTCTCAACTGATAAATAATTCTTCAACATTTACAGCATTGCAGCAAAGAATCTTGCTGGTAATAGCCAACAAAGCTTCTAACTGACTTCGAAAAAGGAGATTTTTAATTCTATTATATATTTTTATATCTATTTGTACTTAAATACAATGTATATTACGTCACTTTGTTATATTTTATTTTGCATAATATTAGTGTTTCGTAGGCTTGATTTAGGTAAGCGTGGAGGTTTGATCTGTAGTATTAAGAAAAAATTGTGTGTTGTGTTGGCCATTGTTCCAACATTTTAATAATAAACTCCATTTTAAACATCTTTAACATTTTGCAACCCCGACTTAAGCAACAGCGATTGTACATTAAATGCTGCTGAAATATTTAATCCAGGGGCCTGAGAGTTTAAAAGGGGCCTCTCTTTTATTGTCAAACGACTAAAGAGTCTTGTTTGGAATAGAACAATTCGATTAGGCAATAGATATAAAATTGTAAACTCCTACTGGATAAATGAAAACTTATTGATAACAAAATGAAAAAAATCTGACTCTCCAGATTGGGTATCATTAACTTTCTCTATCCAGTAAAAGTGATTAAAGTTTTATGTATATTTATCAAAGAAGCTACCTCCTTGCAACTGCGTTATGACACCAAAATTGAATTTAATAAATTGTAAGATTAAAACATTTTCTATTGCTTCAATTAATAAAAAATATAATTATAACACTTCACGTAAAGAACCTAATAATAACTATAGGTACATTATATTTTATCCACACAGGATTGGACACAAGGAATCTGATAGCTCTTATATCCTAGTTTAATTTAATTTCAAGAAAAATTGGCTGCAATACGTAACCTTAGTTTTGCATTTGTTACAGTGATCGCCAAAAGATAATTACTTAATCTGATTTAAGCCGTGCGCGGGATGCATGAATCAATAAATGCAAAACAGATCCTGTTTTTATTATTGACCATTGATAAAAATTTTGTTGGTCAAACTCACAAGCAAGGCTTTTTATTGCTTGCTTTGTACGTTATACATTAATAATATGTATTTCTATACCTCCTATTATAATGTAGGTTTTGTTTTAAAGGCAACAGCTAGGTGTTTTCTTTTTTTTAATTTTAAAAAGTAGGTATATTAAGAGGCCTTGTCAATATTTATATCAATTTTCATAATCAAAGTTCAGTATAAAGTTAAAAACTATGATATTATGAGTACCTACGTTAAATTAAAAGTTAAATTAGTTTCTGCTCTTTGGGACTGTGCTATTTGTTTTTCCCAGAATTCTCTGAGGGCCCCAACATTTTTCGAGAGCCAATAATATATGAAAGTTACCCTTTTCGGAGGGCCCCAATGAAAGTTACCGCCAAGTTATGTCCTTTATTTATAAAAAAAGCCTTTTCATAGTCTTGATATTTTGCTTCAATTATTTTCATTGCTAACAAGTCTCAGGTTTGGTTTATGCTGTTAGGCGGTTAAAGTTTAGTTACCATAAAAGTTTAATTTGATCCCCAAAAATACACCAATTGGTAACTATTTTGATATGAAAAAGTCAGAGTTTTTCAACTTATTACCAGTTTAACGCTAATAGCTCTCAACATTATACGTTCTACTACGACAATATAGCATGTTGTCGTACCAGAACTCTAAATTTCTACGTTTTCTCTCGGCCCCTTTTCTCTCTATATTAATAGTATACCTTCCACAAATCATAGGAAAAAGTTTTCTTACGTGCAAGTTTATACCTTTGTACTAGCCTGTAAACTGTAAAGGGATGAACTTAATAATTGTTGGTGCTAATTCTGTTCTACACAAATCTCTGAGATATCCCAATAATCCATAGAAAATTGTTACGCTGCTAGGTCATTTCATTGTTTTCTATTTAGATCTAAAAATAAACAGAATTTATCTCTTCATTATCCATGACAAATCACTTTTCTGTATAAACTACGTCAAATACTGCACTAAACTGTGAAAAATTTAGAATTTCAAATGTGTTTTTAACTTTAATTTAGTTTACAGATTTTTAGACAATCGAATGAACACAATTTATGAATTTTTAAGAACGGTCGCTGTCAAAGTTTATGGATTTTTCAAATTTCGAACTCGCCGCCATTTTTAATGCAATGTTACCATAAAAACTGAAGGTTTCTAAAAAGTAGCTCTGACAATTTTTGTAAAAAGTTTGTAAGTAAAGGCTTCAACTAAAAATAAAATATTAATAAAAAGAAAAAAATATCAACGATTACTGCAACACAGCTTTGTATGTTATTCAATAAAATTACAAATAATTAATTAGGCTGGAAACGTATTCATAACACACACATGACGTGATCTCAAAACTCCACACCACACGATGCTTTTTTGAGTCATACCCATACGCTATATGAAATCATAATAATATTATCCTAACCACAATAAAAAAAAAAAGAAATTAAAAAAATAGGTTTTTGACAATTTTGTATAATGCCGTCGCGCTGCACCTTTGATTATATTTTATTTACTCTCGTATAGTTCCTATTCCTGTACCAAAACTGGACCGACATTAATTTTTTTTTCAAAAATAATACTGGCATTGTAAATACAACCTGCTCCAATGAGCAGTAGCCTATGCTACTAAAGTAGAGATCAAATACGATAACATGGCATGCCTTTCCAAAATTCAAAACGTTTGAAAGTATAATGATTGTGAAAGTATTTTTTACAAAGCGCCACCAAGACACAACGCGTGTGTGCGCGCTGAGGCAGCCGTCAAACAAAAATAAATCCAAGGATCTGTTGCTCAACTAACGGCGTTATTAAGGTGGAAGACACGGGTCTGCCCGCGAAATTGAAATTTAATTTGGTTTTTTGCAATTTGTACGACAATTTGTAATACGACAAAGTAGGCTTATGGCCTTCTAATTGCGCCAGTGGAATTATAGTCTTCACAGGTTTACATAAAAATCTTTACTTGAAAGTGACCAGTTTAAGAAATTAATCAAAATACTGAGTTGTACGTGAGTTACTCACAAATTAGTCGATATTTTGATTAATTTCTTGGTCACTTTCAAGTAAAGATTTTTATGTAAACCTGTGAAGATGATAATTCCACTGGCGAAATTAGAAGGCCATAAGCATACTTTGTCGTATTAGTTTACAAATTGCGAAAAACCAAATTAAATTTGAATTTCGCGGGCAGACCCGTGTCTTCCACCTTAATAGTTCATTATTAAGGGCGCGCCATTTTATCGTATCTTTACGATCTCATCGGGCTGGACTAACGTTCGCGGGGCGTGTTGCGAGTACGTTTCCGGCATTAACGTTGAATAGATGGGGTTTGCGTTAGGAGGTCGGCGGTAGACGCGCGTGGCGGCCCTGTGCAACACTACTGCGAATAAAGTTACTTTGAATAGCGACCTTGTTTTATTTTAAATCTGCCCTAATGTACCTAATAAGCAATCTATTTTATATATAAAAATCTCGTGTCACGATGTATGTTCGGGATAAACTCGACAACTACTGAACTTTTTGATCCAACTTCGTAACTGTCTGTAATTTGGTCCAACTTAAAAGATAAGATAGTTTTTATCTATGAATACATATATGTCTAGAAGGAGTATCGCGCTACTAAAGAACGAAAAAAAACAGGCCAATGAGAATATGCTCGTGTGCGTGACGTGAGTGCCGCGCATGCGCGGCGTGGATTACTGAGCGTGCGTAATGATACCAGGTACGCAGGTGATTCCAATAAAATGGGGAGAATTATGTCATTAAAATTTTTAAACTTTAAAAATAAAATTAATATCTACTTTTTTTTTTAATTTTTATCATAAAACAATAATTTTATTACTACCTTTAACTATAGTGAGTTATTGTATTTAGTATTTTGTTTTAGATAAATGGTTTCCAAAATTTTAAAAAGTCAGCTCCATACTGAAATTCTTTGTTATTGCACCGATGTCGTTCAAAATCGATATTTAGGGTCCCCTAGCGTCAAATGAGAGGAAATGGTTGCCAGTATTTTTTTTAAAAGTCAGCGCCATATTGAAATTCTTTGTTATTGCACCGATGTCGTTCAAAATCGATATTTAGGGTTCCCTGGGGTCAAGAAAGACGAATTGGTGGCCAAAATTTTAAAAAGTCAGCGCCATATTGAAATTCTTTGTTATTGCACCGATGTCGTTCAAAATCGATATTTAGGGTTCCCTGGGGTCAAGAAAGACGAATTGGTGGCCAAAATTTTAAAAAGTCAGCGCCATATTGAAATTCTTTGTTATTGCACCGATGTCGTTCAAAATCGATATTTAGGGTTCCCTGGGGTCAAGAAAGACGAATTGGTGGCCAAAATTTTAAAAAGTCAGCGCCATATTGAAATTCTTTGTTATTGCACCGATGTCGTTCAAAATCGATATTTAGGGTTCCCTGGGGTCAAGAAAGACGAATTGGTGGCCAAAATTTTAAAAAGTCAGCGCCATATTGAAATTCTTTGTTATTGCACCGATGTCGTTCAAAATCGATATTTAGGGTTCCCTGTGGTCAAAAAAGACGAATTGGTGGCCAAAATTTTAAAAAGTCAGCGCCATATTGAAATTCTTTGTTATTGCACCGATGTCGTTCAAAATCGATATTTAGGGTTCCCTGGGGTCAAGAAAGACGAATTGGTCGCCAAAATTTTAAAAAGTCAGCGCCAAATTGAAATTCTTTGTTATTGCACCGATGTCGTTCAAAATCATCGATTTTGTTCAAAATCGATATTTAGGGTTCCCTGGGGTCAAAAAAGACGAATTGGTTGCCAAAATTTTAAAAAGTCAGCGCAATACTGATAATCTATATTTAGGGTCCCCAAGCGTCAATAACAAAAAATTTCAACATGGCGCTGACTTTTCAACATTTTGGCAACTATTCCCTCTCTTTTGACGCTAGGGAACCCTAAATATCGATTTTGAACTACATCGGTGCAATAACAAAGAATTTCAATATGGCGCTGACTTTTTAAAATTTTGGCAATGAATTCGTCTCTCTTGACCCCAGTGAACCCTAAATATCGATTTTGAACGACATCGGTGCAATAACAAAGAATTTCAATATGGCGCTGACTTTTTAAAATTTTGGCGACCAATTCGTCTTTCTTGACCCCAGGGAACCCTAAATATCGATTTTGAACGAAATCGGTGCAATGACAAAGAATTTCAATATGGCGCTGACTTTTTAAAATTTTGGCGACCAATTCGTCTTTCTTGACCCCAGGGAACCCTAAATATCGATTTTGAACGACATCGGTGCAATAACAAAGAATTTCAATATGGGGCTGACTTTTTAAAATTTTGGCGACCAATTCGTCTTTCTTGACCCCAGGGAACCCTAAATATCGATTTTGAACGACATCGGTGCAATAACAAAGAATTTCAATATGGCGCTGACTTTTAAAAATTTTGGCAACCATTTCCTATTTTTGATCCAAGGTAACCCTAAACCCTATTTCCAACTCGATCGGTGAATCGCTAAATCGCTAAAGTCATAAAAACTCTCTCCCGGTAAAATATTCGTTTAAAAAAATAAAAAAAAATTTAAGATGAATATAAGTAAAAGAAAATCAGAAACGAAAAAGTTAAAAAAAATGAGAGGGGAATTCTTGAGTTCGATTATCGATGGAGACAATTTCGAAATTTATAATTTCTGAAATATCTCAGATCTGGTCTGGTGGGAGGCTTCGGCCGTGGCTAGTTACCATTCTACCATCAAAGACGTATCGCTAAGCTATTTAGCGTTCCGGCTCGATAGCGTGTAAAAATTTAATAAATCCTAGCTCATCCCCTTCCAAGTTAGCCCGTTACCATCTAAACTGCATCGTTACTTACCATCAGGTGAGATCGTAGAACAAGGACTGTCTTGGAAAGAAAATTAAAAAATGACATTATCTGCAATCGCTTTTCGAATATTATCGGTATCTACATTCTAAGGTTTCATTATTTATTAGGGAAATTTTGGGTTCGTAAACTGGCAACACACATTAAATGGCGAACTCTAATTTAATTATTTTCTACAAATTTCAATTTCTTATATTGCAGGAACTGATGTGCTTGAATGTTATTTACTGATGGTAGGTGATGTTATTGGTTATTTTAGATCGTCCTGTTAAGTTTGTTTCACATTTTATTTACCAAAAACCGCCATTTAAAAAAACAAAATATTGGCTCGCGAGCTCCATATCTGGTGATGACCTAATTCAAACTGAGCACGGGAAAAGGGCGTGAACCACATGTGGCAGCACAAATTTTCGACGCATTCACAGCCTTTAGGCTCCATCTTGTAAATCTTTGGTTTTTATCTTAATCAATCAAGATATCAATATTTGTTATTGCAAATTAAAATATGTTAATTACACGACAGTCATAATATAATTTACAGTTCGACCTAGCAACCTAAATCTCGAACGATGTTCCTATTATGTTGCTAGGCAACCTAAATCTCTAAAAAGTCTTAACCCGATAGACTACTATAATGTCTAATTATCTTACTAATATTATAAATGCGAAAGTGTGTTTGTTTGTTGGTTTGTCCTTCAATGACGCGGCAACAGAGCAACGGATTGACTTGATTTTTTGCATGGGTATAGTTGAGGACCTGGAGTGTGACATAGGCTACTTTATATCCCGGAAAATCAGAGTTCCCGAGGGAATTTAACAAGTAAATCCACGCGGACGAAGTCGTGGGCATCAGCTAGTAACATAATATATCATTCAAACCGATCGAATATAAAATATCCCTAATTTGTTGTGGGGGGTTAAAAAAACTACGTAGTTAACGAAAAAACCTTTTACTTATTTTACTTACTTTACTTTTACTTATTACTAATTATTTTCTTAATGTATTGAAATTTACATTTATTGTTTTCTTCTTCTAGTTTTATAAAACGTTATTTTTTGTCAATGAGAAAGCTGAAATTACATGTTCAGAATCAGTCGCCTAATCGATTGTAATAATTTAAAATCCATGTTACATTTATTTTTATCTCAAAAGTGTACTAAAAACACATGAAGTGTGATAAACTCGTACTTTACCACGTAAGCATGCATTATTATTACCGGGGGCGCAGGTCCACGCTAGCTATCAAAAGTAACTTTATGGTATAACTTTCTAAAAATGAATTTCACTGTTCGCACCAGAAAGCGCCCTCTTCTATAATAAAGTGAACTAAACGGGTCTGCCCGCGAAATTCAAATTTAATTTGGTTTTTCCATAGCCGTCTCTATCTACAGGAGATAGAGACGGCTATGGTTTTTCTCAATTTGTAAACTGATACGGCAAAGTAGGCTTATGGCATTCTAATTGCGACGATGGCAGTATCATCTTCACAGGTTTATATAAGAATCTTTACTTGAAAGTGTCTAGTTTAAGAAATTAGTCCAAGTACCGAGTTTGGCGTGAAATACTCACAAATTAGTCGATACTCGGACTAATTTCTTAAACTGGACACTTTTAAGTAAAGATTTTTACATAAACCTGTGAAGATGATACTGCCATTGGCGCAATTAGAGTGCCATATAAGTCTACTTTGTCGTATTAGTTAACAAATTGCGAAAAACCAAATTTAATTTGAATTTTGCGGGCGGACCCGTTTAGTTCGCCTTATATTACGCTGCAAGGCGCTGCGCGTCTCCCAGATCGACGCATTTGATATGACCGACATTTCAAAGTTAGACCGGCCGCTAAAGTTACCCTCGATCTGTAGACGTCTGACTGTCCACACTTCACGCCTTATCGCGTCAGCTGACGTGGTTTTTTGACTCATGGCCGAAACACACAGATTCTCCTGAGTTTAAAGTACGTGTTTCAGCTTTTGTACAACAAAAAATAACTTTCTTTACATAAAAAAAAGAAAGAAAGAAAGGCACGTAAGCTACCCATTAAAATTTAGCGTTAGTTCAGAAAGTCGATAACAGATGGCGCTAGTTGTGTTTCCCTCTCTGAGGCTATTTCGCGTTAGTTCCGAAATTCGATACAGATGGCGCTAGTTGCATTTCCCTCTCAGCCCGAAGGTTGGCTCTATGATCATATTCCTGCATTATGGCCAATTATGGCTGCGTCAGTCGGTGTGCGCGGCGGGCGCGCTGGCCCGCAGCGTCTTCTCCAGACTCCTGAGAGCGGGGCTGATGCTGCCACCCAGGTCGTCCACCACGCTCGATAAGTACACTGCAACCAGAACGGTTCTTAGGGTACCAATATCATGATGATCCATTCTGTTGCTCTCTGAATAGAATAGAACAGAAATATTTTTTATTCAATTAAAATTAATATTTTACAAGTGCTTTTGAATAGTCGATGAATCTACCACTGGTTCGGAATGCCCTTCCTGCCGAGAAGAACCAGCAAGAAACTCGGCGGTTGCTCTTTTCAAAACAAATTTACAATACAGTAAATACTATGCTATATATGCAGTGTTTCCACAATGAGGGAAGTTCCAAAATGCATACCGACTAACTTCTATCTTAAGATGGGCAGACATAAAGTAGCCCCATTCCCGCCGGTAAAACCCGTTCACGAGTATAACGCATGACCCAGCCATTGCTTCGCTCAACCATATCTGAGCGAGTTCACAAAGGTTTTATGTATGTATTACTAGCTTGATGCCCACGAATCCGTCCACGTGGATTTAGTTTTAAAATTCCCTCGGGAGCTCTTTGATTTTCCGGGCCTATATGTCACTCTCCAGGTCCTGAACTATATACATGCAAAAATCAAGTCAATCCGTTGCTCTGTTGCGGCGTGATTGAAAGAAAAACCAACAAACAAACACATTTTCACGTTTATAATATTAGTATGACGTATTAGTAAGGAAGAATTAATACCACGATAATAAAGGCGATCTAATTAAATTTTAGAACACAAAAGCTACTATTGTGACTTAAATATGATATTTAGATATATTCCCTCGGGGACTTTTTTGTAGAGAATAATGAGTACCTACTTTAATCATGTAGTACATAATTTTTATCTATCATCAATAGTTTTCTCAGCACACAGCAGCAAAATTTTCCTACTTTGGGTTACATTATTGCAATTTTCTTAAGGATCTGTAATTTTTTTGAACTGGGCCATTATGGACTTAGCGACATCTTGAACGGGGTCATTATGGACTTAGGGACATCTTGAACGGGGCCATTCACATAGGTTCTTACTTATGTCGGTGAGGCAGCGCTTGGTGCCGAGCGCGTCCATGTTGCGCACGCCCAGGATCCTCTGCGCGTACACCTCGCTCGTGTGCGTGCACAGCTGTGGGAGCATCATCATCATCATCATCACCATCATCAGCAATCCATCAACGGCTCACTACTGAGCGCAGGTCTCCTCTCAGAGAAGGGTTATAGGCCATAGTCCACCACGCTGGCCCAATGCGAATTGGCGGACTTCACACACCTTCGAGTACTTCACTTCACACTTTCAAGAAAATATTTTTTCATAAACCTGTGAAGATAATACTGCCATTGGCGCAATTAGAATGCCATAAGCCTACTTTGTCGTATAAGTTTACAAATTGCGAAGAACCAAATTAAATTTGAATTTCGCGGGCAGACCCGTTTAGTGCGCCATATCTGCCAGACAAAATGTTACAATTATTTTTTTACCTTTTTACAGTTGCGTACATACCTCGGTGAGGAACTGCCAGGGCGCCTGTTTCTCAGACAAATGCATCTCCAGATGCTGCGGCAGCGTCATCAGGTACTGGCCGATCTGAAGAAAACTTATTCATATAAAAACTAGCTGATATCCGTGTGGATTTAGTTTTGAAAAAAAAGAACCAGCAAGAAACTCGGCGGTTGCTCTTTTCAAAACAAGTTTACAATACAATAAATACTATGCTATATTTAGGCAGTGTTTCCACAATGAGGGAAGTTCCAAAAATGCATACCGACTATGCAGACGAAAGTAGCCCCATTCCCGCCGGTGTTTAGTAGTATCTATTGTATTGTAAACTTGTTTTGAAAAGATCAACCGCCGAGTGTCTTGCTGATTCTTCTCGGCAGGAAGGGCATTCCGAACCAGTGGTAGACTCATCGACGATTCAAAAGCACTTGTAAAAAAGTTTATTTGAATAAAAAACATTTCTATTCTCTTTCTATTCTACCAAGTGATCCTACCGACTGCGCCAGATATAGCACAGAAGATGTTATTTCTGTCGCAGCTTCAGTTACCAGCGTCAAGGCTTCTATGAAAGTTTATTTGAATAAAAAACATTTCTATTCTATTCTATTCTATAGTCTGTGGCGCTTGTCCACTGCACGCTTACCTCGGTGACGTACTCCTGCGGCGACAGCGCGAAGTCCGGTAGATCAATGGACAACGCATCGTTGTTGTGCCACACCGGAAGTTGCGGGATTTTATCTACAACCAAAAAAGAAAGAGTGTGCTTTAGACCACACGACTGAAGTAAAACTGCGGCTTAAAGATTTTATTTCTCAAGAGGAACATACTGTTCACTTAAACAGAGATGAAGTAGTTTTACATGTTTTAGGTAAATACATAGACATGCATTATATAATTCAAAGCTATACCCTATGTTCTAAATTACAAACATCGAACTTAAATTATCTTATAACAACAAAACAAAATAGCTGCTATGCAATATTATTCCTGATGTATATTTTCAAGTGGTTCTTACTTGGTGTAAATGTGATACTAGAATGTACAGTTTTCGTTATAATTTTTCTAATGAGATAGCAAGTGTTGTATGTATATATTTGCTTAATATTACAGAGCTTAGTTTTTTATACAGGACTCCGGTTGGTGAATAGTGGCTAAAATGAAACATCGCCTTTATCAACTGATTTTGAGCTCGCTGCAACCTACTGAGATGCGTTTGGGCAGCAGTTACTTAAAAACTTACAAAACTTTGTAAAACATACAAAACGCAACTGGCTATGAGAGAAAGAGAGAAAGAAAATGTGTGCTCGCATCTCTCTCTCTTGCCCCTACAGCAATATACGAAACGTAACTCTCTCTCTTTCTATATTCACTAACTTATATCTCCCTCTCAACTTCCGTTCGCCTCGCCCGATCACACTTTTCGTAAAGCATTCACCAGCTTACTCCCTAAGTCAAGCGTGCGTAAAGAAGTTTTACTTCAAAAATATTTTGAGATAGTAACTTATAGCAGGCCAGGCGCTCTCCGCAGTTTAGGTATGAAGCTACAAGTACACGGCGGGCTCTTTCGGACGGGCCAAATAAAAATCGGTCCAGCCGCCGTTTCGGAGGAGTTTGGTAACAAACACCGCGACATGAGATTTTTAGGGTTCCATACCAAAATGGTAAAAATGGAACCCTTATGGTGAGACTTTCTCCGTCCGTCTGTCCGTCCGTCTGTCACAGTCGATTATTTCAGTAACTATTAAAGCTATCGACATGAAATTTGGCATAGTTGTGTATAATAGTGGCCCAAAATCATTGGAATAAAGAAAAATCGAAAATTATTTTTAGTTTTAATAAAAAAAGGGGGAAAATCGGGGGTTTGAAATTTCAAAGTAAAATAACTATATCGAAAGGGGTATCATATGAAAGGCCTTTACTTGTGCATTCTAAAACAGTTTTTTATTTATTTCTATATATAATAGTTTTTGATTAATCGGCCAAAATGTCGAAAAAAATACAGTTATCTCCGAAGTTTACCAATCGAAAAATCTGAAATAATTATGGTCAATAGATGTTTATGTATATTTTACAGGAAAAATAAAAGCAATGCGAAAATTATTTTAGTTTGATTAAAAAAGGGGGAAAATCGGGGGTTTGAAATTTCAAAGTAAGATAACTATACCGAGTGGGGTATCATATGAAAGGCCTTTACTTGTGCATTCTAAAACAGTTTTTTATTTATTTCTATATATAATAGTTTTTGAGTAATCGGCCAAAATGTCGAAAAAAATACCGTCCCCCCCCCCCCCCCTTATCTCCGAAGTTTACCAATCGAAAAATCTGAAATAATTATGGTCAATAGAGGTTTATGTATATTTTACAGGAAAAAAAAATCAACGCGAAAATTATTTTAGTTTAATTAAAAAAGGGGGAAAATCAGGGGTTTGAAATTTCAAAGTAAGATAAAATTATACCGAGTGGGGTATCATATGAAAGGCCTTTACTTGTGCATTCTAAAACAGTTTTTTATTTATTTCTAGATATAATAGTTTCTGATTAATCGGCCAAAATTTCGAAAAAAATACCGTTCCCGCCCCTTATCTCCGAAGTTTACCAATCGAAAAATCTGAAATAATTATGGTCAATAGAAGTTTATGTATGTTTTACAGGAAAAATAAAACCAACGCTCTAACTAGCATAGTTTTTTTTTATATTAACAATAAACCTCTACAAACAAAGTTAACGATACATAAGCAAATTAATATAATATTATCGTTTTACTTTTACTTTTGGAGTATGGAACCCTCGGTGCGCGAGTCCGACTCGCACTTGGCCGGCTTTTTTATAAATAAATAACTTACCCAATTGCACATCGATGGGATTCCTTAATATAGACCTGGCGAGGTTCCTCAGCGCATCCTTCGCCCGTCGGAGCCCTGCCACGCTCGGGGACGGAGCCCTGGGCGTGCCTCGCACGTCCACGTCCAGGATGAGGGTCGGCAGGTCCAGCAGGGGGTGCTGCGGCGTGGGCTCTGGGGTACAACATTCATCATCTTCAGCAACCCATCACTCAATGCTGAGCGCAGGGAAGGGTTACAGGCCATAGTCCACCACGCTGGCCCAATGAGAACTGGCGGACTTCACACACCTTCGAGAACATTATGGAGAACTCTCAGGTGTGCAGGTTTCCTCACGATGTTTTCCTTCACCGTTGAAGCAAGTGATATTTAATTCCTTAAACGCACATAACTTCGAAGTCAGAGGTAGCACCCGGGATCGAACCTGCGACCCCCCGAATAGGAGAACACAGTCTTAACCACTAGGCTGTCACTGCTTCATTCAATGTAACCTTAAATGTTTTAAAGCTTCAATAGCCCAACAGTTAAAGGTGGACTGAAAACTGAAAGGTGGAAGGTTCGATCACCACCCGTTGCTCTTCAGCAAAGCGGGGAACAATGATGGTCCTTCGAACCGGATAAACATTATTTCATGCTGCAGTTAAAGTTCTAGTCTAAGTTTGTCAACTTCTTCCACCCAATCTCCAGCAACAATAAGGTGGAGCATAATTATGGTCCTTTGAGCCAGATAAACAATTTCATGTCATCACCTTTCTTACAAACCGCGCACAAACACGCTCTGCGACTGTGTGAGCCCTTTCTGTAGCAACAGCAATGATGGTCCTTCTAACCGGATAAACATTATTTCATGCTACACTTATCATCTTCGTAAGGTGTATCTTCCTATACCTACTACCTTTCCAATAGCACGTTCAGCAGCTATATGACTCCGATGTCCAGCAACAGCAAGATGGAGAATAATGATAGTCCTTCGAACCCGATAAACAATTTCATGCCCTATTCGCTTCGTCAGCTTTCTACACATGCCACTCTCTAGCAACGAGTCGGAGAAACATTATGGTCATCGAAACGCGAGAACCATTATGGTCCTTCGAACCGAGAGAACAATTACGGTCCATCGAACCAGAACCATAATTTTGATCCTTCAAACCGGTAGAAAAATTTTGGTCCTTCGAACCGAAAGAACAATTACGGCCCTTCGAACCGAGAGAACAATTCTAATCCTACAAACCGGTAGAAAAATTATGGTCCTTCGAACCGGATAAACATTTCTCACCTTCGTCAGCTTCCTCCACCCTTTGCCGCTCCGCCAGCACGCTCAGCAGCTGCGTGACGCCGCTCTCTAGTAGCAAGGAGGCGGGGAACGTGTCGCTGAGCACGCCGGCGGCCTGCCCCGCGCTCACCGACGACAGGAACGAGCTCTCGATGTGACGCGTGTGAGACGTTATCAAGTTCAGAAGAGCCGCGGTGAACGCCTGAAAACATTTTATCGAATCGGTCACCTCTGCTGTATACAAGGTTTTAAAGGAAATGTGAACAACAACTGACACCAGTAGGGTTATTATGCGCGCCACGAGAAAATATTGTCTACTCATTTAATAAAACGAAAAAAGGTTTCTCGTAGTAGTTTCTAATCTGCCCCCCCCCCCCCCCCTTTGTTACTTCGACTGCGGGCGCGTAGTAAGGGTAGGCAGCCGGTATTTGCGAAGGCCGCGCTGAGCCAAGCCTCGCACCTTTCCGCTATTGAGAGAACAGCTCAAGAGTATTCAAGATCCTTCTGGAATTATCTTCACCCTCCCCCTTACAGAAGCAAAAACCACGCCAAGAGCAAGTACCGGGTCTAGGTTCCTCGTAAAAATTACCAGGGAGGAAAGTAGGAGCTCTAATTCGTCCTCCCCCTTTGTTACCTCGACTGCAGGCGCGTAGTAGGGGTAGGCGGCCGTTCCAGCGATGGTCTTAGCCCTGGTATAGGCCGCGCCGAGCCATGCCTCGCTCCGCTCCGCTATGGATAGAACAGCCCTGGAGTATTCTAGAATATCCTCCTGGAATTCAATAATTTACTAGTTGAATTTTGTTATTGCGTGTCGCTCCACTCGGCCTCGTAGACTCGCTTCATTGCGTGGAATTGGGGTGTTTGCATTTCATTTTTTTTCGCTTATATTTAACCTACTTGTAATCATGGTTCTATGCAGTTATAAGTGCTATGGGGCTTAAAAATGTTAGTGATTTTACTAATTAGCTGAAAATTCATGAATTTTAACATTCTTTTTTTTTAAGAATTTTTATAATTAACTAGCGAGTTCGTGCACGTGGATTTAGTTTTTCAAATCTCGCGGGAACTCTTTGATTTTCCGGGAGAAAAAGTAACCAATGTCACTCTCCAGGTCTTTATCAGGGTGTCCACTCTAAATCGTCAAAACATTTCCCTGACTTTACCCTGACTTTCCCTGACCATTTCTAAAATTTTCCCTGACCTTTTTAGCTGTAATTTTTCAAAGTAAAAATGTTTCTCTTGCGAATGATTGTAAGAGACAAAAATTAAGTCTTCACAAACACTCTTAGAGATTTATGTTATTGGCTTCCCAAGGTGTCCAACTATCAAGGTGACAATTTTCAACACAGATAGATTGCCACACCATAACCATACCGTACCATACATACACCGTACCCACAAACAATTATACCGAACACCACCTTACCTTAATTAAACGATACCACCACCAGCCATTACCTGGGTATAGCCTACGACAAGGTCAGCGTTACGTCCGTTTTTTTTATTATCTACATGGCAAAGCCTATTTGCGCTTGAAAAGGTATCGCTGACCCTGTCGTAGACTGTAAACCATGATACCAAACACCACACACCCTATTACAGGACTAGGCTAGAATAGGTATTAAACATCATCACATCTATGAATTACCACCATATAAAACTTTGACATTTATTGAGATCAATAACACATGTTAGGAACTGAATTAGGAAGCTTCAACTTATATGTAAGTGCAATAATTTAATCAATTTTTCTTCTTTTCCAGAGCGTTTTTCAAAGTTTGCAACTCTACATTTTCTTTTCTCTTTGTAGTTCCAGTTTCTTCTTTTTCTCCTCTACTTCTCGAATTTTCTTTTCGATTTTGCGTTTTTCAGCTTGTTTCTGCTGTTCTTTAGACTCATTTTCTTTCTTTTTTTCTAGACACGCGTGATATTTCTTCCTAGCACTTCTGACAGACACTAGTAGGCTGTTACTCGTGATGTGGTTTTCAGGGCCATCAATGGTTTTAAGGTAATCATAAACAGTTCTTTGTGCAATCAGTGACTCTTCTGTCAAATTTTCTACCAACAGTGATTTGTTGACAGAAAACCCGCCCTCAACACTTGCATTACCGTGAGAAATGATGAAACAAATTTTCATGACTTTCCATATGTCTTCATACTGTTTAACTCCACCTATGAGTAGATGGTAAAACTTGTCCAAACCAACCGCATCCTCATTGAAGTCTTCGAACTTTTGTCTCCAAGTTCCCTGAGCTTCAGATAACATTTTTTTGTATTGTTTTTTGGCTCTGTCGGCCACCTCTCCATGAATCTTGTCTTGTTCATGTAACGTTTCAAGCACTATGTCGACGCGATTCGATGCTATTTCGGAGTAATTAATAATAAATCGTGGATCGAAACACGTCAAACCACGAACAAAACGAATCTTAATGGGACTTTTATCCAACAGTTTCACAACCGTTTGAACAATTAGTTTTTGAAAGTCGGATTTAAACGCTAGCTCGACTTGCGGACTGCATTTAGCATCTTTAAGCAGGCGCTTTGCTTCATATCCGATATCTGTCTTTTCTAACGGCAGCAGGTTCTCTTTATCGTCTAAATCAAGGTTAATAATATTATGACTCGAAGCCGTTTCTAGTTTGGATGGCTTTACAATCTTTGCCATGAGATTGTGAAGTAACTCTAGGAGGGCAGTGTAGAGAAACGGAGCCATAGGTTTCTCGCTTTGGAATCGGCGCAAAAAAGGTTCGAATTCGTTAGTCAAACTTTTTACAGTTGATAGGTGGACTTTTACCAAGGGATTCTTCATAATTTCTTTTAAGATTTTTTGATTATGGTTTTCAGGGACTGTACGATCATTGACAAATTGGTTGACCTTGTCATAAATTTTGATAGCTCTTTCAATGCAAGGACCATTTTCTAACCATCTAATAGATGTGAATTTTTGTGGAAATACAGTCCCTTCTGTGATTTGTGTGTATAAAGCTCGTCGTGCTGGACTATCTTTAAAGAGATTGTACATAGTTTTTAGTACTTCAAAAGTCTTCCAATCTACTTTTTGATGACCTGTTTTGAAAGCACCATTGACAGTGTGCAATCCACACACACCTATGTTCAATAAGGGACTTTTTGTTTCCTCGGAAGAAAGAACATTTTTAAATTTTTTCAGAAAACTAATGTTCACATTGGGGCCATCCATCGAAACTTGTAGCAGTCTTTTTCTATCTAAATCAGCCAAGCCTTCCAGAAATGAGTCTACAAGATTATCGGCTGTTTGCCGTCCCAGAAAAACAGAGCTCAAATATCTTGTGGCTACTGTGTTAGTATTAACGCACCAATATCTTACGCACAAGTCCATCTGACATTTTTGGGCCACTTTATTCAGGGAATCGTCAAATGAGATGACGTAATATAAGCATTCTCTAAGCAGGCTATTCAGTGTCGTCTGAATGAATGGCGCAATGCCATGGTTAATCACATATGACGCTTTTGTTTAACCCATGGTAAAGTTCTGGGCGATTTTGCTATCGGGAAACATTCTTTTAAATGAAGTAGAAATTCGGTCACATGAATTCAACGATAGTTTATTGTAAATTACTTGGAGTGCCCACAAGATTTCGGACGATGTTACATCATTTTCATTGTAGGTTTGAATCACAACTTGTTTATGTGTTTTATTGTCATGAGCTTCAACAGTTGGGGCACGTGTGGCTGTTGTTTCATTGTCACCTACAATACTCGTAGCCGCTGGCGATTGTTTTTCCACCACAACTACATCTTTGTCTACTGCAGGAGCTGATTTTGTGAAGTATGAAATTAGAGGGCTGTTTCTTGCGTAATTCCATATTTTGACGATGTTTAGGTCCTTTGCTGTGAGAAGTGATGGCCTGTTTTCCCATGTTACTAAGTTTGAACGTTTTATGGCATACTTTACAAAAAGCGCTAAGCGGGTCATTTTTTATTTCTTCTAGCCAGTCCGTAAAATCAGGATGCATAATAGGGTCCAACCATTGAACATTAAACACTGTACTCTTTTTGGCACTCATAGCAACACTTATCATATAGTTCACGTTAGTAACAAACCTGCACCATAGTTAAGTTTAGGTTAAGTCAAATTAAGCGATGCATAACGACAAAATTCGGGTCGATAGGATATTGTTGTCCTACCTACAATACATAGAGTCGAAGCACGATTACTTATCAAACCGAATTTTGTCGTTATGAATGTCGAGACTGCCAGCCCAGGTTAGTATTAGCACATGTAATAGCAGCAGTTAATGATAAAAGAACTGTCATTTTCCTCTCTCTAATTAGCTGTTGGAGTATAAATATGTATATAAGAAGTACTGATGACTGATAAGATAATATTATTTTTATTTATTCTATACTTTTTTAGACTTTTACATTAATTTTAAAGATCAATCATCAAAAAGTCCTGGTTTTCCCTGACTTTTCCAGGTAGAGAAGTCATTTCCCTGACTTTCCCTGACCCACAATAGCTTCCCTGACTTTTCCCTGACTTTCCCTGACCTTCCAGGTCCGTGGACACCCTGTTTATATACCCATGCAAAATATTACGTCGATCCGTAGCTCAGTTGCAGCGTGATTGAAGGACAAATCAGCAAACCAAACATTTTCGCATTCATAATATTCGTAAGGAGGCAAGGATTATTTACTTACCTGTTTAAGCATCGGGTCGTCGAGGTAGCTCAGAAACAGCGTAGTTTGTAAGTCTGTATATTTGGGCATCAGTTCCCTCAAAGGGGCGTAAATTGCACGACCCAGCGCACGTAAAGTCGCAGGCGAAAGCTCCTCTAGAAGAAACAAAGTTTATTTTATTTTATTTTATTTTATTAATTTAGGAAAACCAACAGCTTATAATTCTATATATACTTAAGAAATAATGTAACTAACAGCTAATAAAATAGGTTTTCGCAGGTAAATACTAAATACACACAGGAGTACCTGGAAAGGCAAGAAAGATTCTGAAAATTATATATATACTTTAAGAATTTAGGATGCACTAGACTGGATTAATAACTTAGTTAAATTCCAACGTAAACTATTCAAATTGCCACAGGTTCATTGTAAACAGAATTTAAAAGGCGAGAAGCACGAATAATAAATGAGTTATATCTGTAATTGGTTTTAGTTCGGGGAATATTAAATATCTTATTATTTCTAGTCACACGGAGTAAGCGTCGTGAAGGCACTATTATACCTAGCTTCGCAAGTAGTTCCGGACAGTCAATTGACCCCCTGACTATCTTGAGTAGAAAGCAAATATCAGCAATATTTCTACGTATGTAAAGAGGTACAAGGTGTAATTCGGAACAGGCTTTAACATAAGATGTTTTTGGAAGGTGAAATTTTTGATTTAGAAATCTAATGAATTTGCGTTGGATACTTTCAATTTTGTTAATGTGAACTTGATAATATGCAGGGTTCCATATTTGGCAAGCGTATTCAAGATGACTGCGGACCAAAGAACAATAAAGAACCTTTATGGTTTTCATTTTCTTAAATGGTTTCGTAGCGCGAATAATAAAACCTAAAGCTTTGTATGCTTTACTCACAATAGCATCTACGTGCTGTTGCATCTAGCTCTCAAACTAAAACCCAACAACTGCTACGGCTTATTTATTTATCTACACAACTTTATTCAAAATTCAAAATAATTTATTTCACGTAGGCCAACCTGTGGCTTTTATGACAAGTCATGACTCTACCACCGGTTCGGAAAGCGGATTCTGCTGAGAAGAGCGGGCAGGAAAATCAGCAGTTGCTCTTTTCAAAATAATCATTTTACAATATTATTATGTAGCTATTGCATTGTAATAAGTTTTTTATACTATCTTGTGGGCAGCCGGATGCCAAGCCGATTTAACCTAGAATAGAATATAATATCTCCACAATGAGGGGAAGTTCCAAGTATTGCATATAAGATCAAAAAATATATAAGTAAAGAAGCACAATTTAAGAGGACTATCACATTTCGCAGTGATAGCCTAGTGGTTATGACTGTGGTCTCCTATTCGGGGGGTCGCAGGTTCGATCCCGGGTACGCACTTCTGACTTTTCGGAGTCAAGTGCGTTTAAGCAATTAAATATCACTTTCTTTAACGGTGAAGGAAAACATCGTGAGGAAACCTGCACACCTGCGAGTTCTTCATAACGTTCTTGAAGGTGTGTGAGTCCGCCAATTCGCATTGGGCCAGCGTGGTGGACTTATGGCCTATAACCCTTCTCTGAGAGGAGACCTGCGCTCAGTAGTGAGCCGTTGATGGGTTGCTGATGATGATGATGATGATCACATTTCGCATCCCTCTCTTCTCATCTTGTAAAGATCTCAGATACTTTTGACAATATGTGGTCTACTATTATCTTCGACAATTAAATTACGGATATTTTAGACATATTTTTATTATCATGCAGTAAAACATGTAGTCTCAATAGTGCGTCATCAACAACCCATCAACGGCTCACTACTGAGCGCAGGTCTCCTCCCAGAGAAGGGTTATAGGCCATAGTCCACCACGCTGGCCCAATGCGAATTGGCGGACTTCACACACCCTTAAGAACATTATGGAGAACTCACAGGCGTGCAGGTTTCCTCACGATGTTTTCCTGCACCGTTCAAGCTTGTGATATTTAATTTCTTAAACGCACATAACTTAGAAAAGCCAGAGGTGTGTTCCCGGGATCGAACCTGCGACCCCCCCGAATAGGAGACCGCAGTACTAACCACTAGGTTACCACTGCTTAGTACTTGTTTAAACCATTTACCTTTATTAGCCCTCGGCGCATCAATAAGGTTTCTAATGCAGTTGATAAATTCATCAATATCGGATTTCAAGTCGATCAATAATGTGATTCCTTCGTCGGGCGTTTGACATAACTTGAAATTTGCTGTTACTATCTGAAACGAAACAAGTGTAAATTATTTTTTTTTTTATTTAAATTTAAAATACCCCCGACATGTGAACCTATGGCTGGACTATGTACGATATACCTGACATCCTATTTCCCAGTTTTCTGCTCCATCATCAGATCCTCCTCCTAGATCCTCTATCATCATCTAACACCTACTCGTTGAGACCATTCTAATGAGCCCAAACACACTACATATATCTGCTTTAAGTTGCCGAGGAGTTGGGTATCCTGCAGACTACTTGATGCTACAGCATCAGCTCAAGGTTAACACGCCTTGAGCCTGCTCTTCACGTTGGCGATCATTGTGGCGAATGGTTATGGCCAATACCTATGGCAATCATGTAGAGCGGGTGTTTGTGTAAACTTGGTATGTATTGGAATGATGGCCCACAAGTTGGCGTAAGATCCATTTGGTTTCGGTTTTTAAACAAAAGATCAAAGGGTTGTGGCAGAGTTATGGCCGCCGCGTCCTCACGTTGGGCGCGCGTTTAGTTTCCTACGAGCTCCCAGTAAGATTGCGCTCATCTGATTTAACTCTGATTTAACTTTTCGTATACACATTCACGTAGTTGCTGTATGCTGTGAATAAATAAACCGCAGCAGCCGTTAGCGTCAATATCCATTTTAATAAATTCGTCCGCACATTGGCTTGACCGGAAGCAAACTGAACGACCTGCCAACGTATGGACGCCATCACAAACTATTGGCTTAATACCTTTACCACAATATTCGCCACAATGTTCGCCAACGTGAAGAGCAGGCTTTGGAAATAATCCGAAGTAATAGTACACCAAATTTCAAATCAATCACACCAGTGAAAGTTTGTAAGACCCTTTAATCAAGTAGGCAATGAGCTGATGATCTTCAAACGCCTGAGCAGATCTTCATAAGCTAAGATCCACCTCAATTACGTTTGCTTTTAAAAAGAAAAAACCGCATCAAAAGGAGCTACGAGGGAATAGACAGACACACATATACACAAGTCAAACTAATTTCACCCCTCTTTTTTTGGTAGGGAGTAAAGAGAAATGCTGAGTTTCTTGCCGGCTCTTCTCAGCAGAATCTGCTTTCCGAACCGGTGGTAGAGTCTTAGGCTGAAATCTATAGATTGCACTCTGGCTTTGCTCAATATCTTCTCAAGATAGAGTGAAAATGAGACACAAATATGTTCGGACATAAATCTGTCTCGTTTTAAGGTGGATTATACGGGTCTGCCCGCGAAATTCAAATTTAATTTGGTTTTTCGCAATTTGTAAACTATTTTTTTTTTATTGCGGGATAGGCTTGCGCTTGACGACAATCAATGCTGGACAGCACTGCTGAGGTCTAGGTTGGAGCGCGCTTGCCTAGAAAATGCCTATTCACTAATACGACAAAGTAGGCTTATGGCATTCTAATTGCGCCAATGGCAGTATCATCTTTACAGGTTTATATAAAAATCTTTACTTGAAAGTGACCAGTTTAAGAAATTAGTCCGAACATCGAGTTGGACGTGAGTTACTCACAAATTAGTCGATACTCTCACTGATTTCTTATACTGGTCACTTTCAAGTAAAGAATTTTATATAAACCTGTGAAGATGATACTGCCACTGGCGCAATTAGAATACCATAAGCCTATTTTGCTTTGAGTATTAAACCAACACAGGAGAAGACTTGACGCGCGTACCCCTCTGTAAGTTGGGTATGACCAGTGGTCATACTCGTTATATAAAACTGTTTGGACTCGAGTCACGCGCCTGTCAACTACGTATGGTTAGCGGGGAATGAGCTCCGCTATAAATGCCGAATATGAGAGTATTTTCTTCTAAAAAAAATATTTAAAACATCCAGTTTACTAAAGGATAACATTTATTCACTTCTGATGTATTATTTTATCCAAATAATGCAATACTTATGCAGAAAACTTAAGAAAACTGTCGATCTGAAAATGTTGCTACTTAATCGTACATGAAATAATTTGGGGAAAATACTGAAAATTAATCTTCCTACTTACTATTCGTTTAGAGAACTTTTTCATGAACTGCATTATTAATTGATCCCATAGAATTAAAATCACGATAGAATAGGAAGGGGTGAACGACTAATTTATAAGCTTTAAGTAAAATATGACTAGATATATAAATACGAACTTTGATCGTCTGTGGGATTATCAAATAATGATAAAAAATTCTTTCTATAAAACCAACTTTAAACGCCACTACAAAGTATAAAACAATTTTAATTTGTAAATGTATGTTGAAGTCGGGCGGGCCTAAATATAAATGATGAAACTAATGCGCGACGCTAGCCCAACTTTGCCCGATCGGCGTATGAAGTCGGTTTTTAAAGATATTTTTTTTACATTATTATTTTAAGCTTTTTAGTGTATATCTCTGATCGCGAGCAATTTGCTCTTAATCATTGAGTTCCTTCCTCCATTACCGAAGATATGAATCACCTTCTCTTCACCTTTTAAATAGGCCCAACCTTATTATGCGTTCTTTCAAAAAAAATTGAAATCGGTTCAGATTTGACGTAGTTATGGAGTAACATCTAACATTATATCAACAAAAATTTATATGGGAACCACCTCTGAAGTATGCCCTACTAAACAAAAAAAAATTATCAAATTCCATTCATTATTTGGCGGAATAATTGGGTAACAAATATACAAAAAATTCAAATTGCGAACCTCCTCCTTTTTTGAAGTCGGTTAAAATGATTGCATTATTATAACGATCGCAATGGTGTCTGATTGGCTGGTACTCTCCCACTATTGTTTAAAATGCATTGATGCAGCTAGAGCTCCATAAACTCAGCGAATTCATAAAATTAGTTTTTTTACTCAATTATTTCAAAAATTATAGGTATATATTTCCATATAGCCAGTGTGATATAATTTTCTAAATATATAAAACTAGTGGTTCGCCCCGAACTGAGACCTCGCGGTATCCCATAATTCCCATAAGGTAGTTTTAACTATATTATATTGTAATTAAAACGCGCCGAATCTGATGACGTCAATCGTCATCTGCTTTCGTGGATGGGATGCGTATTTACAATATTAAAGACAGCGCCATCTATTAACAGTATAGTGAAGTTTTGTTAAAAACATTGATGCCCATTAAAACTTAAATAATTTCGTTTCTTTATAATATTTATCTAATCTTAGTATTTGTTGTTCAAGTACAGAATATAACTCAAATTATGTGTAAGTTTCAATTTTTAAAATAAAGTGGTTTTAGAGATCTAGCCTTGAATAAAATCTCCACTTTGAAAGCCCCCATTTCGTCAATTTTAGGAAAAAAAAATAAAAAAAAATACTTTTGTACTCTGTTCCAAATTATCTTTAAAATGAGGTACTGCAACCCTATGAAATGCAAAAAATTTTATTTTACTTCGCATTCGCTTCTATGAGAGCCCCCCTGAAATAAAGATTTTTATAACTTTTTAAGCCATTTTCGGCTGGAGGCCATCGGTTTACATATCATATCTAAAATTGAAGTAATTACGTTCAGTAATTCAGAAGTTATAAGGCTCTGACAGACGGACGGACGGACAGACGGACGGACGGACAAGTGCAAATCGCTCTAGTAAACTCAGAGACCTTCGCTTCGCTCGGTCGATGAAAAGGTGACTGACTGACTGATCTATCAACGCACATCTACTATGACGTAGGCATCCGCTAAGAAAGGATTTTTACAAATATAATACAAAAAATAATGAAAACGAGACTAAAAAATTGTTTAATAATAATGATAAGTTCTACGTAAGTCTTTCTTACTCGAAAATTAGGACTTTAATTTTATGAAGTCGGCCACACCGCAATAAAATTAGGGCTGGACAGCAAGATTTCATATGTCGATATTGGTGGGGGGATTGTATAAATTATACCGAGATATTTTTATCGTCTTACTAATGTGGTTCATTGACGAAAAAAAATATTTAAATTCTATACATATTTGGTTCATTAAAACTTGGCAATTGAATTAAAGTACCCATACTTCTTATTCATCCCGCTAGGTTTACTGGAAAGCTAAATAGCTTGGCGGTGTTTTATTACAGATGGGGTGGCCACTATAGCCATGGCGGCAGCCTAGCATTACAAACAAATATACACTTCGTTCAGATGAAGTAGATGAAAAAAATAAGCCTTCCAAGTAAAGTATGTAGGTACAAGTTTTAACTTACCAATCATAACTTTAAATAATTTTTTTTTTTAGGGTTCAGTTTTTACTTTTTATGTTTCCTCCATACTGGACTGAGAGAATATTATTCAACGCTGGAAAACGATCTTGTAAATCGAAAAAGTGAACTTTAAACCAGAGCCAATAACGTTTTAAAAAATCATAACAGCTCATAATAAGCTATCAGGAGCAGATTTTTTTCAAAAAGCATATTTTTTAATGTAACACATCAGATGATACTAATTATATAATTCTAAAGTAGAATTACTTTAGTTTTATACATTAGTTTTATATCAATTTCGACTACCTAATAGTTTTTCAATTTCAAGAAGCAATGTTGCTGTAACTTGGTATTTGAAACATATGAAACCACGAAATAACTCTAAACTCTGAAATGCTAATTATGCTGTATTTATTTTTAAGGAAACATGATGTAGTCCTAACAGTTTGTACTTAATATACTTTTTAGAAATAGATACACCGTAAATTTCGCTTTAAACATAAATAAAACAAATGATGTTTCATTAAAAATGCTGTATGTTTATTTAAACAAGATTACTTAAAAAATCAATGTGTTCAATATTAATACCCACTACGTATTCAAATAAAAATTAAATGTCTCTCAACTTAATAAACAATATTATTAAAAACTTATGACAAAGTACAGCACTCCCTGGTGGCTTATAACCTTAAATCATAACTAAACAGCTGCTCTAAGGTGATATACTGTGGTACCTACAGCATGATTTCAGCATGAGATTGAGAGTATAGTGACGGAGTAAATACCTTGGTATCTACAAAATCTGTTAATAATCAGATAATCCTAAGTCCTTACAGTAGGTACACCTAAGTGCACTGCACTGCTAAAAAGTATTGATAACTTTTTTGAAGTGTATGTATAATATTGAAAAATAGATGGTGTCTTAGTATTTACAGCATTTTTGAGTACGTTGAAAAATATGAATAACAAAAAATATATAATATAAACATGCAGAGAAGGTCAACATAGTATCTTAGAAAAATAATGTCATCTTCTTAGTCGATACGCTCTTAACAGAGCGGTCGTGGTCGTCACTTGGGTGTTGTGGCACGCTTCACAATACGCCTCCACTCCTCTCTAACAGCTGCCTTTCTTGTGCATTCATGCAACGGGACATCCACCGCAGCCCTCACCTGGTCTGTCCATCTCATAGGCGATCTGCCACGTGCTCTAGTGCCCTCCACTCTTCCCTGGACCACTAGACGTTCAATCGAGATATCATTACGTCTTGACACGTGACCAAAGAAAGTGAGTATGCGAGCTTGCACAATAGAGGACAGACGCTGCTTGATACGGAGTTCTTCGATAATGGACTTATTGGTCCGGAATTCGGTCCAGGACACTCTCAACATTCTTCTCCAGCACCACATCTCGAGAGCGTCTATTCTCTTCTTTTCACTTTCTCGCAGGGTCCACGTTTCCGAAGCATAGAGGAATATGGGGAACACAAGCGCTCTAACTAGCCGGGTCTTAGTGGCCTTTGTTATATTACGGTTCCTCCATATCTTCCGCAACTTATCCATGGCTGTCCTAGATATCGCCATACGTCGTTTTATTTCATCTATGCAGCCCCCGTTGTTCGAAATTAATGCTCCTAAATAAATGTATGATTGGACCACTTGACAATTCGCGATTTGTGTCACTTCCGGCGAGTTATTGTTAATGCGATCGACAATCATAACTTTAGTTTTGCTGCGATTGATCTTAAGGCCAAATTCAAGACTGACGTTTTCCATCTTTTGTAGGAGTTCTTCCATATGGCCGATACTAGTCGCGAATAGGGTAGTGTCATCCGCGTATCGCAAGTTCGAGATTTTCAGCCCTCCAATCGAGATTCCATCAGTCCAGTTCTCGAGAGTGCGTCTCATTAATCATCAAATAATGTCATAGGAAAACGAAAATCCGACAATCCGAAGCAGTATCTTTTTCTTCCAAATATATAAAAAAGTCATTTTGTTATTTTTCGAAATAAGCTAGATCGCTTTCCAGCGTCAATATAGTCCAAAGTTTCTAGCTGTATCTTTACGCAAGTACTAAAAGCCTACAAGGAGTCAATCTAATAGCAAAGGCATATTATGACTAAAATAACGGCAAGAGCCTCGTTTCCTAGCGCTTCTATATACCTACCATGTTAAAGATCTCGAACAAAAAAATTTACTCTCGAATAAAGTAACTCTGTTGTAAATAATTATTAGAAAAACTTATCGAAAGTCGATAATCGATAGTGTCAAATCCCTAAAATGCTTACACAAATGATGCGATTGTTTCATGTAATGATAGAGCGTCCCTGTGTGTGAATGTGATAGTGTGCATATACTTTAAGGTAGTGTTTGCTAATTATATTGTGTGCGTGCATAGCGACGTGATGGAAAAATGCAACTGTAGTAAGCAAGTTTTCATGTGTGCTACCTCGCCCCCCACCGTAATTGACAGACTTTTTTGCGAATAAATTAGGGGTCAATTCCTCTCCTGTGTTGGTTTATTACTCAAAGCTATTTTGTCGTATTAGTTTACAAAATGCGAAAAACCAAATTAAATTAGAATTTCGCGGGCAGACACATATAATCAACCTTAACTCCTAATTCATAAAAGTCTCACCTTAGTCGGCGAGGGGTCCAAAGATAGCAGCAAGTCTGTGTAGAGTCTGAGCAACTCTGTCAGAGGCGTATCTGACTTGAGCACTGACGTCAGCCATTCCACCTGCGAATACAGATCAATAGGCAATGATGACCGATTTTGAAGCAATGGCTGGGTCATGCGTCATGCTCAAGAACGGGTGCCGCCAGCGACAATGGGGCTACTTTCTGTCTGCCCGTCTTAAGATGTGTTGAATTATAATTAGATATAATTACGTATGCTTTTGTGGAACTTCCCCTCATTGTGGAAACTCTGCATACATAGCATAATATCTATTAAGTATATTGTAAAAGTATTTTGAAAAGAGCAACTGCCGAGTTTCTTGCTGGTTCTTCTCGGCAGGAACGGCATTCCGAACCAGTGGTAGACTCATTGACGATTCAAAAGTACTTGTAAAAGTTTATTTGGATAAAAAACATTTCTATTCTATTCTATTCAATCCTTACTAATATTATAAATGCGAAAGTCTGTTTGTTTGTTGGTTTGTCCTTCAATCACGCCGCAACAGAGCTACGGATCGACGTGATATTTTGCATGGGTATAGTTGAGGACCTGGAGAGTGACATAGGCTACTTTTTATCCCGGAAAATCAAAGAGTTCCCGAGGGATTTTAAAAACTAAATCCACGCGGACGAAGTCGCGGGCATCAGCTAGTAATATAATATAAAAAATTAATTTTAAAAAACCGACTTCAAACACCCGCGCCATTACAAAGTATATAGTTGATTGTTGATTTTTTAAAAACCGCTCGACCGATTTCAATAAAATTTAAATGGGACCACCTGGGAAGTAAACCCTTTCAAAAAAAATAATTTTCAAAATCAGTTCAGGTGTCTTCGAGTAATCGGTGAACATACATAAAAAAAAAGATTCCGAGGAATTGAGAACCTCCTCTTGAAGTCGGTTAAAAACTGTTGGATGATGTTGCGAAGTATCTACAATTTCGAAAAAAATATCTTATTTCAGCAAAAAAAAGATTGGTAGATAAAAATGGCCGTTTCACTTTAAAGTTTGAAAATTCACGCAAAAAACGCTCGACGGTGTGATGGCGTGACGTCACCTCTGTTTTTTCATAGTAGTTTGTCAAAGTTTCAAGATAGATGTGTCGTATGACGTAGGTATCGCTCTGATTGGTGTTCAAGTTCAATCCAATATGGCGGATTGGTATATTTTATAGTTTTATTTTATCAAAGCAAATATCAATCTCGCCCTCCTGTTCGGGGGGACGCGGATTCAATACCGCACCTATCGTGACGAAACGTGCACGCCTGAGAGTTCTCCTTAATATTCTCGAGGGTGTGTGAAGTCCGCCAATAGGCTATTTGACTACTTTTAGAAAATCATCTTAAATTGTTAATAATGCTATGCTGAAGCTAACAAAACATATATTTCGGCATAATTTTCATTATTTTTCATAAAAATCGAGAAATAAATTCAAAAAAATAAATTGCCGCCGAAACGTTCCATTTGCTCTCATGACGTAACAGTTCACATTTCAAACAATGACAATTTTATAATATGTGTTTAGGCCGCGTGTCGCATACTATTTGGTATTTAATAAAATAGTAACGATGAAAAACAGACGAAATTAGCCTATTACGCCGCACAAACACGTCGAAATGTATTGACAAAATGAGAATTCCATAGGTGGTTTGGACTGTGACGTCATTCGAGATCACGGAACGTTTTCGATCACGTGACCATGGCCAGAATTATAGCAATTTTATTTAATGTTTTCTAATTAAATAAAGCTTTATTTTTTAGTTTTGTCGTATGGAATAATGTTTTTAGATAATAATCTTTTAGGATGACACCAGTTGAAACGATATTTTTACTATAGTCAAATACCCTATTGGCATTGGGCCAGCGTGGTGGACTATGGCCTATAACCCTTCCCTGAGAGGAGATCCGCGCTCAGTAGTGAGCCGTTGAAGGGTTGATGATAATGAAAAATGATTGCATCAGTGAAACGATCTGTTACATCCCTAGTTCTAAGCCACGTATTGCTGAGCCATGATTATTGTCGATTGACGTAAATAAAAAAATGTTAATCAGCAATATATAAGCCTATAAAACGGCTAATAATTTCAACTCTTGGCAGTCGTTCTGGTATTAGCCTAATTGCCACCAGCTACGGACCTGGCTTCTGTCCGCCGGTCTGGTACAGCAAGGAAGCTAAAGTCCTGAACTTGGTCGCCGAAAGACCTTTTGGAGATCCTCGCGAGTCGCGTAATTTTAAAAGTAAAGTAGTGATTTGAGTAATTAACTAAAGTCAGTGAATTGTGAGAATCCTATAAAAAACAATAAACTATAATTAGTTCCAGTATTTCGTTGTGTTATTTTTACCATCGAGTGCCAGAGACTCAAATTGGCTGAATTTGTGGCGTTCTTGCTGCATCGATGCATTTTAACCAATAGAGACAGAGTACCGGCCAATCAGAGGTCATTGCGATCGTTACAATGATGCAATCAATTTTAGAGAATACCATTATTGCGTTTGTAATACGTTTATATGAGAAATCGCGTTAGTAGCATGACCTTAGGGCGATGTGATGGGATTTGGCAATGGCAAAAGTTTAATACATAAATGCGTTGAATATAGGCGAAGTCACGGGTGTAAGCTAGTTCATCATCATTTTCATCATTAGCAACCCATCAACGGCTCACTACTGAGCGCAGGTCTCCTCTCAGAGAAGGGTTATAGGCCATAGTCCACCATGCTGCCCCAATGCGAATTGGCGGACTTCACACATCTTCGAGAACATTATGAAGAACTCTCAGGTGTGCAGGTTTCCTCACGATGTTTTCCTTCACCGTTGAAGCTAGTGATATTTAATTGCTTTAACGCACTGGACTCCGAAAAGTCAGAGCCCGGGATCGAACCTGCGACCCTCCGAATAGGAGACCACAGTCCTAACCACTAGGCTATCACTACTTACAAGTTTAGTAAGCTAGTTACGTTATTATATATATACTAGCGTTTGCTCGGTGCGCGAGCTGCTAAAGCAGCTCGCGGGATGTGTTATTGCTACAAGTAGGGCGCGTGGGTGCGCGGCCCGCTAAAGCGGACCGCGATTGTTCGGCTTTATTTATTTCGCTCGGTGCGCGAGCTGCTAAAGCAGCTCGCGGGAAGTGTTATTACTACAAGTAGGGCGCGTGGGTGCGCGGCCCGCTAAAGCGGACCGCGATTTTTTTACTCATCAAGTAGCCCTTCGGATTCTGGTCATCTTTTGCCAAAAAATTTGTTCGAGCACACCCCACCTATCTGCAATAACCTGGCCGTGCTCCTCATTCACAAATGAAAAAGAAAAAAAAAGAAAAAAAAAGAAAAAAAGAAAAAAAGCAAATGTAAAATGAAAAAAAAAGAAAAAGAAAAAAGCCCTATGAACCTATCAAAATGAATGTATTGCATAGTTCCCAACTTCTAGTCCCTTCAATATTCCCCATACATTTTGTATGGGGGGAAAAAAAAATCCGCCATCTTGAATTTTTTTCCTACTCACCAGGTAGACCTCCGCGTTTTGATCATCTTTTGTCGAGAAACCGCTCCTCCATCTTTTATAGTCTCCGAGAGAGAGACGGACAAAATTTGCCGCCATTTTTTTTCCGCCATTTTGGAATTTTTTTTCAACTCACTGGCAACTGCTCGAGGTTTCGAATGACATTTGGTCGAGCACCCTCCACCTATCTTCTATACCCTGGCCGTGCCCCTCGCCCGTCTCCGAACTCCTCACTCATCAGCTCTCTCCACCTTTCTCCGAGTCACATTCTTTGAGCTCTATACGACACCATGGGTGAAAAAAATTTTTTTCATACAAAATTTTACAGGAGAGGGGTGGAAATTTGAGACGTCACAGCTCGGCCGCCATCTTGTTTTTTTAATTTTTTTCACTTTTTCTGTTAATCGTTTACTAATTTCTACAATAATCCAAAATTTCAAAGAAATCGGTTGGAAAACAAAAGAGTTGCAAGATTCACGTCGGCCGCCATCTTGTTTTTCCGAAATGTCATAATTTTTCCCCACTCGAATCCCCCACCCGGACATATCTCCCCTACATCATTGTATCGTTTTCCGTCTCTTTCTAGGAGAACAATCGTGTCAATGAGTGAGTCAGTCAGTGAATCAGTGGTAATCGAGCTATATATATTATAATTAGCCGTTAATGGGTTGCTAATGATGATGATGGTGTCACCTGTTTGTCGGCGTCCTCGGCCAGCATGGCGGTGAGCGCGCGCAGCTCGTGGTGCGCGGCGCGCGCCCAGGCGTGCGCGCGCGCGGTCGCCGCGGCGCGCCGCCAGTTGCGGCAGGCGGACGCCGAGCGCGCCATGCCGCGAAACACGCGCACGTAGGCGCGCGTGCGATCTGCGCACCGTGCAGTATACAACTTAAAGACAAGAGTGAATAGGTATTTTCTGGGCAAGCGCGCTCCAAACTAGACCCCTTCAGTACTTTCCAGCATTGATTGTGATCCTAAGGACTGCACCAGAGATACATGACACAGTATTCAATTCGATGCCCTAACTTTTTTAATAATTTTAATTTTAATTTTGACTTATCTTAATGTTGACCATTTTACTAACGTAAATTTTAATTTTAATTTTGAACTATTTTATTTTTATTGAATTAACTAATATTAGAATATTATACTGTAGTAACAATATAATAATTGTAACATTTGCAATGCCCTGACCGGGTCTCATGTTTGTAACCCAATAAATATGAAAGCAAATAAATAAATAACATGGGTAGCCTAAGTATGTCACGCTCTCTTTAAACATTTCTGTGGTCTGTCTTAGCATGTATTGAATAATTGTAACATCGACGATTCAAAAGCACTTGTAAAACAGTTTATTTGAACAAAAAAAACATTTCTATTCTACCAAGTGATCCTACCGACTGCGCCAGATATAGCACAGAAGATGTTATTTCTGTCGCAGCTTCACTTACCAGCGTCCATCAGCGTCAAGGCTTCGATGAAGGGTGGCGTAATGGCAGCCTCCAGCCTGTTGTACAGGGTCTCCAACTGCACCCTCTTTGTTTCGTAGTCGGGGGCGTCGCTTAGGACCTGGAATATCATCATCATCATCATCAACGTCATTTTGTAATGTAATGGTCGTTGACAGCCAACTTGAAGCGGACGAGTAGTAGTTCAATAATCATCATCATCAATAGCCTATAACAGTCCACTGCTGGACTAAAGGCCTCTCCCAAGGGGAGGGTTTGCCCATAATCACCACGCGGGGCAGACGGGTTGGTGATCGCAGTAGATGGTAGTAGTAGCACAGAGGATGCTGCTGCCCGTTCTCCGTTATAACCCCAAGAGGAGAGGTGGTGACAACTGTATTCTGATCTGCCGTCACCACACGGCAGCAGTTCAATAATAGTACAATTAAATTTGTTTCCACTCTTACCCATCCTCCTTTTAAACCATTCATCATCATCATCATCATCAGCAACCCATCAACGGCTTACTACTGAGCGACTGAGCGTAGGTTTCTCAGAGAAGGGTTATAGGACATAGTACACCACGCTGGCCCAATGCGAATTGGCGGACTTCACACACTTTCAAGAACATTATGAAAAACTCTCAGGTGTGCAGGTTTCCTCACGATGTTTTGCTTCACCGTTCAAGCTTGTGATATTTAATTTTTTAAACGCACATATCTTAGAAAAACTATAGGTATGCCGTGCGTGCCCGGGATCGAAACTGCGACGGTCTGAATAGGAGACCTCATTACTAACCACTAGGCTATCACTGCTTTGTAATTCGACTTAAGGTATGTTCCGATATACACTACGAGCACTGCTCAGTGCTCATGAAAAATTCGTACTGTTATAGACTGCCAGTACACTGCCGCAGTACCACAGGGAAATATCATCATCATCATCATTAGCAACCCATAAACGGCTCACTTCTGAGCGCAGGTCTACTCTCAGAGAATGGTTATAGGCCATAGTCCACCACGCTGGCCCAACGCGAATTGGCGGACTTCACACACCTTCAAGAACATTATGAAGAACTTCTCAGGTGTGCAGGTTTCCTAACGATTTTTTCCTTCACCGTTGAAGCAAGTGATATTTAATTGCTTAAACGCACTTGACTCCAAAGTCAGAGGTGCGTACCCGGGATCGAACCTGCGACTCCCCGAATAGGAGACCACAGTCCTAACCATTAGGCTATCACTGCTTTAACCTACACTTTTTTAATGTTAACTCACACTTAAGGAAATATCAGAATAAATTTATAAACACATATCAAAAATTCCGAGGCCGGCGGGACTCGAAAACCCATATCTCTTGGGAATCGCGCCCGAGTGTGTTGGCTTTACACCACAGCCGCGGTTGAACTACACGTCGGCATCGAAATTAGTGCATATATCTACTTTTTCAATCAGTTTAAGCAACTGCTAGCGACATCTAGTAGCAACACGTTACAGTTGTTGATCTACTTTTTAAGAAGTACCTCTAAGCTGGCCGTCATGGCGGCGACCTGGTCCGCCAACTCCGCGAGCTTGTCCCTCTGGGTAGACACTCCAGCCTCCAGGATATCCTCCAGTGATGTAGCCAAGACCACCCATTTGTCAGCTTCGCGGAGAGCGGACGCTGCGATCTGTGATAGGGAATCTTCTATAAATATACACGGTGAAAATTTAGTGGTTTTAGGGCCGCAGGGTAGTGATTCCAAATTAACAGTATAATTCATTGCGACAATTTATACTGACCCTTGTATTAAAATAAAAAATAAAAAAAAATTAAGTGGCACTCGGGGACTGCCGCGGTAATGCTATTGCATAGCATTTTTTATCAACTTATGCAATTATAATATTTATACAATATTTTTTTTTTGCATAATATGCAAAAAAATAATTAAAAAACAAACAAACAAGAAAAACGCACTGTCACTACTTCGCGAGTGAGATTCGAACCTGCGACATCATAAGAAAGCGGCCGCTCGCCCACTGCGCCAAAGAAAGCTATTTGTGAACCTCTAAAATGTTGAACGTTTACTGAACGACGGTGTTAGGTTTATTTTCGTTACGGAATTTCTTGATTCGGTCGCCGCGCTCAAACTGTTTGTCCTAGTTCAAAGCCCGCGATAAAAGCTATGCAATAGCTTAAAAATCGAGAAATTATCAAATTAATATTTCCTAAACTTAGCGAACAGTTTAGGAACCGTGCCGCCCTTGCCGATGTCCGCGCGGGCGGTCACGTGACGCTTGAAGCGAACGCCGCGCGAGTCGCGACAGCCCCCCTAGCCATGTTACACTAACGATTGTCCATTTCTCTTTCTACGATTGCAAACGCTTGAAGGTTTGGCTAGGGATAGACTAGATGGCGCAGCAGCTGATCAAAGACAGAAGTGTATTGATAATATTTCGCGGCATTTTATATTTTAAATGTTTTTTTAGCATTTAAAATGCACAAATTATTCACTGTAGTGTCCATTAAAAATGCACATTAAAATAATTAGGTAATTTAAGCGCCATCTAGTTAGCAATGTTGAAAGGTTTGAGTTTCAAAACCGAAAATTTGTGGATTTTAAATGCTAAAAAAACATTTAAAATACAAAATGCCGCGAAATATTATCAATACACTTTTGTCTTTGATCAGCTGCTGCGCCATCTAGTCTATCCCTAGCCAAACCTTCAAGCGTTTGCTATTGTAGAAAGAGAAATAGACAATCGTAAGTGTAACATAGCTATGGGGGCTGGTCGTTCACCTTTGTACGGCTATCAGCTGATGTAGTTACATTAGATAGAAAAGTTTCGATGAAAGTTTTAAAAGCGGCATGACTGCGTGCGGCGCCGCGTAGTAAACAAACCGCTACTACTGTTTATCACAGTTTCGAGATAATTTCGATTTTTTTTTCTAATTCAAAAAAATACCTACTTCAAAAAAACAAATGTACTCGATAGTAATGCTTAACGCGATTCAACTCGCAATAGTTTAAAAACTATTTTTCATCATGTATAAAAGGAAAAGGTGGTGACTGACTGACTGATCTATCAACGCACAGCTCAAACCACTGGACGGATCGGGCTGAAAGGGCAGTGGCAACTTTCCTAAAATACGTTTGGACTAGTAAAATAGAATAACACATCTTTGGATGGGACATAATATGTTGTTTCATTTGTCTACATAAATGTAACTAAAAACGGCATTCAGTATATTTTAAAAAGCACGGAGAATCAAGATCCTACTATCCTACTAACATTACAAATGCGAAAATTTGTGAGGATGAATGTTTCCCTTTCACGTCACAACAAATGAACCGATTTGGCTGTTTAGCCGAATTTCTTGCTGGTTCTTCACGGCAGGAACGGCATTCCGAACCAGTGGTAGACTCATCGACGATTCAAAAGCACTTGTAAAAAAGTTTATTTTAAAAAACATTTCTATTCTATTCTATTCTTAGAATGGAGATAGCTCATACCCAGGATTAACACATAGGCTACTTTTTATTCCCCCGGGAATGTTGCAGGCATCATCTAGTTGCTTTTAATCTTCCTCAAGAATTGGGCTAACAAATTCAAATAGAATTTTGCAAATCCGACTGGTTTAGTGGCATACCAGTTGGAAAAGGGTTTTGAAAATAGCAACTGCTGAGTTTCTTGCCGGCTCTTCTCAGCAGAATCCGCTTTCCGAACCGGTGGTAGAGTCATGACGTGTCATAAGAACCACAGGTTGGCCTACGTGAAATAATTTTGAAATTTGCATAGATTAGTGTGTTCAAACAAACAGACAAACAAACTCTTTCATTTTATTATGTGTGATCTCTAGTATCCTTTCATTGATGAGGTCCTATCACGGCATACCTCTAAGCAGGTCTTGAGCTGGTCGATCCTCTCCAGGCTCTGGATGGAGTGGCCGGTCTGCTCCTCCACTCCCTGCACCTGCTGCTCCAGGGTACACAGCTTCTGCTGCAGCAGCGCGCCCTCCAGCTGGAGACTGGCGGATTCTTGCAGCAGCCGCGGTATTGACGACACTACCTGATATTTTTGTTAATTAACATTTGTTAGTTGTATGGGAGCGAAGCAGTGATAGCCTAGTGGTTAGGACTGTGGTCTCCTATTCGGGGGGGTCGCAGGTTCGATCCCGGGTACGCACCTCTGAATTTTCGGAGTCAAGTGCGTTTAAGCAATTAAATATCAGTTGCTTTAACAGTGAAGGAAAACATCGTGAGGAAACCTGCTAATCAGTTTCTACGCGTCATCATGCCGGAACGCTAAATCGGTTGGCAGCACGTCTTTGACGGTAGCCTGGTAACTAGCCATGGCCAAAGCCTCCAGATCAGACCAGAAACAATTCAGAAATTATAAATTCCCAAATTGCCCCGGCTGGGAATCGAACCCGAGACCTCCGAGTTATAAGACCACAGCCTCACCACTACACCAGGGAGGTAGTCAAAATAACATATAAAAATAAACAGAAATTACAGGGTAGTAACAGGGGTACGGCAGATAGGGCCCAAACCTGTCTATGGTATTCCTAAGAGCCTGGTTCAGCTCACCCTGCTAACCTATTGCTACTATACTACTGGGGTCGCAGGTTCGAGGTATATCGTATAGGTATATGTTCGAGGTTCGAGTAGATCCTGCCCTGATAATTAATTACCTGAGTAGTGGACTCATCTAGGGAGTTGCTGAGCTGTTTCATATAGAGCTGAAGCCGTGCCACTGTGTTGGCTACAAAGATCTGGAAACAAAAACACATATTGAAGCCACATCCTTACAAATTTTTTTTTTTTTTTTTATGTTTCGCACTCAGTTATCCTCCTTACTAATATTATGCCTGTGAAAATGTTTGTTAGTTTGTTCTTCAATCACTCATCAACAGAGCAACAGATTGACGTTATTTTTTCGTGAGGGAGAACATTCCACATCATTTATGGCTGATTTACACATGTTTAGTAGATTAGTGAATCTTTACTTTATCTTTAGTGACATAATTGTTTCAAAACTATGTTATTATCAAAAATGCAAAAAATATTATTAAATATATGCACAAACTATGAGCAGCTTTGGAATGAGCACGACATTCTGCTAAATTATGCAGCTACTAAACAGTTTACTAAATTGTGCCTGTCCAAACGCATTGAGTGATAAGCCGTGCCCACCTACTAAACAGAAAAATAGACCAAATTCTATTTTTCCTGTTTAGTGAGCTACTAAATTGTAACTTGCGACTTGCTACTAAATTGGTCGCTTACACATATTAAATCACTGAATATTTAGTAAAGATTTACTAAACTACTAAACACGTGTACATCAGCCTTTAGTGTGAGTAGGTTGGTTTTAGCTACTAGTACAAGGTTTTTTTTCCAATGACAAGCTAGTCCTTGACTGCGATCTCACCTGATGGTAAGTGACGATGCAGTTGAAGACGGTAGCGGGCTATCTTGGAAGGGGTATGGCAGTGAACATTCAACCCATACCCCTAATCTGTTTCTACACGCCATAGGAAAGGAACGCTAATTCGCTTGGCGGCACGTCTTTGACGGTAGGGTGGTAACTAGCCACATCCACAGCCTCCCACCAGACCAGACCAGAGACAATTCAGAAATTATAAATTCCCAAATTGCCGTCGTCACCACTAGTTACCACGTTCACGGCTTCTCGCAGTTCTGTAGTAAAACAGAGCAAGAGGGACAAGGTAGTGAATTTCCTCAGCCCACTCACAGTCCGAAAGACTGGAAACCGAGGCGATTTCGTTAGAAATCTTCAATTCAATTCGCAAATATAGTGGCTTTTAGTCGCGCCAACTGGGCATACATGGAAACCTTAACAGGTTAGATTAGGTAGGTATGTTTGAAAAAGTGAAGAAACACGTACTAGGTCGCGAGAAGTACCTAATTGGTATAAAATACTGTTACTTACCTCTTTTTCTTGGTTCTCACTAGTGCTCCAGGCTTTATTTATCCATTTCTTGGGGTCAAAATCATTATCCGAAAATGTTTTCAAATCCTGCCGACAATTTTTTTATGTGTAGGTAATAATAAATTTATTTAAAATGTACAAAAAAGTAAAGCTAAGTTGATAAAAATAACAAACCATTTTAGCTAATTTTATTGTGTAAAGTGTAGGTTTCTTCCCACGTATAAAACCCTACGAATATGCTACGCTACGAATACGGTCAACGATGAATTACTCGGTACTCCCATGGTACTCCGATGAATAATAATCAAAACAAACAGTGACTGTGACAACGGGTGACAACCACAAAATGACAGAACTACACTATTTTAGAGACATTGACAGGTGAACCTACATTACCCCATGGACGTAATAAACAAACAGGACCGAGTACTCGCAGCTGAAAAGCGAGCTGAGCGAGATAGTTAGTACAGAGGCTTTGACAAATGAACCACGGGACCAGTAACGCGCCTACTCTAGCGGCACGCTATGATGGCCGGTTTGACACATTACAATAGTGATGTGGAATGTCAATTTATTCTCGAACAAAAAACAATTAAGTTTTGTTTTTGTACCTGATTAAATAGGTTTAATAAAACAAAAATGTATATGTTTATTTAATTTATTTGAACGAACTGAATATTTGAATGAAAATGAATATACATACTTTATATGCACACAAGAAACATATGAATACAAAAGATACCAAAAAAGGTTTTTAAAAATTTTCAATTTAGAAAACCAAATGCCGAGTTGTGGTATATATCATATAAAAATAAAAATTTTACCTTTTGTATGAAACAGCTGATATTTTTTTGCGATTTCAGAGGTTTGTCCACATAGTGAAAATTGTTCATATTCACAAGTACATTCACCCCTTAAATGGTGCAAACTGATTTTTCTACACTTGTATACATTTTAGAAATCAATTTAATAAATAAATTTTGAGTCCTAAACCTAAAACTACATTCGATAAAATTTATGAATCTCTGCACATCACTATCGTCAATAAAGTAATACAATTATTTCCTTCAAAGTCGTTATCAATTAATACGGAACTTCATGAGCGGACAAACGTCAAACCGGCCATCATAGCGTGGCGCTAGTGTAATGCTATGAACAAAAAAGTCTGCCACTTTTGGTGCGGGGGGGAGGAAACACTACATACACAGAACTGCACACTTTATCAATTCCATTTGTGTCATTATGGCACACAAAAGACAAAATCTCCAACACTATTACATTTACGCACACATATAGGTTAAATACAGTGTAAGACAGACAAATTAATTGCGATGCTACCATATCGATAATTTATATCGATAGTTTTCCTAAGAAAAAACAGAAAATTTCCTAAGCAGCAAAACGCACTCAAACAAAATTTTAATCATCTAACTCTTTACTTGGCTAGCGTAACACGTCTTTTTTAGGGTTCCGTAGTAAAACAACTACGAACCCTTACAGTTTCGCCAAGTCTATTGGTACTTACTGTGGTAAGTTAGAGACTATAATCATTATATTATAACTAGCAAAAAGCTGAGCTTTGTGAGAGCTCGCGTAGTTTTTATAACGGGTAATAATTTTTACGTTAATGGTTATAAAATTATATTTTCTTTGACAGATAACACATTTGGATATGAAATTAAATTACAATGTTAAATCACAAATCCATAGGCGTGATAGTTTTTCAGCGAAGTGTACCACAAAATGTACAGTTTGTGGGATAGTGATAGGTCTCGCTCCGCTCTTAAAACTATTAAACTTACTAAAACTTATTAACTATTAAACTTATTAACTAACTATACTAAAAATTATCTTAAAACTTGCTCCTCCGCATCATATGCCGATGCCGTGACAACTTATTCAATAAAATCATAATAATATAACGTAAAGAGGAAAACATTAAAAAAATGCAATATTTATATTTTTTAATCATTACACTTTTTAGGGGTTCGAAGTAAAACAACACGGAACCCTTATAGTCTAGTCAAGTCCGACCGTCTGTCCACCTAAACATTCGAACCGATTAGGGTACTCTCAATTTACACAATATAGGCTATATATTTTATCCTTAAAACTTAAAAAGTTTCCGCTAAAATCAACATTTAGTTAATAAACAATACATTAGCGTTCGGCATAAGTTAAATAAAATTGAAGGGAGCTTTAATATATACATATCAATATTCCGATATTTTTGTCGAATTTATTTAATGTAATGAATTGGTTCATTTACATTTTATTAGGGCGAGCGGAGCGAGACCTATAACTATCCCACAAGCTATACATTTTGTGGTACACTTTACTGAAAAACTATCACGCCTATAGATTTGTGATTTAACATAGTAATTTAATTTCATATCCAAATGTTATCTGTCAAAGAAAATATAATTTTATAACCATTAACTTAAAAAAATTCTTTTCAAAAAACCGACTTCTAACGCCACTACAAAGTATAAAAATAATTTTAGTTTGTCCACGTTTGTTGAAGTCGGGCGGGCCTAAATACAAACTATGAAACCGATGCGCGACGCTACACAATATGAGTGACTCGTTAATAGAAGTCGAGCGAGCATCGCGAGTCGGTTTCATAGTTTGTATTTTAGGCCCGCCCGACTTCAACAAACGTGGACAGTTTGTCCACGTTTGTTGAAGTCGAAAATTATTTTTATACTTTGTAGTGGCGTTAGAAGTCGGTTTTTTGAAAAGAATTTTTATTTCAAGCTTTTAAGTGTAGTAACCTATGATTAAGGAGCTAGGACCTGGAGCTCCATGGTGTAGTCCATACTTGTTACCTACAATAATAATTCGTAATCGACATTTCCTAAATCTCTTTATTTTAGGTGAGCAATATCCCTGCAGCATCAGGCTTGAGGAGTTGAAGGTAAAAATTTTTATGGGACCATTTCGCAAACATCCTCTGTCGAATAAAACAAAAATCACGCGAATCGGTCCAGTAATCCTGGAGAAATCGGTGGACATACATAGAAAAAAAAAGAACCCCCTCCTTTTTGGAAGTCGGTTAAAAATTATTACCCGTTAGAAAAACTACGCGAGCCCTCACAAAGCTCAGCTTTTTGCTAGTTATAATCCTCTTTAGTTTATTGCTTGCTGATGAATTTCGATGCTTCTTCAATGAGTAATAATTTTTTTATCGTTATCGATCCGCACCGCAGTCACATCACTTTTACTAAATTGTGCACTATGTAATAAAATCTAATTTTGCAAAATGATAGGGTGTATAGTACGAGATCTGGCTGCAGAATATACATCTACGATGTTGCCTATCAAAATGTGACCGCTAGTATTTTTAATTAAATTAGGTACCACTGTACTTTATTTGTACTACCGTACGTATGTTTGTTGTTGTTGTTGTTTGGTGGTCATTCTGTTACTACCGGTGCAAACAGTAGTAGAAACGACTTAATAAATAGGTACTCCAAAAGAAATCTTCCTTTTCAAAATGACAAATTTTAAAATTACAACAAAAATCAATATTGATGAAAAACAAAACCCCTTGGTTTTTACTTATATAACTTGGTTGGTTTACTTATATAAAAGAAAATATTAGATTTTATTCAAGTATTCAACCGTCTGTTACATAATAATTAAACATTTAAGCAAATTAAAAATTTAAAAAATGTATCTTATATTTCCGTGACTCTTATTTAAAAATCATCGGAGCCCTCATTTACACTATCATCGCAGCTATCACTTTCATCGCTACAAATATCAGATTCGTCGACATTATCGGAAGATTTGTTCATTAAATCACATAGCACACTCTTAACTTGCGTTGGAGTTGAGTCTCTCAGGAACCATGTTGGTTTTAGAAAACTATCTAATAGCAGCCAGCCATTATTTTCGCGCAAAATCTGATACATTCCGACTCAGTGGCATTTAAACACATCGAATTAACAGATTGTCCACAAAAATTGTTGTTTGAAAGATTTCCAGAACGGTGGAATGTGCGTTGAGTCTAAACCTTTAATTCTTTTTATGTTGCGTTTATTATGTTATAATAAAAATATCGCAGCTGTTCAGTTGAGAACACTAGCATTCGACGCATGCGCAGTGACTTTAAATCATCGCGGTCGTACAGCTGGCAATTGCTATCCTCGTCTGACTAGTTACGTATACGCGCTAACTCTCTTTCACTCTACATTAAATTAATATTTACCATCTTTAACAACCAGCAACCCTTATTTGCGGCCAGATTTAACTAAGCAATCGTATATCATAATAAACAGAAATAATTAGCTTTAATTTGATATAATATAAATAATAAATATACGTTATGAACGTATAAATGTATCAAAATCATACCTGTATATACTTGGCTACGAAGAGGTGCGGCCAAGTGCACAACGGCATCCGTGATTTTTCAGTCTTTATATAGGTATATTGCCGTGAAGAGGACGATATTTTATTTAAAAAATCAGTGAATGAATTTTTTTTTCCGAAAAATCAATTAACAATAATTTAATTAAAAATAATAGCAACCACATTTTGATAGGCAACCTGGTAAATGTTCTCTTCATCATAAATATATGCGTAAAAATTTGGTTTATAGCAAACCCTTGATGAGTGCACTCTTGAGAGTGAATTCTGCAGCCGGATCTTAGACTAGTAGTCTCGTGTACACAGTTTTGCTTGTCAATTTGTTTTTTGTTATTCATTTTTCGAATCTGAACCTAAGTTCTATGTAGTGATGGTTGAAATTGCTATACAAGAGTAAAATAGTAGTAAGTAGTCTCGGTTTGTACTTGCGTGTTCAAAATTAAACCTTATTTGTAGCATTCAAAGGTTGAAATTGTTTAAAAAAGAAACAAAAAGTAGTCTCGTGGGGAGTGTGGTTACGTCACAACTCAACTTACGATTATCACTCCGATTTTAACGAGATATTACGTACTAGATCACCTAAACGATGAAATTCTCGATTATTATTTATGATATTACTTTAAATATTTTTAATAGAAAGAAAGCATGTATCACAATAAAAATACTTCCAAATGGAATGTAATTCCCTATTTTTGTAAATTTGAGGTATTCATCTTATTCCTGCACATGTTAAGCGCTCAGATCAGCATTATTCACGGAGCACCTACGAGTACGAAAACGATTCATGTAATGATATAATCGATTCGAAAACAGTTTTTATAAGTGCACAAGATTTGAATCCATTACATTGTGGCAGAGGGGAAGAATCTTGCGAGGCGAGTCCAATTACGGTAGTAAATATCATTCGTCTATGTACAGAGGCCATGTGTCCCTTTCTAACAGGGTGACAATAAGATTTTCGATATGTGAGACAAATTTTTGTTACGTTCCCTCAAATATGGTTGAGCGAAGCAATGGCTGGATCATGCGTCATGCTCGTGAACGGGTGCCACCGTCGGAAGCGGGGCTGCTGGTCTGCCAGTCTTGACATGTATTGAATATTGTACTTATGTATTTTTGGAGTTGTTCTATAAATATTATGTCATCGTATTGTTGGAAATATTCTATTTTAACTAGTTGCATGGGGTAAATCGGCATGGCATCCAGCTGCCTACAAGATATTATAAAAAGTTATTAAAATGTAAATACATATTACCTACAAAAAAATATTGTAAAATGTGTAATTTTGAAAAGAGCAACTGCTGAGTTTCTTGCCGGTTCTTCTCAGCAGAATCCGCTTTCCGAACCGGTGGTAGAGTCATGACTTGTCATAAGCGCCACAGGTTGGCCTACATGAAATAAATGATTTTGAATTTTGAATTTTTTGAAAAAATTAAATCTTGCAATCTTCCTACTAATTAGTTTATTATAAACACAGTTGAAGTTGTGGTAGCCTAGTGGTTAGGACTGTGTCTCCTATTCGGAGGGTCGCAGGTTCGATCCCGGGTACGCACCGCTGACTTTTCGGAGTCAAGTGCGTTTAAGCAATTAACTATCACTTGCTTCAACGGTGAAGGAAAACATCGTGAGGAAACCTGCACATCTGAGAGTTCTTCATAATTTTCTCGAAGGTGTGTGAAGTCCACCAATTCGCATTGGGCCAGCGTGGTGGACTATGGCCTATAACCCTTCTCTGAGAGGAGACCTGCGCTCAGTAGTGAGCCGTTGATGGGTTGCTAATGATGATGATGATGATGAAACACAGTTATTGAAGTTTTTCATTAGCAATGGAAAATTTCTTAGGGATTAGGGATGGATTATGAAATTAATAATACAAATAGTACACGGTATCGATTTGTCCAGTCATAGTGAGTACATTGCTAGATATTATAATGTCTGGTCATGTGTAGATAATGTGATAAATTCAATACAGCCCCATTTCCCCTCCCGCGCCTTATTCCGTTGCCGCACGATCGGTATATTTACCGAAATCTTAGGTTAGGTCAGGGTTGTACAGAAATATTCAGGTGTCCACTTGGCAGGGCACTTAGGTTTTATTGGTTTGAAATGAAAAATTAAAATAATGAAAATTGTAATAATAATAATAATAGTACAAAAGTAAGGAGTAAGGTAAGGAACCATCGTAATCGGCATCGGCATCGTACGTACTCGACCCATCACACAATACAAGAATTTAAAAATTCATGGTCAACATAGTTGTAGATTTAGCGTTCACGCTTTAACGGGTTGCCGCTCGAAAAAAAATAGACTAGTTTTCTTTTTTGTTAAGGAATATATCTATCGAAATTAATGCAATTAAATACGGTGACTTAAAAATGTTAAAATAAAATTAAAACATAAGTGTCTCAACTGAGTTTTTGGGCCAAAATTTTTGATCAAAATCATTTTTTTAGGCTGGCAAGATGAAAGAACGAGATACACGGCCTCCGTTATTACTATCCCTCTCGGCTCGGATTAGCCTCTGTGTAATGCGCAACAGGAAATATTCTTTATATACTTGATATAAGGTTCAGTTTCGTAAATACAAATTTTCCGAGTTATCGGTCCTGTTTGTGTAATAGGTTCATGACTCTACCTAGTCTGTGAAAAAAATAAAATGACCCTTAAATTGAATTATTAATGCATTATTTATTTAGGCTTTTTAGTGTATCTTTAATAATAAAATCTGGTTCAGGTGGCCGCCAGACTAATAATATGAGAAATATAGCGTATTTTTGTAACCATTTTGGGGTTATGTTTTTGACAGAGAGCTTAATTGTCTGTATTTTTATACTTTTCCTGACTTGTTCCCTTTGAGTATTAAACCAACACAGGAGAAGAATTGACGCGCGTACCCCTCTGTAAGTTGGGTATGACCAGTGGTCATACCCGTTATATAAAACTGTTTGACTCCAGTCACGCGCCTGTCAACTACGTATGGTTAGCGGGGAATGAGCTCCGCTATAAATGCCCAATATGAGAGTATTTTCTTCTAAAAAAAATATTTAAAACATCCAGTTTACTAAAGGATAACATTTATTAACTTCTGATGTATTATTTTATCCAAATAATGCAATACTTATGCAGAAAACTTAAGAAAACTGTCGATCTGAAAATGTTGCTACTTAATCGTACATGAAACAATTTGGGGAAAATATTGAAAATTAATCTTCCTACTTACTATTCGTTTAGAGACCTTTTTCTTGAACTGCATTATAAATTGATCCCATAGAATTAAAATCACGACAGAATAGGAAGGGGTGAACGACTAATTTATAAGCTTTAAGTAAAATATGACTAGATATATAAATACGAACTTTGATCGTCTGTGGGATTATCAAATAATGATAAAAAATTCTTTCTATAAAACCGACTTTAAACGCCACTACAAAGTATAAAACAATTTTAATTTGTACATGTATGTTGAAGTCGGGCGGGCCTAAATATAAATGATGAAACCAATGCGCGACGCTAGCCCAACTTTGCCCGATCGGCGTATGAAGTCGGTTTTTTAAAGATATTTTTTTTACATTATTATTTTAATTTTTTTGTGTATATCTCTGATTGCAAGCAATTTGCTCTTAATCATTGAGTTCCTTCCTCCATCACCGAAGATATGAATCATCTTCTCTTCACCTTTTAAATAGGCCCAACCTTATTATGCGTTCTTTCAAAAAAAATTGAAATCGGTTCAGATTTGACGTAGTTATGGAGTAACATCTAACATTATATCAACAAAAATTTATATGGGAACCACCTCTGAAGTATGCCCTACTAAACAAAAAAAAAATTATCAAATTCCATTCATTATTTGGCGGAATAATTGGATAACAAATATACAAAAAATTCAAATTGAGAACCTCCTCCTTTTTTGAAGTCGGTTAAAATGATTGCATAATTATAACGATCGCAATGGTGTCTGATTGGCTAGTACTCTCCCACTATTGTTTAAAATGCATTGATGCAGCTAGAGCTCCATAAACTCAGCGAATTCATAAAATTAGTTTTTTTACTCAATTATTTCAAAAGTTATAGGTATATATTTCCATATAGCCAGTGTGATATGATTTTCTAAATATATAAAATGAAAAGGTGACTGACTCACTGATCTATCAACGCACATCTACTATGACGTAGGCATCCGCTAAGAAAGGATTTTTACAAATATAATACAAAAAATAATGAAAACGAGACTAAAAAATTGTTTAATAATAATGATAACTTCTACGTAAGTCTTTCTTACTCGAAAATTAGGACTTTAATTTTATGAAGTCGGCCACACCGCAATAAAATTAGGGCTGGACAGCAAGATTTCATATGTCGATATTGGTGGGGGGATTGTATAAATTATTTATACCGAGATATTTTTATCGTCTTACTAATGGTTCATTGACGAAAAAAAAAATTTAAATTCTATACATATTTGGTTCATTAAAACTTGGCAATTGAATTAAAGTACCCATACTTCTTATTCATCCCGCTAGGTTTACCGGAAAGCTAAATAGCTTGGCGGTGTTTTATTACAGATGGGGTGGCCACTATAGCCATGGCGGCAGCCTAGCATTACAAACAAATATACACTTCGTTCAGATGAAGTAGATGAAAAAAATAAGCCTTCCAAGTAAAGTATGTAGGTACAAGTTTTAACTTACCAATCATAACTTTAAATAATTTTTTTTTTAGGGTTCAGTTTTTACTTTTTATATTTCCTCCATACTGGACTGAGAGAATATTATTCAACGCTGGAAAACGATCTTGTAAATCGAAAAAGTGAACTTTAAACCAGAGCCAATAACGTTTTAAAAAATCATAACAGCTCATAATAAGCTATCAGGAGCAGATTTTTTTCAAAAAGCATATTTTTTAATGTAACACATCAGATGATACTAATTATATAACTCTAAAGTAGAATTACTTTAGTTTTATACATTAGTTTTATACATTAGTTTTATATCAATTTCGACTAATAGTTTTTCAATTTCAAGAAGCAATGTTGCTGTAACTTGGTATTTGAAACATATGAAACCACGAAATAACTCTAAACTCTGAAATGCTAATTAATATGCTGTATTTATTTTTAAGGAAACATGATGTAGTCCTAACAGTTTGTACTTAATATACTTTTTAGAAATAGATACATCGTAAATTTCGCTTGAAACATAAATAAAACAAATAATGTTTCATTAAAAATGCTGTATGTTTATTTAAACAAGATTACTTAAAAAATCAATGTGTTCAATATTAATACCCACTACGTATTCAAATAAAAATTAAATGTCTCTCAGCTTAATAAACAATATTATTAAAAACCTATGACAAAGTACAGCACTCCCTGGTGGCTTATAGCCTTAAATCATAACTAAACAGCTGCTCTAAGGTGATATACTGTGGTACCTACAGCATGCTTTCAGCATGAGATTGGGAGTATAGTGACGGAGTAAATACCTTGGTATCTACAAAATCTGTTAATAATCAGATAATCCTAAGTCCTTACAGTAGGTACACCTAAGTGCACTGCACTGCTAAAAAGTATTGATAACTTTTTTGAAGTATCTGTATAATATTGAAAAATAGATAGTGTCTTAGTATTTACAGCATTTTTGAGTACGTTGAAAAATATGAATAACAAAAAATATATAATATAAACATGCAGAGAAGGTCAACATAGTATCTTAGAAAAATAATGTCATAGGAAAACGAAAATCCGACAATCCGACGCAGTATCTTTTTCTTCCAAATATATAAAAAAGTCATTTTGTTATTTTTCGAAATAAGCTAGATCGCTTTCCAGCGTCAATATAGTCCAAAGTTTCTAGCTGTATCTTTACGCAAGTACTAAAAGCCTACAAAGAGTCAATCTAATAGCAAAGGCATATTATGACTAAAATAACGGCAAGAGCCTCGTTTCCTAGCGCTTCTATATACCTACCATGTTAAAGATCTCGAACAAAAAAATTTACTCTCGAATAAAGTAACTCTGTTGTAAATAATTATTAGAAAAACTTATCGAAAGTCTATAATCGATAGTGTCAAATCCCTAAAATGCTTACACAAATGATGCGATTGTTTCATGTAATGATAGAGCGTCCCTGTGTGTGAATGTGATAGTGTGCATATACTTTAAGGTAGTGTTTGCTAATTATATTGGGTGCGTGCATAGCGACGTGATGGAAAAATGCAACTGTAGTAAGCAAGTTTACATGTGTGCTACCTCGCCCCCCACCGTAATTGACAGACTTTTTTGCGAATAAATTAGGGGTCAAGTCCTCTCCTGTGTTGGTTTAATACTCAAAGCTTGTTCCTGTTTCAAAATAACGTTGTCAACAGCGAAAACAAGAGACAAGAGAAGAGTTGTCATTTGTCAAACTAAAATCGTAGAATCTTGGTAGAATCGTATTAGTTTTAAAATAAAATGAAAAGCAATATTTAATTTAATTCTTAGAAGTCATATAGTGTTAGGTTAAATATATTATTATATTTTATTATATTGTTTATAAAGTAATGTAATTATTGTCTTTTAAATTAATAGTAGCCTATAAATATCTTGACTATCAGGTATAGTATCTAATTTAACAAATTCTTTTTTTAATTTACGCTTTTTTCTTGTTTCCTGTAACAAAAAAAAGCGGATAATAGTGGCTTGTTTTCTTGGTCGCAGGTTTTTCATTGATTATGATTTGTTGGCGAAAATGGGCGAAAGATCTAAAATATTATGAGAAATTGCTGACTTTTAAAGTTTGTTTATCCGTTAAGTGTGTGAGTATTTCTAATGTTAAAAACCAGGCCCTATCATTGCCTGCCTCCCACTACAGGCACAGGTCTCTCGATTACCTATGCATTTAGGACATAGTAGACTATGCACACGTAAATTACGTACGTAGCACACGTAGATTGGCAGACTTCACACTACTTTGAGATCATTATGGAGAACGCTGAGCCATGCAGGTTCCCTCACGAAATTTTCCTTAAGGTTGAAGACATGGTTCTGCCTGCGAAATTCAAATTTAATTTGGTTTTTCGCAATTTGTAAACTAATACGACAAAGTAGGCTTATGGCATTCTATTTGCGACGATGGCAGTATCATCTTCACAGGTTTATATAAAAATCTTTACTTGAAAGGGTCCAGTTTAAGAAATTAATCAAAATATGGACTAATTTGTGAGTAACTCACGTCCAACTCAGTATTTTGATTAATTTCTTAAACGGGTCACTTTCAAGTAAAGATTTTTATGTAAACCTGTGAAGATGATAATTCCACTGGTGCAATTAGAAGGCCATAAGCCTACTTTGTCGTATTAGTTTACAAATTGCGAAAAACCAAATTAAATTTGAATTTCGCGGGCAGACCCTTGTCTGCCATCTTCATTACAGCAAGTGATTGCTTAAATCACATAACACTGAAAAGTCAGATGCATACCCAGGATTGAACTCAGGTACCCTTGAAAAAGAAGTTCAACCACTTGGCAATCACAACTATCAATTATAAAATGTGTTTGAAATGTTTTCAGACTAGTTAACCATATTAAATATGGCTGTGGCAAATGAAATCTCTCACAAAGCTCTACTGAGACGCAGTGAGGAGTCCTGTGACTTCTGTGAAAGAGTATTCAAGAACAGGTAACAACAATATTTTACAGTATACATTTATATTTACCGTCTTAACATGAATTGAATTGTAGTACCTAAACTTTTTTTGGAATTTCACCTCATTATGGAAATACACACATCAAAAGTGTCTAGGGATCAAGCATTTTTATGCGGATTTCTTGAGATTGAGATGTGGCTTTGTAATAAATTTATGATTTTATAAATTTATATGGATCCTTTTTGGTGCATTTCATAATTTGAATCAGGAACTGTCAATCAAATTCGAGTAAAAGATGAAAATCAGCTGTCAATATTTTCCCTATAAAAACATACAACGCATTGAAGACATTATTAGTGCTACTGTTTCCCTACTACTGATTAAAACCAACGTTATTATGGAGCGGCGACGTCATTTAAGCAGGGAAGAAATGCTCAGAGCCGTGGGAATGATAGAAGCTGGTCCCGGCAACGTACGGTGGCTTTAGCTCTGAATACAAGTCAGAGTGTTATCAGTCGACTTTGGACACGTTACCGAAGCACTGGTACTGTGGCTGAGCGCCATGGAGGACGGTATCGCTGCACCACACGGAGACAAGACCGATACATTCAAATCTTAACTCGAAGAGCTCCAACAATAACCGCCATGATGTTAGCCGTGAGGCTTCATCACTCTTCAGGGAACTTAATTAGCGACCAAACAGTCAGAAACCGCTTGCATGAAGTGAACCTTCATTCCCGAAGACCGCTACGGGTACCACCTATAGCAATGCACAATCGTAGGATTCGATATCAATGGGCTCTTGAACACAGAAATTGGGCAGAAGAACAATGGCGTTTCGTGTGCTTTTCTGATGAGTCTCGTTTTGGTATGAGACCGGATACAAGACGTATACGACACTGGAGAACCCCTGGACGCCAACAGCGATTAAAATCCTGCCAGGAAGTCCATCCTTATAGTGGTGGAACCATCATGGTATGGGCGGGTATTTGGATCGGCGGAAGAACTGAGTTGATTTGGATCAGAGGCAACCTCAACGCTCAAATTTATGCTGAGACGATTGTATCAGACGTCATCGTTCCTCTACAAGTGCAAATCGGTCCCTTATTTCAGTTAATGCATGATAATGTACGACCGCACACCGCAAGAGTTGTAAGACAGACTCTCGCCGCAGCTAACATCAATGTTATGTGAGCATGCATGGGATATGCTACAGAGAAGAGCTCTGCCGAATATGGAGGGTATCCAGTGGCAAGAAGACCTTTTTTTGTTGTTGCAATGAACATGGGCGGCCATTCCACAGCGTGATTTGGATGAACTCATTTTGAGTATGCCAAACCGATGTTCTTGTGTTGTTAGTGTTCGCAGTAGAAACACGGATTATTAATTGTTTAAGTTACCCAATAAAATTTTAAAGAAAACTGTTATTTCAGTCTTTTTTTCGAACTTTAATGTTAGTGGTTCAAATGTCAAAAATCCCTTTATTAGGAAAATGGCAAATTTCTTTATTAATGCAAAGGTGACTTGGTTTATCGTTACTGTGACAAACGAAAACACTTTATTTGATGAATCCTTAAAGAAAATTTTAATTAATATCAATCAGGAGAAAAGTTATTGCAAAAATATATGTTGATCCCTAGACACTTTTGATGTGTGTATTATATTCTATTCTATTCTAACAAAGTTGCATGGGTTAAATCGGCATGACATCCGGCTGCCCACAAGATAGTATAAAAATCTTATTACAATGCTGTATAATAATATTGTAAAGTTATGATTTTGAAAAGAGCAACTGCTGAGTTTCTTGCCGGCTCTTCTCAGCAGAATCTGCTTTCCGAACCACTGCTAGAGTCATGACGTGTCATAAGAGTCACAGGTTGGCCTACATGAAATAAATAATTTTGAATTTTTTTGAAGTATATATAGATAGATCGATAAAAGTTTTATTTGTTCACGAACACAATTCAATTTTACAATATTTGCTTAGAGACGATTAAAGGCTATTTCATAAAGTAGTTCGTGAGCGAAAAAGGCTCCTCACTCAGCACAAAGCTGCAGCAAGCTGCAACACTTTACTTTTTATTCCAGAAAAGTACAGAGTTCCAGCGGGAATTAAAAAACTATTCCACACTGTACAAAGTCACATGCATCTAGTGAAATATATGGTGCACAGGGATGCCACTTCTGCTTCACAATTAAAATATAATAATTATTTTCTATTTTCATTCCAGATATGACAGCATAATACACAATGCATCACACATTATCATACCTCTTATAAAACAAAACTGGAATCAATGTGAACTCTGCCTATATTACTTCCGATCACAAGAAGAATTGTATGATCATCGAATAATCAAACATCCAGATATATCAATTCAAACAGAAAAAACCAATAATAAATACAAACCTAAAATAAAATTTGAACATTCTGATGAAATTGATGTAAACAATACATACAATCCTGTAGTAAAAATAGAAGAGGATAACGATTTTAGCGATACAAGTAATCATTTAAGTGCACAAAGAAGTTTAATTAAGTATGAAAATGACACAGACGACTACAATATTATAAACCAAGAGACTTGTAGACATGATTTGATAGGAATAGAAAATGTAGCACTGTAAGTTGAAGGTACTGATGATGATGATGAAATCATTGATGTTACTGGCGATAATAGCAATGAAAATACAGAATCTATTAAGAGTAGATTGAGATTTGAAGATGATTCATTCATTCATTTGATTGATGATAATGTATTAACGGATTGTAAAGGTAAAGTGATCAACCAAATGCATGATTTCAAGAAACTCAGTCCAATAAAAGACGTAAACAATATAAATAGTAGGAATAATGGTTTCAACAAAAGCTTTCCCATCCAGAATTTAATTAGTAACATAATTAAATCAAATTATAAAAAACCTGTACACAACAGCAAAATTGAAAGTAATAATTTATGTAACAATCCAGTCACAGATGATTACGAGTATGACAACTATTTTCCAACCAATACACCTAAAGTTGGTCAGGGTAACGAAGCCAAATCATTTGTTAAAAATGTACAGAATGTACCTGGAGAACCAGAGCCTGTATACAAAAGCGTGCACTATACAGAACTAGCAAAACCTGGGATATACAGTTGCAAATATTGTTTCAAATTATTTCCGAATAGGTAAGTTATTATTTTATTCACTGGATTTATTCTGATGTAGTAATCAGAGTTTGCTCAGTTCATCGTAAAATGAAAAGTTTATTTAATTTCTATAAACAATTTTTTTTTCCTCGCGGACGATATCTTGTATGATTTTGCATGTGTAGAGAGAGGTAAGATTATAAAAATCCCTTGGGAACCCTTAAATGTATGAGATCAAAAGTAGCCTTGTCACCTTCCACCTTGGCTAGAGGGCCAATTTTGTCTGTAGCACTATAAAATATGTGGACTTTTGTTGCCCTAATGGATTAGTTTAATTAATGCTAAGACTGCATGTCTGAATTCACTTTTAATTACTACTCCATAAGGGCAACAAATACCGACAGTTATTAGTGCTATAATAGAATAGAATAGAAATGTTTTTTATTCAAATAAATTTTTTTACAAGTGCTTTTGAATCGTCGATGAGTCTACCACTGGTTCGGAATGCCCTTCCTGCCGAGAAGAACCAGCAATAAACTCGGCAGTTGCTCTTTTCAAGACAAGTTTAAAATTAAATGATTTCTGAATCGGAACAGTTTTTAAAAGTATTGAGTCAAATTCGCCATTCTCCTTTAGAAGGCCTTACTCGCCAGTGGCGCCAACTAGCGTGCATAAAAACGGTAGACCTCATTAACTTTGTGTCTGGTTCATCTTACCCATCCTGCCTTTCCAGGTTACTTCTAATACAGCATGAAACAACACACATCCATATAAAGAAGCCGCGTCCCCTGTTATGTACGTATTGTGACAAATACATCGCCGGTAACTACGTGCAGCTGCACAAGCACATACAGGAGAACCACCCCGGCGTGCGGGTCGACAAAAAACGCAATACCCACAAATGTGACAAATGCGGACTAAAGTTCTCCAAATACCTCTCCCACGTGAGAAATTATCACAAATACGACTGTCACGGGTGCGGTAAAGAGTATACGAAAGCTACGGAGAAAGAATTGGACCAACATATGAGTATTTGTGCACAGCGTAGCGTAAAATCGAAGATGCTGTTCGTATGCGAACTGTGTTTCAGTTTCCTGAAAGTAACAATGAACTCGAAGTATACGTTTATGGGTAATACGTCGAACGAGCCAGGCGTTAGATACCCGTGTGCGGTTTGTGGGAAAAAGTACTTTGAACTGAAGATGATCAAACGTACCACCCGTTTGCACGGTTTGCAGTCTGGTAATGTCAACACGGGTTGCGAGGTCAGATACAACAAGCCTAGGAAGCCGATGACAAACGAAGAGAGGCTCAAAAAGTTCCAGCATCGACTCAAGCAAATAAATCTATTGAATAAGTTTTATTTTGCAATTTTATTTATAGCAAAAAATCTAGCACAGCTCAAACCACTGGAAGCTATTATGACGTAGGCATCCCCTAAGAAAGGATTTTTGAAAATTCTACTTACCGAAGCCGCGGGCAAAACCATGGAAGTTTAGACGTAGTCGTAATTCCTAGTTCCATGAGCAAAACGCTCATGCTAAGTTAGGTTTTTCAAACCCCTATTTTACCGTGTAGAGGTAGAATTTTCAAAAATCCTTTCTTAGTGGGTGCCTACGTCATAGTAGCTATCTCATAATATCTGTAGGCCTTTCAGCCCGATCCGTGCGATGATAGATCAGTGACCTTTTCGTTTTATAAAATAGAATAGAATAGAAATATTTTTATTCAAATAAACTTTTTTGCAAGTGTTTTGAATCGTCGATGAGACTACCACTGGTTCGGAATGCCCTTCCTGCCGAGAAGAACCAGCAAGAAACTCGGCGGTTGCTCTTTCAAAAACAATTTTTCAATACAATAGATACTAGGCTATGTATGCAGTGTTTCCACAATGAGGGGAAGTTCCAATAATGCATACTACTTACAATTTAAACATGTTAAGATGGGCAGATAGAAAGTAGTCCCATTCCCGCCGGCGGCACCCGTTCACGAGTATGACGCATGACCCAGCCGTTGCTTCGCACAACCATATTTGAGGGAACGTAACAACCCGCATCATGAATGAAAGAGATAAAATTCTCCTTTTTTTTCATTTGATGTCTGATGCATGCACAAGGGTTATAACTCATAGACAAATTATATTTACTACCGTAATTATAACTTGGCGGAATTATTGCGGACCAGTCTGCAGTACAAAGAGCTATAGAGAAGTAAACAACAACAAGGGCCTTATTACCTGCAGGAGCAGCGTGACAGCAATATTGTTAGAAACCTAATTCTTAAATTCATGCTGCCCGTGTTGCATCTTGAAGAGAACTGATTACTGAACGGGTCTGCCCGCGAAATTCAAATTTATTTGGTTTTTCGCAATGTGTAAACTAATACGACAAAGTAGGCTTATGGCATTCTAATTGCGCCAATGACAGTACATAAATCATCACAGGTTTATATACAAACCTTTACTTGAAAGTTCAAGTCCAGTTCGAGAAATTAGTCCGAGTGTCGACTGATTTGTGAGTAACTCACGCCAAATTCGATACCTACTCGGAATAATTTCTTAAACTGGACACTTTCAAGTAAAGATTTTTATATAAACCTGTGAACATTATAATGCCATTGGCGCAATTAGAATGTCATAAGCCTACTTTGTCGTATTAGTTTAACTAGTGGTTCGCCCCGAACTAAGACCTCGCGGTAACGGTTTCCCATTATTACTTATTCATTCAATAGATACATGACGATCAAAATTGACATTATTATTATGCCCGTTTTCACCAACCATACATACCTAAATCATCCCCTTTGTAGAAGTCTCTTTACGTAGGTAGCCCCTAAATACAATCCTAACATCCCAATGTCATTTTCACCTTTAGTTGTCCCGTAAAGGTTAGGGAACTGTTATAGTGAAATCCTCAAGGCCTCAATCAAACTTAGGTAGGTATAGTTTTTTGGAACATTCAAATTAAATTACTTGTACACAGCGTCAACTATCGACACGATCAGAAAACATGTAAAAACAAACTGCAACGTGAAGTTTTATTGATGTTTGCTAAATGACTGAATAATAATTTTCATTGAATAATATGTTACATATAGCTCATTGATGAAATGAGTCGGTGCCATTTCGTTTGTTCAATGGCCCGGTCCATACGCTAGTAATATAATAAGTCTATGCATATAGCTGCATTTGCTATATGAGATGAGAGCGCCATCTATTGACATCATTGTGAAGTTCTGTTGTTGCTGCTCATTAAAAGTTAAATAATTTAGTTTCCTTATTACATTTATCTAATTTTAGTATTTGTTGTTCAAGTACATGATATTACGCTAAAATTATAAAACTTTCAAGGAACAGCTCTCAATGGTTATTCCGTTGTGAGGTCAAATATAATCTCCACTTTGAAAGCCCCCCATTTCGTCAATTTTAGGAAAAAAATTAAAAAAAAAATACTTTTGTACTCTGCTCCAAATTATCTTTAAAATGAGGTACTGTAACCCTATGAAATGCAAAATTTTTTTTTTCTTCGCATTCGCTTCTATGAGAGCCCCCCTGAAATAAAGATTTTTATAACTTTTTAAGCCATTTTCGGCTGGAGGCCATCGGTTTACATATTATATCTAAAATTGAAGTAATTACGTTCAGTAATTCAGAAGTTATAAGGCTCTGACAGACGGACGGACGGACGGACGGACGGACGGACGGACAAGTGCAAATTCACTCAAGTAGACTCAAAGACCTTCGCTTCGCTCGGTCGACAAATTGCGAAAAACCAAATTAAATTTTAATTTCGCCGGCAGATCCGTTTAGTTCACGTTAAAGTGAAAATTACGACAACTATGTTTTCGATCTGCGCCTAATTCCAATCAATATGTAGGGCAAAGCCCTTCTTCAAGTAAAAATATAGTCTTCAAATCACGCGCCAATCATGAGATTAGAGAGACGTACTGTCTGCGCATTGCATATTGTGTAGATGCCAAAAAAAACAGCACGGCTTAGCACACTTGGCTTTAATCTTACTGAGGGATTTGACGACCTCGTTTTTGTAGTGGTTAAATACTTATTAGTTTAGCTCAGTAAGAGTATAGCCAGTATAAGTTGGCAGTGATAGCTTAGTGGTTAGGACTGCAGTCTCCTATAAGGGTGCGATTGCGGGTTGGACCCCGACTCACCTCTGACTTTTCGGAGTTCACACCTCATCTATCAAAATCGGCTCAGTACTTTAGGTGCCACAGTAGAAAATACGTTAATTGACACTTACATACATACATAAATACGTAGACTGCTAAAATCATAGCCCCTTCTTTTTGGCTTTGCCTTAAAAATATAAACAGTGATAACCTAGTGGTTAGGTTAGGTTGGCTTTGCCTTAAAAATATATACAGTGATAGCCTAGTGGTTAGGACTGTGGTCTCCTTTTCGGGGGGTCGCAGGTTCGATCGCGGGCACGCGCCTCTGTCTTTTCCAAGTTATGTGCGTTTAAGAAATTAAATATCACAAGTTTCAACGGTGAAGAAAAACATCGTGAGGAAACCCGCACACCTGAGAGTTTTCCATAATGTCCTCGAAGGTGTGTGAAGTCCGCCAATTCGCATTGGGCCAGCGTGGTGGACTATGGCCTATAACCCTTCTCTGAGGAGAGACCTGCGCTCAGTCTGTACCTAGTGAGCCGTTGATGGGTTGTCGATGATGAAGCAATTAAGTATCACATGCTTTAAAGGTGAAGGAAAACATTTTGAGGAAACCTGCACGTCTGAGAGTTCTCCATAATGTTCTGAAAGGCGTGTGAAAAATATATTAAATGTACTACAGAAATCTTCCAGTTACAGTTTTATTACAGTAACTTAGATAGCATTTTTCCTGTTGTTCTTCGAACTGTCTACCTGCCGCAAATGTAAACAAGTAACTCGACAACAGATCGTGAAATAATAGTTATTAATAATCACAGCGGGAACAAAGAAACAAGAACATGTTTTTGACGCAAGCAAATAGGTACATGTCCACGCAATTAGGGTGGTGGGTACTAAATATAGGTGACGTTCAACGGACGCCAACACGATTTGTTTTATAAGTAGTAAGTAGTAATTACTATAATAGGTACCTTGTTTCAGATTTTATTTACTGTCATAAACTAAGGTATTCAGCTACACGCACTTACCTATGCTTCATCATTTAAAATTAACGGCTCACTAATGAGCGCAGGTCAGAGGGTAAATAGTCCACACGCTGGCCCAATGCGAATTGAAAGACTTCCGACACCCTTGAGAACACTCAGGTGTGCTGGTTTCCCCCTGAAGTATTAGGGTACGTTTATGCACACGCGGCGCGTTGTGCGGCGCCCGTCGCGTTCAACGCAAACACTTCTGCAATGAACGCTCTTATACTTGGGCATAATTATTATCTTGGAGTTTACTGCGCGACGCGACCCACCGGCCACCACGCGCCGCGCAACGCTCGGCGTCTACATAAACGTACCTAGGTAAATTTAGTTCAAAAGAAATAAAAAAGCCGGCCAAGTGCGAGTCGGACTCGCGCACCGAGGGTTCCGTACTCTAAAAGTAAAAGTAAAACGATAATATTATATTAATTTGCTTATTTATCGTTAACTTTGTTTGTAGAGGTTTATTGTTAATATAAAAAAAACTATGCTAGTTAGAGCGTTGGTTTTATTTTTCCTGTAAAATATACATAAACCTCTATTGACCATAATTATTTCAGATTTTTCGATTGGTAAACTTCGGAGATAAGGGGGAGGGAACGGTATTTTTTTCGACATTTTGGCCGATTACTCAAAAACTATTATAATATATATATATAAAACTGTTTTAGAATGCACAAGTAAAGGCCTTTCATATGATACCCCACTCGGTATAGTTATTTTACTTTGAAGTTTCAAACCCCCGATTTTCCCCCTTTTTTAATAAAACTAAAAATAATTTTCGATTTTTCTTTATTCCAATGATGTTGGGCCACTATTGTACACAACTATGCCAAATTTCATGTCGATAGCTTTAATAGTTACTGAAATAATCGACTGTGACAGACGGACGGACGGACGGACGGACGGAGAAAGTCTCACCATAAGGGTTCCATTTTTACCATTTTGGTACGGAACCCTAAAAACAGTCTGTAGGCCGATTGTCAGTTCATTTTCAATGCCACATCGTTCACACGTTCGTAACATCGCATCTTTCAACACTTCTAAAATAATACTCGTATCGAAAGTGCGTGTTTGTGTTACCTATACTCTAGCAACTCACAGTTTCGTTGTGAATTATTGATGACCGTTTGACGACGCCCCTGGCACAGCGGTGAGCGCTGTAGTCTTCTATCTGGGAGGTCTCGGGTTCGATTCCCGGCGGGGGCAATTTGGGAATTTTTAATGTCTGAATTGTCACTGGTTTGGTTGGGTTTGTCTTTGGCCTTGGCTATAGTTACCACCCTACCGTCTAAGACGTGCCGCCAAGCGATTTAGCGTTATGGCACGTTGGCCTGTAAAAACAGGTTAGTGGTATGGGTTGAATGATCACTACCATACCCCTTTCAAGTTAGCCCGTTACCATCTTAGACTGCATCGTCACTTGCCATCAGGTGAGATCGCAGTCAAGGACTTATCTTGTCACTGAATAAAAAAAAATTTGATAAACCGAATAGCTGCGCGATCATTTATTATATAAACTAGCTGATGCCCGCGACTTCATCCGCGTGGATTTAGTTTTTAAGATCCCTCGGAAACTTAGATTTTTCGGGACACTTAGTAGCCTGTGTCAGGTCCTGTGCCTCTCCAAGTCCTCAACTCTACCTACCCATGCAAAATAGCTCTGTTGCGGCTTGATTGAAGGACAAACCAACAAACAAACACACTTTCGCATTTATATTATTAGTATGATTTCGCAAGTTTTCAAATTGCTATTTGTGACAAGAAATATGTGGAGTAGATTCAACTACATTTATTTATAATCGTTAATTTTGTAATCTAAAAACGTCCGCATCATTTACATGCACTTGCAGCGATGAACTCGATATAAGAATAGACCGCAGCTTCTCGTCGCGGCGCGCGAACAGGGGACCTATCGAGACTACATTTACATATCCATCCAATCCAATCCATCAGCCTGTATTCATCCACTGCTGGACATAGGCCTTCCGAGAGCGCGCCACCAAACACGGTGCTCCGCTTTCCTCATCCAACCGTTTCCCGCCACCTTCTCCAGCGAGCTGGAGGGCGTCCTCACTGCGCTTGCCGGTACGCGGTCTCCACTCCAGAACACGTCTGCCCCATCGGCCATCGGTTCTGCGACAGGACCTGCCCACTGCCACTTCAGCTTGCTAATCCTCAGAGCTATGTCGGTCACTTTTGTTCTTCTACGAATCTCCTCGTTCCGGATTTTATCCCTGAGAGAGATTCCCAACATAGCTCGCTCCATAGCGCGCTGAACGACTTTCAATTTGTGAACGAGGCCCACCGTCAGTGTCCATAGACATTTACATAGTCTTTTATTAATTTCAACACACATTTACTTTATATATTTGTACTAGCTGTTGCCCGCAACTTCGTCCCCGTGGATTTACTTTTTAAAAACCCGCGGGAACTCTTCGATTTTCCGGGATAAAATGTAGCCTATGTCACCCTCTAGGTTCTCAACCATATCCATGCAAAAAATCACGTTGATCCGTAGTTGCTGCGTGATTGAAGGACAAACCAACAAACAAACACACTTTGGCATTTATAATATTAGTAAGGAAAAACTATAACATGTTATGAATGTAACCAATACCTTTGTTTCTACCAGCGGCGGCGATCTATTAAAATGTTAGAACACAAAAGCTACTATGGTGACTTAACTATGATGGTATAAATCTATATATCCTTGCAGACTTTTTTGTAGAGAATAATGAGTAGGTACTATAATTATGTAGAACATAATTTTTATGCATCATCAATAGTTTTCTCAGCACACGCCAAATAGTGAATATAATAGACAAAAATTTTTTGAAAATAAATTATAGCCTATGTTACTTCCTGACAATTTAGCTCTCTAGTGGGGAAAAAATGGTTAAAATCGGTCCAGTAGTTTCAGAGCCTATTCGGTACAAACAAACAAACATAAAATCTTTCCTCTTTATAATATTAGTGTAGATTATTTTTAGACAAATTTAAAAATATAGACATATATTATAACAATCTCATAAGGATAAAAGATTAAAAACTGTAAACTGACTACGGAAAATTGGATGTAACAACCGCCATATTGATTTTGCTCGATCAACTCCTAAAGAAACTTTCGCTTGCTACAAAAGGCAGTATTAGGTGAGGCATGCATTGCGAGGAGGTTCCTCACTTTAGAACCCTGACCACTGATTACTTGGGTACTATACCCCGCAGAAACTATTAATTTGACCATTCTCTTTTTATTTGCTTACATTATTTTTTTTGGAACTTCCCCTCATGTATAAAATGTTTTATTTTATTCTAAAAAAATTGCATAGGTTAAATCGGCTTGGCATCCAGCTACCCACAAGATAGCATAAAAACTTATTACAATGTACCTAATAGCTTCATAATAATATTGTAAAATGATTATTTGAAAAGAGCAACTGCTGAGTTTCTTGCCGGCTCTTCTCACTCTCAGCAGAATCCGCTTTCCGAACCGGTGGTAGAGTCATGACTTGTCATAAGAGCCACAGGTAGGCCTACGTGAAATAAATAATTTTGTTTTTTTTTGAATTTACGTCAACTTAGGGAACAGTAAAGGTTTCATTAAAATCAGTTCAGTAGTATTCAAGATTTGGACACTTTCCCTTTTCAGTTATTCTTTATTTCGGAATATTGAAGTCCTAATTTTTCTTAAGTTATACTTAGTTTGTTTCTTACCAGATGGTTGACTGTGCAAAGCTGCATCAATTAATGTTATTCGAGCGCTCAGATGTCACAAGCAGATACACAAAGCGGTCAAATTTATAATAACCCTCTTTTTGCGTCGGGGGTTAAAAAAAGAACTTGGGAGGTGTCAAGGGACACCGGGTGGAACGCAATTCCTTTCGATTAATTAATTTGGCATTGTGTTCAACATTTTCACACTACAATATTAGATCTCCGTAGCCTTGTGGTTTCGACGGTCGCCTAACAGCCAAAGGTCGATGGTCCGAATCCCAGCTCGACAGACCGAATTTTCCATTTTGAATTTTTCTATTTCCACATGTAGAAATTATTTAAAATAAAATTGAAAATAGGAAATTCAGTCTGTCGAGCTGGGATTCGAACCATCGACTTTTAACTGTTAAGCGACTGCCGAAACCACAAGGCTACGGAGACCCAATATTGTACTTACCGCGAAAATACCGAACGCAACACATTCAAAAAAGTGTCGGTTTCAAAAAAGTGTCGATCCGTCTAGCCCCCTTCCGCACCGTTCTACTACTACATTCCAATTATTATCAGAAGATCTATTTCGACTCCATTCGTCCCGTGCGCTCCCTATAGTCTATGTAATACGCGGATAGAGTACAGCAGTTTGTATCGGGACGCTTACAAACTAACGCGCTAAGAAAAAAAGCGTTCTAATTTATTACGGTCGAAGAGAAATAAATACAAAAAAAAACATCAATATTATTTTTTGACAACAATATAAATTGATCGACTCTATCGATTTTCGAAAGACTTTCCAAGTGAATTTGTTCAAAGTGTATTGTATTTTTTACTTACTTATGTTTTTTTATAAAGTGCAAGTGTTAGAAATTGTGTTGTCACTTTAAAATACTTACCCCATTTTTGAGATTTCTTTATGATTGTTTGAAGCGTAATTTGATGATATATTTAGGTAGGTTAGATAGGTAGGTATGTACTATCCATAATCCATTGCGATTTTCATATTTAAATACAGTGCAACCTTAATATAACGCACCTTTATATAACGCAAAATATTCTTCGTAATCCCCTTGATTTGTCCATAAGAGTCAATGTAAAATATACCTTTACATTGCGAATTTTTTTCGCGGAAAACCTTATACTAACGAATTCTCAACTATCAATGAAGATGTTTAAATACCTCTAATTAACGAATTTTGTCAACCCAAAACCTTTATATATAACGTTCCCACCAATGTATGACCCTTTCCCATAGTATGATAATCATGTCGCGACAGGTTTCGACACGCTTTTTTCAACACAAATCACAAAACAATCATTGTTTTTTGATGGAAAGTAATGTAAACACTGCTGCTCATCACTATTGTTAAAGATTTCAAGTCGCAAAGGCTCAGAAACGTAAAAGCTGTTCCTTATTTACCTCTATATAACAAATTTTAGACCAACCTAACCTCAACATAACAAACCTCAGTTTTACGAATTACTTGATATAACGAATATTTACTTGTTCCCTTTCGATTTGTTATATCGAGGTTGCACTGTACTATGAATCTACTCAACTAGGTACCTATATACTTAGTTGAGTAATTAATTATCTAATAAAGAAATACAAATCAAATATAATTTTAAAAAATATAATTTTAAAAAATCCAAATATGCGTGAACAATGACGCTGGTATCACTTGATCATCATCATCATCAGCGTCCATCAACAGCTCACTACTGAGCGCAGGTCTCCTCTCAGATAAGGCTTATAGGACCATAGTCCACTACGCTAGCCCCATAACAATTTGGCGGACTTCACACACATTATGGAGAACTCTCAGATGTACAGGTTTTCTCACGATTTTGGCCTTCAACGTTGGAGCACGTGATATTTAATTGCTCAAACACACATAATATCTCCGAAAGAAAAGTCAGAATCTGTGGCTACATCGGTAATATCTATTACATATTTACATTTTCCATCATTTGGTACCACTTAGAAAAACACACTAACATAATATTATTGTGGTATTATTTACTACCAGTTATTTATATAATGTGTTTATTTACCTACTAGTTTTTACTAGGAAGTGTTTTGCAATGATTAAGTATGTGTTAAAAGTAACACATTATTTCAAGCGTTAAAACACATATGTATTAATTTTAGCGAAGAGCACAGACGTTTATTTATCGTGGACAGATTGCGTGAACATTCGTGCGAACGCGCTGTTTTGGAGCGGACGCGTACTCAATAGTTGGTACTTTTTTTTTTGCCCACCTTCAAAAAATTATATTTATTAAATATTATGTAAACATGAGTGAAATAAGTAAGGAAATCGAATGTGATCGTAATATTTCGTGTGTAAATGTATTTGACGAAAGTGTACAATACGAGAACAGACAGCCAGAGAAAAGACTACACGTTAGCAGTAGCGGAAGTATCGAAGAAGATGGGTTTATGACGGTGACGCGGCGGCGACCCAAACGCTTGGCTTTACGCAGGGCTAGTAGTAGCGATCTCAACGATGATATCGAAATGTTGAAACAAACACAAGAAAACGAGAAAATAGAAGTGAGTGTTACGTCTAAGGAAATTTTACCCAAACAAATGGCATTAGCAAAACTATTACGAGCAGAAAATATACAAAGCATTTTGAATGTTAAATATAAAAGTCCGTATAAAGTTTTGATAGAGTTTGGTGACAAAGAAAATGCTAATAAGCTTCTTACAAATAAAAGGTTTGCTGATTCCGATTATAGATGTCAATTAACACAGGAGTTGCAAATGATATTTGGTATAGTAAGAAATATAGATTTGGATGTTAAAGAGGAAGAAATGGTGGAAAGTTTTGAAAGCGAATATGAAATATTATCTATTAAAAGGTTAAAGAGATTTAAGGAAAGTGGTGATTGGGTTGAGAGTGAGTCAGTTAGGGTGTGTTTTAAGAGTTCTATCTTACCCTCGTATATACTTATATACGGGTGCAGATTTAAGGTAGAACCATTCACATTTCCTGTCTCACAGTGCTCCTCTTGTTGGCGCTATGGTCATTATAAGAAGTTTTGTCCAGGAAAGAAGGTATTATGCCCAAAATGTGGAAAACAACACTCTAATTGTGAGATCAAAGTATATACTTGCATTAACTGTAATGGGAATCATATGGCCCTTGACAGGATGGCCTGTCCTGTATTTCATAAAGAGAAGGAAATCAGAAAGATTATGTGTCAGGAAAACTGTACATATAGAAAGGCTCTACTTATTTACTACAATAAAAGGAATCCAAATGATAGACTACAGCGTGACAAGAGTAATGAGGTAAATGATGCAGTTAAAAATAATAACGCTAATTATAATGAAAGAAATTCTAATAAGACGTACAGAGATGTTTTAGTTACTGAAGCTGAAATTCATAATGAAAATAAAGAGATGTCAACAAATAGTGAAAAGGAAGAGGAGAACATTGAAAAGGCATTAACTGAGTCACATAAAGTTAAAAGAAGGAAGAAAAAAAGTCCTAAAATAGAAGGCACAACATTTTTTGATGATGAATTTATGACTGAAAATATTGATAGGGAGAGACAACAGGGAGAGCATAACGATCAGGAGAAAAAACGTAAAAGACTTGATTTTGCAAGATTGTTATTGAAAATTAAAGAGGTATGCTTCTCACAAAGAAGCTTTGAGGATAAAATTAAATTGATTTTTAAAGTCATTATGGACGAAATTAAAATGCTAGTGTTTGATTTAATAAAGGGTAGTGACATTTTGAATAACATCTTTAATATATTTTGTAATGTATAGTAAGAACAAGAAGCGCAAGTTATGTTTCACACTTGCCATTGGCATGTGTTCGGAACCAAAATTTGAGAGAAACACTAATGTATGAACTTAATTTAAATTTTATGAATACTGGTATTTTTAACTCTATTTTTAGTAAACCGTTGAGCATTTCGGCTATTAAAGTATTGATTTGTATAAGATTTGTTAGTGATTCTCTCAAATTGGTATAGTTTTAGATTTAATTATTGTTGATTTAATTATAATCATTTGTAAATTGTGTGTACCGATGGGGCTGACATATAGGTCACCTATAAAAGCCCCTTAAAAATAAATAAGATTTGAAAAAAAAAAAGAAAGATTGCGTGAAGTTCTCTCTAAAAGTCCGCGCAAAATTTAAATGGCGGATCACTCCACAACGCGGACGGCATACATTGTGAAAATTCTCCTTATTTTGGTTTACTTATCTCAAAGATTATTTCACATGACATAAATCAAAATCATATTAGTACCTACTAATAAATTTAGGCATATTTATTATTAAAATGTTACAAAAAAAAAACTTACAGCTAAACTAATCTAATTACTATACAAATCATGCCCGCGTGGAATGGGCATGATTGGCATGGCATATTTTAAATTTAATGATATGGTATTAGTAAATGAAATTTTGTACCTACTATGATTTTGATTTATTATTATTTTTTTTTTTATTTTTTTATTAAAATGTTACAAATTTATTAATTTAAGTAATAATTTTGTGGTTTTTCATGTAGCCGTTTTCGAGATTGATCCTGGGACAAAGGAGGTCTAAAACGGCCATTTCTTATCAACCGATAGACGTCCACTGCTGGACAAAGGTCTCTTGCATGGACTCGGCCTCTGTAAATAGGCCTCTTGCATGGACATAGACTGCAATGGACGACTATCGGTTGATATTGACTCGGATACCTCACTTCGCTTGGTCGCTATAGCCGAAGTATATTTACAGGGTCTCTCTTTTGTTTTACCATCTCTGTTTTGTGATCCCATCTCTATTTTTTACTATCTCTGTTTTGTTATCCTATCTCTATTTTGTTATTATCTCTGTTTTGTTATCCTATCTCTATTTTTTTATGCTATCATAGTATCTTTATTTTGTTAATTTGTTAACCTACCTCTATTTTGTGATCCTATCTCTATTTTGTTGTCCTATATCACTATTTTGTGATTCTATATCTACTTTGTGATAGAATCACAAGAAAGCTTTCTTGTGATACGAAAATGTGCTAATTACTGGTAAACCAGTAATTAGCACATTTTCGTTTGTCTGTCCGTTTGTCCGTGGCTATACCCTGTTTCATTTTGTGGTAGTGCGGTTTCCGTCGCGCGTTGCTCACGCCATTTTCTCTCAAGCTTTACCAGTAATTAGCACATTTTCGTTTGTCTGTCCGTTTGTCCGTGGCTATACCCTGTCTCATTTTGTGGTAGTGCGGTTTCCGTCGCGCGTTGCTCACGCCATTTTCTCTCAAGCTTTACCAGTAATTAGCACATTTTCGTTTGTCTGTCCGTTTGTCCGTGGTTATGTACCTACCCTGTCTCATTTTGTGGTAGTGCGGTTTCCGTCGCGCGTTGCTCACGCCATTTTGTCTCAAGCTTTACTAGTAATTAGCACATTTTCGTTTGTCTGTCCGTTTGTCCGTGGTTATGTACCTACCCTGTCTCATTTTGTGGTAGTGCGGTTTCCGTCGCGCGTTGCTCACGCCATTTTGTCTCAAGCTTTACTAGTAATTAGCACATTTTCGTTTGTCTGTCCGTTTGTCCGTGGTTATGTACCTACCCTGTCTCATTTTGTGGTAGTGCGGTTTCCGTCGCGCGTTGCTCACGCCATTTCCTCTCAAGCTTTACCAGTAATTAGCACATTTTCGTTTGTCTGTCCGTTTGTCCGTGGTTATGTACCTACCCTGTCTCATTTTGTGGTAGTGCGGTTTCCGTCGCGCGTTGCTCACGCCATTTTGTCTCAAGCTTTACTAGTAATTAGCACATTTTCGTTTGTCTGTCCGTTTGTCCGTGGTTATGTACCTACCCTATCTCATTTTGTGGTAGTGCGGTTTCCGTCGCGCGTTGCTCACGCCATTTTGTCTCAAGCTTTACCAGTAATTAGCACATTTTCGTTTGTCTGTCCGTTTGTCCGTGGTTATGTACCTACCCTGTCTCATTTTGTGGTAGTGCGGTTTCCGTCGCGCGTTGCTCACGCCATTTTGTCTTAAGCTTTACAATTAGCACATTTTCCGTCCGTCCGTCTGTTTGTCCGTGGTCTGTCATCGGCCGCGGTGTTCGCAGCTGTTTAATTTGGCAGTACATCAATTCAGTGCGAATGTTAAGAGGGAGCGTATATCTAACGGGCGATTTGACGCGCATTCATCATCGCGGATTAATTATTATAATTAGTAATTTTAATTGCACAGATTAAATAGAGCCTTGGACACTCATTACTAGGGCACCTGTGGCGCAGGCGATTTTTTCAGGTGATCTTTATCTTTATTATATCTATATAAAGAGGAAATATTTTTTTGTTTGTTGGTTTGTACCGAATAGGCTCTGGAACTACTGGACCGATTTTAACCATTTTTCATCAATAGAAAGCTAAGTTACCAGGAAGTAACATAGGCTATAATTTATTTTCAAAAAGTAAGAGATCCTTAAGAAAATTGCAATAATGTAACCCAAAGTAGCAAAATTTTGCCTATAAAATGCATTTTTTGGCGTGTGCTGAGAAATCTATTGATGATACATAAAAATTATATACTACATGATTTAAGTACGCATTATTCTCTATAAAAAAGTTCCCGAGGGAATATATTATCTAACTATCATATTTAAGTCACAATAGTAGCTTTTGTGTTCTAAAATTTAATTAGATCGCCTTTATAATCGTAGTAGTAATTCTTCCTTACTAACACATAAAAACTTAATCCACGCGGACGAAGTCGCGGGCATCAGCTAGTCTGTCATAAATGCGAAAGAGCGTTTAAGGTGGAAGACACAGTTCTGCCCACGAAATTAAAATTTAATTTGGTTTTTCGCAATTTGTAAACGAATACGACATAGTAGGCTTATGGCACTCTAATTGCGACAATGGCAGTATCATCTTCACAAGTTTATATAAAAATCTTTACTTGAAAGTGTCAAGTTTAAGAAATTAATCAAAATATCGACTAATTTGTGAGTAACTCACGTCCAACTCAGTATTTGTACAACAAACAACTCAGTGTTGGACCGACGACATAAACGAGTCGCAGGGAGCCGCTGGATTCAGGCGGCGCAAGACCGAGGCCTATGGAAGTCCATGCAAGAGACCTTTGTCTATCGGTTGATGAAGAAAACTTAATTGTACGATGGTCACTCGAATCCTGTAGCAATCATTCCCATACAAATAATCATGTCATTCCATAACTCTGTTGCTACGTGATTGAAGGACAAAGCGGCAAACAAATACAAGGTGTATTGCATGTATAATATTTATTAGTAAGGATTTTTTACTAGCTCTTGCTACATAATATATTATAATGAGTATAATATGTAATATTTAAATATTATGTACTTTTGCCCACAAATTCGTCCGAATGGAAAACCAAACGTTTTTAAAAATCCCGGGGGAACTCTACGTTTTTAAAAATCCCGGGGGAGCTCTCCGTTTTTCCGGGAACAGTCACTTTCCAAGCAGACTGGCCGGCAGACTTCATACCTTTCAGAACATTCGCTCAAGATGTTTTCCTTTAACGTAAGCATGTGGTATTTAATTGCTACATCATCGACAAACGGGTTACAAAACCCACAGCGCGTGCTTGAATTTTTTTTGGCGCGATCGATTTTATTTTGCGATAACTCCTAAGATATTCGTTTAAATTATATGGTGTTAAGGATTATCATAATGTACATGAAATGCTGGTAAATAACGTAATATTTAAGTTAATAAGGAATAACACTGTATCTGTCTTTAAACAGATTTCCAATTACCTCATGGTACGTGACCATTTTTATAGAAGTCAAAATGGGTATAGTACCTACCTAAGCTATCCTTAAAAGATAGATATATGCCTAATGCCATCGGGGACCTTTCTGTAGAGAGTCACCCCATCATACCACCACCATACTTTGTTATATCTCAAAGGGAGTAGGCAGCGTTTTCGATGAAAACGCTGGACGGGAGGCAACAAACTCTTCAAAGGCATTTTGTACTGCCTCTCGGGAATTGAATTTTTTACCCACTAAAAAGTTGTCTAAATTTTGGAAAAAGTAATAGTCGGTAGGTGCAAGGTCTGGTGAGTATGACGGATGAGGAAGAGCTTCCAACCCCAGCTCTTGCAGCTTGGAGACTGTCTGTTGCGCAGTATGGGGTCGCGCGTTGTCGTGAAGGAGCAGTGGGGACGACCGATTGACCAAAGCTGGTTGCAGATGTGCAAGCTTCTCCATCATTCTCTCCAGTTCTTCACAGTACACATCTGCATTAATGCTCATGCCGTTTTGTAAAAAGCTGTGGTGAATCACACCCGCACTAGACCACCAAACAGTGACCATCACCTTTTTAGGGGTCATTTTTGGTTTAGGGCATTGCTTTGGTGCTGAACCAGGGTCTAACCAACTTGCTGAGCGCTTTCGATTGTCGAACAGAATCCATTTTTCGTCGCACGTAACAATTCGTTTCAAAATTCCTTCATTTCTTTGCCTGTTGAACAGCGCAAGGCAGGTCTCGACGCGTACGTTGCGCTGGCGATCGTTAAGGTCGTGGGGCACCCATCTATCAAGCTTTTTTACCTTGCCAATTTGTCGCAAATGGATCAATATTGTTTTGATGCTTACATCAAAAGCTGCTGCTAGCTCAGCTGTAGATTGAGTTTCGTCAGCTTCCGCCTTCCACAATCGCCTTTAATTCATTATTGTTAACCAAAGTCTCCGGACGACCACGAGCTTCATTTTTCAAGTCAAAATTTCCAGAACGGAACCGGGAAAACCAATAACGGGTTGTGCGATCGTTTGTACAGTTCTCTCCGTAAACGTTTTTGATGTTACGGGCCGTTTGTGTCGCGTTGGTGCCACGACGGAACTCATATTCCATAATTACACGAATTTTTAAAGTATCCATTATGACGAAAAATGTTCAAATGTAATGAAAATACAACGCTAATCAAAAAACAAAAGACTGAGTTTGTAAAGAGAATGTCATGGTTTTAAAACAAAATTAATTTGAATTTAGAATACAGAGCCATTACAAACTTTTTTTTATTTGAAATGACCAGTACTGAAGAAAGGCAATTTCATAGGTAAATACCTAATAATATTTTCGTTCTAAGAAAGTGCAGTGCACTGCAGAACAGTGCATAGTCTTGTGGTTAGGACTTTGGTCTCCTATTCGGGGGGTCGCAAGTTCGATCCCGGGCACGTACATCTGACTTTTCTAAGTTAAGTGCGTTTAAGAAATTAAAGTTCGGCCGTTCAGAGAATGCGTTCCTGACACCTATTGAAAAATATTGTTTACCAAGTTATTTGATACTCAGTTTGGCACAAAATTATAAAATTAATTGATTATTGATATAATAATGTTGTTTTAATGCTCATCAATTGTTAAAACGGTAAACAACCAGCAATAATATTTTTATCGTTACTGCAACGCCATTACAAATAAGTTACGTCGTCAGTTCAATCGCGACGTGTCAGGAACGCATTCTCTGAACGGCCGTAGAATAAATATCGTAAGCTTCATCGGTGAAGGAAAACATCGCGAGGAAACTTGCACACCTGAGAGTTCTCCCTATAGTTCTCAAAGGTGTGTGAAGTCTTGCAATTCGCATTGGGCCAGCGTAATGGACTACTTATAACCCTTCTCTGAGAGGAGACCTGTGCTCAGTAGTGAGCCGTTGATGGGTTGCTGATGATGATAATGTAGAAAATAGTATGAGTGAAACGGAAAATTGGGAACTATCACCATGTATTTACCTATCTCGAAAACATTATAGTGCTTTCTTTAGTGGGAGATTCACTTTACGTTTATTTGAATAAAAAATTATTCTATTCTATTCTATTCTAGAAGCAGCGATAGCCTGGTGGTTAGTAGTTTAGTAAGTACTGTGGTCTCCTATTCGGGGAGTTGCAGGTTCGATCCCGGGCACGTACCTCTGACTTTCTAAGTTAAGTGCGTTTTAGAAATTAAATATCACACGCTTCATCGGTGAAGGAAAACATCGTGAGGAAACCTGCACACCTGAGAGTTCTCCATACCGTTCTCAAAGGTGTGTGAAGTCTTCCAATTCTCATTGGGCCAGCGTGGTGGACTATAGCCTATAACCCTTCTCTGAGAGGAGACCTGCGCTCAGTAGTGAGCCGTTGATGGGTTGCTAATGATGATTCTATTCTATTCTATCTTAATATATATATTTCTTGTGTGCGTGTGTATGTCGCTGAACTCCTCCTAGACGGCTGGACCGATATTGATGAAATTTTTTATGTGAGTTCAAGGGGATTTGAGGATGGTTTAGGTTCACAATTTGGTCCACTGAAAAATGTTTATTTAACTAATTTTTCATTTATAAGTAGTGGCGGTACGAAGTTCGCTGGGTCGGCTAGTTCTATATAGATTTACTGAAGGTATGCGATGTTGGTGTATCCAAGGGATACTTCACATCGGTGCACGGTTATGTCACGGGCTGGCATCGCCTGTGTCCCGTGACATTTCGCGACCCTATTATACGACGGCACTATTTATAGTGACACTATTACGCCAATCTGGGGCGATCACTTCCCGGTTCAGTGGTTAGATTGATTTATTAATTAGATCATCGCTAGCAGCTTAAGGCTTTTGTCCAGCGGTGGACAGATTTTCTTCCACTGCTAAACTTTGGTCATCTCCTAGGCATAGCTGGCAATGAGAATGCTGATATGCTTGCAAAAACTGGCGCTAGGGTACGGCAGTTATGGCCCGAACCTGTCTGCGGTATTCCTAAGAGCCTGGTTCAGCTCACCCTGCTAACCTTGTAGTCGCCTAAGAAGTCCCGCACTTCTTAGCCAACTAAGTACTACCGTACTACCGTTAAGTCACTATGGAGGATACTAGATCCTCTGCGATTTAGTTGTCCAAGTTGTTTGTAAGTCCCCCTAGCAATTATTTCAATCATGACCTTACACTAAACGCAATTAATCGTTCGGAAAATATGATCGTAAAAATTAGTTTGAATAGGTATATTGATTGCATAAAACCCTAAATAATTTTGAAAATCTACGATGAAATAGAATTACTTTGACCGTATAAAAGAAAATTCGATTAATTAAAACGTATAAACGCTAATATAAAAGAAAAAGTATATCTCCACTATGCTCTAATAGTTCGAATTCGATTTCTCTGCCCATAAAAAAAGTGACAGAAGTTCGGATACACTGACCGCGAAAAAGGAGGGAAAATCGAATTCTCCAACTGACTGAGAAGTTTGGATACGTTGACCGTGAAAAAGGAAGGAAAGTGAACAGTTTAGAACGTGTTGTGAATGCATTTCATTGAATGAAATGAGTGTTCGTTCAGATTCGGAGGACAGTTCGGTGAGTGAAGAGGACGTGGACTCCGGGATAGCGGACGAGCTGGAGAGGAAGAGGGACGTCGATTGTATGGAGCTGTCAGAGTTTTTCACTTACTGGTAAGTTTTACGCTCGTTTGCCCATTAAGGATGATTATACGGGTCTGCCCGCGAAATTCAAATTTAATTTGGATTTTCGCAATTTGTAAACTAATACGACAAAGTAGGCTAATGGCATTATAATTGCGCCAGTGGAATTATCATCTTCACGGGTTTACATAAAAATCTTTACTTGAAAGTGACCAGTTTAAGAAATTAATCAAAATACTGACTAATTTGTGAGTAACTCACGTCCAACTCGGTATTTTGATTGATTTCTTAAACTGGTCACTTTCAAGTAAAGATTTTTATTTATAAACCTGTGAAGATGATACTGCCATCGTCGCAATTAGAATGCCATAAGCCTACTTTGTCGCATATAGTTTACAAATTGCGAAAAACCAAATTAAATTTGAATTTCGCGGGCAGACCCATATAATCAACCTTAAGGCCGCGGCCGCACTGGTAAGGCGACTGGCGACGCGACGCGACGCGACAAACCGTGTGTCCGCATTGCAGCGGCGATGAACTAGCGAATTGCGCTTACATCGCGTAGGTAATGACTGGCCGCACTCAGTGCAGACACATTTACTAGTTTTAGTATAGTTCTTGCAATTCACGAGGGCGACTGACTTATGGTTGTGTGTGTGTCGTATCTGTATAAATGTGAGCGAGCGCAATGCTCGCGCCTGCCCGCTCCCACCTAGGCTTTGACAGGCACGCACACTTATGCAATGTGCATGTACACGAAGTAACCACGAGTAAAGCTCACTCGCCTTCATGAATTACAAAAACTGTACTATGGAAAATTACACGCGACATAAACAATTAATATTCGAGCGTCGCATGATGCGGCCACCCCTATTTTTATGTACCTACATACAGGAGTTTGTTTCAACGAAATCACCGCCGCCGCGTCGCAATCGCCTTACCAGTTTGAATATTATGATGAAAATATACACTCACTCATGACTCACTCAATTCAATCACTCTTCTCACTCAACCAGTGATAGTGATTAGTAGTAGATTAATAGTGATTTCGGGGAATCTGCCTGGAGATCGCGTAACTTTTATAGCTGTTCTTAAAGGACTATTTCAATGTCAAAACATGCTTTTGGCCAATATGAGAAGCCCAAAATCATATTTTGACATTGATGCAGTCTTCGGACTGAGAAAAAAATACGCGATAAACCCCCTGGGGATCGCTGTCCCAGGCAGACATCTCTGACAGAATGACGTGCATTTTAATTATGTAAAAAGAAAACTCGTCGTAGTCGTTGCGTTAAGCGATTTTACGTTCGTTTTGGTACAGCTACTGGCGCGAGCTACTGGCGTCAGCTACTGGCGCAAGCTACTGGCTCAAGCTACTGGTGTAAGCGGCTGGCGTCAGCGAGCTGAAACGTAGTGATTTACAATAGGTCTTAATGTACAAAAACTTTTCATTTATAAGAATAGGTTCGTGTGAACACTTACATTAAGTAGCTAATTAGTAGTAGTTTAGTAGTACTTAATAGGTATTTAGTAGCCTTAGGGTCGCATTAGCGAATCATTGAACGCAAAATCTGCTCAGAACGCGAAATTCGCGTTATGATTAGCCTACTTGTAAACTATTTCAGGAAAGTTCGTGTAAATAATGCACAGACACTACTAGTACTGTGTTGCATTACAAATCAAATGGGCTACTCTAGAAGACTCGCTCTGTCGCCCCTTCATTCAGCTTCACCTACTCGACATTCGTTTCGCTACGGAGGTCGCCAGCTCACTTCGCTCGCCACCTTCCCCCCTCGCTCCACTCAGCCTCGTGGCTCGCTTCATGCCGGACCACCTTCACGAGCTTCTGGCTCAGCGCTTTCAAAAACACTCCAGGGGTAGGGCAGACAAGACTGCGTGGAATTCGTTTTTAGGTAACAATTAACATTCGAAATGATGATTTTTTAGTAGTAAAACATGCCCAGTAGGTGACCGTGGATGGGTTGAGATAATAATAGTGAATGTGTGATAAATATAATTTGCTCATAAATTTCAACAGGCGCTTTAGGTAGGTAAATAAAACTCAAGTTAACTTAGTTTTCAATTTTATTATATAACAGGTGAAATGATTAATTAAATTATTATTGTAGTGGTTTGTTGAACGTACCTGAAAATATATAGAAAACCAAAACAGTTAATTTTATTTGTCGATGGACATGTGAGTCACTTCTTACATAATTTCTGAGTGAATTATTCAAGTTAACTGTGTCTATAGGGCCCGCTCACAGAAGTGTTGGGTTATCCTTTTAACCCAGACTTAGCTGCTGCTTTGTTTAAAACTATTCGTATAAAACTTCTATCAAAATTTCAAATTTATTCCTGGGTTAAACGCTATAACTTTATCCGCGTGAAGTAAGATAGCCAAATTACTTTAAAAATCCTATCTCTAGTTTTTTCCTACTGAGATAAAATCCTTACCAACTTAAAAACTTTGGAGTTGGTTAAGTGAGTAAACTTGACGTCATTTTCTCATCAAAATTTAACAAATAAAGATATAAAATTAAGTTAATATCATGTGTAATTAATAAGTATCTATTAATACAAATTACGTAAAAATACTTAATTTAACAAGGAACGATTTTTGGACCTCGCCGACCCCTGAAACAGTTTTCGTTTATATCGACCCCTGGGAAACCGATTTCGACCTCAAGGGGTCGTTATCGACCACTTTGGGAATCCCTGTCCTAGACTATACCCATTAACGCAGATTCAATGCTCCGTTGCTACGTGAATGAAGCACAAACCACCAAACAAACAAACTTTCTTATTTATAATATTCATCATCATCATTCATCATCATTATCAACCCATCATCGGCTCACTACTGAGTGAGGTCTCCTCTCAGAGAAGGGTTATAGTTATAGGCCATAGTCCACCACGCTGGCCCAATGTGAATTGGCGGACTTCACACACCTTCGAGAACACTATGGAGAACTCTCAAGTGTGCAGGTTTCCTCACGATGTTTTCTTTCACCGTTAAAGCATGTGATATTTAATTTCTTAAACGCACTTAACTTCGAAAAGTCAGAGGTGCGTACCCGGGATCGAACCTGCGACCCCCCGAATAGGAGACTACAGTCCTAACCACTAGGCTATCACTAATTATATTTTATAATATTAGTAAAGATTAACTCACACAGCATAGTGGTTGATCAGATTATTATCGGGCTCCCGAGGGGTTATCGCCAACAACTTGCACGCCTGAGCCGTCGTTGTCGACAACTTGCACGCCTGAGCCGTCGTTGTCGACAACTTGTACTCCTGAGCCGTCGTTGTCGACAACTTGCACGCCTGAGCCGTCGTTGTCGACAACTTGCACGCCTGAGCCGTCGTTATCAACCACTTGAACACCTGACTAGGATTTTTAATCAATTAGGTACACATGACATGTAAATACATCGTACACACACACTCACACACAGTCACACAGTATAATGATTCATATGGTTTATTGGGCTCCCGTCCCGAGGCGACATCGCCAATAATAACTTGTACTCTTGGGTCGTCGTTGACAACAACTTGGACACCTGAGTCGTCGTTGTCAACAATTTGTATGTCTGAGCCGTCGTTGTAGACAACTTATGTACCTACCTACCTATTCCTAATCCATCGTTGTCGACAACTTGGACACCCAAAACCGTCGTTTTCAACAACTTAGACACCTTAGTCGTCGTTGTCATGAACATAGACACTTGAACCGTCGTTGTCTACAACTTGTAAACCTTGCTATTTTTGTAAAGTGCTTAATCAATTTCGATATTTTTAAGGGACCACCTTTTAAGAGTGGGTGTGCGCTCGTTAACAGTAAACAGATTTGATTTTTACAGTAGTAGATCAAGTTTCAATTATCCGAAAAAAAACACGCAAGAATTACATCATACTGCCAAGGGACGTGTTTGGGCAAAAACATAAAATGATGAAATTTGTTCGATAATAAAAAATCACGAAGTTAGGTCTAATTTTTAACCAATATTCATTTATTTTCAATGTGTTGCATATTACAGAGCCAAAATTTTTACATTAAATTCCGATTGATATTATCAAGAGAGTAGCCTAGCGAATTGAAAAGAAAATGAATATTTTATTTTTCCACGCAAAACGCTTTCTTTTGTCGCGCCTCACATGAGGTTGTGGCTATGTTTTATCTCATCGCGAAATCTGATTTTTTTTGGGGTTACACGGGCTCTTAAGTATGCCCTACCAAACAAAAATAGAATTATCAAAACCCATTCATAATTGGCAGAGTAACCTTTTAACAAACATACAAAAAAACATCCTCCTTTTTTTGAAGTCGGTTAAAAATTAAAGTAACCTCAAGTCAGGTCATCAGGTGCCTAAATTGAATTCTAGACCACTGATCGGGGGGTGTACCTATGTGGTTCACTTTTGTACAGCGTGGTTAGCGATGGGTTGACTGAGGAACAAATAGCGTCGTCGCCTACAACATCTAGTGGCGTTCAAATTGGCTTTTCTTAACTAGTGATCAAACAATAATTTAATATAAAAAATTATTTTTAAAAAACCGACTTCAAACACCCGCGCCACTACAAAGTATATAATTTACTGTTGATTTTTTAATAACCACTCAACCAATTTCGATGAAATTTAAATGGAAATGACCACCTGGAAAGTATACCCTTTCAAACAAAAAAAGAATTTTCTAAATCGGTTCAGACATCTTCCAGTAATCGGTGAACGTACATAAAAGGCGTCTTCGAGTAGGTATAATCAGTGAACATACATAAAAAAAGATTCCGACGAATTGATAGCCTCCTCCTTTTATGAAATCGGTTAAAAATAGGTTTCTAATCGTGGGTTTTAATTTCGATCACTTTTTTCCTGTGATCATTCATTTTTCAATACTTTTTAACGATCGACAGTTTCTCATAGTGCATTATTGTAAGTATAATTAAATTAAATTAATTTTATAAAGCTTAGACAACTTACTCCGCCCCACATTTTGTTAATTTCTTTTAGCTAACTATTTTCACTAAGTAATTAAATACCGACTATCAGTTTTCACTGAGTACCTACTAACTAACTGTAAACTGTACTTGAACACAATTGCGACTAATGTTGAGGTATCTATCAGCTGTTATCTTGATCGATGCTATGACTGGTCAACAAATCACAGATATTATGAACTTATGCTGATAATTTGATTTCTAATCGACGGCGTTACAAAATAAATACTTGCTAATACATAGATGGTGCCCGGTTTGGTGTGGGATCAAATCAGAAATGAGGAGATCCGTAGGAGAACCAAAGTCACCGACATAGCTCAGCGTGTCGCGAAACTGAAGTGGAAATGGGCGAGGCACATAGTTCGAAGAGCTGATGGTCGTTGGGGTCCCAACTCCCAACGTGCTGGAGTAGCGACCCCGCACCGGGTAGCGCAGTGTTGGTAGACCCCCACTAGGTGGACCGACGACATCAAACGAGTCGCAGGGAGCCGCTGGATTCAAGCGGCGCGAGACCGAAGCCTGTGGAAGTCCATGCAGGAGACCTTTATCCAGCAGTGGACGTCTATAGGTTGATAAAGAAGTAGAAAAGATGGTGCCCGCGACATGTTCCAAAGTATTGTCGCGTCGCGTCGCAAACGTTCCAAATTCACGTTCTAATACACGGGTCTGCCCGCGAAATTCAAATTTACTTAATTTGGTTTTTCGCAATTTGTAAACTACTTAATACGACAAAGTAGGCTTATGGCATTCAATTGCGCCAATGGCAGTATCATCTTCACAGGTTTATATAAAAATCTTTACTTGAAAGTGTCCGGTTTAAGAAATTAGTCCGAGAATCGAGTTTAACGTGAGTTACTCATAAATTAGTCAATACGTTATGTTCACCGCGAAACTATTTCATTTACCGGAACAAAAAGTTGAATAATATTTATTTGTACCTCACTAGCTCAAATATTAAGATAGGCAGAATTCAATCGTTAATTTTTTAGTAAAGAAAATATCGAAAGTAATTCGAGACCTTCAAAAAACATTTACACTTAAAACTATAGATATACATACCTACTACTATAGTGTCGGTTTCAAAAAAGTGTCGAGTGTCGGTTCCTTAATTTTTTCCGTCTAGCCCCCTTCCGCAACGTGCGATAAGGAACTACGTTCCAAAAGGGCGCCTTTGCTCTCTAAAACCAGTGAGCAAAAGTCGTTTTTGCTCACCCAGTGAGAAAAAGTGTTTTGAATTTACTAGAACGATTGGCATTTCTTCAATTCATCGTCTCAAGAAAAGTTTGGAAATCTTGTGCACAATATTTTATTTTATATCCCTATATTTTATTCCATAAACATTTTTAAGCCCTCTCTTTTAAACTATCTATTGACTTTTAATTAAAATGTGTTTTCTTACATCCCGTATGTTTTCGCTAGTGAGGTGAAAAGTTGTATGTATCACACGACAGCAAAGTTTTTGTTTCTTGTTAAACAAATAACTATTTTATTTATTTACTTATATACCTAGAAAGAACAAATAAAGGAACAACGCAATATACCACACTGACACAAACCTGCCTGTGCTATATATTATGTATTCTGTGACCCTACACCGACACCGCAACCTCATGAGATGTTGACTCCACATAAAAAGACTTGTCCTGACTGACTTACTGATCTATCAACGCACAGCCTAAACCACTGAAGCTAGAAACTTGAAATTTTGACAGTAGGTTCCTTCTATGACGTAGGGGAGCACTAAGAAAGGATTTTTTGAAATTCCACCCCCAAGGGGGTTAAATGGGGGGTTAAAGTTTGTATGAAAGTCCGTCATTTTTAAAGTTATACCCATGAAACTCGGTATTTGGGCTTTAAATTAAAAATAAAGAGTTACGTGTTTCACAGTTTTTGAAAATTCTACCCCTTTGGGGGTTAAATAGGGGTTGAATGTTTGTATGATAGTCTTTCATTTTTCAAGTTATTTTTCAAGTTATGTTTATGAAACTTTGTATTTTGTTTCTTGATTAAAAATGAAGAAGTAAGTATTTTACATTTTTTGAAAATTCTACCCCCGAAGGGGTAAAATAGGGGTTGAAAGTTTGTATGAAAGTCCGCCATTTTTCAATTTATGTTGATGAAACTTAGTATTTTGGCTGATGATTAAAAATAAAGAAGTACGTATTTTACATTTTTTGAAAATTCTACCCTTTAAGGGGTAAAATAGGGGTTGATAGTTTGTATGAAAGTCCGCCATTTTTCAAGTTATGTTTATGAAACTTGGTATTTTGGCTCTTGATGAAAAATAAAGAAGTACGTATTTAACATTTTTTGAAAATTCTACCCCCGAAGGGGTAAAATTGGGGTTGAATGTTTGTAGGATAGTCCTTCATTTTCCAAGTTATTTATCAAGTAATGTTTATGAAACTTGGTATTATTGCTCTTGATTAAAAATAAAGAAGAACTTTTTTTACCTTTTTGATAATTCTACCCCCTAAGGGGTAAAATAGGGGTTGATAGTTTGTATGAAAGTCGGTCATTTTTTTAAGTTTTATCTATGAAACTTTGTAATTAGGCTTTATATTAAAAACAAAGAATGAGTATGTCTTTCACAGTTTGTGGAAAATCTACCCCCAAAGGGGTTAAATAGGGGTTGAATATTTTTATGATAGACCTTCATTTTTCAAGTTATTTTTCAAGTAATGTTTATGAAAGTTGGAATTTTTGATTAAATATAAAGAAGTACATATTTTATATATTTTTTTAAATTCTACCATCAAAGGGGTTAAATAGGGGATGGAAAGGGTCCGTCTTTTTCAAGTTATATCCACGAAACTTGGTATTTCGGCTCTTGATTAAAAACAAAAAAGTACGCATTTCACAGTTTTTGAAAATTCTACCCCTAAAAGTTTTAAATATAGGTTGAATGTTTGTTTTTTTATCCCGATAAAACCAGCCGTTCCCACGGGATTTTCAAAGAACCTAATTCCACGCGGACGAAGTCGCGAGGGCAACAGCTAGTAATATTATAAATGCGAAATAAAGTGAGTTTATTTGTGGGTGTGTTGGTTTGTCCTTCAATCATGCTGCAACAGAGCTACAGATCACCGTGATTTTTTAGGTTTCCTTATTAAAGTTAAAACAAGTGATATTTAGTTTCTTAAAACGCTCATAATTCCGTATAGTCAGAGGTGTACCTGGGATTATATCCCGAACCCTCCACAAATAAAAGCTAAAGTTTTAATCACTAGGCTAATTTATTAATTTTACTGTACAAAGTTGCTATCATACTTACTCATACTAATATTATAAATGCGAAAGTGTGTTTGTTGGTTTGTCCGTCAATTGCGCTGCAATAAAGCTACGGGTTGACGTGATTTTTCGGATAGGTATAGTAGAGAACCTGGAGGGTGACATAGGCATCCCGGAAACTCTCCGCGGGATTTAAAAAAAAATTAATCCGGACGCGGACGAAGTCGCGGGCATCAGCTCGTGCACAATGATTATTGCTGAATTGGTCGGCGGCACGGCTTTGACTGCGTAATTAATTACGTCGTTATAGCAGGAAATAACTCTAAAATCTATTATTTACCCAAGTTCATAGCGATCGTGGTATTTAGAAAAATCGCGACGCGAACGTTCACAATCTAATCTCTTATAATTATAATCTATAAGTAATAATAATTATTCTAAATAGATATCTATGATGAAAAGATAATTTCAAATAAACACAGAATAGTAATAATTTACTAATTAAAAATTTTGTAGAAAAATATATGTTTTTGGAATAACTAAGTATTATTGGACTTGGACATATATATACCTAACTGTTTAGGTATAAGCGGGACTCGTTTTTATGAAGTAGTTTTCAAGATATCCACGTTCAAATATTTTGTGCCCATATGAATCAGAATTTGTTACAGATGAATCAGAAACAGAAATAAAAATGAAAAACTTTATGTAGATGGGCTCTATACATTTAAAAAAAATCATATTTTAACAACATTAATCCGTTTTTATGAGCAATTATTATCAGTGATCATAATATCAAGGAAATAAATATAATAATTCAACAATAATTCTAACATATAATACATAAATAATTCTTGTATTATAGGGAAAGCTGTTAGGTACTAGAAAGTTATTGTATTTGCTACATTACAATATTATTCTCTCTGTTTAATTTTTTCTGTATACATTAGTCCTGTTATTATACTTATTGACTTACTTACTTACTTAGCTTTAACCTTTCATAATTCAAATATCACAGAAGTAAAAACTTATTCTAATAATGGCACTTTTGACATCAGTCTTAATTATTAAACAATCAACAGTATATTTATTTATTACTAACAATAAAGTAACAAAAATGAGATCAACTTTAATGAAATAGTATTTTTGACATTAATCTGTCTTATTAACTTTCAAAGAAACATATTGGTATAATGAACATAATATGTTTTGAAGTCAAAGTTAAGAAGTTACTAAAAGAAATATAATTTCTTTGGCCTTTTAATCACAAAAATGTCCTCATCGTCAGAATCTGAGCGATCATCCAAGTTTTTCTGATAAAGGGTCGATAGGACATCTCTGGTGAATTTTGAAGTTATAAGTTTTTCATCGATTGACGAAGCCTCCATCCAAAAGCTGTGGTCATCTGGAATGTCGAGATCTTGTTGGACTGTATCCGAATCTTTTCCAGACTGACTTTTGGTAGCAGGTATTTGGCTACGTTTAATCAAAGAGCTGCATGTAGCTTTGCTGCGATGAATCAGAATATCTTTCTCTAATATGCCTGACTCATGAATAATAACTTCTATAATAAAACTCCTTGACAACGTTCTTTTAGGTGTCTGACAAGAATTTCAATGTTTGGAATGAATCAGCAGTTCGTTTAAGAACTCCTCCGACACCATCAGGAGCTCCTTTCCCGTGTTCTTTTTCAGAATAATTCCACACTAATAATCGCAAACTTGGAAAGTACCAGTGCATTTTCGCCATTATGTAAAACATTTTGCGATTACGATATTGTGCCGATGGTGAATCCGAAATAAAGTGACAGATTGTTCCGCTTGGCACTTAGTTTTCCGGAAATCAGAGAATTGGTTGTAAATGTTCCCAAATTGCGACGGTATCATGGCGCAAACATTCGATGATTGTACAGTATGACTTCGTGTCATACTTTACAATCAGCGAATGTTTTATGAGTTCGTTTATTCATTAATTATGTAGAATAAGTTTACTTATGTGATTTTTGAATTATTCAAAAGGTTTATAGCTAAGTAAATATGTATCTATATAATAAAATAACACAAGAACAAGGAGATTTACGCAACAAAAGCACTCCTTTTGTGCTGGAGAAGGGAAAAACTAATTTACTTTATGATTCATACAGGGGTTTGACCATATGAATCAGGCACAGATGAATCAGGATTTTGCCTATAATCATGAATAAGTCATCATACATACAGACTTCAGTATTTGCATTTTTCTACACGAATCTTAAACCCAAAAGCATCACACGAAACGCAATTAAGTTTTAGTAAAACAATAAAATAAATTTTAAAAGTAGGCATTGTAATCAGAATGCCACCTGAACCAAGCACACATGAATCAGATATTTACCTTCGTAACACCGGGATCTAAGCCAACCAGCCTCTCATTCGTCTTTTCGCTCGTCCGTTGCACGACTGGCTTCCCTTCGAGCGGGGAGCCAGCGTCTCATTATTATTATCTGACCAGGTACGGTCAAGCGCAGCCTACGCCACATTAATCAGAATTATACGCCGGACACTTGTTATTTAATCATTTAAAAACAAACTAACGTAGTAATAACTAATACACATTTTTTTTTGTAAGAGGACAATTCATTTTCTTTCGAATAAATTTTAATTTATATTGATGTATCAAAGGGAAAACGCGACATCGACCATTTTGTTCCGGAAAATGGCTAACGGACGCGCTATATGAATCAGAAGAACACACTTCAAAAATTTTTTTTTTGTACCTAGACAGCAATTATTTCAAAAATATTATTTGCCCCAGTTAGGGATATAGCTAAACTGTACAAGAAAAAAATTACATGCCGTTTTGTTAGTTGGTTACAGAAATATACCCATAGAAATCGAAAATTTTGTCTCTGAAGAACTACCCATTTACTAAGTAAACAATAAACTATTTTTGGACGTCTACGCTCGGCTTAATCAAATTATCATTTAATTTTAAATAACACAATCGATTAATATGCCTACTTTCACTGAATACTGAATACATCGAACAACTGAATTCCTTTAGCTATGAATGTGGCCGTATTTTACTTTAAGAGCCTTTTTCGAATATTTCACAAGATAAGAATGCAGATCAGCCCCGCATAATCCACGGTCGAGCTTCGAGATGCGCAAGTGCAATCTTTGCTAGTCAGTCAAAGTGTTGGTTTGTCCTTCAATCACGCCGCAACAGAGCCGCGGATTAACGTGATTTTTTGCATGGGTAGATATAGTTGACCTGAAGAGTGTCATAGGCTACTTTGTATCACGGAAAATCAAAGAGTTCCCGAGGGAATTTAAAAACTAAATCCACGCGGACGAAGTCGCGGGCATCAGCTAGTATTATAAAAACCTTAAAATTAGTGTTTGTTTGTTGGTTTGTCCTTCAATCACGTCGCAACAGAGTAACGGATTGACTTGAATTTTTGCATGGGCATAGTTGAGAACCTGGAGAGTGACATTGGCTACTTTGTATCCCGGAAAATCAAAGAGTTCCCGAGGGAATTTATAAACTAAATCCACTCGGACGAAGTCGCGGGCATCAGCTAGTATTATAAATGCGAAAGTGTGTTTGTTTTTTGGTTTGTCCTTTAATCATGCAGCAAACGGAGCAATGGATTGACGTGATTTTTGAGGACTTTGGGGAAGGACATCCTTTTATCCCGGAAAAAAAGGGTCCGCGCGGGATATTTCAACATCTAAATCCACGCGGATGAAGTACGACAGCACTTTGTTTGTGTTGTGTCTGTTATTGATTATTTGAGTAAAGAACTATTTCTATTCTATTCTATCATCGTAAGTAAGTATCGCATTTTAGCTAACGTATTGCATTCAAAAACCCCTTAGCATCGAACTATGATGCTTAGAACAGAAGTTTCTAACAAAGGTCCGTTCCAAACGCAGGCTCAAAACAACCAATGAATGCGTGAGTGCCATGTGATTATTTTATTGTACTGGTAATGATAATTACATTATTGTGCTGAACTATAACATCCTTTCACAGCACAGTAGGTAATACGTCATTTTCTAATAATTTTCTGCGAGCTCGTCGTACTAACAAGACGATACTGTGAAGTCTACATTTAAAGGCTCACTTTTATTTGAATACACAAAATTCTTTTTAACCGACCGACCGACCGAACCCGAAACCGACCTTTTTAAAAAAACCAACTTCAAACTCCCGCGCCGCTATACAAAGTATATAATTTATTGTTGAAATTTTAAAAACCGCTCTACCAATTTCGATAAAATGTATATGGGTCCACTTGGGGATATATACCTACTCCCTTTCAAACAAAAAAATAATTTTCCAAATCGGTTCAGGCGTCTTCGAGTAATCGGTGGACATACATAAAAAAAGATTCCGACGAATTGATAACCTCCTCGTTTTTTGAAGTCGGTTAAAAATGGCTTCACCGCGTCGACTGATGCGTTTCTCAGCATTACGGTTCGACGCCCTTCAGAAAAAAAGTAAACCTGAAAGTCTGAAACGATCTGAATTATGGGGACGCAAATGATTCAACCGAGTCAATGCAAAACGAAACGCAAATAAGATTTCTATTTACAAGGCGCCTAAAGCGGTAAGTCGGTAACCCGAACCAGTCTTTGAAACGCTGACGTACGCGCGGACGTGGTCTATGCGTTTGAAAAATTGCCGTGAAAAAAAAAAATCGCGGCCGACGTTTAAAAATATTACTATGAAAGAAAAACCGCGCGCCGAAATGACCTTCCGTAGTTGAGATCGTTCAAAAACAATACGACAAAGACAAAGTGTCTATGATAGTGACGTTTGTGTGTTTTGTGTGATCCGTCAAAATTTTGACGTTTACAGTGAGCTGTCAAAATATTATTCAATATACCTACTTAACTAAATTCTCAAATTAATAAACGAAGAAAATATTGGTTCTATAACTCCACCTTAATAATAAAAATTTAATAACTTAATAAATAATCATACTTAATATTATAAATGCGAAAGTGTGTTTGTTTGTTGGTTTCTTGGTTTGTCCTTCAATCACGCCGCAACAGAGCTATTTATTTTATGCATTTTATGCATGGGTATAGTTGACCTGGAGAGTGACATAGGCTACTTTTATCACGGAAAATCAAAGAGTTCCCGAAGGATTTTTAAAAATAAATTTTCAACAAACAATTTCCAGGCGGACGAAGTCGCGGGCATCAGCTACTTATTTATATTTGAAAAAAAAAAACGTTTTTTCTAATGCCCTATTAAGGGTTAAAAAAAGAATTTTTTTTTCATGTAGCAAATTTAAGCGCGTTAATTAAAACATTTTCATACATCGTATTTAGAGAGACCTTTTTTACCCAACAACGGCGAAGCCAACAGGAAGGGCAAATGGTTTTAGCAATCTACCTATGTATGTACCTACTTACCTGTTTATGTATTAAGTATGTGACTATTTATTTACTAATCTTCCACGTAGCATTAGCTACACGGTGTAGCATTTGTCTACGTATTGTAATTCGGTTAATATTATAATATCTTGGTGGGTTTTTGTTTTGGTAAATCGTGTTTTTTGGAAATTATATATGTATAAAAAAAAATAATAAATAAAATAATAATAAAATTCATAGGGGAAAATATAATCGTCTTGGACCGGGGGTCTTCCGGGGGCTTCTGGTTTCGGGCCCGACTTACCGAGCTATCAGAAATTTATAGATGATGGCGAAATTTACCTTCCTATTCTAATGATATTGTAAGGGGTTTTTCATTGCCTGAAATCATGGATAAAACGACCTTTTCTAAAAATACCCGCATACCAAATTTCATGAAAATCGTTGGAGCCGGTTCCGAGATTATATATATAGATTTTGATGAATGAGGTGTCAATCAATTCATCCTACCTATTTTTTTTTATTTTACCTACATCCAATTTTCCATAGTCTGGTTACAGTTTTGAAACTATCTACCAAACTGAAAGTTAATTCTAATGCGTTAATTAGTTAATTATTAAGGACTAAAGTGGCTTTTGCCTCTAGGAAATTTATTTAATCTAGACGTAAGAACTGACCTACTGAAAATTTGAAAATTAACGACTTTTTCCGTAGACATCTTTGTCGTTGATTTTTCCAAATAATTGTCCTCCGATTAGTTATTATTAATTAACTTAGATTCGCTTAAAGATCAAAGATTTATGACTTGGAATACTCTTAAAAATCTTTGATAGAAAGGTTCATTTCAACTCAAAAGGTTCATTCGACATTTTATTTGGCATACCTATCTAATAACTACGTACCTACATAATTATTAATATTTTGGTAAGATTTTAAGGGTCATCGGCCATCGCACTGATGTTATAATATTAGTTTTATAATTCGACTTTTACGCATTACCAATCTGATATAAGGTCTGTTAAAATTAAAAGGTAAAATCTCAAATACCTACAGGTAACGTTGATTGATTTAAGTAAAGTGAAAAATCCAAGATGGAGCCGGTACTTCGAGGTATCATTTTTCACGGGTTTTCTAAACAGTGGCACGTTACATTTGAGTAATGATAAAAAAATCGTTACACTTGAGTGCAGTGTAAATTGAAACTAGAACTCTTTTTTGTCGTTCACTTGTTTAGTGGTCAAGTTTTTATGTAATACTTAGGAAAAAAAATTTGGATCACGTCAAAAGATTTTTTTTACATACGATACTTTAAACCCATAAATAATATTTATGATATATATACTTACCTAATAACAGTTTTAATGCCGGTATTAAGTTTTCGGATTTATCTCATTCTCATTGAGTAAACAAAATCGCCTGAACACACTTCAATGTTTCCACTCGGTATACAATACATTAGGTTTTTGCTAGTCTATCTATTACATACTTAACTAACTAGACCGTAGCGTATGTAATTTACGTTATTTTATTTATGTATGTCGATGGGTCCTATGTATAAGGGCCAAAGTGCAAAATCGTAACTTTTCAGTAGAGGCTCTCAAAGTTTCAATTTGATATATTTCTTACAAGCTACAACTGAATTTTATGAAACTTTGCATATTTGCTATTACACCTATGGCCGTTATTTGAGCTATAATATTTTTTAAACACATATTTCAGTTTTTAATTATTGCACATATGCCCATATTCGTCAATTTTTTTGTATTTTTACCCTGCCAAAAAAACTAGTAAAAAGGCCAAACTGCCATTTACTGGGTACACGCTTACACTTAAAAATTGAATATTTTCTAGATTTTTATAGCCCCAATTTTATATTGATGGATTAAAATAAATAAATCATCAAATAGAACACAAATTATGTGACTGTTTTGGTAATAAGTCACATTGTTACTTATACGTTATCTTACTTGGTAAGATAATGTTCTGAACTCTCAGTTAGACCCTAAAAATAACAAAACTATTAAAATTATTTGACTATTTTTTAGATTTTTTTTCTGAAAAATAATCAAAACTTATATTATTGAAGACTAGCTGATGAACGCGACTTCGTCCGCGTGGATTTAGTTTTTAAAATTCCGCGGGAACTCTTTGATTTTTCGGGATGCCTATTTCACCCTCCAGGTTCTCAACTATACCTATAAAAAAAATCACGTTAATCCGTAGCTTTGTTGCAGCGTGATTGATGGACAAACCAACAAACAAACACAATTTCGCATTTATAATATGTATTTGTAAGGAAGAATTAATACTACGATAGTAAAGGCGATCTAATTAAATTTAGAACACAAAAGCTACTATTGACTTAAATAATAATAAGACTTAAATATGATAGTTGGATATATTCCTTCGAAGACTTTTTGTAGAGAATAATGAGTACTTTAATTATATAGTACATAATTTTTATGTATCATCAATAGTTTTCTCAGCACACGCCAAATAACGCAATATATAGGCAACATTTTTCTACTTTGGGTTACATTATTGCAATTTTCTTAAGGATTTCTAATTTTTTTTTAAATAAATTGTAGCCTATGTTACTTCCTGATAACTTAGCTTTCTATTGTTGAAAAAATGGTTAAAATCGGTCCAGTAGTTACAGAGCCTATTCGGTACAAACAAACAAAAAATCTTTCCTCTTTATAATATTAGTATAGATCAATAAATAATCAATAATGATCCTTTCTCAAATCTTATATATATTGAATGTCAACGTAAGTACTTAAAATCAAATATTTTTTATTGTACCAAGACTATTTGCAATCAAAGTAAAAAATATTCATATAAATCAAAAATAATATCAAAAAAATAAACATTTACTCATCGTCATCATTATTACTCCGCAATCTTTTAAATATTATCATTACATGGTACCAAATTTTAATATATAACATCAATCAGACATGATTATCAAAGTTTTTTTTTAATTTTTGGCGTTATAGGACCGTATTTATAAGAATGACAAACATAACATTGGCCTTTTTTAGGTTGGTAAAATGGCAAACAGGCGGGATATCACCACGAATAAGTCACAAACAACCATTTGGCCCTTGTACGTTTAAAAGTGTGCTACTTGAGCCCTTTTACTGCAATAAAAAATAGTACTTCTACCAATAAATATGAGTTTTTTTTTTAGTGCATGTTATTAATTATAGTAAAAGGAAGCATTTAACACCAAAAAGTGAAAATGGCCAAATTGTTACTTTGGCCCTTATACATAGGACCCATCGATGTAAGCAGTGATAGCCTATTAATTAGGACTGTAGTCTCCTATTCGGGGGGTCGCGGGTTCGATCCCGGGTACCTCTGACTTTTCGGAGTCATTATTAGTCAAGTGCTTTTTAACCGACTTCAAAAAAGGAGGAGGTTATCAATTCGTCGGAATCTTTTTTTAATGTATGTCCACCGATTACTCGAAGGCGCCTGAACCGATTTGGAAAATTCTTTTTTGTTTGAAAGGGTATACTCTCCAGGTGGTCCCATTTAAATTTTATCGAAATTGGTCGAGCGGTTTTCAAATATCAACAATAAATTATAATACCTAGTGGCGCGGGAGTTTGAAATCGGTTTTCTACAAAGAATTTTTTATATTAAAATAAAAACAATTAAATATCGCTTGCTTTAACGTTGAAAGAAACCGTCGCTCGTGAGGAAACCTGCACACCTGAGAGTTCCCCATAATGTTTTCGAAGTTGTGTGAAGTCCGCCAATTCGCATTGGGCTAGCGTGGTGGACTATGGCCTATAATAATCCTTCTCTGAGAGGAGACCTGAATGACGATGAGTTAGCTCTGTTCTAAATTTCAGCCAATTCGGTTTCGGTTCATTCATTGTGGCGTGAAGAATTAACAAACATCCATCCATCAATCCATCTTCACAAACTTTCGCATTTATAACATTAAGTAGGATAGTAGGATTTAAAAAATTCATAAATAAACAATAAGTTACGCCTAAGTTAACAGGACAAGATACAAGATATTATTAACTTTCCATTCCAATAATTCACAAACATGCTTCATACCTAATTAGCATACTTTTATCAAAATGGCTTTAGGAAACCGGTAAATATAAATTATAATTACCTATACCTACCTATTACCTACCTAACGGATTCTAAATATTAATGCGCAATAAAACAATAGGCTCATCATTGTCATTTACCATCGTACAGTATCTAGGTAGGTATAATGATATTCATTTTGGAAGTTCTAACGTGTCTATATTTAACTAGATACTTAGGTATTGCTTGCGTGGACTGATCCTTACTAATATTATAAATGCGAAAGTGGGTTTGTTTGTTAGTTTGTTGGTTTGTCCTTTAATCACGCTACGGTGCTGGTTACGGATCGACGTGATTTTTTGCATGGGTATAGTTGAGTACCTGGAGAGTGACATAAGCTACTTTTTCTTCCGGAAAATCAAAGAGTTCCCGAGGGATTTTAAAAACTAAATCCACGCGGATGAAGTCGCGGACATCAGTTAGTATTATAATAATAATTATTATTAAATTTATATTTAGTTAGACATAATTATTATGTTGCACTAAATATAAAGCAAAACTGGAAAAAAAAAATAAAAGGCGAGGAGGTAATAGACATACTTTACTTAATTAAAATTTCGAATGTCTTTAGTAGATTATAAACATATTTTTAACCGACTTCAAAAAGAAGGAGGTTATAAATTTGTCGGAATCTTTTTTTTTAATGTATGTTCACCGATAACTCGAAGACGCCTGAACTGATTTGGAAAATTCTTCTTTTGTTTGAAAGGGTTTACTTCCCAGGGGGTCCTATTTAAATTTTACAAAAACCGGTCGAGCGGTTTAGAAAAAAATCAACAATTAATTATATACTTTGTAGTGGCGCGGGTGTTTGAAGTCGGTTTTTTAAAAAGTTTTTTTTTTTTTATATTAGCTTATATTTCGGCCAACTGGGATCATATTGTAATAAGTAATAATAAAAACAAATTTAAACCTATTTGTAAGTAAGACTAAAACCTAAAACGGCACTGATGTCATCACGTGAGTCATGATTCATGAACCATATTATAGTGTTTCTGGTACTGAGAACCGATCCTGTCACTTGTCAGCAAATGCCCTCAAGACATTTTTGACTAGAGAAGAGAGTATTCTCAAAAGTTATTTTCGAAGGTTCATTACACTTCAAAGTTTTCGAGGAATCTGTAAAAGAAATTAGGAAGTGGATTTTCAATGTACCTGTTACAGTTTTGGAGAGCTTCCTGTCACTTTGATGTAACATCCTGTGACCACGTTGACAACAGCTCACTAGAAAAATGACGGATGCAATGTGGTTATTTTTATATGTATTATTAGTTTTAACTTACCAGCCCCGGCGCACTTATTATTATGACAGTGAGGCTAGTCCACAAACTTCAAGTTGCTCAACGTGCTATAAGTAGCCATGCTCGGAATTTCTTTGAGGGATAAAATCCGAAACAAAGTAATTCGCCAAAGAACTAAAGTGACCGACGTAGCTCTTAGGGCGAGCACGCTGAAGTGGCAGTGGGCTGGTCACATTTGTCGGAGGACCGATGGCCGCTGGGGTCGTAAGGTCCTCGAGTGGAGACCACGTCGTCTCGGCAAACGGAGTGTAGGGCGCCCCCCGGCTAGATGGAGCGATGACATCCGGAAAGTGGCCGGCATCGATTGGATGCGAAAGGCCGAGGATAGGCAACGTTGGCGCTACTTAAAAGAGGCCTATGTCCAACAGTGGATGCACTCTGGCTGATGATGATGATGATGAAGTACTAATATTATAGAGCTACAAATACCTGGCGGGCTCGATTTGTCGGGCCAATTCTATGGGCTAACGTAGTCCGAAGGGATAAGAAAAGACTCTTGATGTTGGCAGATCAGAGTTACGCGGTAGAAAGAGAGGCAACTTCTAGGTGAATATAACTGTAATTTAGCGCTGTGCGACCTGAGTTGACCTTTGTTTTGTGGTAGTAAGAGGTATTTATTTAAATCATTTTGCAGAGTGAATCACCAGTGTTTTGACTGTAGGTTCCTTTTATGATTTTTCGAGATTTCACCCCTAAGGGGGTAAAATAGGGGGTGAAAGTTTGTTTGAAAGTCTGTCATTTTTCAAGTTATATCCATAAAACTTGGTATTTTTGCTTTCGATTTAATGTAAAGAAACACTTATTTCACAGTTTTTGGAAGTTCTACCCCCAAAGGCTTTAAATAGGGAATGAATGTTTGTATGAAATTTCTTCATTTTTAAGCTTTTTTCAAGTTATACCTATCCATTAAACTTGGTATTAATAATAGCATTCGATTGAAAATAAAGAAGTACCTATCTACGTGTTTCACAGATTTTGTGGGTTCCACCCCCATACCTAATTCCACGTGGACGAAGTCGCGGGAGCAAAAGCTAGTCGAAATATAAATACTTATCAACATATCCAGTGCAATAAATTTTAAAATCTTAAATTATCCCTTATGATCGCAAAGTTGGCCGATACCCAACTTTTGAATTGATGCTAATGATCTATTGCCACGCATTATCTCGGTTTCTCACATCTGCTTGCTTCCATATCTCTGTGGAAATCAATAGATAGGCAAGAAAAGGTTAGAATTATTTTGCTATAATCCGCCAACAGAAAAAAAAAAAATTGGTTGCCTGTAAAGTCGGTATACGGGCGAAAGTTTTACGTGACAACCGAAATAGAAGCGCAAGACATGAACCGGTGTGTATGCCTATCTCTCTCACTCTCTCTCTCTCGCTCTGTCTCTCTCGCTCTTAGGCGGGCTAACTGTGCTCGAGTGGAAGGGACGCGTGCCTTTCACTTTTTATGTCTGTCTCTCTCGCTCTTAGGCGGGCTAACCATGCCCGAGTGGCTCTCACTCGCTCTCATTGTGAGCGCATAACGTGAGCGGAGCGTAACGCAGTTTCTTGAAGTGTCACCCGGCAAACCAATTTATAAGACGTTGTCACGTCAAAAAAAAAAAAAAAATATTATTATATTATTATATATATAATTATAGCAAAATAATTCTAACCTTTTCTTGCTAATCATGGACTTCCGCAAAGTAACGCCTGCTTCTATCCAATAATCAATAGATACACAATGAAAAGCCGAAATCTTTTTAAGCGGCTACCGAAGGACGATAATCTCAAATAATAAATCCTGTGGGTCGATTCTGTAAAAGCTGCATCGATCGTTAAGGTTGATTAAACGGGTATGTCCGCGAAATTCAAATTTAATTTGGTTTTTCGCAATTTGTAAACTAATACGACAAAATAGGCTTATGGCATTCTAATTGCGACAATGGCAGTATCATCTTCACAGGTTTATATTAAAATCGTTACTTGAAAGTGTCCAGTTTAAGAAATTAGTCAGAATATCGACTAATTTAAATGAGGTTCTCACGTCCAACGCGATATTTTTTGAATTTATTAAATTTGAATTTCGCGGGCAGATCCGTATAATCAATCTTAAACCACTGCATCAATGTCAAAGTATGGTTTTTGCAGCATGTATCATTGATACAGTCTATGAATGAACCTTACCTTCGTTACTCTGTGCTATTATAGAGAATCGATGTCAGATGTGAGACAAAAATATTTTTGACAGCACAATGTCCCTATAGATTAAACTATTTGTATGAAAACTACTAGGCATTGTGTAAGAGTTTTGGAGTGAGATGCTGAGGCATCGGTGCTGATTGAGACTGTACCAATGATTGACATGAGATTTTTAACCGACTTCAAAAAAGGAAGAGGTTCTCAATTCGTCGTTTTTTTTTAATTATGTTCACGTGATTACTCGAAGACGTGTGGACCGATTTGAAAAATTCTTATTTTGTTTCAAAATGCTTCCCAGGTGGCCCCATATAAATTTTATCGAAATCGGTCGAGTGGTTTTTAAAATATCAACAATAAATTAAATACTTTGTATGTGTTGTGTGTGTGTTAAGTATGTAGTAAAGCGGGAGTTTGAAGTCGGTTGTTTAAAAAGAACTTTTTATATTAAATTATTACAAAATCAATATTGATGCTGCAGGATACTGCTCAACTAAACTGTCAGGATTTAGGAACTTTTTCGTGATATTTATTAGAGATTCTGTCAGGATTTAGGAACTTTTTCGTGATATTTATTAGAGATTCACGAGTAAATGGGGAGACGAAATTCTCTCTCTCTCGTGGCGCCCATGCTAGCCCTAAACTGTTCTCCTGCGTAATGATACGCATGTTTCATGCCCGCTTATTGGATATTATGTGCGCACGCGCATGTACATAATAGTATGCAATCTCACCTCTATCATTACCATATTATGGAGATGAGAGTGAAAATTGATTTCTATTTACCAATGACTGACTGATGCCTGTGCCTTCGTCCGCGTGAAGTTACACAGGATATATTTAGTTAAATCAAAGCGATTATCTTTAATCCAAAAAAACGTTTTCCCTGTAGACGTTAAACAATATTTTCTTGCCAACAGAAAAATAAATGCTCTTAAGTATATTTTCTCAAAGTAAGATATTAGTTATCAAACCAAGAAAAAACATTCAAACATTACTTAATCGGAGGAGGATTAAATTTCAATTTGTGTTTCATTTTCTCACGTTAAGTACATATTTTACTTGAATTTACGAAAAATCACAAGAAATTTCATTTTCTTGGTTCAATTACTCCTTTTTTTCCGTGTAGTTTTTTCGTTAGTTCCGCGAACTCTCTGTTTTTCCGGGATAAAAGGTACACATTAATCACTCTCCAAGTTCTCAACTACCTGTACCCATGGGAAAAATCACGTCGATCCATTGCTCCGTTGCTGCGTGATTGAAGGATAAACCAACAAACCTACACTTTCACATTTTGATTTTCAGATTTAAAAAGTATTAGCAAGGATTTCGGTACTTCATAATGTTCTCGAAGTTGTGTGACGTCCGCCAATTCGCATTGGGCCAGCGTGGTGGACTATGGCTTTTAACCCTTCTCTGAGAGGAGACCTGCGCTCAGTAGTGAGCCGTTGATGGGTTGCTGATGATGATGATGGCCTGGCATTAATATAAACCATACAAACATAAATTATATCAGCTTTATTCAATAACAGAAAATATTAACACAAGATACTATCTCAAACGTCAGTCATATTAATTTCATTCGGCCGTCATATCCGGTCTTCAGATTTAATATCCACTGGAATAAATAAACAGTGATCATTTAATTTTAGACTCAAACACTTGGGAATAAAGTTCAAATACGTTAAAAAGAACATTTTAATTAATACGTGAAAATATCCTGTTCAATTTTATTGGTTTAAGTGGGCGTAGGAAATGTCTTGTTTGCTGGAAAATTCGATTTTTTCCAGGAAAATGTCCATTTTCAGATAATGTTGTAGTTTCCTGAAGTCCTTTCCTACCTACATATGTTTTTATCATCATCATCAGCAACCGATCAACGTCTCACTACTGAGCGCAGGTCTCCTCTCAGAGAAGGGTTACAACTTACAAGGTCCACTACGCTGGCCCAATGCGAATTGGCGGACTTCACACACCTTCGAGAACTTTATGGAGAACTCTCAGTGCAGGTTTCCTCACGATGTTTTCCTTCACCGCTGAAGCATGTGATATTTAATTTCTTAAACGCACATAACTTGGAAAAGACAGAGGTGCGTAACCGGGATCGAACCTGCGACCCCCGAATAGGAGACCACAGTCCTAACCACAGTCCTAAACACTAATCACTGCTTATATTTTTAAGGCAAAACTAAAAAGAAGGGGCTAAGATTTTTGCAGTCTACGTATTTATGTATGTAAGTGTCAATTTACCTATGTTCTACGGCGCCTAATGTGGCGTGTGGCTGTGTGGCTATGTGGCTATGTGGCTAAGTGGCTAATCTATGTGGCGCCTAAACTGCTGAGTCGATTTTGATGGATGAAGCGTCAATCGATTTTCCGGACGGGTTAGGCCTAGCGCAAACATACAACTTTTAGTTGAACAACTATTTAGTTGTATTTCATAAGTTTATAGGAATGTACTGCGATCATAGAATGTGCGCAAACTATCAACACGATAGTTGCTCGACAAAAAATCAAAAAGCCGTACGATTTGCTTTTGATTATAGTTTATTTGTATGGAAATCACGAAAAGTAGACAACTCGACTAAACAGTTTAGTCGATGTAAAAGTTGTATGTATGCGCCTTACCTAAGCCTAGATGTCACCCGGACCTATTACTGACCTATTACTGACATTTTGATTGATCCCTCCTTCATCAAAATCGGCGCTGTAGTTTAGGAGCTAAGGTGGAACACAGAAATAGAAATATTTTTAATTCAAATAAACTTTTTACAAGTGCTTTTAAATCGTCGATGAGTCTACCACTGGTTAGGAATGCCCTTCATGCCGAGAAGAACCAGCAAAGAACTCGGCGGTTGTTCTTTTTAAAACAAGTTTACAATACAATATGCTATGTATCCGGTGTTTCCACAATGAGGGGAAGTTCCAAAAATGCATACTACTTACAGTTATTATTCAATACATATTAAGACGGGCAGATAGAAAATAGCCCCATTCCCGCTGGTGGCACCCGTTCACGAGCATGACGCATGACCCAGCCGTTGCTTCGCTCAACCATATTTGAGGGAACATAACAACCCGCATCATAAGTAAAGAAACATACATAGGTACATACAAACATACATACATACAATGCTAAGACTCTACAAGTGGGATAACGCGTAGTCGATGTAGATTGTAGAACAAAGAAAAGATCGAAATTTAATATACTTAGTACAAAGTGTATAATATAATTTACTTTAGAGGTCTTTGCCTTGACTAAAATTAAACATGTGCGCAGAGAAAGTTTGTAGTGATGTGCCAACAACAGTATCGATTTATCGATAAATTTCATCTTTTCTTATGTAAGTACCTATGTAAGATCTGTTTTCTGTATTTTTAAATATAAACATAAATTATTACAAGAAACCTGACCAAAATATTGATTAAAAAATACTAAAGTAGATTTTATGGATTCATGCGAATTTTTTCCTACAGTTTTAAAGAGCTACGTTAGCTGATATAGAAAATAGGTAATAATTTATCTGCATAAAACATCCAAATAGACTCACTAATTCGGTACATTTAGCTAGAATCCAAAACATGCGTGTACATACAACATGACCGATTACATACTAAGGTTTGTTTGTTTTTAATTATTTTTTTGCATAATTTTGATTATGCAAAAAAAAATATTGCATAAATATTATAATTGCATAAGTTGATAAAAAATGCTATGCACTAGCTTTACCGCGGCAGTCCCCGAGTGCCACTTAATTTTCTTATACTAATTATACGCTCGAGAATAAGAAAGTTTGATGAAATTGTCAACAACTGATTGCTACAGTATGACAATCGCAATCTCTGATTGACTGAATGTATGGCATTCTTGGTGCATCAATGCCAACATTAATTATAACCAATAGCGAGCGATCACCAGCCAATGAGAAGTGATTCCGATCGTCTCACACTAGCAATCATATCTAGACAAGTCCACAGTAGGTCTAAGAAAAACAAAAAAATTAAGTGACACTCGGGGACTGCCGCGGTAAAGCTAACGCATAGCATTTTTTATCAACTTATGCAATTTTTTTTGCATAATGAAAATTATGCAAAAAAAAGATTAAAAAACAAACAAACAAGAAAAGCGAACTGTCACTACTTCGTGAGTTAGATTCGAACCTGCGACATCGGCGCTCGAAAGCGGCCGCTCGCCCACTGAGCCAAATAGAGCTACTTGAGAACCTCTAAAATGTTGAACGCTTACTGAACGACGGTGTTAGGTTTTTTTTCGTTACGGAATTTCTTGATTCGGTCGCCGCGCTCAAACTGTTTGTCCTAGTTCAAAGCCCGCGATAAAAGCTATGCAATATCTTAAAACAGAATGTCACAGAAACACATAACATAAAATAAGTAAGTCATCAAATTAGTCACATTCTAAAATTATCGACTTATCGACATTTCCACTTGTCTATCGTGAAGCTAGCCATGTTCTGATTAAGTGTTATAATATTCGCAATAATAAATCCATCGACAGCTTACTACATACGCGTCTAGGCCCGTGCCAACTCGGCTGCGCTATTTTTTTCCGATTTGACGCGCTTCACGCATTAAATCTTAAACACGTGGGTAATTGGACGTACATAAATGAATCTACTCACGATTATTTTGTAGCGCAGTTTGTGATTAAACAAAATAATGAGGAAATTATGATTTAAATTCTCTAATCTTATTTCTTAAATTCTTTAATCTTGATTTAAATCACTAATGATGTTTATAATGGCTTTTGCGCTTGTTTTTGGATTAATTTCATTCGTTCATTTTGTTTTGTTTTCATTCATTTCAACACATCACTGGGCAACAACTGGGCGTAGGTCTCTTCTCGAATATGAAGGGTTTAGGCAGCAGGTATTCTTTACTTTAGTCAATTATTTTGAAGCGCAGTTTGTGATTGTAGCAGTGTAATGTGACAGTTATAGATACTCTGTGCCCGATCTATGTGGAGATCCCCCTTGGTCGATGGTCTGTGATCGGAACTAATTGTGATAAAAAAGTAATCTAAAATTGTAAAAACTTAAGATTGTGTATTACTATAGAACTGCAATAAAGTAAGTTAGTAACAGTAATCAGATGTTTAAATAAATCATCAAATCATCATTGATACATGGCGCAGTCTTTGGTGTTTGAAGTTTGATCGAGATACCTACGTAGTTCGCCTAATAAACATGGCGGTTTCATCATTCAATTTGCCAGAAAAGTTAGTTACAAGTGGAAACTTGGCAGAAAATTGGAAGTTCTTTGAGCAGAATTTAAACATTTATCTGGCTGCCGCTGGTCTCAATAAGACTGAGGACGAAAGAAAAGTTGCAATTCTCCTAAATATAATTGGCGAAGAGGGCGTAAAAATTTTTAACAATTTTCCTCTTGATACGGTTTCTAAAGTTACATATGATCAAGTAATTACTTGGTTCAGAGAATACTGCGAGCCCAAACAGAGTATACTTTACTGTAGATACCTTTTTTATCAAAGGTCGCAAAAGGATGGGGAACCTTTTGATCAGTTTTTAACTGAAGTCAAAAAACTAACAAAGGGATGCAAGTTTGGCTCAGAGGAAGAGGCCTTGAAGGATAGGTTAATTTTCGGAACATCTGACAAAAAGACCCAAAAGAAATTTATTAAGGAGGGAGATGCCTCATTGGATGATGTAATAAAAAGATTAAGATTGGCAGAGATTGAAAATCAGCATGCTGCAGCGGTTCAAGGTGAATCAAATGTTGAGGTTAATAAAGTGGATAAGAGCTATGATAGAAAGCCATTTAATAAGTTGATTCGGTGCAAGTGGTGTGGTGAGGAGCACGAGCGGAAAATGGCTATTTGCCCAGCAAGAGGGAAACAGTGTGAAAAGTGTAATCGGTTTAACCATTTTTCTAAAGTGTGCCGTACTAGGCAAGTTAAGACTGTGGCTTTTAGTCAATCTCCTGATGTTGATTCTGACAATGATTTTTATTGTAATACTGTAAACATTAACAAGTGTTCTAGTGAGTGGTCAGAAACTCTCATTTTAGAAGGCAAAGACAGTTGTAATTTTAAGTTGGATACAGGCTCAGATGTCAATTTAATTCCGAAATATGTGTTTAATATGCTATGTAAGAGTAAGAAATTGAATTTAAAAAGTTGTAAGTTTAAATTGCATGCTTATAATCAGACAAATATTAAAGCTTTTGGCAGTGTGTTATTAGAAGTAACATTGAATAACAGGCATTTTTACATTGATTTTATAGTGACAGATTCAGGTTTTCAGCCAACTCTTGGCAAAGATGTTTGCGTTTTATTAGGTCTAATTGATCGGAAAAAACAAATTAATAGTGTGGATATGCAAAAATTAGATTCAGATAGCAGAGAAAAAAAAAATCTTATAGAGGAATATATTGATGTTTTCACTGGATCAGGTAAATTCCCCAAGGAATATAACATTTTATTAAAAGATGGGTCAGAACCTGTTTCAAAACCACCTCATCGCATACCTTTAAAATTAAAAGAGAAGCTCAAAATTGAATTGGACCGACTATGTGATAAGGGTATCATTTCTAAAGTGGATACTCCTACTGAATGGGTTAATAGAATAGTGGTTGTTGAAAAAGATAAGGATAACATTAGAGTTTGTTTAGATCCACGTGATTTAAATAAATGTACCTTAAAAAAATATTTTGAGATTCCTACTATAAATGATCTTAAAGCTAAAATTGGTAATGCAAAATACATTTCGGTATTAGATTTGAAAGAATCGTTTTGGCAAATTGGACTGGCAGAGAGAAGCAAAAAAATTTGTACTTTTTCCACTGTGTTTGGAACCTATCAATTTAATGTTTTGCCTTTTGGTCTTGATATTTCTGCTGAAGTTTTTCAAGAAACTTGCGAAGCTTGTTTTAAAGGGATTGACAATGTTTTCATTTATATTGAAGATTTTTTTGTTTTTGGTCATACAAAGGAGGAGCATGATATTAATCTTAGAAAAGTTCTAGATAGAGCTAGACAGCTAAATATCAAATTCAATTTAAAGAAATTTCAATATTTACCAAAAGTTGTTAAATATTTAGGTCATGAGATAGTTAATGGTTGTTTATTACCTGATAAAAATAAAGTCAACGCAATAATGGAATATGATAACCGAATGATAAAAAAAGTTTACAACGTTTTTTGGGCATGGTTAATTATTTAAGAGAGTTCATCCCAAATCTCTCTGAATTAATTGGGCCACTTAGAGAGCTATTAAAAAAAAATGTTGATTTTTGTTGGAACTGTAGTCATGATAGTTGTGTACAAAAAATTAAGGATGTTTTTACTAGTCCACCGGTTTTGAGAAATTTTGATCCTACAAAGCCATTAACTATTCAGACTGACAGCTCTAAGGATGCAATTGGCTGTGTGTTATTACAAAATAATCAACCAATAGCATTTGCATCAAAAAGTCTGAATGATGCTGAATGTGAGTATGGTCAAATTGATAAAGAATTTTTAGCCATTTTATTTGCATGCAAAAAGTTTCACTATTACATTTATGGGCGACACACTGTCATACAAACGGACCACCAACCTTTAGTTGCATTAATGAATAAAGAAATTCACTGTATTGCCTCACAGCGTTTAAGAAAAATAAGGTTGAAACTTAATATTTATGACATAAATGTACAATATGTTAAGGGTTCAGAAATGTTGATTGCAGATGCAATTAGTCGAGCATCTTCTAAGGCTGATTGTGAAAGTGTTGAAAAATCTTTGGATGTTGTGGTACATTCAGTAAATATTAGTGATGAATTTTTAAGTGATATTCTCAAGGCAACTGTTGATGACACTATGTTACAGAAATTAATTGAATTTTTTAAGATTGGGTGGCCAAAGAATATTGATAAGGTACCAGATTATGTTAAATGTTATTGGAAATTCAAAAATGATATTTTTGCTGAAAATGGGCTGGTTTATTTAAATAACAGAATCATAGTACCAATGTCACTTCAGAAAACAGTTTTAAAAAAAGTTCATTTATCACATTTTGGTGTAACTAAAACTTTGGGCAGGGCCAAGTCATTGTTTTTTTGGCCTAATTTGAAAAATGATGTCATATCTTTGGTAAGTCAGTGTCAACTATGTCAAAAATATAGTGTGAAGAAAGCCAAAGAGCCTATGATTATTGATGAAGTTTCAAAGCTTCCATTTGAAAAGATTGGCTGTGACTTTCTCACATTTTGTAATGAAAATTATTTAATAGTCGCTGACTATTTTTCCAAATGGTTTGAGTTAGTCAAAGTTAATTCTTTGTCAGCCGCTACTGTAATTAAAATACTAAAGTGTTTGTTTGCTACACATGGAATTCCAAAAATCCTCAGAGCTGATAATATGCCATTCAATTCGCAAGAATTCAAAGATTTTGCAAAACAATGGGGTTTTTCAGTTGTAACCTCCAGCCCTTTATATCCAAAGTCAAATGGTTTTGTAGAAAGGTTTGTAGGTATTGCAAAGAATATGCTAAAAAAATCTAAAGAAATGAAGACAGATATTCAATTAATGTTGCTAGAATACCGAAACAGCCTAGTGATTGATTCACCATATACTCCTGCACAGTTGTTGTTGAGTAGGAATATTCGATCTGTATTACCAATTCATGACAATTTATTAGTGCCAAGAGTCATAACTGATTTTACTGAGTATCAAGATAAAAGAAATGAAAGAAATAAAGTAAATTATGATAGGAATGCTAAAGAATATAATTATAAGTTTGATAAAGGGGACAAGATAATGTTTTTAAAAGATAATGTATGATTGCCAGCTTGCTGGTTTATTACTCAAAGTTGCCAGCTGAAGTTGTAAGCGCTCATAGTTCTCCAAGATCTTTTATAATAAAGGATGATAAAGGTAATTGTTTAAGAAGAAACACATCTCAATTGAAACCTCGTAAGCAAAGTATATTCATTGAAAAATCTGATTATTCACCAGATTTGGTGAACTATGAACGTCCCAAGAGGATTGTAAGGGTATCTAAGTATTTGGAAGATTATGAGACATCTTTTGATAAGTAGAAACCTGTTAGTAAATATGGATTATAATTTGTTTGTTTGAAGGGAAAGATGTAGCAGTGTAATGTGACAGTTATAGATACTCTGTGCCCGATCTATGTGGAGATCCCCCTTGGTCGATGGTCTGTGATCGGAACTAATGGTGTTCATATAAAAAAGTAATCTAAAATTGTAAAAACTTAAGATTGTGTATTACTATAGAACTGCAATAAAGTAAGTTAGTAACAGTAATCAGATGTTTAAATAAATCATCAAATCATCATTGATACAGTGATTAAACAAAATAATGAAGAGTCTTCTTCTTCTTCTTTATCAACCTATAGACGTCCACAGCTGGACAAAGGTCTCCTGCATTGACTCCCACAGGCTTCGGTCTTGCGCCGCTTGCATCCAGCGACTCCCTGCGACTTGTTTGATGTCGTCGGTCCACCTAGTGGGAGGTCTGCCAACACTGCGTTTCCCGGTGCGGGGTCGCCACTCCAGCACCTTGAGACCCCAACGACCATCAGCTCTTCGAACTATGTGCCCCGCCCATTTCCACTTCAGTTTCATGAAGAAAGTAACGATTTAAAAATCACTAATTGATGTTTTTATTCGTAGGTACAGTATGCGAATTGCGCTTTGATAATAATTTTATAATATTACTAGCTTCTGTCCGCGACTTCGTCCGCGTGGAATAGTTTATTGGTCTTAGCGTGATGATATATAATCTAAATAAACCTTCCTCGATAAATGGGCTATCTAACACTGAAAGAATTTTTCAAATCGGACTAGTAGTTCCTGAGTTAGCGCGTTCAAGCAAACAAACAAACTCTTCAGCTTTAGTATGATATAGATAATTTAATATTATAATATAACGCAGTGATAATTCAGTGGTTAGGCCTGTAGTCTCCTATTCAGGGGGTCGCAGGTTCGATCCCGGGTACACACCTCTGACTTTTCGGAGGTAAGTGCGTTTAAGCAATTAAATATCCGGTAAAGGAAAACATCGTGAGGAAACCTGCAAACCTGAGTATTCTCCATAATGTACTCGAAGGTGTGTGGATTTTTCCAATTCGCATTGGGCCAGCATAGTGGACTATGGCCTATAACCCTTCTCTGAGAGGAGACCTGCGCTCAGTGGTGAGCCGTTGATGGGTTGCTGATGACGATGATGATGATAATTATTTAATAAAAATAATTATTATTGTTACAAAATAATAGACCTCTCTACTTATTATGGTACACTGACGTGCTTAAATGTAGGTATTGTTTTCTGGATAACTTATAAATAACTCTTCACCACATAGATCTATTTTTGATGACACTAATGGACGAATTTTAATTAATTTTTTGACGTGATTAATATGATATGAAATACTTACCTACATCGACGTAGTTTTTGGCAAAATTAGTGGATTTTTCGTCGTTAAATTTATTAATTCCGGCTTTTGTATCGCAATAATGCTTTTCTAGACGTTATCTGACGTTAGTATTAATTAAAGTTTATAACACAAAGTTAAGCTCTGAACCTAGATATTTCTTTTAATGTAATCCTGTAAAAGCAAATCAAGGCCGCGTGGAGTTATGCCAAGGATACTAGCTGTATTCACGCGTTGTACAGCCAGGCTGATTCTTTACGCAAAAAAGATCGCAATCTAATCCAAGGAATGGGAGTTATGGAATTCATCATGTATGGACATACTTATTGATAAAATAATTAGGTATGAAAAATTGGTTATCGACATACTTCAGAGATTTCATCGATAAGTATTTCCATACTTAAAGAATAGCAACCCTAGTCCAAAATACAGCTGGCTGAAAACGGATGCGTTAGATCTATTTATACTTTTAACTGTGGTTCCTTTTAAAGCGGTCAAGTGCGAACTGGGATTATTAGAATGCATTCCGGACACGGTCTTATACTTTTACAATAAATAGGACGGAGTTTGATTATATTTACCTAGCTATACTATGTAGGTACATAGTTCGAAGAGCTGATGGTCGTGGGGTCCCAAGGTGTTGGAGTGGCGACCCCGCACCGGGAAACGCAGTGTTGGCAGACCCCCCACCAGATGGACCGACGACATCAAACGAGTCGCAGGGAGCCGCTGGATTCACGCGGCGCTAGACCGAAGCCTGTGGAAGTCCGTGCAGGAGACCTTTGTCCAGCAGTGGACGTCTATAGGTTGATAAAGAATAAGAAGAAGAAGCTATACTAGCTCAGGCCCACGACTATGACCGCGTGGGCACAACCCCTGCAGCCTCAGGATTGAGGAATTGGATCCTGGAATTTAACAATGTAGTTAGTCTTTGCTTGGTACCTTTAACAACTATTCATAATTGTAAAAAGTAAAGTTCCGTCGAAATCGGTCCAGCCGTTACCGAGATTAGCCAAAACAAACAGACAGACAAGACAGACAGACAAACATTTTAATAATTTATGTTTGTTCTAAGTACCTACCTTATATTAAACTTTCATATTATATGCATTTAGTAAAAAGCTGGTAGGTATTTATATTACGAACAAACATTTCAATTTTATTTTCATCTCCCCATCTCGGAAAGAGTATTTTTGCTCTTCGATATCGGAGTGTAAAAGCCGTTTTTATCCTCTAGAGGATAAAGTAAATTGAATTTAGAACATCGTGTGCACTAAGTTTGTGAATTCAAAACATCATTAAACCTATTTACTTCTACCTCCATGGTGCCGAACTTATCATACAACCTTTTTTAATTTGTTAAAAACTCAGACTTGGAACCTTCTTGGTGTACTTTTTTTAATTTGCTTTGCGCGCGCCATTTTCTTTTCACGTCATATTGTTTGAATGGGGAGATGAAAAATTACGTGTTGCACTCGAGTGCAAAGATTTTTCACCTCGTGCTCTTTTGATTCCCTCGCTAACGCTCAGGATTCTAATTTTTGAATCCTTCGCTTGCTCGGTCATCAAAACTGAGCACGCGGTTAAAAAGCAACTTTGCACTCTTGTATAACAAATAACTATTATTTGGTTGAACCTAAGTACAAAAATGGTTTACAGTCTTAGATTATTCAGTAGTTTTTAGTTTTACAATAGGTTTACAGTACTTTACATTTTTTGAATTAGGTATATCCTGCAACCACGACTATTGATTGCGATCTCACCTGATGGTAAGTGACGATGCAGTATATGATGGTAGCGGGCTAACTTGGAAGGGGGTATGGCAGTTCTAATCGAACCCATACCCCTAATCTATTCTAACACTAGCTGACCCGGCGAACTTCGTACCGCCAACTTATTTAAATAAATAAAACAAATAAACTATCCTAATCGAAAAAAACTATCCTATCTTTCAAGTTGGACTAAATTACAGATAGTTACGAAGTTTGATCAAAATCGGTTCAGTAGTTTAGGAGTCCATCGCGGACAAACAACGTGACACGTAATTTATATATATTAAGATTATAAAGAGTTAAAATATTTATTTATTTATTTATTTCTTCATTTTTCATTGAAGCCCAAATACCAAGTTTAATGGATTTAAAACTTGAAAGATGTCGGACTTTCATACAAGCTTTAATCCTCTATTTAACCCCCTTGGGGACGGAATTTCAAAAAATGCTTTCTTAGTGGGTATCTACGTCATAAGGGGAATCTATTGTCAAAATGTAAGGCTTCTAGGCTATGCGTTGATCTTTGAGTACGTTGATATATCAGTCTGTCAGTCAGGACAAGTCGTTTTTAACCGACTTTAAAAAAGGAGGAGGTTCTCAATCGGAGGTCGGAATCTTTTTTATGTATGTTCACCGATTACTCGAAGACGCCTGAACAGATTTGGAAAATTCTTTTTTTTTCAAAGGGTATACTTCCCAGGTAGTCAACTAGTCCTTCAACTTTTATCGAAATCGGTCGAGTGGTTTTTAAAATATCAGCAATAAATTAAATACTTTTTACGCTTATTTTTTTACGCTACTTACTTTGTGTCGCGGAAGTTTGAAGTCGGTTTTTTAAAAAGATTTTTTTATATTAAATTATTATATTATCAAAGATCTACCGTTACGGAATGCTTTATAAATAAATTATGTTTTGAACTGTAAATATGTGAAAAACATTATTTAAAACTTATCTTTTTTAATTCTTAAAATATCTCTGCAAATGTTTTCCTCAAGTGCATTAACTCGAATGCATCCATCAACGATCCTTTTAAATATAGCGGCTGGCAAAATAGGCGGGAAATGATTCTTATTTTGAACCTGTTACACTATTAAGTGATAGCCTAGTGGTAACGACTGTGGTCTCCTATTCGGGGGTTCGCAGGTTCGATCCTGGGAACGCACCTCTGACTTTTCGGAGTCCAGTGCGTTTAAGCAATTAAATATCACTTGCTTCAACGGTGAAGGAAAACATCGTGAGGAAACCTGCACACCTGAGAGTTCTTCATAATGTTCTTGAAAGTGTGAAGTCCGCTAATTCGCATTGGGCCAGCGTGGTGGGCTATGGCCTATAACCCTTCTCTGAGAGGAGACCTGCGCTCAGTAGTGAGCCGTTGATGGGTTGCTAATGATAATGATGATGATGACACTAATAAGAAAAAAAATTTAAAAACTCCTTACTTCGGAAAATTGTATTACATCTTAGTCATATTGGTTTTGATCACGATAAAATGCAGCATGCAGCTTATGTTACTATGACAACGAATCGATTGACATCTCATACATGAAAATTGCCTCAGTAGTTTATGCGCCACGGTGGAACCACATACATAGAATGCTAAAAACATAACCCTTTCTTTTGGCTTTGCCTTAGTCGAGTACAAAAAAGCTACATCTATTAATTTCTCATTTTATATAACCTCAAGTCGTAAAACACAGTTTTATTGGACGATACCACAGTATAATAAGGTTTTATGGTTTTTCTTTCATCTCAAAATTTCGTTTTCCAAAATACTAGTGTTATAATTCTTTCGCAGCTGCTTTCCTATGTTTTAGTTTATGATTCAATATGAAACTAGCTTTATTTTATACCTACTTTAAACAGCTATAGAGCTGAGGAAAATATTTTCAGTAGGTACAAAGTTTAGCTCTTATCGTTGACTAAAATTAGTTCCAGCAACGACAAATTAACTACTTTCAATCCGTAAACGCAAACAAACAACGCGAACTGTAATATAAACAGAGAACCATAGCATAAATCCTTCTTTCGAGCATATTTATAAACTCCAGACAGCCATGGCGGTTTCCGAACGTGTTTGAATCTGACAGCCGAAGCGACAGGCCGCCATGTTTAATTTCTTCAAGCGAAAAGGCGGGAAGGTCGATCCGTCTCCCGAATCGACGCGAAAACACCCGACAAGCAAACCAAGCTCAGTCGACCCTCGCTCGCCGTCCAGCGAATATGACATAACGAACGAAAAAACTGGCACAATACGGAAAGATGTAGTGAACCTACTCATACCGGAAACGGATTACGGCTCCGCGAAGACAGGGGTAGGTGCCCTGCTGCAGATAATGGCGGGGAAACGGAAGAGGGGGAAAAGAAAACGGGACTGCAAAGTTCCGAATGACGAAACTCAGGCGAAACGTAGCGAAGTTTCAGACGCAGCGACGCCTACGCCCGCCAAAAATACACAAGACGAACTCCGATCGCCGGACGATCCGGCCGACTTCGTGAAAGCGTTGGTGCTGCAGAAATACGCAAAACCCGATCCAAAACAACACGTGTCCCTCATCTACGTGTCAAATGACCAAGAGTTGCAGGAAAAACGACACGCGGAGGCCCTCCTGCGCGAGATAGCCAAGAGTATCGATTGTAATATTGATCTGGATGAAGAGCAAATGGGAACCACTGACAGCAAAGATATCAAAGAGAAAAAAGATAAAAAGGAGCCGGTTTACGAAACATTGGATACTAAATCGATTAGAGAGTACAAGAACGATTTGAAAGGCGATCTGAACAAGTTATTGGAAGTTAATAACACGGAAATAAATAATGATTTAGAGAATCCGGAGTCACCGAATAGAAAATCGAACTTGAAGCCTCCCAGATCTGACAACGAAGGCTGTTCGGACGATGACAGATCGGATAATGGGAAGAAACGTGTCACGTTTCGAAAGCATATCATATTTGATGATGGGGAGCAACAAACTGATGAAGAAGCGGATTCGTCATTCGAATCCCTTACTTCTGAAGAAGCCGATTACTTGGAAGACTTGCCAGATAACGATGAAATGCTCGGCGGGTTTATAGTGTCACAAAATAACACTACAGTTCTTAATCTCAATGAACCGATAATAAAAGTTGAGTGTGTTGACGATTTAAGGACGATAACTAATGAAAACAGTGACAGTGGTTTTATAGAGTGCGATAGGAATGAATCGGGGGATGAAACGAGTGATGTGAAGAGTATAGTGGAAGAGTGTGAGGAGAGTGAAGGGGAGAGTGAGGAGGAGAGTGAAGAAGAGGTGATAGAAGAGATAATAGAGGAGACCATAGAGGAAATAGAGGAAAGTGACACGGAGACAGCAAACGATGAAGAGGAGACGGAAGTTGTCATAGACGATGTGTAAGTAGAACGTTTATTGATATAACGTTACTATAGCTTTTCCCACGACTTCGTCTGCGTGCAGTTCGGTTTTCAAAAATCCCGCGGGTGCCTTTTGTTTTCCGAGATGATAAACAATTGATGTTACTCTTCAGATTTCAACTATAAGTATCCATGTTTTTAACCGACTTAAAAAAAGGAGGAGGCTCTCAATTCATCGGATTTTTTTTTATGTAAGTATGTTCAAGACGCCTCAACCGATTTGAGAAATTCTTTTATGTTTCAAAGGGTATACCACCCAGGTGGTCCCATCGAAATTTTATCGAAATCGGTCGAGTGGTTTTTAAAATATCAACAATAAAGTATAAACTTTTCAGTAGCGCGGGCCGTTTGAAGTTAGTTTTTTAAAAATAATTTTTTATATACTTATTAAATTATACTATTGCAATTTCATACAACTACCCCAATAAATTCAAACCTACCATCTAAATATGAAGGACGTTGAATAGTTTGACGCACGAACGCTTCCTGAGTGATGATACATTATTTATAAATAATCGCCCGTGTAATGTGCGATATCGACATGTTGTCGACATCATGTTCAATCTTTTTTTTTTGTTTATTCGATGCCAAGTTAGAATAGAATAGAATAGAATAGAAAATACTTTATTGCACAACAAGAAATAATGGTTAAAATACAACAAAAGAAAATAAGTACAAGGTGCAAAGGCGGCCTTATTGCAAAAGCAATCTCTTCCAGGCAACCCTTGTCTGGAGAGGAAAACACCAAAGAAAATGGGATAGTGCAAGCTAAGATCGAGGAAAGTTGTAAACATTATAGACTATTATTATTATTATTATAGACTATAGTAAAATAAATAATATGACATAATATAATACAATACATAAATATAACATTACATGTATATCATACATAACAAAAAAAAATATATATGAAATAAAGTAAATATATAAATATATATATATAATGTAAATATATATATATATATAAATATATATATACATAAATATCCACTATATACACTTATGGTTTCATAGAAAGAAAATGACTTTTCAGACTCTGTTTGAAGATAGGGAGTGATTTGGAGTGTCTTATTTCGAAGGGGAGGGAGTTCCATAGTAAGGTAGCCTTATAGGTAAAGGACTGACCATAGGAGCGGGCATAACAGGTGTTAAAGGTGAGGCGATTATAGTTGTGCGATCTTAGATAGCGGCCAGGTGCATTAACACTGTTGAGGAAAGAAAAGCGTTCTTTAAGATAAGAAGGAGTAGCGGGATTAAAAAGAATGGAATAGAGAAGAGTAAGGATGTGCATGTCACGACGCTGCCTTATCGGAAGCCACTCAAGCTGGGCACGGTAGCAGGATACATGATCAAACTTGCGCAGACCAAAGATGAACCTGATGCAAAGGTTTTGTAACCGCTCCAGCTTGTTAAGTTGTTCTTCCGTTAAGTCAGGGTAACAGCAGTCAGCATAATCGAGTAACGGTAATAGAAGGGAATTAGCTAGAGAAGTTTTAGTTTTAATTGGTAAGAGGTTTTTCCAACGCTTTAGCGAACCAATTATTGCAAATATTTTGCGACTCACTTCCGACACTTGTGGGATCCAGGAGAGAGTGTTATCGATTAGGAGGCCAAGATTTTTAACAGTACCGCTAAGTACCAAATGACCCGCCTCAACTCGAATGGGGGGCAAAGCGTTGGTATCCACCTTAACCAATTGCTTGGGACTGCCAATCAAAGCTACCAAGCCAAGTTAGTCCTTAACTGGATAAGGGTGCAACTAGTTATGTTTTAAAATTCACGCAAAAACGCTCGCCGGTGTATTGCCGTCGTTCGTGACGTCACCTCTGTTTTGTCAAAGTTTGAATATAGATGTGACGTATCGCTGTGATTGGTGTTCAATCCAATATGGCGGATTGCTGTATTTTACAGAATTTTATTTTATGGCACGACTAAAAGCCATTGCTTGGGAATTGAATTGAAATTAAATTAAAATAAATATTAATCTCGCTCGAAATAGAAAAATAAATACATTTTTAAAATCCGTTAATCTTATTACATTAGATAAATTTTTTAATCGTATTTAAAACCCCCTTAGTTTCTATATGCCATCGTGCCGGAACGCTAAATCGCTTGGCGGCACGTCTTTGACGGTAGAGTGGTAACTAGCCACGGCTCAAGCCTCCCATCAGATCAGACCAGAGAAACTTTGGAAATTATAAATTCCCAAATTGCCCCCGCCGGGAATCGTACCCGAGACCTCCCAGTTTTAAGACCACTGCGCTCACCACCGTGCCAGGGAGGTCATTAAATCTATTTGTCTCTCTAATCTTATTCAAATTCAAAATTCAATATATAAGTAATTTACTGTTCACTAATTTTGACTTTTATATCTCCGTATTTTCTGTTAAAAATAAAAATTGGTTGTCTGTAATAGAAAAACTACTTGACGTATCGAAATAATTCTTTCACGTGTATTTTGACTATTTTGTGACGTGATAACGTCTTATAAATCGATGAACACCGGCTACACGCACGAAAAAATGTCACGTTCCGCCTGAGCCTGAGCGTGCAAGCGAGAGAGCGGAAAAAGCGATAGAGAGGCACGATCGGCCCAAGCGTTGGCTTGTGACTAGAGAAAATTGTAATTTTCAATTAACTCCTTCTTTGTATAATAAAATAATGATAATTCAGTGATAATAATTCAATTCCATTCATAAAAGTATGCAATTTTTCATCAATGTTTCTTTATGACGTTATCACGTAAAACTTTCGTCAGTAAACAGAGTTTACAGACAACCAATTTTTTTTAATGAAACAAAAGCTACTGTACTTGTAGGTACATAATGTTATATTACTATGACATATACTTCCAAATGATTTTGCACACCTAGTAGTAGGTAGTAACATTCGCCATTGAGGCACATAAGACAAGTCGAGAACCTATCACCGGAAAGCTGATTCTGCTGAGAAGAGCCGACAAGAAACTCAGCAGCTTTGCACTTTCATCTAGTACTTGGTACAAATACATTTACATTACACCTAACAACTTTTGCGAAATGTTTACAAGGTTTCAAAATATTGTAAACAAACTATGTTTTGCAACTAATACCACAATACATAATTATACATACCAGTACAAATACTACAATAACAACTAAGTAGGTATTTTCTTTCCTCCTTTGTTGACTAGAATCTAACACGTTCCAGGAAACCGTTGTTATCAAAATAATCGTTACACACAATACTATTATGATGTTACCTATACAAATCCCAAGGTGTTGGAGTGGCGACCCCGCACCGGTAAGCGCAGTGTTGGCAGACCCCCCACTATTAGGTGGACCGACGATATCAAACGAGTCGCAGAGAGCCGCTGGATTTTCAGGCGGCGCAAGACCGAAACCTGTGGAGGGCCATGCAGGAGACCTATGTTCAGCATTGGACATCTAAAGGTTGTTAATGATGATGATGATGACCTATACAAACAGTTAGTTAGCTCTAATAGCATAGCTGATGATATTTTTTTAAATGCATATTTGACCATCTCCCAATAACATATAACTTTTTTTTTGTGATCGAAGCGTATAATCACAGAGTAGGTATATTAGTGGTATAATCGACGAATATTAAACGTTAATAATACGTTTTGACAGATTTTGAATACAAAAACTACTACGCTTACTGGTCCAATGCGAATTGGCGGCCTTCACACACCTTTGAGAACATTATGCGGAACTCTCAGGTGCGCAGGTTTCCTCACGATGTTTTCCTTCACCGTTAAAGCATGTGAGAAGCCAGAGGTGCGTGTCCAGGATCGAACCTGCGACCATTCGAATAGGAGACCACAGTCCTAACCACTAGGCTATCACTGCTTCTTAGTAAATAGTAGTAAAGTGGTAATAGGTTCACCTATTTAATATTTCAGGTGACACTAACATTTTGTAATAATTGGCTTTTGGCAGTTCTTCAAGAATGTCACCTATACACCCAATAACTGAACGTTTTTACCCACTTTTCATACCTGAACATTTCTTGTCAATATATTTTTTTATTCGATGACACTATAGTTTAGCCCTTGACTTATAGACCTTGTCCAAGATCCCTCAGTGCCTGAAGACTAAAGTCTTCAAACAGTGCGTGTTGCCAGTGATGACTTACGGATCCGAGACATAGTCGCTAACTGTGGGCCTCATAAGAAGGCTCAGGGTCACCCAGCGGGCGATGGAAAGAGCTCAGAGTGTACCTGCGGGATCGAATCATAAATGAGGAGATCCGTAGGAGAATCAAAGTCACCGACATAGCTCAGCGAGTCCTGAAACTGAAGTGGAAATGGGCGGGGCACATAATTCGAAGAGCTGATGGTCGTTGGGGTCCCAAAGTGCTGGAGTGGCGACCCCGCACCGTGAAGCGCAGTGTTGGAAGATCCCCCACTATAGGTGGACCGACAACATCAAACGAGTCGCAGGGAGCCGTTGGATAGAGGCGGCGCAAGACCGAGGCTGTGGAAGTCCATGCAAGAGACCTTTGCCCAGCTGTGAACGTCTATCGGTTGATAAAGAAGAAGAAGAAGAGATAGCCCTTGACTGCGAACTCGCCTGATGGCAAGTAATGATGCAGTCTAAGATGGTAGCGGGCTTACTTGGAAGTGGGTATAACAGTGTAAATTAAGCCCATACCCCTAAATGTTTTCTGCTCGCCATCGTGCCGGAACGCTAAATCGCTTGGCGGCACGTCTTTGACGGTAGAGTGGTAACTAGCCACTAATAGCCACGTTCGAAGCCTCCTACCAGACCAGAGATAATTTACAAATTATAAACAAAATTGTCTCTACCGGGAATCAAATGCTAGACATACCTCAAGCAAAATTCTACCTATAGTCTTAGGCTGAGGGTAGAGCTAGCTCGGAGGTGCGATTGTCTAAAGTTATTCCATTGATCGTAATCGTATTTGATGACATTAGCGTCAAAGTAAAATAAACCATAACAGCATTGACTAAGAGCTCAATTTCGTGTATGCATTCTTATACGTTTAGGTATTTACGATACCGCTCCATAACGGCTCCATGTTAAAATCGGTTGTACTGAATTTGAGACTTTGAATCAATACCATCAAGGATTATTTTACTTTGACGCTAATGTCATCTAATACGAATACGATCAATTGAATAACTTTTAGACAATTGGTACCCTGATTAGGCTCAAAAGTGCCACATGTCTAGGACTTGCGCAGCCTGTAGATATCTCCCTACGCCTTGACAGTGTTGGCAGATCCCAGTTTGCCAGCACTCGCTTTCGAATTCGATGCAGGTCGCCATTCTAACTCGGCTGAGCAGCGTTTGGGAAGATTCGAGATGTCTTCTGGTCCAAAACCCCTCATTGCCTGAAGACCAAGGTCTCCAAACAGTGCGTGTTGCCATTAATGGCTACATCTTCTATCTAAATATATTAAAGGAAAAGGTGACTGACTGACTGACTGATCTATCAACGCACAGCTCAAACCACTGGACGGATCGGGCTGAAAATGGGCATAGGTACAGATAGCTATTATAACATAGGCATCCGCTAAGAAAAGATTCATGAAAATTCAACCTCTAAGGGGGGAGGGGATTTCATTTTTGAATTTTGAAACATAGAACTATGAGCCTCTTATGAAGGCTCGGGGTCGTTCAGTGGGCGATGGAGAGAGCTATGCTCGGAGCATCCCTGCGAGATCATTTCAAGTTGAATGTTCAGTAGGTAGGTATTCGCGTTCACCATTCAAGTGTTTACAAACCTATTTCTAGATTTAGATTCCGATCAATTACGTTTTATAAAACCTATCGGCGAACTAATGTAAACATTGAACAGTTCAGTATGAAAACAGAATCTGAAACGTTCTTAAAAACAGGCTGAGTAGTTTAACATCGTTCAAAATAGGTAGGTACCTACGTATTTTTATTTCAATCCTAAAGTAAACTTTAGGATTGAAATAAAAATACGTATGTACCTAGGTATAGGTAGGTAACACGGAAAATAACCGAAGTGTAGGCATTGGATAGAAGAAAGAAAGAAAATCGGCACACAAACCCTCTAAGATACAAATTGCAATAATGGAATCGTTATCATCAGCACCACATCAACTGTTCACCACTGAACGTAGGTCTCCTTTCAGAGAAGGGTTATATTATAGGCCACAGTTGACAGTTCACCATACTGGTCCACACTTTTGAGGACATTATGGATACAGGTGTGTTAATATAATGTTAGTTAAGATAACACAAGCTTCAACGGTGAAGGAAAACATAGTGAGGAAACGTTATGAAGAACTCTCAGGTGTGCTGACACCTGAGAGTTCTTCATAACGTTCTCAAAGGTGTGTGAAGTCTGCCAATTTGCATTGGGCCAGCATGGTGGACTATTGCCTATAACCCTTCCCTGAGAGGAGACCTGCGCTCAGTAGTAAGCCGTTGATGTGTTTCTGATGATGATGATGATGACATAGCTCCAAAAAGTCCAAGATCGAACCGACGAACCCCCGAATGGGAAACCGCAGTCGTTACCCACTTTAGGCTATCACTGCACAAAGAATGGAATAAGAATCTTCAAATTTTCTTCTTCCCAGGAAGGATCTCGTCAACCAGGAGAGCAGATTCCAGTCGCAGGTGGCCGCCCTGACGGAGCTCGCGGACTCGAGATGCGGCGAGGCGGAGACGGCCAGGGAGCTCATCGTGGCCTGCAGGAAGGAGATCGAGGAGAAGGAGCAGCAGATTGAGCGTGAGTGTTGTGAACATAACCATCATCATCTCCTTGTCTTTGTCCCACGCTATGTGGGGTCGGCACAAAATGTTTTCTTTCTTCTTCTTCCTCCTTCTTTTCTTTTCCTTCCACTCGCTTCTGTCATTCGTCAACTCTTCATCCACTCCTCACGCATATCCTCTTTCACACAATCCATCCATCGTTTCTTGGGTCTTTCTCTACTCTTTTGTCCTTGCATAATCAACATTCTTCTAGTAATAAGGTTTAATTCCATCCGTATTACATGCCCATACCACGCCAGCCTTTTACTCCTCATGTTATCTACCACTGACGCTACTTGTGAACATAACCATTAACTAGAGACTCTCAATACCATATCCTGAAAGCCAATGTAACGCCTTTCAGACGCGCTTCTTACGCAAAATCTTCGGCATTTCTTGGAAAGATAAGGAGACCAACGAGAACGTGTCCTGAAACGTACTAAATATTTCTTAAACAAATGTAAATGGAAAATTTAAAACATTGTGAATCTATGGCCGGACTAGTTACACGATATATGTAACTTACATCCTGTTGCCCAGATTTCTGCTCCATCATCAAATCCTCTTCCTCGATCCTTGATCAACATCTATCTAACATTGAGACAATTCTTAGACCACGGTAATTAAAAGTGCCAATTGAAAACACTGAGAGGTCGACAGATCAATTAAGTCTTAAAAGGAGTATTTGAATATTATTATTCAATTCGATGCCTTAACATGGGTAGCCATAAGTATGTCACGCTCTCTTTAAACATTTCTGTGGTGGTGGCGGGAATGGGTCTACTTTCTGTCTGCCATGTATTGTAAGTAGGTATGCATTTTTGGAACTTCCCCTCATTGTGGAAACACTGCATACATAGCATATAGTACCTATTGTAAACTACTTTGAAAAGATCAACCGCTGAGTTTCTTGCTTGTTCTTCTCGTCAGGAACAGCATTGCGAACCAGCAGCGGTGCCAGTGGTAGATTCGTCGACTATTCAAAAGCACTTGTAAAATTTTATTTGAATTAAAAAAAAAAGTCGTGTGGTGTCGTGGGACACCAGATAGGAACGAAGTTATTATTACTATTTATAGAAGTTAAAATATTAATTTCAAGTTCTATTCGAGGTATAAAGAAAATAATTATTCGGGTATACATTTTTTATCATAATTTTGCTGTCGATAAAAATCAAAATGACCCCAGGGAAGCCTAAATATCGATTTTATAAAATATTAAAAAAATTAAAATAAATTTATAAAATAAAAATGAAAATAAAATAACGCGCCCCCGGGTGGGCTCGAACCACCAAATCTTTCGGTTAACAGCCGCACGTGAGCCAATTACGCCACGGGAGCGATGCACAACTTGTTGAAATTATTATATAAGATATTTTTTAGACCATCAAATAAGTGTTACAACTTTTGGTCTTAAAAATTAAGACCAAAAGTTGTAACGACACTTTTTCCGTCTAGCCCCCTTTCGCAACGCGCGATAAGGAACTTCGTTCCAATATTTCTATACCAGTCTAATCCCTACCAGTAGCATTATTGTCGTACCCACTCGCACTCCCAACACAAGCTCCTAAGTACGCTTATTTGGACGGGAAAAGGGGAATAATAGCTGTCAAGCAAGTTTTTTTTTCATTCATATTTTTTATGTACGTACTTTTGATGAAGAAAAATACGGAAAATACGTTCATTCACTTCAAATTCAAAATACTAAATTTGAAGGTCGAGATCAAAATCCTGAAGACTTTATCATGAAACTTTTACATCTGCTTGAAATTAAGTGCAGTGCACCCAATTTATATTTAATGATTAAATGAGCTTACCTGTAAGTGAAATTCAATCATAATTATACGAGATGCCTTGTCCGAAGAGATTAGCTGAAATAAAATGTTATTTTATTATAAATATTGTAGTAACACTTGTCAGTTACTACCACGAACACTGTTTTTAGGGTAGATTTCTTTTTTTTTTTTTTTTGTGGGTAGTTATTACCTACATTTCTTCGTGGGTACCACGGAGTACTATTTATATGTCGGACTCAGTTGTTTAGCCTCATTTATTTTAGAGTTAATCGTATTTTCGGAACAACATTAGGGATTTCCAGGGGGGGAGGGAGCTAATCTCTTCGGACAAGGCATCTCGTATAATTATGATTGAATTTCACTTACAGGTAAGCTCATTTAATCATTAATTATACTCATGCCTTGTCCTCTAGATTAGCTGAAATAAAATGTTATTTTATTATAAATATTGTAGACTTTTAGAGCATGTTCCGAAAATACTGAGGTAATGACTTGTTTACCAGAGTTACAATTTATGTTTACATAACATTTGTAATCTCAATGATATATAATATTATGTTACAGTAAAACGTAAACATAATATTATTATTAATTTATAGCTATTTTTTCCTTTCGATGAACCCTTACTTATCATTAATAATAATACAAAACTGAAAAATTCATCATTAAAGTTTCAGATTAAATTTTTATATAATCATCACATTTATTTTATTGCATAACTAGCTGATGCCCGCGACTTCGTACGCATGGATTTAGTTTTTAAAAATCCCGCGGGAACTCTTTCATTATCCGAGATAAAAAGTAGCTCTAACGGTCTGAGGAACCACTACTACATCCATTACTATACCCATGCAAAAAATCGCATCAATCCGCTGTTCTGTTGCGACGTGATTGAAGGACAAACCAACAAACAAACACACTTTCGCATTTATAATATCAGTAATGCTTTATTATAACACTTTTTATAATTCTCAAATTTTTTACAACCAAAGACAAAATTACGTTTAGCTGTCTTTTACGTTTTGTTATTCCACTGTCATTTGCGTTTTGTTATTCCATGTCAGATTGTTGTTTTTTGATACCACGTTTTATAGTGACTTGACGGAAACGCGGTCGAACGGGTTAAAAAGTATCCTATGTCCGTCTCCTGGTTCTAAGCTACCTCTCCACCAATTTTCAGCCAAATCGGTTCATCCGTTCTTGAGTTATAAATAGTGTAACTAACACCACTTTCTTTTATATATATAGATATTTTAATTATTCTATTGTTCTGGCCATAGAAGTATTGTCCTGATTAAAAATATTTTTACTATAACATTTCCAAAAAGTATTCGAGTCATGACTCTAGGCAGCAGTATTGCCAATAGGATCTATATTGAAACCTGAACTTGGCTTTTGAAGTTACAGCATGTCTGGTACTGTGACCAGAAAATATGGAGACATTTATGCCGCTACCTTTTAGCGTGTTTTTAACCCAGCAACTTAATGTTTGTGTTGAAACTGGTTTAAAAGGTTTCTTGTAACTGATAAATAAATAGTCTTGGCTACGCCGTACACAAGTTTCACTTAAATAAGCTTTAAGTGTCTGTGCTGGGTACATAGCTGGTTTTTCAGTTAAGAAAGGTATGATGAGGACGAGTTGATTTGAGCCTGGTCTAGATTTTTTGATCAAATCAGGAATTTTGATGATTATTTCTAAAGAGGCTAGAAGGCTTTTTCTATATTTTTTACTTTAATTTTCGAAAATGTTTGATTTTTGAGTGTTGTTAGAGCTAACAATGTAATACATTTCATTGAAAGCTGGTCCAACGATAAACCCTCATTAATGATGATAATTGGTCAAATGATCTAGAACACAAGCTGTATCCCATGTAAGTTCATATCTCGGAAGAGGGGGTTTTAGTCCAAAGATTCCCTTAATGAATCTTAAAACTCTCGTCTTTAGAAATATTTGAGCCCAGTACTAAAGATAATGTGGCTCTATGAGTATTTAAAGTTCCATACTGAGCTCCACTCTTGAAAGCAATGTTATGAAATTTAAGATATCTGGTACTGGTGGTCTAATACGTCTATCGAATAGGGGGACAATGTGTAAACCCCTTTTTTCAAGCAAATGTCGTACTATTTGATGGAACTTCTGCCAGGGATGCCAGCATTATGTCTAACGATGCTGGTGAGAAGTCTCTTCGTAATAACCGCCGTATAATATCTCGGCAAGGTAAGTTGCAATTGTATATCGCGTTTTCTTAAAAAGAGAAATTTTAATATTTTCATGTGGGTTTAGAATTATCATGTCAGAAATTAAAAGTGATTGAAAAAGGGGGTACCAAGGTTTCGTCGGCCACCTAGGTAGGTACTACTTTAATTCTTGTTTCTGTCAAAAATAATTTTTTGAAGTGTTTTAAATGTGATTTAAAATGGAGGAAACACATAAAAATAGAAGTTAGACCATCTGATTGTAAAAGCATTTATTGCGAAAGCATTGGGAAACAAATCTTTCGCATTTTATATTGACGTGAGTTGTAAAAAGATCGATTTGAAGTTGGCCAAAAAGATTGGCAATTCAAGTGAATGCTGGATCGCTGAGTTCCCATTCAATGTCTGCGTGAGTACGTCTTGATTCAGCGTCAGCAATGGTATTTTCAGAGGAGCGAATATAATATGCGTATATAAAAATACTTCGTGATTCACACCATTGCCAAATATTCCTAGACACCTCTGTTAAGTGAGGGTATTGGACACCACCCATACGGTTAATATAACTGCTGGCGGTGGTATTATCGATTCATAGAAGAATCTGACAGTAATGACGTTTAGCAGGAAAAAACTGCAAGTAGTTCTAGTTGTTTAATATGTTGGGTCGCTTCTCACTCGAACCACTGTCCGCCTGTGGATTCTGACCCACACGCTGTACCCCATCCCGATGTTGAGGCGTCAGAATATATGTAACTATCTCTGTTTTATAATAGTCACTTCTAATTTTGCGCATAGAACTATTAATGTTATTCAGCCACCAAGCAAAATCTTCGTTTAGCGAATCTGGGATATACATTGTACGATTATAATCCCTGTGACTTAGTAAATTAAGATATTTGCATCGTTCAAAAGCTTTCGCGTATGGCCAGCCATACTCTATGGCAGTACAGGCAGGAATTAATAAACCTATCAATTTTGCAATGCTTGATTAAGACTATTTTGTATTAGTTTGATTCCTAATCTATACTATTTTTTTCCCGAATCTTGGGTCTCTTATCATTAGGTAAATAAACTTTTAAATCATGAGAATCGATTATAAACAAAGAATTTGCAAGAAAGGGATGGTGAAAGATTACTTTTATCGAAATTCACTATAAAGCCTAATGCTGTCAGAAGTTTAATAGTCATATTGATATTTTCATTACATTCAATAGAAGATCTACCGATAGATAAAATATCATCAAGCTAATATATTATTAGACATGAAACCTAGACCTAGTCGCAATTCCTAGTTCCATGCATGAAACCAGCTTGACTCAACAGTTTAATGACGGGTTTCATTATTTATGTAAATATGTATGGCACTGTATTTAATCCGAAAGGTAGGACATTAAATTCATATATTTTTCTATTGAATGAAAAACTTAGGCATTTTCAAGAATCCGGATGAATTTTAATAAAAAATAGGCATCAAGTGTAGCCATAAATGAATTTTAGTTATTAATTTTATAGGTGTGCGTATATCTTTCAATTTAAATGTTGTATGTGATATGTGTAAGTATATGTTTATTGAGATTTTTTAAATTTAATGTAAAACGATTTTTATCGTTAGACTGCTATTAGGAATTTATGCTCGATAAGTATTGATCAGCGCACGAGTAGTAGCACGCCAATCGTAAGGAGTTACTTAATTGCCATGTGATAAACTGCCCATTTCTTCAGCGGTATATTCAGAAAAACGATGGGAGGAATTTGCGGAATAACTTTACGTGAAAATGTTAACTAATAACCCCGAAACCAAGAAATAATCGTTTGATCATTTGTGATTAAGGCCCATTTTTGGGCAAATAATGATAGTTGACCGGCATATTTTGCCTTATCTTGTCGCGACGTGGATTTCTGTACTGCTGCTGCTGTTGCCGCGACCTTCTCGATGAGTAGTCGGGCTTCCGCGCTGGAGCAGGCGGGTGGCTCCTCGTTTGGGCCGGCTGCCTGCGCGCCGGTGGTGGAGCTTTGTAGTTTAAAACTTTTGAAGTCGATGGCTGAGGTTGTATCGTTTTTCTTACTGCTGATCTGTTACTCTTGTCCTGACCCTTTATTATATCAAATTTTGATCTTGAGTCAGCTTTTGCTGTTTTTATGGTATCTGCTACGTTTTCACCAAAAATGTAGGTATTTATCAATCTTTATTTGAATAAGGTGGTCATTCACCTCTGTTTTGAGCACAAAGTACATTATACAGACCATAGGTACGATGAAATGAAATATTTCCCTCATATAGAATCCGAGTATTTTATATTACAGAGCATACGAATGCCTTCCATTATTTCCTTTGTCATTTTGCTGTCTGCCTTCTATAGTTGAGTGTCTGCGACCAAGAGACTATAACCACTATCTACGACACGAGCGAGGCCAGAAATTACAGAAGATATCTGTTTCTGTCTGGCTTCCATGCCCTTCTTTTGTTTTAATACGAACTTGGGCAAGACTTTAGTTCCATGTTTAATAAAGGAGCATTAACGCGTTCGCTGTAAGCAGGAACCATATATTTTTTGTTCTGGAACAAATCTTTTCGGACCTCTTTGTCAAGGCCATTTAGTAGGTAGCACAAACATATAAAGTTTAGTAGCAATATGATTTAATCGATCGGCCAAGTCCTTGTAAATTTCCAGCCCGAATTGTGAAGCGGGTGTTTTTTCTTTATCTCCAGTGGGAACCTCCGTAGGTATCTCTGGTGTATATCATGAATACCTCGCCCAAAGGTGGGTAGTTTGATTATAATTCCATTGAGTGGAATTTACATAATTCCTGTGAATTGATCGTTAATTTAAGGTACGGTGAAAGACTCCGTTGAGTAATTCGATGCACACAATATAATAATTCCATTGAATGGAATTTACATACAAAGTTTTTATGATGCAATTCCTGTGAATTGATTGTACTTTGTTAATGTAAGGTACGTGAAAGACTCCGTTGAGTAATTCGATGTACATAATATAATAATTCCATTGAATGGAATTTACATACAAAGTTTTTATGATGCAATTCCTGTGAATTGATTGTACTTTGTTAATGTAAGGTACGTGAAAGACTCCGTTGAGTAATTCGATGTACATAATATAATAATTCCATTGAATGGAATTTACATACAAAGTTTTTATGATGCAATTCCTGTGAATTGATCGTACTTTGTTAATGTAAGGTACGTGAAAGACTCCGTTGAGTAATTCGATGTACATAATATAATAATTCCATTGAGTGGAATTTACATACAAAGTTTTTTATTATGCAATTCCTGTGAATTGATCGTACTTACTTTGTTAATGTAAGGTACGTGAAAGACTCCGTTAAGTAATTCGATGTACATTTCAAGTCCAGTAGATGATGAAAATGAGCTCGTAGTCTCTTCACTTCTACGTGCCCGCTGTAATTTAATTTCTTATTATACTTGAATATTATTTATAAAAACTTATAAATAATATTCAAGTATAAGTATAAGAATATTAATTAAGAACTATCTGAATATTTAAATATTTGAATGATACAGTGTTGCGTGGCAGAGCACTAAAAAGCGAATGGGGCTAAACAACTGAGTCCGACATATAAATAGTTCTCCGTGGTACCCACGAAGAAATGTAGTTAATAACTACCCACAAAAAAAAAAAAGAAATCTACCCTAAAAACAGTGTTCGTGGTAGTAACTGACAAGTGTTACTACAATATTTATAATAAAATAACATTTTATTTCAGCTAATCTAGAGGACAAGGCATGAGTATAATAAATACAATTCATACAATTTTGATCCTTAATCCGTTTGAAATTGCAGGCAAATTAGGTTGGTATGTTCTGCTACTCTGAGTTTACCATACGATGTTAAAAACACGAAAGGGTCATTCAATTTCGATACTAATATCCTTTGAAATAAGAATCAAAATAGATTGGAATATTTTGAGTTGGAGCTAAGCCAAAAATTCAATCAGTAGTGATATTATCAATCTTATTGATATTCGTATGAAATGTAATGCATCATTTTCTTGGAATAATCTATGAATAATTGAAAAAAAAAAATTGTTTGAAATATGTCTAAAAATGATTGCTATACGGTGATTATTGCAATCACCTCTGGCTGAATCTATGGCCTTCTTGCTGCATTAATTCATTTTAAGGATGGTTATACGGGTCTGCCCGCGAAATTCAAATTTAATTTGGTTTTTCGCAATTTGTAAACTAATACGACAAACTAGGCTAATGGCATTCTAATTGCGCCAGTAGAATTATCATCTTCACAGGTTTACATAAAAATCTTGAAAGTGACCAGTTTAAGAAATTAATCAAAATACTGACTAATTTGTGAGTAACTCACGTCCAACTCGGTACTCGGATTATTTCATTTCCAGGATAGTTTCCAGGATCAAAATACAAAATTTTCTTAAAATCTTCATCAAAATGCAATCTTTAGGAGCGTTTGAAGTTTTCTTTGCGTAGTTGTGTTGAATTCCGGTAGATGGCGTCACATGTGAAAGACAATAGGCATGATGACATTATCCAAGAATCAATGAAGTATGAATTAATCTAAGGATGGAAAAAATTCTTGGATTATAAAAAACGTATTTATTTTTCTATTTCGAGCCAGATTGATAAGTATTTTGATAAAATAAAACTATAAAACACAGCAATCCGCCATATTGGATTGAACACCAATCAGAGCGTCTTCAAACTTTGACAAACTACTATGAAAAAACATAGAGAGAGCTGACGTCACGAACGACGCCTTGACACCAGGTAGCGTTTTGGCGTGAATTTTTAGGGTTCCGTACCCAAAGGGTACCAACGGGACCCTATTACTAAGCCTACGCTGTCCGTCCGTCCGTCCGTCCGTCCGTCTGTCTGTCAGCGGGCTGTAGAAATAATCCGAAGCAACAGTACTTACACCCAAATCAATCGCACCAGTGAAAGCTTGTAAGACCCTTTACTCACGTAGGAAATGAGCTGATCTTCAAACGCCTGAGCAGATTTTCATATTATATCATAGCTAAGATCCATCTCGATTACGTTAGCGTTTAAACAGAAAAAACCGCATCAAAATCGGTCCATTGGGGAGGCTGCTACGAGGGAACAGACAGATTCAGAGATACACAGACAACACAGATCCCTCTATTTACGCAGGGGTTAAAAGTCGTTACACATAATATAAAATTTTTACAAACATAGACGGCTAAAATCCGTACCCTCCCTTTTACCTTTTAATATAGGGAATACAACTGTCCCTTTGAGGAAGTCATGGAGTTTTCTTTGTGTCACAGAACAAAGGCTAAGGTATTTACAAAGTGTTGAGATCTGAGTAATACCTACCTCGAAATAAATCACTCTCGCCAAGAGCGATGCGCCGTTAACAAAGGGGATATTTTTAGTACTAAAAAACGAATACATCTTGTGAGTAATGTGACTTCATATATACTAACATAAAACCCGCTACTTCATCATCTATGGAATGTACTTAGGTGCTGGAGTGGCGACCCCGCACCGGGAAGCGCAGTGTTGGCATACTCTCCAGCAGGTCTATCGACGACATAGCTGACGAGTTGCAAAAGGCCACTGGATGCAGGCGGCGCAAGATCGAGGCCTGTGGATGTCCATGCAAGAGACTTTAGTTCAACAAAAGACGTCTATCAGTTCGTAAAGAGAAAAGAGAAAACACTTTGGAGTTCCACCGTTCTACCACAGAACTGCGACAAGTCGTGAGCGTTGGCATCATTACGTGGTAGACATCCAACCTACTCGCACGAAAAGCTTTAGTTCAACGTTTCTGAAACGAACTTGGTCTAGATCAGGGATTCCCAAAGTGGTCGATATCGACTCCTTGGGGTCGAAATCGGTTTTCCAGTGGCTGACACAAACGAAAACTGATTTTGGGGGTCGACGAGGCCTAAAAATCGACCCCTATTAATTAAGACAAGTTCTTATTTAAAATTTCAAGATACTGTATATTAATAAAGGTGTTTTACGTGAACGAACTTGTTATGAATTAATATTTTAACGAAGTAGGTATGTCTATTTATTTTGTAAAATTTCGTTGAAAGAATGTCAAGTTTATTCACATAACCAACCGCAAAGTTTTTAAATTGGAATTTTGTATCAACAGGAAGAACTAGAGGTCGGATTTTTAAAGTAATTTGGCTGTGGGGGTCTGAGGTATCGCTTCATTTTGGAAAAGAGAGTCCCTCTTTCCCTAAATAGTTTGGGAATCCCTGGTCTAGAATATGGTTATAGCATATTCGACTGCGGATGACGAAGTCTCGGTTTCTATTGTTGGGTCGGGTCAATAAAAGTATTGGGGTTTTTTATCAAGAAATTCTCAATACTAGTCCGGACTCCTGGAGTTAGGAAGTAGGTGGTGTACTACCCCCGTGCCGTACTCTCCGAGCACGTTCGCGCACGCACGTCCTGCGCCTGATCTCCACCAATCGTGTCGGAATTCCATCCCATCGGACTGAGAGTGAGGGAGCGACAGCACCTGTGTTCACGCACACGCTTGCGCACTGCAATTTCTCCCGCACAGATGGCTAATCATTGAGGAGGTTGGTCTTCGGGAGGACATTGTTTATTTATGTTGCCATCCATGTCTTCGTCCACAGAACTGAAATGCGACTTGGCAGCGGCGTACAAGGAGTCCGAGCTGGTGCGGCAGCGCGGCCGCTCGCTGGAGGAGGAGCTCGCGGCCGCGCGCCAGTGCTCGGCGCGCCTGGCCGACGACCTGCAGGCGAGGATCGGTGAGTTGGAGTTACCTCAAATGATGATGCGAAGCAAAGGCAGGATCATGCGTCATGCTCGTGAACAGGTTCCACCGCCGGGAATACTACTTTCTATCTGCCCGTCTTAACATGAATTGAATTGTAGTACCTACGCTTTTTTGGAACTTATTTATTTATTTAATTTAATTGATTGATATCCCAGCGATAAATTGCAAATACACTTAAAATAATACAATTTGGTTAATTAATGCTATTAATACTGTTACAAATTACCAATTATAGGCATATACAACATTGCCAGGGTGGCTCCGATCAGAATTTTAAATAATTAATAAATATTTACAATGTCAAGGCTAAGGAATAAATGTTATTAATTTGAATTACAAGATGATGATGAACTTCCCCTCATTGTGGAAATATTATATTCTATTCTATTGTAATGAAGTTGCTTGGGTTAAATCGGCTTGGCATCCGGCTGCCCACAAGATAGTATGAAGGACTTATTACAATCTAATAGTTATATAATAATATTGTAAAATGATTATTTTGAAAAGAGCCACTGCTGAGTTTCTTGCCGGTTCTTCTCACCAGAATCCGCTGTCCGAACCGGTGGTAGAGTAATGACGTGTCATAAGAGCCACAGGTTGGCCTACGTGAAATAAATACATTTGAATTTTGAATTTTTGAATTTACATCTGTAACGGCGGATCGGTATGAGTTAGGCCTGAAGTTCGTCTTATCCGTACTGATCATCAATATCATCAGCAGTTACCCATCAACTGCTCACAACTGAGAGCAAGTATCCTCTCCGAGAATAGTTAAAACCATCAACGAATCACTACTGAGCGCAGGTCTCCTCTCACACAAAGGATATAAGTCATATAAACCACGCTGACCCATCAATGCGTGTGTTGAATTATAATTAGGTATGCTTTTGTGGAACTTCCCCTTATTGTGGAAACACTGCATGCTAGTATCTATTATATTGTAAACTTGTTTTGAAAAGAGCAACTGCCGAGTTTCTTGCTGGTTCTTCTCGGCAGGAAGGGCATTCCGAACCAGTGGTGACTCATCGACGATTCAAAAGCACTTGTAAAAAAGAAGAACTATAATTGAATAAAAAACATTTCTATTCTATTCTAATGCTAATTGGTTGTCTTCACAACATCTTCGAGACCACTTCGAGTACTCACAAGCGTGCCGATTTCATCACGATGTTTTTCTTCACACATAAACCAACTTTATTGATTAGTCGTATTCTGAGAAGAGAACTATGCGCAGTAGGACGGCGATGGATTGAGATGAATAAATGAATGAATGAACGTTTTCCAGAGGAAGCAGTCAGTCACCTTCGGTCAGAGTTGGACGATGCTATCTCACGGCGAGCGGCGCTTGAAGCAAGGGTCCAAGTGCTAGAGAGAGATAAAGAGAGATTGGAGCAAGAGAAGCTTCTGCAGGAGCAGAAGGCTAAAGAGGCAAGTTCACGCTTTTGGAAGCGCTTTTTGAAGGCGCTTTTTTGGAGTGTTTTGAATTTAAAACACTTTGGATTATCATTCTTCAATTCATCGTCTCAAGAAAAGTTCGGAAATTTTGTATAAAATATTGTATAGGTACATTTTGATTCGTCAAAATTTTCTATTTTATTATTTTTAAACTATTGAGTTTTTGTCAAAATGTGTTTTATAGATTTATAAATCTGTAAAACAACATGAAACGTAAAAGATTTAAGAAGAATTAAAATTAATAATTTACTTACTTATTTTTTTTATGAATGACAATTCCAAACGCTGACAAAAAAAAGGAATAAAACATGGCGGGAAAACAAAAGAAAAATTGTCTATTCTTATTAATTAAGTACCTACTTTTAAGATACTTGTTATAAAAGTTTTAAAGTAACAAAATGAGTGATTCTAGGGATAATTCAACACCAGTGTCTAACGCTGAATTAAAGTTTCTTCCGGAAAAGATGCGTGAAAAATATTTGAAAGCCTATGAATTATTATTTAACGATTGGAGACTTGCTGAAGGTGTGAAGAACTGCTCAGAAACTGTGGCTTTATCCTATTTAAATACGTAATATACATGAATGTAAAAATTCCTTAGTGTTTCAATAAATAGTTCAATAATTTTTTTGTTGCTATAATGTATTTAGTTTCAACAATTACTTTCAGTTTTCTTACATCTTGTATTTTTCGCTATTGAGGTGAAAAGTTGTATATATCACACGATAGCAAAGTTTTTTGTTTCTGGTGCCTTTGAATCCCTCACTACACTCAGGATTCTAAATAAGAATCACTCGCTACGCTCGTGATTCTAAATTAGAATCCTTCGCTTGCTCGGGATTCAAACTATAGGCACTCGCAACAAAAAAAAAACTTTGCTATCTTGTTGAATAAATAACTATTATACTACACCTGCTCGGAAAGTACCTTCTGATTTGTGTCATATCGAAAAAGAGCGAGAATGAAAATACGTCTTTACGTGGAGACAAATCAGCGGGCTGAAAAAATGTATGAAATTTCATTACTTACGTGCTTTAGCGGGCTGAAAAGTTGTATGAATAGTATATTACACATCTAGGGCATTAAAATAAGAAATGTCTCAGATCACATGTAATTGTTGTCCGAGGCGAAGCCGAGGTCAATAAACATGTGATCTGAGGCTTTCTTATTTACTGCCCGTGGTGTGTATACTATTTTTCTCCTCGACGGAGGCGGAAAGCGACATTTTCGTTTAGCGCAGCGGGAGGAAAATTGACGCTTTCCGCCCGGAGGTGAGAAAAATCCATTACACACTTGGTTTTTTTTTTAATTTTTGATAAAATCAGTTCAGTAATACCAATACTTAAAAAAATTATATAAAAAAAAAAATAGAAATCTGTTTCAACAAACAAGTCTCTTTATTTTCATATAAGTATCTAATAAATAAATAATTAGAAAAATATATAAAATAGTGACTAAATTATAACTAATAATAATAATCTTTATAAAGAGGATAATATATATTCATATTCTATTACATACTTATTCTATGAAATAAAATAAAACTGATTACAAAGTTAAAAAAAAAAAACAAATTGTCATCTTGTTGTTCCTGGTCTGTGGTTACTAGCCACTTGCGTTTTCTGTAAGTCATACCTACGTATTTAAAAAAAATGAAAAATTTCGCGCGAGTCGCATTATTTTGTTATATCTAAATTTTGAATTTATAAAATTACTTACAAGCTTTTAGTAGAAACCACAAACTACTTACTCTATATTAAGAACTCAAAATGTCTATTGGTGATAGCAGTGTGAATTCAAAATGTCTGTGTATAGTGAAAAATGAATGTCCCGAGAAATCTAGAAATCGATAAATACAACAAAGCATTTTATGAAGATTTACTACAGTGGAAAAGCGAGAAAAAATTCTACCATGAGTTTTTTAGAGTTGAGTTGAGTTTGAGAATTGTAAATTAATAGATATATGAATTTCAATTATGTGATTTGTCTATTATTTTCCTCGTAGGTGTAGTATAAAGCACTATGTATCACTCGGGAGAAAGTGCGATTCCTTACTCGGGTGTATTAAGGTCCTCCTGCGCCTCGGGCCTCAAATGACACCCTCGTATGTAATCGGTCACTTTCACCCCTCGTTGAACAATGTACTATTACCGTTCTACTAAAGTACTTTTTTGAGAAGGAAAAATCCCTAATTCTGCGTGATGGCAGGGTGTGTCCAACTCGTATGGACAACTTAAAACAAAGTCCTCAGGACTCCCAAGTCAGCTCGGAACCGCTTTACATTACTTCATGCAGACCATACATGTCTCTTGCTCGTCTCTTTTTCTTCTGTTTTCTTTTTCCTCTCCATAATAGGTGTCTCTCAGCTTTCGTCCATATTTATGCCACTCCTCTGCACTAGAGAGCATGGAAGCTATAAAACTGCAGGTACCTACATCGCCCCCTGTCCACTAATCTCAATTTTGCGCAATTGGTGCACTCAGATATAGCATGTCTAGGGATGTCCACCATTCCACAAAAGTAGCATTCTTCAGTAGTACTACAGAACCTCACCTAGCTAACTTTAATCTTCATAGACTCTAGAAGCCGCAGAAGAGAACACGGCAAAATGGCGGGCGGCACACGAAGCGGCGCGGTCACAGGCGGCCGCCAGAGCGGAGCGGATGCTGGCGGACTGCGAGTGGAAGATGAGGGAGCTGGAGAAGAGAGCGAGGGATGCGGAGAAGGAGAAAAAAGAGGTATGTCGGAGAAAGTGAAACGAACCGCTAAAGTTTGGAACGCCCGTCCGGCGTCCGTATTTCCTGCCACCTATCATCTTCAAGGTAGGTATCAGTAGGTATCTTCAAGGGTGAATAGGCATTTTTTTTTTTTTTTTTATTCGATGACAAGATAGTCCTTGACTGCGATCTCACCTGATGGTAAGTGACGATGCAGTCTAAGATGGTAGCGGGCTAACTTGTAAGGGGTATGGCAGTGAACATTCAATCCATAGCCCTGATCGGTTTCTACACGCCATCGTGCCGGAACGCTAAATCGCTTGGCGGCACGTTTTTGACGGTAGGGTGGTAACTAGCCACGGCCATAGCCTCCCACCAGACCAGACCAGAGACAATTCGGAAATTATAAATTCCCAAATTGACCCCGCCGGGAATCGAACCCGAGACCTCCCAGTTATAAGACCACAGCGCTCACCACTGCGCCAGGGAGGTCGTCATTTTCTAGGCAAGCGCGCTCCAACTAAATGAGTGCTTTCCATCATTGATTTTCGTCAAGCGCAAGCCTATCTCGTAATAAAAAGAGAGGCTATAACCATAGAAAGTTACGATCTAGTGTTTCGGTGCGATATTTCGTCGTAACCGATTGGGGGGTATGGATTTAATTAAACTGCCATAAATCTTCTAAGTTATCCCGCTTCCATCTTAGACTGCATCGTCAGTAACTACCAGGCGAGATCGTAGTCCCTTGACTAGGCCTTCCTAAGGCCTTCCTTAAGCGAAAAACATCTAAATATCTTAAGAAATCTCTGTTTCCAGTTAACAGAAACAGTCCAGCAACTCCAAGCAGCTCCGCCCACTCCCTCTCACGTCGCAGAACTGAAGCAACTCCGAGGGCTGGCCTCAGAACAGCAGCGGTCGATACAGTCCCTCACGCTGCAAATACAGAAGATAGAGACTAGGGAAGAAGCCCTGAAGCTGGAGGTGCACAGGCTGAAGGATCTGTTAGAGAAGGAGGCGAGGATCCAGAAGGACAAAGAGGAACAGCATTTGCAAGTATGTAATCTTCTGATGAATGAAGCAGTGATTGCCTAGTGGTTACGACTGTGGTCTCCTATTGGGGGGTCGCAGGTTCGATCCCGGGTACGTACCTCTGACTTTTCGAAGTTAAGTACGTTTAATAAATTTAATATCACATGCTTTAACGGTGAAGGAAAACATCGTGAGGAAACCTGCACACCTGAGAGTTCTCCATAATGTTCTCGAATGTGTGTGAAGTCCGCCGATTCGCATTGATTCGCATTCGCATGGAGCACATAGTTCGAAGAGCTGATGGTCGTCCCAAGGTGCTCGAATGGCGACCCCGCAGCGGGAAGCGCAGTGTTGGCAGACCCCCCACTAGGTGTACCGACGACATCTAACGAGTCGCAGGGAGCCGCTGGATTCAGGCGGTGCAAGACCGAGGTCTGAAGAAGAAGTCCATGCAAGAAACAAAAAGAAAGGTTTACAAGAAGAAGAAGAATCTTCTAATTTCTAGATCCCTCTGAAGATAGAGACAAGAGAATAGCGTTGAAGCTAAAGGATGAGTTGGAAAAGCAGGGGTGGATATATAGTTCTATAATTGGGTACAAGAAATAATCCTAAATCTACGTTCTCCATCTTTCTTTCCAGGCAATAGAACGTCTAGAACAACAGCATTCCGATAAAATATCAGCGCTTAAAGCTGAACACGCAGAAGCCGCGGCCAACGCGGCCAGCGCCCGCGCAGCGCTGGAGCGAGCACAGGCCGAGAGGACGCGGACGGCGCTCACTCAGCTGCGCGCCGAGGCGGAGAAGGACGCCAGGAACGCCGACAGGAAGCTGAGGGAACTGACTACCAGGGTGAGTAGAGCAGACTCATGTGAAGCTGCGGCCAACGCGGCCAGCGCCCGCGCAGCGCTGGAGCGAGCACAGGCCGAGAGGACGCGGACGGCGCTCACTCAGCTGCGCGCCGAGGCGGAGAAGGACGCCAGGAACGCCGACAGGAAGCTGAGGGAACTGACTACCAGGGTGAGTAGAGCAGACTCATGTGAAGCTGCGGCCAACGCGGCCAGCGCCCGCGCAGCGCTGGAGCGAGCACAGGCCGAGAGGACGCGGACGGCGCTCACTCAGCTGCGCGCCGAGGCGGAGAAGGACGCCAGGAACGCCGACAGGAAGCTGAGGGAACTGACTACCAGGGTGAGTAGAGCAGACTCATGTGAAGCTGCGGCCAACGCAGCCAGCGCCCGCGCAGCGCTGGAGCGAGCACAGGCCGAGAGGACGCGGACAGCGCTCACTCAGCTGCGCGCCGAGGCGGAGAAGGACGCCAGGAACGCCGACAGGAAGCTGAGGGAACTGACTACCAGGGTGAGTAGAGCAGACTCATGTGAAGCTGCGGCCAACGCGGCCAGCGCCCGCGCAGCGCTGGAGCGAGCACAGGCCGAGAGGACGCAGACAGCGCTCACTCAGCTGCGCGCCGAGGCGGAGAAGGACGCCAGGAACGCCGACAGGAAGCTGAGGGAACTGACTACCAGGGTGAGTAGAGCAGACTCATGTGAAGCTGCGGCCAACGCGGCCAGCGCCCGCGCAGCGCTGGAGCGAGCACAGGCCGAAAGGACGCGGACGGCGCTCACGCAGCTGCGCGCCGAGGCGGAGAAGGACGCCAGGAACGCCGACAGGAAGCTGAGGGAACTGACTACCAGGGTGAGTAGAGCAGACTCATGTGAAGCTGTGGCCAACGCGGCGAGCGCCCGCGCAGCGCTGGAGCGAGCACAGGCCGAGAGGACGCGGACGGCGCTCACGCAGCTGCGCGCCGAGGCGGAGAAGGACGCCAGGAACGCCGACATGAAGCTGAGGGAACTGACTACCAAGGTGAGTAGAGCAGACTCATGTGAAGCTGCGGCCAACGCGGCCAGCGCCCGCGCAGCGCTGGAGCGAGCACAGGCCGAGAGGACGCGGACGGCGCTCACTCAGCTGCGCGCCGAGGCGGAGAAGGACGCCAGGAACGCCGACAGGAAGCTGAGGGAACTGACTACCAGGGTGAGTAGAGCAGACTCATGTGAAGCTGCGGCCAACGCGGCCAGCGCCCGCGCAGCGCTGGAGCGAGCACAGGCCGAGAGGACGCGGACGGCGCTCACTCAGCTGCGCGCCGAGGCGGAGAAGGACGCCAGGAACGCCGACAGGAAGCTGAGGGAACTGACTACCAGGGTGAGTAGAGCAGACTCATGTGAAGCTGCGGCCAACGCAGCCAGCGCCCGCGCAGCGCTGGAGCGAGCACAGGCCGAGAGGACGCGGACAGCGCTCACTCAGCTGCGCGCCGAGGCGGAGAAGGACGCCAGGAACGCCGACAGGAAGCTGAGGGAACTGACTACCAGGGTGAGTAGAGCAGACTCATGTGAAGCTGCGGCCAACGCGGCCAGCGCCCGCGCAGCGCTGGAGCGAGCACAGGCCGAGAGGACGCAGACAGCGCTCACTCAGCTGCGCGCCGAGGCGGAGAAGGACGCCAGGAACGCCGACAGGAAGCTGAGGGAACTGACTACCAGGGTGAGTAGAGCAGACTCATGTGAAGCTGCGGCCAACGCGGCCAGCGCCCGCGCAGCGCTGGAGCGAGCACAGGCCGAGAGGACGCGGACGGCGCTCACGCAGCTGCGCGCCGAGGCGGAGAAGGACGCCAGGAACGCCGACAGGAAGCTGAGGGAACTGACTACCAGGGTGAGTAGAGCAGACTCATGTGAAGCTGTGGCCAACGCGGCGAGCGCCCGCGCAGCGCTGGAGCGAGCACAGGCCGAGAGGACGCGGACGGCGCTCACGCAGCTGCGCGCCGAGGCGGAGAAGGACGCCAGGAACGCCGACATGAAGCTGAGGGAACTGACTACCAAGGTGAGTAGAGCAGACTCATGTGAAGCTGCGGCCAACGCGGCCAGCGCCCGCGCAGCGCTGGAGCGAGCACAGGCCGAGAGGACGCGGACGGCGCTCACGCAGCTGCGCGCCGAGGCGGAGAAGGACGCCAGGAACGCCGACAGGAAGCAGAGGGAACTGACTACCAGGGTGAGTAGAGCAGACTCATGTGAAGCTGCGGCCAACGCGGCCAGCGCCCGCGCAGCGCTGGAGCGAGCACAGGCCGAGAGGACGCGGACGGCGCTCACTCAGCTGCGCGCCGAGGCGGAGAAGGACGCCAGGAACGCCGACAGGAAGCTGAGGGAACTGACTACCAGGGTGAGTAGAGCAGACTCATGTGAAGCTGCGGCCAACGCGGCCAGCGCCCGCGCAGCGCTGGAGCGAGCACAGGCCGAGAGGACGCGGACAGCGCTCACTCAGCTGCGCGCCGAGGCGGAGAAGGACGCCAGGAACGCCGACAGGAAGCTGAGGGAACTGACTACCAGGGTGAGTAGAGCAGACTCATGTGAAGCTGCGGCCAACGCGGCCAGCGCCCGCGCAGCGCTGGAGCGAGCACAGGCCGAGAGGACGCGGACGGCGCTCACGCAGCTGCGCGCCGAGGCGGAGAAGGACGCCAGGAACGCCGACAGGAAGCTGAGGGAACTGACTACCAGGGTGAGTAGAGCAGACTCATGTGAAGCTGTGGCCAACGCGGCCAGCGCCCGCGCAGCGCTGGAGCGAGCACAGGCCGAGAGGACGCGGACGGCGCTCACGCAGCTGCGCGCCGAGGCGGAGAAGGACGCCAGGAACGCCGACATGAAGCTGAGGGAACTGACTACCAAGGTGAGTAGAGCAGACTCATGTGAAGCTGCGGCCAACGCGGCCAGCGCCCGCGCAGCGCTGGAGCGAGCACAGGCCGAGAGGACGCGGACGGCGCTCACGCAGCTGCGCGCCGAGGCGGAGAAGGACGCCAGGAACGCCGACAGGAAGCTGAGGGAACTGACTACCAGGGTGAGTAGAGCAGACTCATGTGAAGCTGTGGCCAACGCGGCCAGCGCCCGCGTAGCGCTGGAGCGAGCACAGGCCGAGAGGACGCGGACAGCGCTCACTCAGCTGCGCGCCGAGGCGGAGAAGGACGCCAGGAACGCCGACAGGAAGCTGAGGGAACTGACTACCAGGGTGAGTAGAACAGACTCATGTGAACAGTTAGTTCTTACCCGTACGGAAAGTTGAAACAGGTGCCAATCTCGAAATAGAGGCATTTGAAGCGGAACAAAGGCATACTAAGACGTGTCGCAGCTATGGTATTTCCAAAGAGGATTTCAGTATCCTGTATGATTCTTATCGCTGGCCGCCATTCGGCCATTCACACATTCTAGCCATATATACCTAGCTGTAGTACTGTAATTCTTTGCATAATTTTACGAGTATATAGATCACTGTATACTATTCTGCAAAACAAACATGCCATTGTTTACAAATTGTGAGTCACATAATATTTTGACGGCCTTTTTTGCTGAAATAAGATTTCCGAGAGAATTTTTCCGAAATAGTATAGTTTCCGAACATTATCCAACAGTTTTCAAAAATCGGTCATCATGGCTATCAACAAGAAATTCCTCCTTAATGCAAGGGAAATATCTTCATCTTCTTTATCAACCGATAGACGTCCACAGCTGGACAAAGGTCTCTTGCATGGACGTCCACAGGCCTGTCTTGCGCCGCCTGAATCCAGCGGCTCCCTGCGACTCGTTTGATGTCGTCGGTCCACTGAGTGGGGTGGGTGGTCTTCGTGCCTATTTGCAGTTTGTGTAGTTGGCCACAGACTTCAAAGACTTAAGTTCCTTGGTGTTCCCCAGTTCGAGAACCTAAAGGAGGTGCTCTCGTCGAAGGAGGCCCAGTTCGAGTGCGCGCTGGCGGAGGCCCACAGCAAGGCGGACTGGGACATCATGCAGCTGCGCCACCTGCTGGACAAGGCTGACATCGCCTATGCCAACAACATCGAGGCCCTGAACGAGCGCTTCGAGAGGGAGAGGGGTATGAAATGTTCTGGACCTATTTTAGTAAGAGTGCAGATCTCAGCACTACTATTTACAGTTTGTGAGGGCCATTTTCACCACCTTCTGATAAGTGACGGATACCTTATTCGCATATTTTGTCTTTGTCACTTGACATAAAGTAAGAAAGTGACAAAATTTACGGTTAGGCTATCCGACACTTATCAGAAGGTGGTAATACAGGCCCTAAATATTGTATTCATGTCAACTGAAGACATTATATGCTTTATTCAAATAGGAGTTGTGTTATCATGAGTATTCAGTCTATCAAATCTTTCAAGACTTATTCGGACTTCCGGGATGAAAATAAGTATGTTCCATTTGTAACTTCTGCGGGATTGTCTATAAAAAGTCTACTAAAAAAATATGATTGCTATAGTGTGAAGATCACCTCTGATTGACCGACACTCTCCGCTATTTGCTAAAATGCATTGTTGCGGCAAGAACACCATAAATTCATCCAATAAGCTCAATTAACTCTCTAGCAGTAATTGATGCAGCTTTTCAATCCTTAAACGTTCTTTTTAGGGTTCCGTACTCAAAGGGTGCCAACGGGACCCTGTTACTAAGCCTCCGCTATCCATCCGTCTGTCAGCGGGCTGTATCTCGATAACCGTAATTGGTAGACAGTTGAAATTTTCATAGAGTGTGTATTTCTATTGCCGCTATAACTACAACTGACTATGGTTGGGTCCCGGGACGTCTCGTGTCTCGAAGTCCCGGGACTTTTCGAAATTTTAGTTCGAGTCCCGGGACTTTCGGGTCGACTCGAGACAAGGCAAGATTGTCGAAATTGTTAATTATGACCAATGATTAGATACTAGAATTACTAATATTAGTATCCTCTTGACCTCTATTATTAATCTATAAATAATGATTAACACTGGACTGGCTGTCCTAATAGAATAGAACAGAAATGTTTTTTTTTTTTTCAAATAAACTTTTTTACAAGTGCTTTTGAATCGTCGATGAGTCCACCACTGGTTCGGAATGCCTTTCCTGCCGAGAAGAACCAGCAAGAAACTCGGCGGTTGCTCTTTTCAAAACAAGTTTACAATACAATAGATAATATTGTTGTGTATGCAATGTTTTCACAATGAGGGGAAGTTCCACAAAAGCATACCTTTATTATAATGCAACACATGTTAAGCGTGCAGACAGAAATTAGCCCCGCCCCATTCCCGCCGGTGGAACCCTTTCACGAGCATGACGCATGATCCAGCCATAATAAAAACGACAGCTTAAATTGGGTATTTGACTATATTGTCAAAATGTTAATATTCATTAATTACAATCTAAATACAAATTCACTTATTACAATCTACAATGTAACATGTAAGAATAACATTTGTAAAAACAGAAAATAAATCGGTCCAAAAACAAAGACCTTATATAAAGCTGTTTTACTGTAACTGTGTCTGTCTCTTTCTTAAACGAAATTTTCTATGGAGCGTTAATGGAGCTGCTGACTTGTGACATCACACTTCAGTAGCGCTCTCTCTGTCTGACAGGAAACTTTAAAGCTCTATATTTCCGAGACTTGTTAAGATATTTAAAAAAGAAAAATGGCATTGGGTCATAATATTTAAAAACATTCTTTTAAATTAAAAAAAAATATCAGTCAAATACCCAATTCTTCTTCTTCGTGTCAACCGATAGACGTCCACTGCTGGACGAAAGTCTCTTGCATGGACTTAAAGACCTCGGTCTTGCGCCGCCTGAATCCAGCGGCTCCCTGCGACTCGTTTGATGTCGTCGGTCCACCTAGTGGGGGGGTCTGCCAACACTGTTCTTTCCGGTGCGTGGTCGCCACTCCATCACCTTGGGACCCCAACCACCATCATCTCTTCGAACTATGTGTCCCGCCCATTTCCACTTCAGTTTCGCAACTCGCTGAGCCATGTCGGTGACTTTGGTTCTCCTACGGATCTACTCATTTCTGATTCGATATCTACAGGGATACTCCAAGCATAGCTCTCTCCATCGCCAGCTGAATGACCCTGAGCCTTCTTATGAGGCCCACAGTTAGCGACCTCTATATAAAAACGACAGCTTAATTATGGATCAACTTGGATGATGATTGAAAATTTATTTAAAATTACAGAGCAATTAATAAACGAATGGTCAGAGAAGGTCAGAGAAGTAGAAGAGCAGGCGGCGACGGCGGCGACGGAGGCGAAGAAGGTTCTAGAAGCGACCAGAATGAAACTGATCGCTGAGAAGAACGAAGTCATGAACAAACTAAAGGAGAAACATCAACAGGAAGTTGGTAAGATGTGAACCTCAAATTAGTAAAAGCCATTTTTAACCGACTTTAAAAAAGGAGGAGATTCTCAATTTGTCGGAATCTTTTTTTTATGTATGTTCACCGATTACTCGAAGACGCCTGCACCGATTTGGATTTTTTTTTTGTTTGAATGGGATAAACTCTCCGGTTTTAAATATTATAGAAATCGGTCGAGCAAAAATCAACAATACATTATATACTATACTTTGTAGCGGTGCGGGTGTTTGAAATCGGTTTTTTAAAGATTTTTTATACTAAACTAGCTGACCCAGCCACGCGTTGCTGTGACCCAGTAGGTATAATAGATTAAATTAATATTAAGATAAAAACTATCCTATCTTTCAAGTTTGACCAAATTACAGATAGTTACGAAGTTTTATCAAAATCGGTTCAGTAGTTTAGGAGTCCATCGCAGACAAACAACGTGACACGTAATTTATATAGGTATAATATATTAAGACTAGCTGACCCAGCGAACTTCGTACCGCCAACTTATCTTTAAAAATAAAACTAATAAACTATCCCAATCCAAAAAAAACTATCCTATCTTTTAAGTTGGACCAAATTACAGATAGTTACGAAGTTTGATAAAAATCGGTTAAGTAGTTTTGGAGTCCATCATAATTTATATATATTAAGATTATTACAAGCTTATAATTAACGTGCAATGTATGTTTAGGTCAAATCTTGCAAGATAAATAAGAACCACTTCCCGGTTTCTGATTTAGTTGTGCATGTAAATCAGAATTCAAATGACAATGAATGTGAAAAGATGGGGAGTCTTCATTACGCAATGCCCAACTTCCCCATAAGTACTATTTAAAAACTTTATTCTAGATATTAATTTTTAAATTAAAAAAAAATATTTATTTATTTATTTTCACATAAAAATTACAAATATACACGTGGATTCTTTGCACCTATAAGTCTCTGGACTTGTTCAGGTGCTGCACACTCCTCCACAAAAAATTGCTTGTCTGTAAAGTCGGTTTACGGACGATAGTTTTACGCGATAACGTCATAAAGAAACATCCGCTAACCACAGCGCGCACGCGATGACTGGCGGGCGCGCGGGAGCTTTCTTCTAGTCACAAGCCAACGCTTAGGCCAATCATGCCTCTCTATCGCTTGTTCCGCGCTCTCGCTTGCACGCTCAGGCACAGGCGGAACGTGACACTTTTTCGTGCGTGCAGCCGGTGTTCATCGATTTATAAGACGTTATAAAATCTCGTTTATCAATTTCAGAGGACCAATGGGTGTACTTCATGTCTGACAAGGAGACATGTCTGGAGCGTATGAAGGCGGAGTGTCGGCAAGAGGGAGAAGAAGAACGGCTCAAGAGGGAGAAGGAGCTACTGGAAGAAATTGCAGGTAACGTGATAGAACATGTAGGAAACCGGCCAAGTGCGCGTCGGACCCGCACACGAAGGGTTCCGTACCATCATACACGATTTAACACCAGTTGGGCTGATGCTGCAGCATCAAGTCTGCAGCATTCAAGCCTCAATAGCCCAACGGTTAAAGGTAAAAACTGAAAGGTCGCAGGTTCGAATCCCACCCGTTGCACTATTGTCGTACCCACTCCTGACACAAGCTTTCCGCTTATTTGGAGGGGAGAGGAGGATATTAGTCAACTTCAACTTGACTAATATTCTTTTTAAAAAATAAAATAAAAGTAGTCTGCGGGATACTCAACTCCTCGGCAACTAACAGCAGATATACTTAGTGTGCTTGGGCTCATTAGAATGGGCTCAATGAGTAGGTGTTAGATAGATGATGATCGAGGATTGAGGAGGAGGATCTGATGATGGAGCAGAAAACTATGTAACAGGATGTCAGGTATATCGGAATCACATGTTGGAAGTGTTTTTAATTTACAATTTACACTTGTTTTATTTAACTTGCTTCATGTTTTTTTTTTCAGAATTAAAATCTCAAATTCACGCTAAGACCACAGACTACGAACAGCTGTCAACCAAAGCCGCCGCCTGTGGGAGAGAGCTGGATGTCACAGAACAAGAGTTAAGGTAAAAAAGCTCGGTTGAACACGAATCTTTGACATGTCTTATAGTGCTTTCCTTTTCCGTCGGAAACATTGTGACAAGGATAACACTATTTTAAGATCTGACAGTTTCGTTCAGAGATTTGTGTGCAACTTAAAAGGCATGGTGCATTTTCATTTTTCAATCCTAAATAAACCTATATTTATTCCACGCTGCTTTTAATTTTTTTTTAAATCACAAAATTAATAATTCGTGCTGGTGCTTTAAGCTTTAGGTACTTGGAATCGTGCTTTTTGACAATAAACTTAATGTGTGCTATAAACATTGTGGACCGGGAGCCAGCACGTTTCAGACCTTCGTTATTTAATAAAAGCTGAAAGTTCCTCTGTGTATGTCCCCAATAGAGATCAGAACAATCCCCGACTATGAAGTTTGGATCTTGGTGGCTTTGGGAGATATCAGGTAGTAAAGGTGCATAAATTCTGAGTATACTTTCGTCATAGTATAAAAGCTGAGTTTTACATATTATGTTACTTGGGGACTTATCAGAAGATGTTTCCTCAGCAGTCAGACACTTCCGATAGTTCTTACGCCCTGTCAGACGCTTTAAAAATCTGCCGTAGGTAGGTAGGTAGGCGAACTTTGATGAAACCATCAACTTTTACGGGATATAAAGTAGCCTGCGTGTTAATCCAGGCTATAATCTATCTTCATTTCAAATTTCAGCCAAATCGGTTCATTAGTTGTGGCGTGAAGACGCAATACGTGAATTTCGGGTTTTCAAAATATTTCGGGTACCATGAATTTTTACGGGATAAAAAGGAGCCTATAAGTTATTGAAGAGTATAGTCTATCTTCGTTTCAAATTTCAGCGAAATCAGTTCATTAGTTGTGGCGTGAAGAAGCAATACTTGAATTTCAGTTTTTCAAAATCCAGCGGGAACCATGGACTTTTTATGAGATAAATACTAGTATATGTGTTAATCCACGGTTTAGCCGATCTACATTCCAAATTTCAGCTAAATCAGACCATTAGTTGTGGCGTGAAGAAGTAATGCGTGAATTTCAGGTTTTTAAAATATTTCTGTAACCATGAATGTTTACGATATAAAAAGTAATCTCTATGTTGATGCAAAGTATAGTCTATCATCGTTCCAAATTTTAGCTAAATCAGACCATTAGTTGTGGCGTGAAGAAGTAATGCGTGAATTTCAGGTTTTTAAAATATTTCTGAAACCATGAAATTTTACGGTATAAAAAGTAACCTATAAGTTGATGCAAAGTATAGTCTATCTTCGTTCCAAATTTCAGCTAAATCAGACCATTAGTTGTGGCGTGAAGAAGTAATGCGTGAATTTCAGATTTCAGATAGACCTGAAATTCACGCATTACATCTTCATGCCACAACTAATGAACCGATTTGGCTGAAATTTGGAATGTAGATCGATTATACCCTGGATTAACACATATACTAGTATTTATCTCATAAAAAGTCCATGGTTCCCGCAGGATTTTGAAAAACTGAAATTCAAGTATTGCTTCTTCACGCCACAACTAATGAACTGATTTCGCTGAAATTTGAAACGAAAATAGACTATACTCTTCATTAACTTATAGGCTCCTTTTTATCCCGTAAAAATTCATGGTACCCGAAATATTTTGAAAACCCGAAATTCACGTATTGCGTTTTCACGCCACAACTAATGAACCGATTTGGCTGAAATTTGAAATGAATATAGATTATCTTAGCCTGGATTAACATGCAGGCTACTTTATATCCCGTAAAAGTTGATGGTTTCATCAAAGTTCGCTTACCTACCTACCTACGGCAGATTTTTAAAGCGTCTGACAGGGCGTAAGAGCTATCAGAAGTGTCTGACTGCTGAGGAAACCTCTTCTGATAGGTCCCCAAGTAACATATATAAAACTCAGCTTTTATACTACGACGAAAGTATACTCATAATTTACTATAGTTTAAGGGTGTCTGACACGGGGAGGAACTATCGGAAGTGTCTGACTGCTGAGGAAACATCTTCTGATAGGTCCCCAAGTAACATATGTAAAACTCAGTATACTATGACGAAAGTATACTCATAATTTACTATAGTTTAAGGGTGTCTGACACGGGGAGGAACTATCGGAAGTGTCTGACTGCTGAGGAAACATCTTCTGATAGGTCCCCAAGTAACATATATAAAACTCAGCTTTTATACTATGACGAAAGTATACTCATAATTTACTATAGTTTAAGGGTGTCTGACACGGGGAGGAACTATCGGAAGTGTCTGACTGCTGAGGAAACATCTTCTGATAGGTCCCCAAGTAACATATGTAAAACTCAGCTTTTATACTATGACGAAAGTATACTCAGAATTTATGCACCTTTACTACCTGATATCTCCCAAAGCCACCAAGATCCAAACTTCATAGTCGGGGATCGTTCTGATCTCTATTGGGGACATACACAGAGGAACTTTCAGCTTTTATAAAATAACGAAGGTCTGAAACGTGCTGGCTCCCTCTCTATTGGTACTACCTTAAAAATTAGGTATATAGAAGGGTAGTACCTATGTACCTACTTAACCTGCCATAAAGAATAAAAAATATTTTTTTTTTAAGTCGTCTAGTTTAAAAATAATTTCTTTTGACTTATTCATTAGAAAAAAAAAAGAAAATAATTGAACCTACAAAAAACTAAAATAACCAATAATTAATTCCTTCAATTTTATTGTTTTTTATGGCAACTAATAGTTTTTATCGTGATATTACGGAATTCCTTTTTTATTTATTTAACCAACATTCCAAATCCCATTCAAAAATGGTAGCTAAATTTAAGCATTTATTAAACAAAAGAATTGCATGGATATTTTTCATTAATCTTTCACGAAAAAAATATTGTCTTTTGGACAAATTTGGCTACCATGGTGAAGGTGCATGTAAAAATGTCATAATTATTCGTAATGTAACTAAAAAATACTCGACCTGTAATTACATTACATAGAACATTTCAGTGGCGATCTCTAAATTTCAAAATTAGAAGATTTAATTCGATCAAAATTAGAATAGGAATTTTAACCGCCATCTTGGATTCCTGCCTTGTGCCTGTCTTGCTCACTAAGCAAAACAGAAATAGAAAATGGCAGTTTGTCATTCTAATTAGTTTTATTTTGTTCGTTTATATAAATTTTGCTCAATAACATTGATTTTAAAATAAGTATATAATATTTTCTCACAAAATATTCAGAAGTCAGAATCTTTCTGTTTTTAAAGGTCGCACGCTTATCGCACGATATTTCATACGTATTCATATATTTTATATGCCATCTCAAAAAAATTATTTAAATTCAAACACATAATTATCATTAATTAATTAACAAATTTGACGTCCAAAAGGCAGTATTTTAAAGTTTAAACAAAATCACCATTGATAAAAGTATTTCAATTAATTTTAATGTATAAAAATAGATACAATAAGTGTAGTTAGTGAATTAAGATGTCATTGAATAGTCAATACGCAATAAAATGCAATAAAAAAGCACTGTGCATATTTCGTTAGCTTTTAGCACATGCAAGCGTTATGAATTATAACATGTGCAACACTGTGTAGCTTATTTACAACGACTTATCTTATGACATGAGCAATGACAATTTAGACATGGTTTTGAATCCACGAGTAGTACATTGTGCGTCAATAATCTAAACACGATGTTTTAGGTTTTAACGCACGTGACCTATTCTTTCACGCTGCTTATTCAAGGAGAGGTCAGACTGGCTACTTTTAGAGGCAGCGATCGCGTCGTTTATATGGCCTATAGCAATTTTATGGCCCTTTGCGTACATCGTGCTACACGCGATTTCGCAATTCTGCGATCGAAAGCATTAAAAACGCGGACGGGTTTGAGTCGCAATTTTTGCGCGCGCGAAACGTGATGCACGCAAATGGCCATAAAATCGCTAAAAGCCATAAAACGCGCGATCGCTGCCGCTAAAAGTAGCCAGTCTGCCCTCTCCCTTTTATCCAATATTTCAACTTTCGTCGTTTCGTGTCCAACTTGCTCCCGATTCGTTGCATACCTACGTCTTGTAGGATTAATTTAGTTAGGTACTTAATTGTTTGTCTATTTGATAAATTATTATTATTATCGAAACACATCGGTTTTGCTTTGATTCATGAATTCATGTTGGACCGATTTTTGTGAACCTTTTCAGTACCTACCTAGGTAAAGTATGACATAAAAATATTTTAGTAATAGCACTTTTCTGGGACCAATATTTTAGTCGGTTGTGTGCACAAGACTTCATGTTGTCACAACATCACTAAGGTTATCGCACGTAAATAGTGAGCACATGTTGCATATAATAAAATAATAGAATAATCAAGATACCTTAATAGTCCAACGGTTAAGGATGCGAACTGAAAACTGAAAGGTCAACGGTTCAATCCCCACCCGTTGCACTATTGTCGTGCCCACTCCTAGCAAAAACTTTACGCTTTGGAGGGGAGAGGGGAATATTAGTCAAGTTTAGAGGCTATTCTCTACCTCAGTAGCTATAGTTCAATTGCTAACTAGAACTGTCATAACCGCATTTTGTGCGGGTTTGACAATTCTTAGTTGCCAGTATTCCAAAGTTTTCGATAGCCACTAGAAATGTCAAAAATAGAGAATACGGCAGCAGCATGGCTAATATTCTTTTTAAAAAAAAGAAAATAAACAACTACCCTACATTGGTTGTACAATCGTTGTCAACAGTTGCGGCTGGATGGGGGCGCTAGTGGCGCCATGCGCTTGTGTGCTCATCGGCTCACTCCGTCTCGCTTTCGCAGCGCTCCTACTCTCTCTAGCACTCATATTCTATAGACGCTACCGGAGAAAACATTGATGCCTACATTTATTAATATAAAATATAGGTTTTATTAATGAAAAGCAATAAATATTGTTAATACAATTAATTCTCTTAACACTAGTTATACCTGTTTTCTACTATAGGTAATATAAAGATTTTATAGAATTCTGACCAATAAAGTATAAATTGATAATTTAATAAATGTAACCAAATAAAATATAATATATTATTAAGCATAAACATACCCGTGTTTGACATTTAAATACTGCCGATTTGGACTGATCTTTGAGTTTATTCATTATATTATACATTTTTTATTTTTGTAATGTAATATAAAATCGTATAATCTTTAATACCACTTGCTAGTCACTTGCTGTAAAATATTATCATTTTCATTAAATTAATGATGAACATATTTATATTGTCTATCCAAGAATAGATATTTAATATATTTAAAAAATATACTGAATCTTATTTATAGCATAAAAAAATTTTAAATTCGCTAATAAGTACATAATATGAAAATTTAGCTTAATACTTTACAAAATTGCTCAACTTTTAACGCTTGCAATTTTTGTTATAATTAAGTATATGGAGTTTTATAATTTTATATTTTTTTAAATAAAGATGTTAAGATACTATTCTTTGCTGTTTTTGCTTTAAATTTTTCTAAGAATTTTGCCCTGTCAGGCTTAATACGAAAGAATATATTTTTTTAATGCGATTTACTTAGATTATTCTTAGAATCAATAATAATAGACAGTGTAACGATTAGCCAATTTTCAATCAGCTTTCAATGTAACAGAAGGTTCAAGTTTTAAGCCCCAATAGCCTAACGGTTAAAGGTGCGGACTGAAAAAATTAAAGGCCGCAGGTTCGATCCCACCCATTACACTAATGTCGTACCCACTTTTATCACAAGCTTTCCGCTTATTTGGAAGAGAGAGGAGAATAATAGTCAAGTTTAGCTTGGTTTAAAAAAAATTAAACACAAATTGCAAAATCAGTCGTTACTCTGTTATTTAAAAACGCCGAAGAAAGAGTTAAGCTAACTTGTTTTTGACGAAAGATAGAAATAGACCATTCATTATATTATTATTTTTTCATTGATCGTAATATATGATTTTTGATTAATGTTAAATTTTTGTAAAAAAAAAACGAACTCACATTTATCAACAAATTACAAAACAAGGCAAAGATCCACAACAGTACAGCCTAATCACCTACTTACCGGTTTTCCCCTGACACTAACTATTTAAATAGAGAAGCACTGGCGAGAGAGAAGGAGCTACGTGAGAAGAGGTCAGAAGATGCCAACAAGATCAAACAACTGGGGCGAGCGAATCAGGAGCAGATCGAACATTTGACAAGGAAATGCGCTTGTTTGAGGAAGCTGTGAGTATTTCAACTCTTGTAATTCATGGTAATCATGAAACAACTTAGCTAGTGTCTAATGCTTATTTATTACGTAAAATGATGGGAGCAAGATTGCTTTTAATAAAATTTATCACTGACACAAAATTATAATATATAAAATTATAAATTATAATAAATAAATATACAAAAATAGTTTTTTGACAATAACTTCTTTCCAACTCATTTTACAATGAAATTAGTTATATAATAAACTAGCTGTTGCCCTCGCGACTTAGTCCGCGTAGAATGAGGTTGTTTGAAAAGCCCGTGGGAATTGCTGGTTTTATCGGTATAAAAAAAACAAACATTCAACCTTTATCCTTTAACCTTTTAGGAGTAGAATTTTCAAAAACTGTGAAATGCGTACTTCTTTGTTTTTAATCAAGAGCCAAAATACCAAGTTTCGAGGATATAACTTGAAAAATTACGGACTTTCATATTTCATCCCTTATTTTGTGCCTTTGGGGGTAGAATTTTCAAAAACTGTGAAACTTATTGTTTTTAATTAAAAGCCAAAATATCAAGTTTCATATACATAACTTGAAAAATGACGGACTTTCATACAAATTATCAACCCCTATTTTATCCTTTCAGGAAGTATTTTCAAAAATATAAAATAAATACTTCTTTATTTTTAATCAAGAGCCAAAATACCAAGTTTAATACACATAACTTTAACACAAAAATAAATTGAAAAATGAAGGACTATCATACAAACATTCAGCCCCTATTTAACCCCTTTGGGGGTAGATTTTCCAAAAACTGTGGAAAAAGTACTCCTTTGTTTTTAATCGAAAGCCCAAATACAAAGTTTCATAGATAGAACTTAAAAAATGACGGACTTTCATTAAATTATCAACCCCTATAAAATCCCTTCGGGGGTATAATTTTCAAAACTATAAAATAAAACTTCTTTATTTTTAATAAAGAGCCAAAATACCAAGTTTCATACACATCACTTGAAAAATAACTTGAAAAATGAAGGACTATCATACAAACATTCAGCCTTGTACTATGATTCAGCCCCTATTTAACCCCTTTGGGGTAGATTTTCCAAAAACTGTGAAAAAAGTACTTCTTTGTTTTTAATCGAAAGCCCAAATACAAAGTTTCATAGATAGAACTTAAAAAATGACGGACTTTCATACAAACTATCAACCCCTATTTTACCCCTTTGGGGGTAGAATTTTCAAAAAATGTTGAATACATACTTCTTTATTTTTAATCAAGAGCCAAAATACCAAGTTACAACATAACTTGAAATGAAGGACTAACATACAACATTCAACCCCTATTTAACCCCTTTGAGGGTAGAATTTTCAAAAACTGTGAACTCGTACTTATTTGTTTTTAATTCAAAGCCTAAATACTAAGTTTCATGGATATAACTTGAAAAATGACCGACTTTCATACAAATTTTAACCCCCCACTTAACCCTTTTGGGGATGGAATTTCAAAATATCCTTTCTTAGTGCTCGCCTACGTCATAAAAGGAACCTACTGTCAAAATTTCAAGTTTCTAACTTCAGTGTCAGTCAGGACAAGTCTTTTTATAAGTATAGATTTTTAATCTGTATTTTAGTACAGAAAATTTACTCTAATTATTTATGTAATGAGTATGACCTTTTTTTTTTGTAGACGTGGAGCCCGTAAAACATCGGGAACGTGTCCGTTCAATGTACATAATATCGCACATGACGTGTCGGTCGGTGTTACAGTTTCGACGACATGCGCGCTCGGCTGGCGGCTCGCGAGCGCAGCGCCGAGCAGGAGGCTCGCGCTCGCGACAAGGAGCTGCACCAGCTGCGGGCCGAGGTGGCGCGGCTCACCAAGATACTTGTTGAGCAGAGGTCAGTATCAGGTCGCGCATGTGTCGGTCGGTGTTACAGTTTCGACGACATGCGCGCTCGGCTGGCGGCTCGCGAGCGCAGCGCCGAGCAGGAGGCTCGCGCTCGCGACAAGGAGCTGCACCAGCTGCGGGCCGAGGTGGCGCGGCTCACCAAGATACTTGTTGAGCAGAGGTCAGTATCAGGTCGCGCATGTGTCGGTCGGTGTTACAGTTTCGACGACATGCGCGCTCGGCTGGCGGCTCGCGAGCGCAGCGCCGAGCAGGAGGCTCGCGCTCGCGACAAGGAGCTGCACCAGCTGCGGGCCGAGGTGGCGCGGCTCACCAAGATACTTGTTGAGCAGAGGTCAGTATCAGGTCGCGCATGTGTCGGTCGGTGTTACAGTTTCGACGACATGCGCGCTCGGCTGGCGGCTCGCGAGCGTAGCGCCGAGCAGGAGGCTCGCGCTCGCGACAAGGAGCTGCACCAGCTGCGGGCCGAGGTGGCGCGGATCACCAAGATACTTGTTGAGCAGAGGTCAGTATCAGGTCGCGCATGTGTCGGTCGGTGTTACAGTTTCGACGACATGCGCGCTCGGCTGGCGGCTCGCGAGCGCAGCGCCGAGCAGGAGGCTCGCGCTCGCGACAAGGAGCTGCACCAGCTGCGGGCCGAGGTGGCGCGGCTCACCAAGATACTTGTTGAGCAGAGGTCAGTATCAGGTCGCGCATGTGTCGGTCGGTGTTACAGTTTCGACGACATGCGCGCTCGGCTGGCGGCTCGCGAGCGCAGCGCCGAGCAGGAGGCTCGCGCTCGCGACAAGGAGCTGCACCAGCTGCGGGCCGAGGTGGCGCGGCTCACCAAGATACTTGTTGAGCAGAGGTCAGTATCGTCAGGTCGCGCATGTGTCGGTCGGTGTTACAGTTTCGACGACATGCGCGCTCGGCTGGCGGCTCGCGAGCGCAGCGCCGAGCAGGAGGCTCGCGCTCGCGACAAGGAGCTGCACCAGCTGCGGGCCGAGGTGGCGCGGCTCACCAAGATACTTGTTGAGCAGAGGTCAGTATCAGGTCGCGCATGTGTCGGTCGGTGTTACAGTTTCGACGACATGCGCGCTCGGCTGGCGGCTCGCGAGCGCAGCGCCGAGCAGGAGGCTCGCGCTCGCGACAAGGAGCTGCACCAGCTGCGGGCCGAGGTGGCGCGGCTCACCAAGATACTTGTTGAGCAGAGGTAAGTTCTGATTGGCTGGTACTCTCTCGCATTACGTTAAAATGCATTGATGCAGCGAGTACACAACTGGACTTGATCTCTCCGCGGTCGTGTGATTGCCATCCTATACGGACTATGATAGTGAGGGAATAGAGAGTGAAACTGTATTTATTATATATAATGTACTTTTCGCTGCAGCTCGCCGAAGCTCGGCGCGCGCACGCGGGCGGACGGCTGCGAGACGTCGTCACAGGAGGAGTCGTTTTTTTGCAAGAGCGCGCCTCGAGCGTGTGAGACGCAACCGAGCGCGCCGCGCCGGAAAGGTAAATCGATAATATATCGCCTGTTCGATTAATTGTTAAATGCCAACAACCTTCTACAGGCATCTTCTTTGCATGAAAGTAAATAACTTTTGTTCCACGACTTTTTAAAATAAGTAATTTATTTTTTTCACAGAAAAATAAATAATTTTCTAAAAATTTCTGTCCTATTAAAAACTCTACGCGGCACGTGTCAAAGAGAATGGGTGGCGTACTTGACGCGACGTCACTCGATATTCGGTACATAACTCTCTTCAAACTCTCTCTTCAACAAAAACTTTTTTTTGGTGAATTTATTGAGTTATGTGAAAAGTAGTTGAACAAATCTTGTTGTTGGTAAAATAAAATTAACCTTACATAAAACTTAGTTTTTGATGTACAGACTGTTCACTATAACTTGTCCCATGCCGTTATGGTGGCACCATTGCTTATCATGTAGTGTTTTTATTGTGAAGCAGTGGTGCCAACATGCAGCACGGGACAAGTTATAGTGAATGGACTGTAACTGAATCTTGCAATGGCAAATAATACTGCCAGTGTCAATCATTGAGCATGTATACAAATAAACATTACAGACGATTTCCCTGGCGCAGTGGTGAGGGCTGTGGTCTTATAACTGGGAGGTCCCGGGCTCGATTCCTGGCGGAGGCAATTTGGGAATTTATGATTTCTGAATTGTCTCTGGTCTGGTCTGGTGGGAGGCTGTGGATGTGGCTAGTTACCACCCTACCGTCAAAGACGTGCCGCCAAGCGAATTAGCGTTCCTTTCCTATGGCGTGTAGAAACAGATTAGGGGTATGGGTTGAATGTTCACTGCCATACCCTTTCCAAGTTAGCCCGCTACAATCTTAGACTGCATCTCTCTCTTACCATCAGGTAAGATCACTGTCAAGGGCTATATTTTCATCGAATAAAAAACTTCGTTTTATGCCAATCAAACGAGCAACTCTTTATTAAACGTCAAAGCGCGGGCATATTACGGTAACTTGTATGAAGTACAATGACGCCAAGAACATTTGACGCAATTTTAGTACTTTAATCGATAATAAATTTATTTCAAATTGTTATCAAACTTAAAACTAGCACAGGACGTGTATTTTACTTATTTTGGAAGACGCTCTATTAAATAAAATCAGTATGAAATATTTCTAAAATATGTATAATAATAATAATAATAATAATAAATCATTTATTGTCCAGAAAGTAAGTACAATTTCATTAATAGGTTTAGCGTCTGATGTCTACGATAAGTTTAAAACTCGTGTTATAGGCATCAGAGCTTTCCCCTTACAAACTTCTCATACTACATAGACAACAAAAGAGCATGCAAGTTATACTGTGTGTGTGTGAGTGTGTGTGTGTGTGTGTGTGTGAGTGTGTGTGTGTGCGCGCACGTGTGTGTGTGTGTGGGTATGATTGTGTTGACTATAAGATTGTTTTATCTATAAGTGTACTACTTTAAAATAGTCAGTAAATTCTCGGTACTATCATATGTAAGTTCTTGTAACCACTTTTGTACAATAGTTTTACATTTATATGAATTCAAATTAGAGATATTTAATTTAGTATTAATAATATTATATAGGTAGCCGCCAAGAAAACAGTAGAACTTTTGAGAGAAACGGGTATTAAATTTAGGGATTACGCATACTTTATATTTTCTTCTATTTTTTTGTAGCTCTTCCAGTACAGACATATCCACATGTTTATGTTGTTTTAAAATTATGCTTAGTATAAATAGTTGCCTGACCGTAAGAACTTCAGCTTCTTTAAACAAAACGGTTGTGGAGTATCTGAGGGGAAGAAATGCACTAACTTTTAGTATCGCTCTCTGCGCTCTTTCTAAAAATAGTAAACGTGATTTTGTCGTACCACCCCAAGAATCTATGCAATATGTCAATAATGATTGGCATAGAGCGTAATAAATTGATTTCATTAACTTTTTCTCCGCTATGTGACGAATGTTTTTGAATATAGCTATTAATTTACGGATCCTATTGGTTAAAGTCGTTACATGAGGTTCAAATGATAACTGATTATCAATGATGACCCCAAGGTATTTTATACTATCAACTCTATTTAAAAGAGGGCAGTTGCAGGGGGTGAAGACGCCAACAGAGGAAAGGCAATGGTTAGTGTGGGCTCTTATAAAATAATTACCACGATGAGGTTGGGAGGAACGTAAAATGGAGAAGGTTAGATATTTAGTTTTTTCAGCATTACATATAAGAAGATTATTATTCAGCCATGATAATACTGCGTCGAATCCTTTTTGTATGTTTTCAGGCGGAACCCTGCGAACGCCAGAGCCAATCAGAAAGCGTCTAACACTCCCGGACCTGCAGCCACTTCCGCCGGAAGCGCGTCGCAACAACACGGAATATGAAAATGGCCGCCGCCGCGCCAAGAGCGTCGATCTGCCCGCCGTACAGGTGCCCGTGAGAATCAGACAACTCGAGCAGAAGACTAAAGAATAATCAATAAAATAATTATCAAAACAATAGCTAATTGTGTTTATTTATTTACATACAAAGTGGTCGAAACTCAAGGGTAATTTATTAAATTATTTTTTGGCAACATTTTAAAATTCTTTGGATGGTTTTTGGCGAACAAAAAGCTTAAGGTATTTAAGCTTCTTGGGTTGGGCGTAGAATGAGCATCTCTAGGCTCAGAAGGGCTGGAACCCAGAGCCGTAAAGCCAGTTAAAAAATAAATGAGCATCTCTAGAATCATAGCTTGGGCGGTAATCTCATACCTACTATCATAGCCTACTATGTTGTGACACTATGACAACTGTTTGTTTATGCCACAGACTATAACCTATGTGTTTGACATTGTAACTATCAACTTAATGATCAATGTGTGACCTATGGAGCTAGGAATTACGACGTGTGACCAATCAGATTTTGGATTGTGATAAACATTTGGCAGCGTCATATTGAATGTTAGATATGTATTTTGCTTTCTGCACTTTTTCTCTATACAAACTTTAAAACCTATGGCAAATCACACAACTCCGTACGCACAATATGCTTAAAAAAGCATACCTACTCAACATGGATAACTGTTCCTAATCTAGTTCACCGCGGAGTACTACGAATATCTACCCCTCATGGAATTACCCTCTGCTAGGTGGTAGATTCTTTTTCTTTATCAACCGATAGATGTCCACAGATGGACATAGATCTTGAATTTGAAAGAAATAGTTAAAGTATAGAGTTACTAACTACTATAATAAAGTGGTAACGTTAAACAATGTATGGTGCGCAAACAGACAAACTAGGTATTACAGTTTTGTAAAAGAAAAAACTGAAAAATTACTTTATACTCTTTATTATTCATGTAGTTGTTATAAACGAAGATAAAAGGGTATTTAAAGTGAAATGCTTGCAATATTAAATAATTACTAATAGTACAATTATGTATTTTTTTAGAACTAGCTCTTGGCTGCGAAATAGTCCGCGTGGACATAGGTTTTTTTAAAATACTGAATTCATCAAGATGAAAAGTAGCAATATGTGTACATCGGGTCCTCAACTATGTCCATGCAAAAAATCACCTCGATCTGTTGGTGCGTGATTGAAGGACAAACCAACAAACAAAAATACTTTCGCATTTATAATATTAGTTGGGATAAATACTGGTTACACGGGTCACCGCTAGTTGTAACATTAACATTAAAACTGACGTCTAATACAAAAGTCTTAAGTATGTATCTATTTATTATATAAAAATAATAAAGTTATATGTTATATAACCAGAAATATAACTGTTAAGCCTTATATCTTTTCTATCTACTAGAGGAGAGCAAAGTCTATAACATCTTAACAACTATAACTACATATTATATAACATTAGCAATTGTTATACAACATGATACAGCAGCTAAACGAGAGCGTTATGATTTGTGAATAAAAAAACGCTCGCATTGTATGTCTGTCCTATCAAACAATTTATTTACGTGTTATAGCAATGATTGTTATATATCATTAAATAACTGTTATACGAGAGCATTGTGATTAATAAATCACTCGCATTGTATGCCTTTCCCTATATACCAATTTATTTATGTGTTAGCAATTGTTATATAACTGTTATGCAAGAGCATTATGGTGAAGAAATCGCTCGCATTGAATGCCTTTCCTATCAACCAATTTAAATAAATAAAAACATACCTATAAACAAAACCTGATGAAACTTGGTAGGGTGTTTAGTAAAAAAAAAAATATATTTTTTACGGTCAGAATCACACTACACACTTTTCATCAGTCATGGAAATTTGTTATAGTATTTCTGCACCTTATGTTTAACATAAGGTGCAGAAATACTATAACAAATTTCCAAAGTTGTATTTACTTGTCCATGGTATATAAATATAAGCTGTAAATATTGATTTTTTTTCTTAATAAACATTTTTATACAAAGGGTATTTTAATTTATTTTTATATCCAACTACCTTTTGCCCGCGGCTTCGCTCACGTTAATTTCGAATTTTCCAACCCCCATTTTACCCCCTTAGGGGTTGAATTTTCGAAAATCCTTTCTTAGCGGATGCCTACGTCATAATAGTTATCTGTATGCCTTTCAGCCCGATCCTTACAGTGGTTTGAGCTGTGCGTTGATAAATCAGTCTGTCGGTCACCTTTTCCTTTTATATATTTTGACTAACTCTATTCATTTCAATTTTCGATTTCAGGGCTTTGTCTACCTTTGAAGATGGTGAATAAAAAATAGATTAAATATAATATCGCATCTGTCTAACTCTAGTCAACCCTACCAGGTGGACGGAAGATTTTAACTCTCCAGTGATCCGCTGGTGGTGGTGGTGGCTGATTTTACGCATGTACAAGTGGCACAAGACCATGCTCTGTAAAATCCTTCCAAGCGACCCATTGTCCAGCTGTGGGCATCTATTGGGTGAAACCATTACGAGACAAATAAAAACCTTCTCAAAAACATAATATTTAACTTTAAGTTTTCTCTATTTTAATATTTACATTACATTCAACATATTTTGTTTCAAATTTATCGAAAACTCGATTCTGAATCTCATGTTGTACCAACTTTTTACAATCCAGATTGCTTAATTTAGCTTTTTCTATAAGTGCATCTATATTGTTCGCTATATCTCTAGACCCTTCATCGCTCAACGAAAGTGTTTTTAATATGTTTGAAAGTAATTCAGTTTTATTTATCAAACTTTCATTCACACATGTACTGATTTCAGGGTGACTGCATTTTGCAGTATCTTTATTTATTTGGGAATCACATCTAATATTTTTTGTATCTGAAATACTTGATTTAGCTATTTTTATGAGTCTGTCTACCTCTTCCTCAATATATATAGAATCTTGTTCGTTTAGTGAAACGGCTTTGGTTAGGTTTAAAAATAATTCAGCCTTATGTACTAGCTCTTTATTTATTCTACTACTACTACTATCAACTATTGTCGAAATATCAGTTTCACTATCACTTAGTGTGAACATATTACTTTCACTACCACTTGCAGTGGGTGAATTTTCTTTACTATCATTTATTTCGAATACTTTATCATTTCCACTAATACTTGTTAAGAGTTTATTATTTTTCGTATCGACTGTTAGTGTTATTTTACTTTCACAATCATTTGTTCCAGTTATATTACCTTTATCAAACTCGATATTTCTATTACGCTTTGGAGTCCGTTTCTTAGCCGGTTCAATTTTGAAGTCTCTTATGATATTATAAATGTCCTTTCGACTTATAAGTTGTAGTTTTTTAGATGCAACGCCGTCAACACTGAGTTCGCGGGAGACGCGAATCCAGTCAACTATTTGTTCAAATGTGAACCCTTCTTCAAGTTTTTCTGCAACAATATTAAATATTATTAGCTCTCATACTTATGAAATACGAAACATTATATACGAAACAGGGTATCCAGTGCCTCAGAGAGCACGTAAAGCTGTCGGTCCTGCGCCTGATCTCTCTCCGGTCGTGTCAAATTTCCGTCCCATCGGACTATGACAGTGCATCCGTGTTTGTGCACACACATGTGCACTATAATATCTCCCGCACAGATAGGTAAACCCTGAGGTTGGCCACCGTGACCGGATTCGGTCGGCAGCTCACTGTAAGAACTAGCGAAAACAGCGTGATATTGCATAAAAACGCCAGCAAGCTCGCACTTCGCCAAACTATGGCAAAGCTATTGCGGATAACATTGGTTCGAGATCGAATTGTAATAGCAAGGCCTCACGAGCGGTTTTCACCCGCGCCCGCAGTGGTGTCGGGCACGCACTCTCTATAATAATAATTATAATTATTATTAATAATCTTTATTTACTTTTACTCATATTCTTTACATTTTTAAATATTTCATTATAAAACAAAAATAAAAATAAAAAAATTTAAAAATATAAAAAATAGCGGTCCACCGGTCTCGGGAACAGGGTCCAAGCAACCGGCGGTCAGGGCCCCAGAGAGAGGAACCTCCTGACGATGCGAGCCGTGTCCAGGAGTACAGCCTTCTGGATCTCTCCCTTGACCCAGCTACCCAACGAGAGCCTCGAAAGATGTTGGTCAAGGCTATTGGCTATAAGACCATTAGCGGTTATCACTATCGGTACAATGATTGCTGAGTCTACATTCCACATGGCGACAACCTCGTGCGCTAAGTCGAGATACTTGGTGAGTTTCTCTTTCTCGGCTTTCACGAGGTTTTCGTCATGCGGGACAGCAACATCAACAATCATTGCACGGCGCTCTGATCGATCTATCACCACTATGTCAGGCTTATTGGCTACAATAGTCCTGTCTGTAATGATAGATCGATCCCAGTACAGTGTGATATGACCATCTTCAAGAACTGGGTCGGGCACATACTTGTAGTACGGTACCTCCGATTCCACAAGATTGTATTTCAAGGCAAGTTGCTGGTGGATAATCCTGGCCACTTGGTTATGTCTGTGTAAGTATTCGCCGTTAGCTAGATGAGAACAACCAGAAACAATGTGGCGGATAGTTTCTCCAGGACGGCGACATGCCCGACATATGTCTACCGTTCCATCCTTCACTATGTATTTTCTGTAATTGTTCGTCATCATGACCTCGTCCATAATTGCACACACAAACCCTTCGGTTTCCCCAAAGAGGTCACCAAAGCGCAGCCAGGCCACGGACACTTCAAAGTCAACATCAGGCCCGTGGAGGGCCCGATAAAAGCGTCCGTGAAGCTCCTTACCTTGCCATACAACCCTGCGGTCATTGGTACTGAGCACCACAGGTATGCGCCAGTTCTCTTTAGCCAAGGAGAGCGGCGTCAGACCCCTGTCCTCTGCGACCACATCGCGGTGCATCTCCATCTCGGCGTGGAGAAAGTACTCCCTGAGACTGCACACCTCGCGGTTGTGGAGGGTTTTGGCATTCAAAAGGCCTCTTCCCCCACACTTCCGCGGGATGTACAGCCTCATCACCGAGGAGCGCGGGTGATGCATCCGATATGCGGTCAGCAGCGCACGAACTTGTCTGTCCAGGGCGTCAAGCTCAGTCTGAGTCCACCTGAGTATGCCGAAGGAATACATCAAGACCGGCATGACCCAACCGTTGAAGGCGCGCACCTTATTGCCGCCCGACAAAAGGCTTTTCAGCACTTTCTTCAGACGGCCAAGGAAACGCTCCCTCACCGACTGCCTCATGTCGGCCTCTCTGATACCTAACGCCTCCGCCATGCCCAGGTATTTGTAGGTTTCAGTTGGGGAGAGCGATCTGAGGTATATGGAATCCGAGAGCTCAACACCCTCAGATTCCACAATCCTCCCTCGCTTTACATGCATGACCGCACATTTGTCCACACCAAATTCCATCCTAATGGAATCACTAAAGGCTTTAGTTACCTTCAGTAACTCTAGTAGATGTGATTTGTTGGGGGCAATGAGTTTTAGGTCATCCATGTAAAGGAGGTGTGATATAACCTGACCACCTCTCCTCAACCGGTAACCTAGCCCTGAATTCTCCAAGAGAGTACTCAGAGGATTCAGAGCCAGGCAAAACCACAAAGGACTCAAACTATCGCCCTGGAATATGCCTCGCTCAATCCTTATAGGTTCCGCGCTCCCCAGGGTCCGGCGACACCCTGGATAGTGAAGGACTGTCCTCCACTGCCCCATACACGTCTGTAGGAAGGCGCGTAGTACTGTGTTTACTTTGTACAGTTCCAGCACCTTTATGAGCCATGTATGGGGCACAGAGTCGTAGGCCTTCTTATAGTCTATCCAACATGTCGACAGATCCTTTCGGGAGCGCCGAACCTGTTGACAAATGGCCATATCAATGAGGAGAAGCTCCTTAGTACCACGGGAGCCATTCCTACATCGGTTCTGAGAATTAGACATGTTGGATTTTGTATCGATGTGATCGTTAATTTTCGTTCTCAGAATGGATGTAAGAAGTTTATACAATGTTGGTAGGCACGTAATCGGCCTATAATTTTTGGGCTCCGTGGTACTACCTGATTTATGGAGCAGGAGGGTAATACCTGTTGTCAGAAACTGGGGTAGCGACTCTGACTCTAGAGATGATTGGAATTGGGATGCCAAACGAGCGTGCGAGCTGCGTAGCCACTTTATCCAAAAGTTGTGCAGCCCGTCCGGCCCAGGGGATTTCCAATTGGGCAGGTGACGGGCTGCAGTGGCCACGTCTTCAGGGGTTATAGTAACTAGGTCCATTTCTGGAATTTGATCGCACGCTCTTTCTACATCCCACGTCCAATCACCCTCAGTGTGAGCGACAGGCGCCGACCAGATGTTGCGCCAGAATGATGTCATGGCTTCATCATCCGGTAGGCGCGCATCGGTGACACCTTGGTCAGGGTGTTCCCAACCTCGGTATACCCGCCTTTGATCGCTTTGGAAAGTGCGATTCAGGGTATATCTCTCGACCCGGCACTTGTATCTGCGAATACGGCTAGCCCATGCCGAGACCTTCTGTTTCAGGAAGTCAATGCGCTCAGTGACGCGCGCCATATAATCTTGAGGGCTGATATCAGTCCCCAAGAAAGCGCGCCTCACAAAGCGCATGACTCTAGGGCGAGTGTTGCCCTCCCTGAAGCAGAGTAGTTTGCCAATGAGAGCCCTAGCCCCATCAATACGACGTTCGATCCTGCACTGCCAGGCTGGTGCGGTAGGCTTCGGTCGTGTTGCTGTATCATTATTTATTAATAATAATTATTATTAATAATAATTTTATTAATAATAATTATTATTAATAATAATTTTATTAATAATAATTATTATTATTTATTATTAGATGGATAAGATAAGCTGTCCTTGTGCACGTCCTTTATATTATCTTTGTTTCATTTTATATTACTGGTGCTAAATAAATAAATAGATCACTGACCTCTTAAACTAATCTACGATTAACACTGGACTGGCTATGGCTACACAAATGACAGCTTAAATGATTGATCAATTTGAAGCGCCACATTTGACATACGAGTGTCTCTGGAACTAATTAATATAGGGATGCAGAAGTGCCAAAGAGTATCAAATATCATCTATCGGCCTTACTGATTTTAGTTCCTTGGACGCTCGTAACTGCTTACAGCGCCAAAATGGCGTCAATCAAGTAGGTCCAAAAAATATGACAGCAACCTGTCCAGTGTCAACTAGTGTCAAATAGAGGTCACTCACAGTATATTAGATGTTTGGTTGTGTAGGGAAATTATTCGCTGCAAGAAAACAGCCATTACAATTCCTGCATATATAGCGTACCTGCAATTAAGCATTTAATCTGCCTGTTCAGGGGCAATGTCTTGACTTGATGCGTGTGCCCGCAGTGAGACTTCCAGAACTTCACTTTTATTATGATTTGTCCCGCATACGACGTGTATGTTACTTCCAGTCTAGACGGACAGGCTTTACCTAGAAATATACCTATGTTAAATAGAGGAATCTATACTACCCGTCCGCTTTAAGTTGGCCGCTACCTCGCGTCACGCTTCCCCGCACCGCACCTCAAGTCAGGCCCACTAAGTACAGACTACAGACATCAACGTCCCGCTCGCGATTGTTGGTACCGTGTTTTTCAAACTTTTGTTATTGTTAGGTTTTAATTTCATTTTTGGCAGGTTTTAATTAGTTATTTGTTTTTATTTAGTTACTATTAGTTCGCGTGTTGTTTTTTACGATGTGTAAAAAAGTTAAACCTAAATTTACTTTTTTATACATAATATATAACGACTATTTATTACGTTAGTTAATAACTTTCTTCGAAGAGGAGAAAATTAAGAATTAAAATTCACGCCCTTCGACATTCAAGACGTCATTGCCATGAAACGCAATGCCAGAAAAGAAAACTTCCGTCACAGTCGTGGTAACAGTAACAAATACAATATCTGTTTTTGTCAACGGTACAGAATGACGTCATTTTCAACGGTCGTCGACGGCCAACTTGAAGCGCACGTTTAGTACTTGAGTTTTCTAACCCTGAATACTATGTTTATAGACCTAACAGACGTATAGACGGCGAAATCGCCAGAGGCAGAAGAATAGCCCATTATTAAAGGAAAGTAATCTTATCCTCACTAATATTATAAATGTGAAAGTGCTTGTTGGTTTGTCCTTCAAACACGCACCAACGGAGCTACGGATCGACGTGATTTTTTGCATATGTATAGAGTTCCGGAGAGATAGACTTTTATCCTGTGGGATTATACACGAGAACCTTTTTGACAAGAATTGAATTGCAGTACCTACCTACGCTTTTTTGGAACTTCCCCTCATTGTGGAAATATTATAATGTATTCTATTCTAACAAAGTTGCATGGGTTAAATCGGCTTGGCATCCAGCTACCCACAAGATAGTATTAAAAATTTATTACAATGTAATAGCTACATAATAATTATTGTAAAATGATTAATTGGAAAAGAGCAACCGCTGAGTTTCTTGTCAGCTCTTCTCAGCAGAATCAGAAGCAGTGGTAGAGTCATGACGTGTCATAAGAGCCACGGGTTGGCCTACGTGAAATAAATTATTTTGAATTATTTTATGAAGCGCGAGCCGCGAGATTTATGCCTCGCCGGAATAAGCGCTTGTACGCGTGTTCGGTTTTGTGAAGTGCAAAATGTGGCGCGCGTGTAAGCCGATACGAGCTTTAACGCGCGAAAAATTTGCTAGTCTGAAACCGCCCATAGGAAGCTAACTGTATGTGGTGATATAGAGAAGAGTCCCAGCCAATCAGAGTTCATTCAGATAGTCACACTAATTCAATCATTTTAAACGAATCAACACATTGAGTTGCTTCAAGAAAATAGGCCTTATATTGTCATCGAATTAAAAAAAAAGGACTTACCTATCTTGTTGCTGCCTTGTGCTTTTATGGCTCGGATATTGTTGCCTCTATGCTTGTAAACATTAGAGCGGTGGCAGTTAAAATATAACCTATGCCCCAACTCAATCCTCAAGGTTCTCGCTGCAGTGCTTTGTGTGTACAATGATAGAGTTTGAACTTCCATACTGTCCTTCCATTGGTTGAAATCTGGTAAAGAAATCATACAATGTACTATATTTATTTATTTTATATATGTAATATGTCTAATATGCACCATCTACCGGTTTTATCTGTAGACATGTCCTTTTACACCATTGGTTGCCTGGAAGAGCTCATTCATATTCATCATTCATTCATTCATTCATACTTACTATCATATCATTATAAATGCGAAAGTGTGTTTGTTGGTTTGTCCTTAAATCACACCGCAACAGAGCTACCGATCTACTTGATTTTTGCATGGGTATAGTTGAGGACCTGGAGAGTGACATAGGCTACTTTTATCCCGGAAAATCAAAAAGTTCCCAAGGGATATTAAAATTTAAATCCACACGCACATCACGGGGATCAGCTAGTGAAGAATGTTGCTTCAAATTCCACACTAACTAAACTAAAACTAATATAATAAACAGACTTAGGATTGGTACTTGCTTTGCACCTACTAGATACCATTGGTGTATTAGTAAATTGCTGCAATTTGCCTATATATTTGTATGCCTGAACTGGCGTACCCGTATAATCTCATAGTAACTAATGTTTGATGTTTTCATGCAAACTATATTACATTGCCACATTAGTGGAGCATTGTTTGTAGGAAGAGCTATCTATTAGAATCCTAAAGTTATGATAGTAAATTAAATCTATAAAAACACATTAGTAAGGGTTATAAAAGAGTTAATGAATTTTATAGACAAAAATGGCATGGAAGCAATCTGCTTTGCTTTAGTTGCACACAAGATAGGGGAATAATAGTTAAATATCTGGGTGTTTTTTTTTTTGATATTTGGAAATTATATATTAAAAAAAAAAAAAGTTAAAAAAAAAATTCATAGGGGAAAATATAATCGTCTTGGACTTGAACCGGGGTCTTTTGGTTTCGGGACCACCCGACTTACCATCGAGCTATCGGGAATTGATAGATGATGGCGAAATTTACCTTCGTATTCTAATGATATTGTAAGGGGGTTTTCATTGAATGAAAACATGGATAAAATGACCTATTCTAAAAATGAAACCTAGCTAGATCGATTTATCGCCCCTGAAATCCCCTGCATACCAAATTTCATGAAAATTGTTGGAGCCGTTTCCGAGATTCAGATTATATAAATATATTTATATACAAGAATTGCTCCTTTAAAGATATTATATTTATTATACTATATTATATTTTTAAGCTGTTAATTGTAATAGTTTTGTTTTGAACAGAGCAACTGCAGTTTATTGCTGGTTCTTATCAGCAGAATTTTCTCTCCATACTGGTGGTAGAGTCTTGATTAGTCATTATATGGTGCTCACACACTGCGATTGGTGGCTATGGTTACATTCAACAAAAATCGCCGCGTGTGTTCGACGTATTAAAGACACAAGCCGGCCCATACAACATCTAATTGAAAATGTGTCAATGAAAATTAGGTTCCTTAAATTAAGAAATTTTCCCACATTGCTTATATTCTACACACATAGTTAGCTTACCACTGAGACAACTAAAAGTCAACTCTTCAAATTCGACTTGGAAATCGTGCTTTTCCACTAAATGTTCCCTCAAAACCTCATAGGTTCGAAAATGTCCAGAACATTTGCCATATGGACAAATTAGACTAACTTTTTTATTCACACCTATTAATTTGTTGTTACTATCACTGTGATTTCTGCGTAAATGTCTGATTATACTGGACTGGCAAGAAAACTTCCTACCGCATAGGTCGCATTCATAATTATATATTTTTTCCGGTTTACTTTGCAGAGGCTCGATATTATGTTGTTTACGCATGTGAGCATACAGGTTTTTCTTTTGTTTAAATTCTATTCCGCAGGCACATTGATGCTTGAATTTGTCCATTATATCTAAATAGATTTTAGAACACAAAGGAGGAATTGTAATAAATTAATTTGGGTAAAATAAAAAAAGAATTCGGGGTCAGCTGTTTCACAAACGTCACAAACAAAACCACAACAAAACAAAAACAAAACAAAGCACAGATTACAAATCAATATGACATTGACAATACGATTGCGGTGTGCATCATGGAAGTAGGACATGGATTAGTAATACATTCTATAAATAAAACATTCTATAAATAATAAATTGCTACAGCGTGACAATTAACCACATTTGTGAGGATCGATTCGGATTATGCTTTGAGTATTAAACCAACACAGGAGTGGAATTGACCCCTAATTTATTTGCAAAAAAGTCTGTCAATTACGGTGGGGGGCGAGGTAGCACACATGAAAACTTGCGTACTACAGGTGCATTTTTCCATCACGTCGCTATGCACGCACACAATATAATTAGCAAACACTACCTTAAAGTATATGCACACAATCACATTCACACACAGGGACGCTCTATCATTACATGAAACAATCGCATCATATGTGTAAGCATTTTAGGGATTTGACACTATCGATTATCGACTTTCGATAAGTTCTTCTAATAATTATTTATTTACAACAGAGTTACTTTATTCGAGAGTAAATTTTTTTGTTCGAGATCTTTAACATGGGTACCTATATAGAAGCGCTAGGAAACGAGGCTCTTGCCGTTATTTTAGTCATAATATGCCTTTGCTATTAGATTGACTCTTTGTAGGCTTTTAGTACTTGCGTAAAGATATAGCTAGAAACTTTGGACTATATTGTCGCTGGAAAGCGATCTAGCTTATTTCGAAAAATAACAAAATGACTTTTTTATATATTTGGAAGAAAAAGATACTGCGTCGGATTGTCGGATTTTCATTATTTTTCTAAGATACTATGTTGACCTTCTCTGCATGTTTATATTATATATTTTTTGTCATTCATATTTTTAAACATACTCAAAAATGCTGTAAATACTAAGTGACAATATATTTTTCAATATTATACAGATACTTCAAAAAAGTTATCAATACTTTTTAGCAGTGCAGTGCACTTAGGTGTACTGTAAGGACTTAGGATTATCTGATTATTAACAGATTTTGTAGATACCAAGGTATTTACTCCGTCACTATACTCTCAATCTCATGCTGAAAGCATGCTGTAGGTACCACAGTATATCACCTTAGAGCAGCTGTTTAGTTATGATTTAAGGTTATAAGCCACCAGGGAGTGCTGTACTTTGTCATAGGTTTTTATAATTTTTAATAATATTGTTTATTAAGTTGAGAGACATTTAATCTTTATTTGAATACGTAGTGGGTATTAATATTGAACACATTGATTTTTTAAGTAATCTTGTTTAAATAAACATACAGCATTTTTAATGAAACATCATTTGTTTTATTTATGTTTAAAGCGAAATTTACGATGTATCTATTTCTAAAAAGTATATTAAGTACAAACTGTTAGGACTACATCATGTTTCCTTAAAAATAGATACAGCATGATAAGCATTTCAGAGTTTAGAGTTATTTCGTGGTTTCATATGTTTCAAATACCAAGTTACAGCAACATTGCTTCTTGAAATTGAAAAACTATTAGTCGAAATTGATATAAAACTAATGTATAAAACTAAAGTAATTCTACTTTAGAATTATATAATTAGTATCATCTGATGTGTTACATTAAAAAATATGCTTTTTGAAAAAAAAAATGCTCCTGATAGCTTATTATGAGCTGTTATGATTTTTTAAAACGTTATTGGCTCTGGTTTAAAGTTCACTTTTTCGATTTACAAGATCGTTTTCCAGCGTTGAATAATATTCTCTCAGTCCGGCATGGAACAAACATAAAAAGTAAAAACTGAACCCTAAAAAAAACATTTTATTTAAAGTTATGATTGGTAAGCTAAAACTTGTACCTACATACTTTACTTGGAAGGCTTATTTTTTTCATCTACTTCATCTGAACGAAGTGTATATTTGTTTGTAATGCTAGGCTGCCGCCATGGCTATAGTGGCCACTCCATCTGTTATAAAACACCGCCAAGCTATTTAGCTTTCCAGTAAACCTAGCGGGATGAATAAGAAGTATGGGTACTTTAATTCAATTGCCAAGTTTTAATGAACCAAATATGTATAGAATTAAATTTTTTTTTTTCGTCAATGAGACATTAGTAAGACGATAAAAATATCTCGGTATAAATAATTTATACAATCCCCCCACCAATATCGACATATGAAATCTTGCTGTCCAGCCCTAATTTTATTGCGGTGTGGCCGACTTCATAAAATTAAAGTCCTAATTTTCGAGTAAGAAAGACTTACGTAGAACTTATCATTATTATTAAACAATTTTTTAGTCTCGTTTTCATTATTTTTTGTATTATATTTGTAAAAATCCTTTCTTAGCGGATGCCTACGTCATAGTAGATGTGCGTTGATAGATCAGTCAGTCAGTCAGCTTTTCATTTTATATATTTAGAAAATTATATCACACTGGCTATATGGAAATATATACCTATAACTTTTGAAATAATTGAGTAAAAAAACTAATTTTATGAATTCGCTGAGTTTATGGAGCTCTAGCTGCATCAATGCATTTTAAACAATAGTGGGAGAGTACCAGCTAATCAGAGACCATAGCGATCGTTATAATAATGCAATCATTTTAACCGACTTTAAAAAAGGAGGAGGTTCTCAATTTGAATTTTTTGTATATTTGTTTTCCAATTATTCCGCCAAATAATGAATGGAATTTGATAATTTTTTTTTTGTTTAGTAGGGCATACTTCAGAGGTGGTTCCCATATAAATTTTTGTTGATATAATGTTAGATGTTACTCCATAACTACGTCAAATCTGAACCGATTTCAATTTTTTTTGAAAGAACGCATAATAAGGTTGGGCCTATTTAAAAGGTGAAGAGAAGGTGATTCATATCTTCTGTGATGGAGGAAGGAACTCAATGATTAAGAGCAAATTGCTCGCGATCAGAGATATACACTAAAAAGCTTAAAATAATAATGTAAAAAAATATCTTTAAAAAACCGACTTCATACGCCGATCGGGCAAAGTTGGGCTAGCGTCGCGCATTGGTTTCATCATTTATATTTAGGCCCGCCCGACTTCAACATACATGTACAAATTCAAATTGTTTTGGAACGTAGTTCCTTATCGCGCGGTACGGAAGGGGGCTAGACGGAAAAAATTAAGGAAACCGACCCTCGACACATTTTTGAAACCGACACTTTTTTGTTGAATGTGAATTTTGCATTGTGTTCGGTATATTCGCCTTAGAACAAGGCGTCTGCATGGCCTAGTGGTTAGGGCAATCGCCTATAAGTTCAACGTCGATGGTTCGAATCCCAGCTCGACAGACTGAATTTTCTATTTTCTATTTTATTTCAAATAATTTCTAAATGTGGAATTTTTCCCTAATTTTTTATTGCATAAATTGGATAAAATGCTATTATACTACTAACGCCATCTGTGAAAAAACAGTAACTCCACCAGAGTAACTCTTTGGTTTTGTAACAGTGCAATAGAAATAAACTAAAAATAATTCATCGTAGTTAATCAATTTAATACTAGATGACACCACTAGTTTATTACAATTCCTTCACTTAAATTAATCGAAAGGAACTACGTTCAATCCGGGTGTCCCTTGACACCTCTCAAGTTTTTTATACTTTGTAGTGGCGTTTAAAGTCGGTTTTATAGAAAGAATTTTTTATCATTATTTGATAATCCCACAGACGATCAAAGTTCGTATTTATATATCTAGTCATATTTTACTTAAAGCTTATAAATTAGTCGTTCACCCCTTCCTATTCTATCGTGATTTTAATTCTATGGGATCAATTTATAATGCAGTTCATGAAAAAGGTCTCTAAACGAATAGTAAGTAGGAAGATTAATTTTCAATATTTTCCCCAAATTATTTCATGTACGATTAAGTAGCAACATTTTCAGATCGACAGTTTTCTTAAGTTTTCTGCATAAGTATTGCATTATTTGGATAAAATAATACATCAGAAGTAAATAAATGTTATCCTTTAGTAAACTGGATTTTTTAAATATTTTTTTTAGAAGAAAATACTCTCATATTCGGCATTTATAGCGGAGCTCATTCCCCGCTAACCATACGTAGTTGACAGGCGCGTGACTCGAGTCAAACAGTTTTATATAACGGGTATGACCACTGGTCATACCCAACTTACAGAGGGGTACGCGCGTCAATTCTTCTCCTGTGTTGGTTTAATACTCAAAGGGATTATGCCTATACAAAACTGTCATTTTCCATACATTCGTGTACGCATCGAAAAGCTGATTTGATCCGTACACGTTTCTATGGAATTTGACAGTTTTGTATGGGTGAAATCCGAAACGATCCTCACAAATGTGGTTCCACCCTAAAATCGCCACTGATTTGAATTTGAATTTGACTACAATGTGTAATTTGCAAATTGCAAGTTGCAACTAGCTAAAGTAAGTTTATCCTATATGGTTGCAATAGTCAACTCATCATGGTCATTAGGTACCACAGACGGAACAACAGGTACCTAGTCTGCGGGTCTTTTTTAGTTTTTTACTCTTTATTCTTTTGTCAATTGTCATTGTCAATTTGACTTTTTTTTAAAACCTAACCTCAAATACCACCGACCAGGAAACAAAGGAAACAAATACCTTTGTCCTTTACTGTCTGAATAATCTGAACAAAAATGTCTAATAGCAACCTATTTATGAAGTCCGCATTTGTGCGGGCTCCCCTGCAAAATGGCGTGGGTCGTTACGTCTGCCAGTTGCAACGAATTGTGCTGAAATTCTGTAAAAGCCATGGCGGTAGCAGAGGACTAAGGTATAGCAACTATCGGATAGATTTTTTGATTTTGTTCTGACAAAATTTCGGCTGTGACAGCCGATTTATGTGGAGAGTAAGTAGCTAACAAAAGCAGATGCTGATTAGGGAATCGAACCCATGTTCAATAGTTAATCCATTAGTAATAATGAGCAGAATGTACAATGATCTGGAATCCAAGGCTCAGGAGCTAGAGATATCTTTGAAAGGGCCGTCTTAACTATAATGGACACCGGGGTGCGAAAATCAACCTGCGCCCCCATTGCCAACAAAAAAAAAACAAAATTTAATTTGTTTCCATTTTTGTATTTAATTTACTCATACCTAAATAAAGTTAGATACTTTTAAACTGACTTCAAATGGAAGTTTCGATTCGGCACGCAATCAGCTCGTATTTTTTTTTCTATGTAGGTATGTACACCAATTTCTTCGAGATTTCAGGCCGATTCACATGGTTTTTTTTATTCGAAAGAGAATGTTTGCGATGAACTATGAAGATTTATAATATATCGATTGTGTATTAATACTGTAAGTAATAGGTATCAAGCATAGGCTACATCGTTTAACTCTAGGCCCCAACTCCTCAATTCTGATGCTGCAGGGTGCTGCACTCTTAAGCTGTGGGAATTTAGGAATTGTTGATTGTGAATTCATATTGTAAAGACCAAGTACCTTTAGACTAGACCATTGAACTCTAGATTCTATCCCCTGACCTGAGCATCAGACCTGATGCTGCAGGGTATTGCACTCCTAGGCCACTAAAAAGCTTAAAATAAAAACAATTTTCAAAAATCCAACGTCAAACGTCTCTATAAATTTTAATATTATAATTATATTTTAGTTTCTACACGTATGTTGAAGTCGGACGTGCATTTATGAAACGTCGAAAGAAATGGAGGCGCAACGCACACCAGTGACGGATTTACACATTTACCGCCAGTAGGCTATATAAAATGTTGGCACCCCTACCAATCTCTACAATATTGTGTCAGTTCCTAGATTATTTTAACAACCCATCGATTTAATTAAGACTAGCTGATTCAGGTGGGCCGAAGCCCAGCAGCATTAGGATTGAGGAGTTGGTACCTTGAGCTCAATGATGTAGGCCAGTGGTTAACGGCCCTTCTACACAGCTATGTATTCCATACCAACCCGGAAAGGAATCTTCGCAAGCGAAGCGAGCACGAAAATTTTTACTACTGCACTACACTATTACGTATATTGTAGTCCTTACTTGATACGTACAATAACAACTGAAACTCTCGCGATTGCACTACTCCACTATGTACCTGCCCATACTTAATAGTGGCACCTACAATAGCAATTAAAGGGCGATTCGCCGAATTTTTTTTTATTGGTATTTAATCAAGGTATATTGAATATTTGTTAAATTATTTGCAAAACTAGCAGATTACGCATGGTATGCGTATAGGACGATCAGCTTGCGCCCCCCAGGTCCCTGCGCCCAGGTGCCACGCACCCCTTGCACCCCCGGGTAAAGACGGCCCTGATCTTTGAACCTCGCGAGGGTCCCTACAAGAAAAAAAATGTGTTGTTTCACATAGCAAATACTAATTCCCTATTATAAAATATTGTTGCAATTGTCTTAGGCTTAATAAGTAATTATATTGTTTTTATTTTAATTTTTGTTCGTTTGAATATTTTTTGTTGTGATTTAATAAGTAGTTGAACACCTCATTTGGCGAGAAGCCGGTTTTGTGACCTACATATCTATTATTTGTAATGCTATTTTTGTTGAGTTTGCTAGCTGTTTTGTATGTCAAATAAATAAATAGCTCGATAAATTAACTTCTAGCATAATAAGACTAATATTTTGAGGCTAGAGATGCTCATTAAGGTGGAAGACAGGGGTCTGCCCGCGAAATTCAAATTTAATTTGGTTTTCCGCCATTTGTTAACAAGTAGGCTTATGTCCTTCTAATTGCGCCAGTGGAATTATCATCTTCACAGGTTTACATGAAAATCTTTACTTGAAAGTGACCAGTTTAAGAAATTAATCAAAATACTGAGTTGGACGTGAGTTACTCACAAATTGGTCTATATTTTGATTAATTTCTTAAACTGGACACTTTCAAGTAAAGATTTTTATATAAACCTGTGAAGATGATACTGCCATTGTCGCAATTAGAATGCCATAAGCCTACTTTATCGTATTAGTTTACAAATTGCGAAAAACCAAATTAAAATTGAATTTCGCGGGCAGACCCATGTCATCCATCTTAATGAAAAAATTACATTTCAGGGACTTCATAGAACAAGATCTGGTTGACTTTGCGCGGCAGAACCCTAGTGTTGTTGTGTATTTGAAGCCCCGGCGACACAGGAGCCCTGTTGTCGTCGCTGAATACTGTAAGTAAAATACTGACCAGTGCTTGACTGCCATCACACCTGAGGGTATATGAAGATGGAGCACTCTTGGCCTCTTGCTTAGAAGAACCTTAGTGACATTCAAAAATTTTCTATTCATTGTTGGTCCAATTTATTAATGGAACATTTCATTTGAGTATTTAAAGGTCAAAGTTTATAGAGATTTTTCTACCGCTGTTTCCTGTTGATTAGAACCGAAATTTGACTTATACAAAGTGTTTCAGTAAGATTATTAAATTTCCTTCTATTTTTTATACTTAACTCAGAACACCTGATTTTGGAAATGTTCCAGTAATGAATTAGACGGACAAAATATACTTGTTCTAAATAAGTATTTTTTAAGAACATTAACCAAGCTGAATTTGACTAAAACCCTATATTGCCCTCCAAATAAACAGAAAGCTTGCGTTAGGAGTGGCTATGGCAATAGTACAACTTGTGGGGATCAAACCTGCGACCTTTCAGTTTTCATTAGACACATTTTACCCTAATTTTCAGTAAACGGAGATAAAGTATGGATGAGCATGCACCACAAAACTCATTCTGAAATCACAAAATGGATAGAAGTCTTGAGAACTCAACAAGGTGACGTTTCTGGGGCTCGTCTGAGGAAATACCAGTACACCGACCATCCGTCTATACAAGGACCCTGGACACCTTTCACCTTCAAAGATCCAGAGCTCAATTTAGCCCAGTTACCGGACCCTAAGTTTGGTGCAAACAATAGACTGCCCATGACAGCAACTGAAAAGTTGAGGATTATGTTTGAGAAACAGAAAATTCGAGATGACGACGTCAAGACTGGGGAATAGACAATGTAGATTAAAAACTTAAGTTTGAGATATAGTCCATAGATTTTAGAAGCTGGCGAAAGAAATTGACCTTTTCCTGTGCTAACAGTTTTGTGTTGTGATATGTAACAATGAAATATAACTAGAAATCTGTATGTAGATTTCTAGTTATAGTTCACTTATATCGAGAAATATAACTAGAAATCTGTATGTAGATTTCCAGTTAAATTTCATTGTTTAAAATATCGTATTTCATTGTTCTGAGCCATTATATTTATTTATTTCTAAGATACACAATTTTCATATAAAAATATCAATATTATAATGTGTCCAGGCCCCAGTCATAGATATTACATATTTTTTTCGTTTGGTTACAATTGTTCACGTGTAGTTTTCTATGATGAGTAAAAAAAGAAAAGTATTGTATAGCGCAGACCATTTATTACTTTAATCAATGACTTGATTTCGAAGAGGAGAAAAATAAGAAATTAAAATTCACACCCTTCGACATTCAAGACGTCCGCGTCCGTCATTGCCATGAAAAGCAATGCCAGAGAAGAAAACCTCCATCACAGTTGTAACAGTAAAAAATACATTTTTTTTTGTCAACGGTATAGTATGACGTCATTTTGTAACATTCGTCGACGGCCATCTTGAATCGAACGTTTAATACTATAAGTAATCTGCACGAGTCTAGTAAATATTATTCGTCTATGGCAGGAGTGCATGTATTGTCAACAACAACTCTGGTGTGTACCTATGCCTTGGTCATCTGTTTTGCTCGCCAGTAGGAAAATAGTACTTGTGTAAATAGCCAAATAAGATTATATAAATTTTGTTGAATATAGATTATTTCTAAAACTCAAGCTGTTTTCAATCCTATAAACATCACAAGATCGCCAGCGTACAATACAACTATATGATGCCTGCGACTTCGTCCGCGTGGATTGTGGGTTTTTAATTCTCACGGGAACTCTTTAATTTTCTGGGATTAAATTATAGCCTTCGTGCTATTCTGATGTTAATGCTGTTACATTGTGAAGTTTCATCAAAATCCGTCCAGTAGTTTTAAAGTAAAGTTTAGTAAAGAGTAACACAAACATCCACTCACAAACTTTCGCATATTACGACCTGATGCCCGCGACTTCGTCCGCGTGGATTTAGTTTTAAAATCCCTCGGGAACTCTAATTTTTCCGGGATAAAAAGTAGCCTATGTCACTCTCCTGCCTCTCACTAAAAATGGCTATCACCGCGTCGACTATTGTGCTTCTTATGCAAAGTTAGTTCTTATGTAAAATTAAATTGGTGCAGTAAAGCTTGTGTTAGGAGTAGGTACAACTATAGATGCAACAGCTGGGGTTTGAACTGTCCACCGATCAGTTCTCAATCTGCGCCTTGAACCATTGTACTGCTGAGGCTCCGTTAAATTAAACTACCGTATTTTATACTTTAAACTTAACATTTAATAAAATAGTAGGTATCTTGCGATTCACGAGGGCGACTGACTTATGCTTGTGTGAGTGTCGTATCTGTATAAGTGTGAGCGAGCGCAATGCTCGCGCCTGCCCGCTCCCACCTAGGCTTTGACAGGCACGCACACTTATGCAATGTGCATGTACACGAAGTAACCACGAGTAAAGCTCACTCGCCTTCGTGAATTGCAAAAACTTGTACTCGATATATCTTACAAAGCAAACATAACCTTGTTGATCATTTTGCAAATGAATTAATCATTTGCAAAATGATCAACATCATCATGAGCAAGTAGCGACCCATAAACGTCTCACTACTAAGATGTAGCCTAGTGACAGCCGTTTAGGATTGCAGTCACCTATTCGGGGGGCCGCAGGTTCGATCCCGGACACGCACCTCTGACTTTTAGGAGTTATGTGCGCTTAAGCAATTAAATATCACATGCATCAACGATGAAGGAAAACATCATGAGGAGACCTACACGCCTGAGAGTTCTTCTCAAGGGTGTGTGACGTCTACCAACTCGCTTTGAGCCAGCGTGGTGGACCTATAACTCTTCTCTAAAGAGACCTGCGCTCAGTAGTGAGCAGTTTATGGGTTGCGGATGATGATGATGATTTTAGATTTCAAACTTAACATTTTATAAAGTAGTACTAAACAAAAATGAGGCTTTATCTTACAATTCAAACATAACCAACCTTTAATTAATTGACAAAATGGTACCTCAAAAAAAAACATTCAATAATCACACAGGCCTACAAAAACAAACAAATTTTTTGTTGCAGCTCTGTTTGTATTTGTGATTGATAAGTAAGATAGTATACAGTATATTGATACAAGACATTTTATCAATATACTGTATCAGCACAGGTATCAGTATCAGCTCTAATTTTTCTACTACCCTCATTTTGAACTTTTTCCCGGTTTTGTTCATAAACAGACTATTTTACAATAACCAAGATATTTATCTTATTATTTCGTTATGGCTAGTAAGTTCAGAAGTTGTGCTAACGACCCTGATATGTTTCGTTACATTTGTGGTGAATATATAATAAAAGATCAGGGAAAATCGATAACGGACACTGTGATCTGCTTGTATTTTGCTTATTTCTGTATTGAAATTCGCAACAAAGACAAAGCGTCCCTCATAGTGCATATAAAATGTGCATTGAACATTGAGCGATGATGGGAGAAAAAAGTTAGGGTTAATGAAGCAATTTGTCAAAGCTATGGACAGAAATGGTCAATGTTTTCGGTTTATTTCTCAAAAATTTCATGGATTATGTACTGAGAAACTAAAAGCAGGTATTTTTGATGGACCACAAATAAGTCAATTAAAAAAAGACTACACTAATTTTGAGGCTTCTATGACTGAAATAGAACGGCTTGCATGGAAATCTTTTGTAGCGGTTGTACAAAAATTTATCGGAAATGATAAGGCTGACAACTATATAGACTTAGTTGAAGAAATGCTGCTTAATTTCAAACATTTAGACTGTAATATGAGCATAAAAGTACACTACTTTCGTAGCAATATAGATCACTTTCAACATAATTTAGAAAATCTTAGTGAAGAACAAGAAGAACGCTTCCATCAAGACAAAGACGATAGAAAATAGGTACCAAGGCAGATGGGACGTTCCTACGATGGCCGATTATTACTGGGGAATCATGCGCGAAGGCCCAAGACAATTTCACTCGAGAAAATCACATAAAAGACAATTTTTTGATGTTTAATGTGGAAATAAATCAATTTTTCTGTAAAGATATAAGGCAGATCTCACACTGGGACTCACCCCACTCCAGGATGCAGGCCTGCATATTTAAAGTTGTTCGTAAATACTTCAGTTTGTATAGAAAATATGCACTGTGTCACACATTAATAACGTTTCCCCACGCGTAGTGTGAGATTAACATGTCTTTGGAAAGATAAATTATCTATATTTTCATGTAATTGAATTTAAAAAAATGGAATCGCGCAAAATAACGCGCGTCGTAGTGTGAGATTAACCTGTCTTTGGAAAGACAAATTATCTATATTTTCATGTAATTGAATTAAAAAAATATATGCTAACACCTTTTTAACACTTTTCCTGGAACAACAAAAAGAAGTTGATCGATCCAAGCATCAAGATTTCTTTTTTTTTAAATGAGAGTTTTTTTTATGTACCCTCAAATACCTGGCCGACTTGAACTCCTTACCACATAACTCACACGCGTGTAACATTCCATCATTATGGTGAACACGTATCATATGACCTCGCAAATAAGCCATACATTTCAGTGTTGAGTTACATAAATAGCATTTAAATGTATCGTTGCTATGACAGTTTCTTAAATGTGTTGTTACTGCATACTTAGAATTTAAAATGGCTGGGCATTTAGGGCAATTTTGTTTGCCTCCCATTTGATGATATGGCTTACTTTTCAATCTGTTTTCATCGTGAATCCTATTGTGTCTAGTCAAATAACGTTTGCATTTAAACGTCAAATGACATTTGTTGCATTCAAACATCCCTTTGCCGTGTACTTCTACCTTATGACTGAACCAGGCTTTGTAAGAATATGTTTTGTTACAAATGGAACATTTGTGTTTCTGTTTCGTGATTGGGATGTTACTATATTGTCTTTTGTGATTTATTTTGATGTGTTTTATTAAATCAACCTTTTTCTTGCAGTACTTGGTACAATATTCGCACATGTACAGTTTTTGTTTGACTAAAGGCACTTTCAGGTGGCATAGATTGTGTTGGAACAGTGCTTTGCTGAAAACAAAAAAAATAAAGGTGTAATAAGAGGAGTGATAGCCAGTTAGGGCCGTAATCTTCTATTTGGGTTTTAATCCTAGCCATAACAATAATACAAATCCTAAATCTATGAATGTTACATTGCTGCATTCAAGAGCGTCGCCAGCCGATGGCCAAGGGGGGGAGGGGGGGGGGGGGGGGGGGGGGCAAGTTGATATTATTATGGAGGACAGTAAAAGTTTGGACAAATAAAACTTATGTGTAAAAATTAGCAACGAAGCACGAAGCAACGGATCAATGTGATTTTTTGCAGGGGGTATTAATTTAGCAGCGGTACCTAGATTTCAATGATAAAGTATCTACTAGTACCTATATTTTTGAAATATCCCCTTGGCAACACCCAGGGCTGCATTATGGAGCTATTGTATAGAGGTGTAAAAGTAACGAAAAAAAAACGTACCCGTATGTATTCGTTACTATACATTCAGTACTCGTTACTATCGTATCGTTACTCGTTACTCCTAATACCTCATAACATGCTATGTTATGCTAGAGAAACAAATCGTTAATCGAGTCGTATTGTTCTTTCTATAATTTTATTATAAGATATGACTTATGTACTAGGTGCGGCATCGCAGCATTCATAATTTCAATTTGTAGAAATAATACATATTCATTACATGCCAAACTGCATTTTTCACTTTGCCGTAGTTTAAACCAGACTTATGTTTATGTTATAATGAAAAAGCTACAAATAGGCGTCCAAAATTATTTATTGTCAATAAACTTTACATTACCTTTTTAATTCGCGGAAAATACGCACGCATGCGCAAAACGATCAGTAAGAAACGTTTCAATACATGCATCAACGCAGCGCATAGATTAATATATATAATACTCTGGGCAGCGTAACATTGCGTCATTGAAACAGCGTATGTAACCATGATACGAAACATGCGAGTAACGAAAAGTATTCGTGAGTAACGTTTCGTTACTCGGTACTAGATGGCGTACCCGTTACTCAGTAACGAATACATACGGTTTGCTACAGCTCTACTATTGTATATCTAGGAAGAGCGGTATCTAGTAGCGACTTAGCTACCAATGCTAAATGTATGCATAGAGTATCATTACAAACAAAACACACCTGTCGGTGAAATATTTCCTACATAACATACATGTTTGGGAACTTTCTTCTTTTACTTTTTGGTATATTACTTGTTCCTGGTATTTTTGAAGCATACGGCTTTGTAAGTTATCTTTGAATTCCTTATAATTTATGTTTTCTTCATTCGAAGCAGAGCTTTCTTTATTTCTCGGCGAGTGATTTTGAGAATCATCCTGCTCATAGTTTACAGTGTCCTGATAATTTTCGCTTTTCACTGGCGCCAAAACTGTCTGTATGGGGGGCCACTCAATATCATTTTCGACCTTTACATGCGCATCAAAACAAAATTCCAAACAATCATCGATGTCTTCTAGGATTTCTTCTTGTTTAATTATTAAATCATCGGGTATAAAATCCATAGGTTACTTTCGCAATTAATGAATTTCGATGGTAAATTGTGTTGCTGGTGATTAACGCAGATCATAAAAAATATTAATTTAGGTACGTACTAACTACTAATTTATTAATAATAATTGGTAAATAATATAGATAACCCTACTTTCTTCAAAACACAAATGACTGCCCTAGCCCCTAGGTATATATTTACTCTTTGGACAAAACGTACACCACAGATCACTGTTAAACCATAGACGAATAATATTTACTAAAGTATTAAATTAATCTGACGTACACCAACCAAGAAGCTTAAGGGTGGAACCACATCTGTGAGGATCGATTCGCATTTATGCCGATGCTATAAGACACACTTGTAAGGATCGCGTCCTTACGGATCCGAAAGGATGCGTACGCGTCCTTACGGATCCGTAAGGATGCGTACGCGTCCTTACGGATCCGTAAGGATGCGTACGCATCCTTTCGGATCCGTAAGGAGGCGAAAGCCTATAAACATTGTTGTCTGCGTAGGGATGGTCGATGATGGCATCGATATTTTAATTGCTAGCTCAACCACGATATTAATCTTCTTCTACACAGAGGAAATGGATGCCAAAAATTGAAAAAGTCGCCGCCATATTGAAATTCTTTGTTTTTCGACCGATTTCGTTCAAAATCGATATTTAGGCTTCCCTTGGGTCAAGAAAGAGAAAATAGATGCCAAAATTTTAAAAAGTCACCGCCATATTGAAATTCTTTGTTTTTCGACCGATTTCGTTCAAAATCGATATTTAGGCTTCCCTTGGGTCAAGAAAGAGGAAATAGATGCCAAAATTTTAAAAAGTGACCGCCATATTGAAATTCTTTGTTATTGGACCGATTTCGTTCAAAATCGATATTTAGGCTTCCCTTGGGTCAAGAAAGAGGAAATAGATGCCAAAATTTTAAAAAGTGACCGCCATATTGAAATTCTTTGTTATTGGACCGATTTCGTTCAAAATCGATATTTAGGCTTTCCTTGGGTCAAGAAAGAGGAAATAGATGCCAAAATTTTAAAAAGTGACCGCCATATTGAAATTCTTTGTTATTGGACCGATTTCGTTCAAAATCGATATTTGGGCTTCCCTGGGGTCAAATAAGAGGAAATGATTGGCAAAATTATAAAAAGTGACTGCCATATTGAAATTCTTTGTTATTGGACCGATTTCGTTCAAAATCGATATTTAGGCTTCCCTTGGGTCAAGAAAGAGGAAATAGATGCCAAAATTTTAAAAAGTGACCGCCATATTGAAATTCTTTGTTATTGGACCGATTTCGTTCAAAATCGATATTTAGGCTTCCCTTGGGTCAAGAAAGAGGAAATAGATGCCAAAATTTTAAAAAGTGACCGCCATATTGAAATTCTTTGTTATTGGACAGATTTCGTTCAAAATCGATATTTGGGCTTCCCTGGGGCCAAATAAGAGGAAATGATTGGCAAAATTATTAAAAGTGACCGCCACATTGAAATTCTTTTTTATTGGACCGATTTCGTTCAAAATCGATATATGGGCTTCCCTGGGGTCAAATAAGAGAAAATGATTGGCAAAATTATAAAAAGTCGCCGCCATATTGAAATTCTTTGTTATTGGACCGATTTCGTTCAAAATCGATATTTAGGCTTCCCTTGGGTCAACAAAGAGGAAATAGATGCCAAAATTTTAAAAAGTGACCGCCATATTGAAATTCTTTGTTATTGGACCGATTTCGTTCAAAATCGATATTTGGGCTTCCCTGGGGTCAAATAAGAGGAAATGATTGGCAAAATTATAAAAAGTGACCGCCATATTGAAATTCTTTGTTATTGGACCGATTTCGTTCAAAATCGATATTTAGGCTTCCCTTGGGTCAAGAAAGAGGAAATAGATGCCAAAATTTTAAAAAGTGACCGCCATATTGAAATTCTTTGTTATTGGACCGATTTCGTTCAAAATCGATATTTAGGCTTCCCTTGGGTCAAGAAAGAGGAAATAGATGCCAAAATTTTAAAAAGTGACCGCCATATTGAAATTCTTTGTTATTGGACCGATTTCGTTCAAAATCGATATTTGGGCTTCCCTGGGGCCAAATAAGAGGAAATGATTGGCAAAATTATTAAAAGTGACCGCCACATTGAAATTCTTTTTTATTGGACCGATTTCGTTCAAAATCGATATTTGGGCTTCCCTGGGGTCAAATAAGAGAAAATGATTGGCAAAATTATAAAAAGTCGCCGCCATATTGAAATTCTTTGTTATTGGACCGATTTCGTTCAAAATCGATATTTAGGCTTCCCTTGGGTCAAGAAAGAGGAAATAGATGCCAAAATTTTAAAAAGTGACCGCCATATTGAAATTCTTTGTTATTGGACCGATTTATCATCTATTACAAGATGATCTCAACTCTATTGTAGACTGGTGTGCTAAAAATAGAATGACTCTTAACGTTTCCAAATGCGCGCACATAAAATTCACCCGTAAAAAGAACATACTAGGAACTGGCTACTTTATTCACGACCATCAGCTTGAGGAGGTTTCAGTCATCAGGGATCTCGGTATTATGATCGATAGTAAGCTTACATTCAAGGAACACATCAACCAAATAGTCTCCCGAGCGTGGAAGCTTCTGGGTTTCATTAAACGTAACACGAGTGACTTTATGAGAACCGACTGCATTATAAAAATATTTAATGCACTAGTGCGTAGTATCCTGGAATACGCAGTCCCGGCATGGAACCCGCACTACAAAATCCACACTTCAAGAATAGAGCGAGTTCAACGCTCCTTCACGAGGTACCTAGCCTTCAAAGACAACTCTTGTCCTCAAGAAGCTGACTATGACACACGCTTGAAACATTTTAAAATCCAATCCCTGGAAAAACGCAGGTTGGTGACTGACCTCATAACACTTTATAAAATAGTCCACAGCACCTTGGATTCCCCTGACCTGTTGTACCACGTCAGCATTCATGTCCCTCGACGACCCTCTAGACATCCTATCAAAAACATCTTCCAGCCCCACTTCTCTAAATCTAACCTAGGCAAATTCGCCCCAATAAATCGAATTATTAATGCATACAATAACTCGACGTGCCCTGACATTGACATATTCCATGATAGTTTGTTTAGCTTTAAGAAAAAATTGTACATAATATCAGCATGAATAATTTATGTTAATATCATCTAATTCAAATTAATAATATCTATTCCTTAGCTTTGACATTGTAAATATTTAATAACTGTATCTTGCTAGCTATGACATTGTTAATATTTATTGATTATTTAAAATTTTGATCGGTTTGTAATTGTAAATTGTAAATATTTAATAACTGTATCTTACTAGCTATGACATTGTTAATATTTATTAATTATTTAAAATTTTGATCGGAGTTACCCTGGCAATGTTGAATATGCCTATAATTGGTAATTTGTAACAGCATTAGAATTTATTAAGCACATTGTATTATTTAAAGTGTATCTTGCAATTTATCGCTGGCATATCTATTAAATAAATAAATAAATAAATAGATTTCGTTCAAAATCGATATTTGGGCTTCCCTGGGGTCAAATAAGAGGAAATGATTGGCAAAATTATAAAAAGTGACCGCCATATTGAAATTCTTTGTTATTGGACCGATTTCGTTCAAAATCGATATTTAGGCTTCCCTTGGGTCAAGAAAGAGGAAATAGATGCCAAAATTTTAAAAAGTGACCGCCATATTGAAATTCTTTGTTATTGGACCGATTTCGTTCAAAATCGATATTTAGGCTTCCCTTGGGTCAAGAAAGAGGAAATAGATGCCAAAATTATAAAAAGTCGCCGCCATATTGAAATTCTTTGTTATTGGACCGATTTCGTTCAAAATCGATATTTAGGCTTCCCTTGGGTCAAGAAAGAGGAAATAGATGCCAAAATTATAAAAAGTCGCCGCCATATTGAAATTCTTTGTTATTGGACCGATTTCGTTCAAAATCGATATTTAGGCTTCCCTTGGGTCAAGAAAGAGGAAATAGATGCCAAAATTTTAAAAAGTGACCGCCATATTGAAATTCTTTGTTATTGGACCGATTTCGTTCAAAATCGATATTTGGGCTTCCCTGGGGTCAAATAAGAGGAAATGATTGGCAAAATTATAAAAAGTGACCGCCATATTGAAATTCTTTGTTATTGCACCGATTTCGTTCAAAATCGATATTTGGGCTTCCCTGGGGTCAAATAAGAGGAAATGATTGGCAAAATTATAAAAAGTGACCGCCATATTGAAATTCTTTGTTATTGGACCGATTTCGTTCAAAATCGATATTTAGGCTTCCCTTGGGTCAAGAAAGAGGAAATAGATGCCAATATTTTAAAAAGTGACCGCCATATTGAAATTCTTTGTTATTGGACAGATTTCGTTCAAAATCAATATTTAGGCTTCTCTGGGTTCAAAGTTGTTCGTGGTTTAGATTTTTAGTTCGCGTACGTCGATGATATTTTAGTTTCTTCAAAAGATAGCGAACAGCATGCAAAACATTTACGTATTCTTTTCAAACGTTTTTGAAGGATACGGTATAGTTGATAACGAGAAGAATGGTATTTTAATGTTCCAGAGGTTCGTTTCCTTGGATACAAAATAAGCGCTCCCGGGATTGGCTCTCCTGCTGACCGCATTAAGAGTTTACAGGATTTTCCTCTACCTAAAACAGTACAGGGATTTAGAAGATATGATTAATTTTTATCGAAAATTTCTCCCTAGCATAGCGCGACTTCAAGCAACATTAATAGATGCTTTATCAAAACTTCAAGATAAAAGTGCTAAACCTTTTACTGGGACTCCCGATTTAGAGCGTATCCTACTTCCTACTAATATTATAAAGGCGAAAGTTTGTATGTATGTTTGTTCCTCTTTAACGCAAAAACTACTGGATGGATTTGGCTGAAATTTGGAATGGAGATAGATTATACCCTGGATAAACACATAGGCTACAAATTATTCCGGAAAAATCCAAGGTTCCCGCGGGATTTTGAAAAACCACTGATAGATGGCGCTGATTGTACTTAAATCACGCTTACATTATCCGCAGTATCGAGAATAAGTAAAAAATTCCAATTCAACAATCAAGTAGGATAACCACAGTTATTGAAGTTTTTCATTAGCAATAGAAAATTTCTTAGGGATTAGGGATGGATTACGAAATAAATAATACAATTAGTACAAGGTATCGATTTGTCCAGTCATAGTGAGTACATTGCTAGATATTATAATGACTGGTCATGTGTGTATAATTTATAATTTTTAATAGGATAATAGGATAGGATAGGATCTACACATGATGTAATCCATCCCTAATCCCTAATCCCTAAGAAATTTTCTATTGCTAATGAAAAACTTCAATAACTGTGTTTATCCTACTTGATTGTTGAATTGGAATTTTTTACTTATTCTCGATACTGCGGATAATGTAAGCGTGATTTAAGTACAATCAGCGCCATCTATCAGTGGTTTTTCAAAATCCCGCGGGAACCTTGGATTTTCCGGGATAATTTGTAGCCTATATGTTAATCCAGGGTATAATCTATCTTTTTTTTTTTTTTTTTTTAATTTTTTATTCAGAAATATAATAACAAGTATTAGTAAACTTATTCTACCACGCCAAACTGCACATGCAGTTTGTTGGCGAGTCTGCGCTCATACAATTAATAAACTTATAACTACATATTATATTCTAATGCTAGCCTACTTGTGTCGGTCAGTCTGTCAGTCGGTCGGTCAGTCAGTCGGTCGGTCGGTCGGTCGGTTCCATTCCAAATTTCAGCCAAATCCATCCAGTAGTTTTTGCGTTAAAGAGGAACAAACATACACACAAACTTTCGCCTTTATAATATTAGTAGGAAGTAGGAAGTAGGATGAAACGGAAAATAAAAAAGTAGTTGGGGATAGAATTTAATTTGACTTGAAAATGTATTAAAGCGGAAATGTGGGCTGATTGGTTGAATGTAAGGGGAAATTGTAATCATCCATTCCATCCATTTTGTTAGTCTAAAAATATAAAAGGGAAATGTGAATTAGTTTAAAGTTAGTTCTCGTTCAGCGTGGGAGCCGACTGTGGCTCCATAAGTGTTTTCGATATTTACTTTTATATTTTAAAAGATGTGCTGTCGTGGAGTTTCTTTGCCCTTTCTTCTACACGACTATAGCACTTTGCGAAACGGCATTAGAGTCATTTTTATAATATATAGATCTATACTGAACAACATAATTAAATACAGATAGATGTTGATGAAGGAGTTTTCTTTACAATCCTTGTTACGTCCTTTGTGTAGGTAGTTATTTTTATTGATGGAAGGCGATTGCTGAGAATGATGTTCTGTTCTGATATTGTGTGTGATTCCTTTTATTAGACGCTCGGCGATGAGGGGGGTGCCGTCATACTTTTAAAACTTATGGCAAATATTTCCTCTTTCTTGACCACAGGAAGCCGAAATATCGATTTTGAATATCGATTTTGAATTTCAATATGGCGGTGACTTTTTAAAATTTTGGCATCTATTTTCTCTTTCTTGTCTCAAGGGAAGCCTAAATATCGATTTTGAACGAAATCGGTCCAATAACAAAGAATTTCAATATGGCGGTCACTTTTTAAAATTTTGGCATCTATTTCCTCTTTCTTGACCCAAGGGAAGCCTAAATATCGATTTTGAACGAAATCGGTCCAATAACAAAGAATTTCAATATGGCGGCGACTTTTTATAATTTTGCAAATCATTTCCTCTTATTTGAGCCCAGGGAAGCCCAAATATCGATTTTGAACGAAATCGGTCCAATAACAAATAATTTCAATATGGCGGTCACTTTTTAAAATTTTGGCATCTATTTCCTCTTTCTTGACCCAAGGGAAGCCTAAATATCGATTTTGAACGAAATCGGTCCAATAACAAAGAATTTCAATATGGCGGCGACTTTTTATAATTTTGCAAATCATTTCCTCTTATTTGAGCCCAGGGAAGCCCAAATATCGATTTTGAACGAAATCGGTCCAATAACAAATAATTTCAATATGGCGGTCACTTTTTAAAATTTTGGCATCTATTTCCTCTTTCTTGACCCAAGGGAAGCCTAAATATCGATTTTGAACGAAATCGGTCGAATAACAAAGAATTTCAATATGGCGGCCACTTTTTAAAATTTTGCCATCTATTTCCTCTTTCTTGACCCAAGGGAAGCCTAAATATCGATTTTGAACGAAATCGGTCCAATAACAAAGAATTTCAATATGGCGGTCACTTTTTAAAATTTTGGCATCTATTTCCTCTTTCTTGACCCAAGGGAAGCCTAAATATCGATTTTGAACGAAATCGGTCCAATAACAAAGAATTTCAATATGGCGGCGACTTTTTATAATTTTGCAAATCATTTCCTCTTATTTGAGCCCAGGGAAGCCCAAATATCGATTTTGAACGAAATCGGTCGAATAACAAAGAATTTCAATATGGCGGCCACTTTTTAAAATTTTGCCATCTATTTCCTCTTTCTTGACCCAAGAGAAGCCTAAATATCGATTTTGAACGAAATCGGTCCAATAACAAAGAATTTCAATATGGCGGCGACTTTTTATAATTTTGCCAATCATTTTCTCTTATTTGAGCCCAGGGAAGCCCAAATATCGATTTTGAACGAAATCGGTCCAATAACAAAGAATTTCAATATGGCGGTCACTTTTTATAATTTTGCCAATCACTTCCTCTTATTTGACCCCAGGGAAGCCCAAATATCGATTTTGAACGAAATCGGTCCAATAACAAATAATTTCAATATGGCGGTCACTTTTTAAAATTTTGGCATCTATTTCCTCTTTCTTGACCCAAGGGAAGCCTAAATATCGATTTTGAACGAAATCGGTCCAATAACAAAGAATTTCAATATGGCGGCGACTTTTTATAATTTTGCAAATCATTTCCTCTTATTTGAGCCCAGGGAAGCCCAAATATCGATTTTGAACGAAATCGGTCCAATAACAAATAATTTCAATATGGCGGTCACTTTTTAAAATTTTGGCATCTATTTCCTCTTTCTTGACCCAAGGGAAGCCTAAATATCGATTTTGAACGAAATCGGTCGAATAACAAAGAATTTCAATATGGCGGCCACTTTTTAAAATTTTGCCATCTATTTCCTCTTTCTTGACCCAAGGGAAGCCTAAATATCGATTTTGAACGAAATCGGTCCAATAACAAAGAATTTCAATATGGCGGTCACTTTTTAAAATTTTGGCATCTATTTCCTCTTTCTTGACCCAAGGGAAGCCTAAATATCGATTTTGAACGAAATCGGTCCAATAACAAAGAATTTCAATATGGCGGCGACTTTTTATAATTTTGCAAATCATTTCCTCTTATTTGAGCCCAGGGAAGCCCAAATATCGATTTTGAACGAAATCGGTCCAATAACAAAGAATTTCAACATGGCGGAAAAGTGGCACCTGTGTTTGCATACATACTTGAGATAAAAACTAATTTCATCGATATATCGATACTTTTTGGCACTTCATGCATTTCCCTAGTTGCCGATGACGCTTTCGCACGCGTAAGGATCCTTACGGATCCGTAAGGATCCTTTCGGATCCGTTCGCGTCCGTAAGGATCCGTTCGCATCCTTACGGATCCGTAAGGATGCGAAAGGATCCTTTCGCATGCGAAACGTGAGCTACACTTGTAAGGATTTTAGGCACTTTTAGGTATAAAAAATGCGAAAGCCGAATCGATGCGAAAAGCCGAATTGATCCGTTCACGTTTCTATGGAATTTGACAGTTTTGTATGGGCGAAATCCGAAACGATCCTCACAGGTGTGGTTCCACCCTAAGGTGGAAACACAGTTCTGCCCGCGAAATTCAAATTTAATTTGGTTTTTCGCAATTTGTAAACTACGACAAAGTATGGCCTTCTAATTGCGCCGGTGGAATTATCATCTTCACAGGTTTACATAAAAATCTTTACTTGAAAGTGACCAGTTTAAGAAATTAATCAAAATACTGAGTTGGACGTGAGTTACTCACAAATTAGTCGATATTTTGATTAATTTCTTAAACTGGACACTTTCAAGTAAAGATTTTTATATAAACCTGTATTAGTTAACAAATTGCGAAAAACCAAATTAAATCGGGCAGAACCATGTCTTCAGCCTTAAATACCTACAACTCTTGTTGTTCCTGGTCTGTGCCTACAACCACCGTACTCTATGCTTCTTGAGTCTTGACACCAACGGAAACGGTATGTCCAACATGCGCTATCTCGACTGAGAATTCCAAAAAAAGGAGGTTCTTATTTCAGCTGGTATCTTTTTTGTTCGTTATTCAAGCCAATTCAATAGAAATATGTGCAAAATACATAAATTCTCCGCGACGACGCAGGCAACAGTTATTGGAGTTTACTCCTTAAGAATCGATTTTAGGCGCCCGGTATGAGAAAAATTCGAGGAGTAAAATCTACTTATGAATTACCTCGTTACGTTTTTCACAACGATGCAAATTTCTACCCTAAGGTTGAGTAAATAAGGTTGGTTTTCGCTTGAGTTGTCGAATGCCCTCGTTACGTTTTTCACAACGATGCAAATTTCTACCCTAACGTTGAGTAAATAATGTTGGTTTTCGCTTGAGTTGTCGAATGCGAAAGAGCTTTCGCTTCGGGAAGCCGAGCGCGTACCGATCGGGTCCGAGCGGCGCCGAGACGCAGCGAGCGCCGCGAATGCATTACGACGTTTTAAGGAGTAAACTCCAGTCGTGCGTCGGAGCTGACACACACACTTTTTAAATTAATAAAACATAGTTAATCTATTAAAATATTTATTTACATAATATACAGAAAGATTACTTATTATTAATAAATTAAAAATAAATACAACCGCGATGACAAATAAATGTACATTCGTTGGTAAGAGCCATATAATTAAGCAAGACAGAAATATAAAATGGTGGTTTGACCGCTTTATAATTCTGTTTGTTTCAGCCATTTGATACAAGCGGCGCAAGATCCCACGTGTGGTAATCACTACAAGAGACTCATGTCCGGAATTGGACATCTATCAGTTGACGACTTGTACTGTTACGGTTTACAAATTAAAAATTATTCTTTTATTACTAGAATTTTAAGTAAGTAGTAAGATGAGGGAAGAATCGTTCGTCAAAGTAGAATTGAGTCTCAAAAAGATTTTTATGTTTTAAAATGCATTTCACAAAGACGTGTCCAGTATAGATACAAAGAAATAAAATATCGAAAACAATAATCGATTCCCTAAAGTAGGTATCGATAAAAAGTTTTTGTGCAATCCTACTCTATTAAACACATAGGGATGTTGCCAACTAATCAAACCAGCAAGTCTATAAAACGTCAAAACGCACGCATAGTCACTATGGCAGCTTGTATGAAGTAAAAACACTTGGCGCACTTCCAGAAGTTTAATAAATAATTGGTAGTTTAAATGGTTATCAGTTATCACCACTGATCTCTATAAATAATCTGTGATTAACACTGGACTGGCTGTCTCTTACTAATGACACCTGCATAAATAGGGATCAATTTGAAGCGCTAGATTAGACATATACGAGTTTCCGTGTGTCGTAGATAACCGGCCTCTATAATTAATCTATTAGTTCAAAATTATAAAATCACAGTTTGCAATATTATTAGTTCCAGAGAAACTCGTTTATCTGCTTACAGCGCCAAAATGGCGGCAATCAATCCCAAAATGGCGTCGATCAAGTAGGTCCAAAAAAATATGACAGCAGCCTCAGTGTTATCACACTTTAAACTAAAATAGCGAATGTGTATTTTAATTATTTTGGAAGAGCCTCTATAAACAATAATAATGAATCGGTTAAAAATAATTTATTTTTAACATGGACAACATCTCAGTTATAGCTGTTAAATGCATTATGCTTAAAAATCACACTACCCTAATAGTTAAGTAATCGGCGCGGCGAAAGTTGATCCCTATGACAGTTCGTGTTAGTGATGGGTCGTGTCTTTGGTCGTGTCGATAATTTTTTTTTTTTAGACAAAGGCGTGGCTTGCATTCAGCCACGTTGGTAAACATGTTTTAAAAAATATTATAATGTGCATTTTTAATGTCCATTATGTTGTTGTATTAATTTAAGATTTTTGGCATAGATTAAGTAGGTAAGTAAAACGAAAGTTTCCAACCTTGTTATTTTCTAATAATGTTTAACCCGGTAAACACGTTTTTGCTATATAAGTATATATTTTATCATGAAAATGAATGTTCCCCATTTATTTATTTTGTCTGAAAAAAATTTGTTACAATAGGTTATAATAATATTATAGGATATTTTTAGATATAGCCACACTATTTGGTCGGTCACTACGACGCGACGCGCGCGATCGCTCGGCGGCCGGCGCCCGGCGCTCGCTTCTTCAGTACGAGTGCCAGAACACTATTACTCCGCTAGGAGTAATAGTGTTCTGTGACGAGTGCTAACGCCTTGTATGCGCCACGTGTTTTTTGTTATCGGAGTGTTACTTGTTATTACTGTTTTCTTGTTATTACTGTTTTTTGTTTTTGTTGCTGTTTTGTTATTGCTGGTATTGAAAAATGCCGAAAAGACTACGAAAAACTGTACTCAACAGTGAAACGCGGGAGTTTGTTGTGCGTTTGCGAGATTACTTTGCTCGTGAACAACAAAATGGCGGCCCTTTGTTGCCACTTGACAACGTACGCGACCGTGTTGCTGATGCTCTAGGGATTGGCAAGGCTACCGTTTCCCGAATCACAAAGGAAAAGTTCGGCGAATCATCGATGGAGGAGAACAAACTCTCAACTCCAAAGAAAAAATGTAATAGGGTACATCCCGTCACCAGTCCAGATGACTTCGACATGTCTGCGATACGTAACCATATTTACGGCTACTACTTCCGAGGTGAACTGCCGACTTGTTGTATTGTTGAAAAAGTTATTGACGTCGCTGAAATCAGCCAGTTTATTTAATGGCAGTATGACTTCGCTCAGAGTAGTCATAAAAAAATGCGGCTTTCGGTATGGGAAGTGTGACAAAAGAAAAGTGTTAATGGAGCGTAAGGATATAGCATTGATGTGTGATTTTTTTTTGTGATTTGCATGGGGAAGCTCATGTGGCGCTTGCCCATACAAATCACAAAAAAAAAATTTTTCGCTTTCAGCGCTGAGTACTTTCACTGTAAACTATATAAGGAACACATGCAAACCCTAAAGTATTATGACTTACTTTTGTTACACCCTTGACCCTGTGTATGTAAATAAATAATTGTTAAACAGATTTTGTTTCATTTCATTTTGTCCTATAGCTGTTATTTTTTAATTTTCTTGGGTATAATATAATCATGTGTGTATGTATGAATGGTATGATCGTAATATTCTGTTCCATTCCATAATATATGAACTAAAATGTGAGTATGAAAAAAATTGTGCACTCGTTTCCATTACCGACATTTTTACTTGCCGCCCTAGTCGATAAACGTCACAAGACGTAAGTTTTGCAGGACGTAAACATAAATTCAGATTGAGATAACTTCTTGTAAATGTTAAGAATTGTTAAAAATATCAACGGAATATCATTACTAATGGTATAAAGCTACGTAAAATTTATAAATGGCATTTTTAGACGCCCCCAATATGATCCCAATTTAATGGTGACGCCACTACAATGTTATATGGTGACACTAGCTGTCAGTGTCATAGGGATCAACTTTCGCCGCGCCGAGTATAATGATAACTGTTTGTATAACCCAGGTTAGTAAAGATTCAAATTCTGCCCTCGTAATTACGATACGAGGCCAGAATTGGAAAGATTCATTTCAATAATGGAACAGGTTATACAATACTTCCGCAATAATTGACATTTCAATTTTGAAAAAATTATACATTACACATTTTTATACATATTTATAATAACTAGCTTACACGCGTGACTTCACCTATATTTAACGCATTTTTACTAAACTTTGGCCATTTTTACTGCCAAATCCCATCACATTGCCCTAAGGCTCCGTCAATTCAAAGCAGTACGTGCCTTAAGGTTGATTATACGGGTCTGCCCGCGAAATTCAAATTTAATTTGGTTTTTTGCAATTTGTTAACTAAACTACGGCCGTTCAGAGAATGCGTTCCTGACACGTCGCGATTGAACTGACGACGTAACTTTGTAATGGCGTTGCAGTTACGATAAAAATATTATTGCTGGTTGTTTACCGTTTTAACAATTGATGAGCATTAAAACAACATTATTATATCAATAATCAATTAATGTTATAATTTTGTGCCAAACTGAGTGTCAAATAACTTGGTAAACAATATTTTTCTGTGACTAACTGATAGGTGTCAGGAACGCATTCTCTGAACGGCCGAACTTTAATACGACAAAGTAGGCTTATAGCATTCTAATTGCGACGATGGCAGTATCATCTTCACAGGTTTATTATATAAAAATCTTTATTTGAAAGCGTCCAGTTTAAGAAATTAGTCAGAATATCGACTAATTTGTGAGTAGCTCACGTGCAACTCGATTTTCTGACAAATTCTTAAACTGGACACTTTAACTGGCTATCACTGCTTTTTCAATCATTTTTAGAGAATGCAAATTGCCATACTGTAGCATTATTTTTGATTTTAGACACTCCTCACAGCTGGTCATATGAGTTTCTTCGACAAAGGTCAATTAACTTCTAGGGTGCCCGAGAGTATGCAAAACTCATACAACTTATGGGGCTATTCTCTAACTCAGTGGCTATCATTTAGTTGCCAACTAAAACTATCAAACACGGAATATGTATGAAGAAATGCTTGTTTGACAGTTCTTGGTTGGGAACTTTCAATTGTTTTCCATATAGCTACTGGAAATGTAAAAAATAGAGAATACGAAAATTGATCTGATATGATCTGAGGTGCGATTGTCTAAAGTTATTCCATTGATCGTAATCATATTCGATGACATTATGGTCAAAGTATAATAAACCATAACAACATTGAATTAGAGCTCAATTTCGTGTATGCATTCCTATATATTTACGTATGTACATACACTGCATAACGCTCCATATTAAAATAGGTTAAGCTGAATTTATGACTTTAAACCAATACAGTCAAAGATTATTTTACTTTGACGCTAAATATGTCATCGAGTACGAATACGATCAATGGAATAACTTTATGACAATTGGTACTCTGATCCTGCTCTATAAATCTATGATTAACACTGGACTAGCTGTCTCTACACAAATGACAGGTTAAATTAAGGATGATTATACGGGTCTGCCCGCGAAATTCAAATTTAATTGTAAACTAATACGACAAACTAGGCTAATGGCCATTCTAATTGCGCCAGTAGAATTATCATCTTCACAGGTTTATATAAAAAACTTTACTTGAAAGTGACCAGTTTAAGAAATTAATCAAAATACTGATTAATTTGTGAGTAACTCACGTAAACTCGGTATTTTGATTAATTTCTTAAACTGGTCACTTTCAAGTAAAGTTTTTTATGTAAACCTGTGAAGATGATAATTCTACTGGCGCAATTAGAATAGCGTTAATGAATTAAGTCCAAAAAATGATGACAGCACCCTGTCCAGTGTCAATCATAGATTAATTTGAGAGGTCAGTGGATCTGGGTACTGATTATCTAAAAGTTATTCCATTGATCGTATTCGTATTCGATGATATTAGCATCAAAGTAAAATAATCCTTGATTGTATTGATTTCAAGTCACAAATTCAGTACAACCGATTTTAATATGGAGCGTATGGTACATACGTACACGTAGAATAATGCATACACGAAATTGAGCTCTAATTCAATAGTGTTATGGTTCATTTTACTTTGACGCTAATATCATCGTATACAAATACGATCAATTGGATTAAATCTTATACTATCCATAACGTTACAACATTCATGATACGCGCTGCCTTTAATAGTCGTCCGCCATTATGAGGACAACTACATCAATCCTTATACCTAACTGTTGCCTTCGCTAGATTTCCTTACGTCTTCTCATGTCCTTGTACTTTATTATTCACTAGCTGATGCCCGCGACTTCCGCGTGGATTAAAGTTTTTTTAATTCCCGCGGGAACTCTCCTATTTTCTAGGATAAAAAGTTTTCCAGTTAGTTTTTTAGTTAATCCAGGGTATAATCTATCTCCATTTCAAAGGGGTTGTTTCAAATATATATGGAGCCTGGGCCAGGTCTTTGTACAGTCTTTCAAAATGTTTGGGGTCATGAAATAGTGATTATTTTTCTTTATTTCTCATTAAAAGGTCCTTTTTACGAGGTACAATGCGAAAATATTTTGCAAAATATAAGTGCAACATCATGGGGTGTTCTTTTTGACAATGACACGTACTTACACGAGTCATGACGACATTTGACATAAAAATAACCACAATTGACAGCAATTGACATTTGATATACCAGCAATTGACGTTTGGCAATTTAAATGACATTAAGATGACGTAACGTTTACATTACAAACATTGACAGTAAAATCAGATGGATGCACTCCGGGAGTTGCCATTCTACAGATGTACCCAATTATCAATTTTATATTTGTACCTCTTTTTCACTGTAATACTACAAAGAAGCATATTTTATTTAAATTTCTATGATTTAATACATTTTTTGGTAAAGCGTACAAGTACCTGGCCCAAGATGAAACAACCCCTTTCAGCCTAATCCGTCCAGTAGTTTTTGCTTGAAAGAGTAACAAACACACACACACACATACAAACTCTATTCTTTTTAGTATTAGTGTGAAGTGTGATAATATGATGAGTTCGGTTAGCTAATAGACCGTGCCATGACCGTTGCATGATCGGTTTGTGCTGGCGATTATTTCGATTAGCATGCAGGAAGACAAGTCACCCAGAGCCTGGTTACGCGTCACGAAAGTTGAAAAAGATACCATCAACAAGCAGTACATTGGTCTTGGCGGGGCGTAAGAGGCCAGTTTAAGCGCTCGTTTCCTCCCTCGTGACCAAAATGCGTGTAAAGTTTTAACTTTCGTGACGCGTGCTGCCCTTAATAGTCGTCCGCCATTATGAGGACCACGAGCGCAGTCCAGCCGGTGAAAGGCTTGCATCCACTGCCGCGGCCGTCTTCCCCGGAATATTGCTCGAAGAGGTACCCGGTCCTTTTGTACTCCGATAGAATGTTGCCTGCCAAATAAGTGGAAAACTAAATAATTTAATATAAAAAAATATTTTTCAAAAAACGCCCGCGCCACTACAAAAAATATAATTTATTGTTGACTAGCTGATGCCCGCGACTTTGTCCTCGTGGATTTAGTTTTTAAAACCCCTCGGGAACTCTTCGATTTTCCGGGATAAAAAGTAGCCCATGTCACTCTCCAGGTCCTCAACTATATCCATGCAAACAATCACGTCGATCCGTAGCTCTGTTGCGGCGTGATTGAAGGCAAACCAACAAACACACTTTCGCATTTATAATATTTGTATGATTTTTTAAAAACCGCTTGATCGATTTCGATAAAATTTAAATGGGAAGTACCCTTTCAAACAAAAAAGAATTTCCCAAATCGGTTCAGGCGTCTTCGAGTAATCGGTGAACATACATAAAAAAAGATTCCGGCGAATTGAGAACGTGCTCCTTTTTGAAGTCTGTTAAAAAATTTAAAAAAATTAGATTTTAGTAGCTGGCCACATCATATTTTGACTCTATTGAAGTTATGTTGCCTTATTGGATCTTTTTGCAGTTCCTTCTATTCTTGGTCTTTTCGAGCAGCTCCTTGTATTATTATTAGCCTTTTCAAGCTAGCTCAAGTCATCTTGAATGAAAATAGAATAGAATATAATAGAATAGAATTATTTTTTATTCAAATACAAGTGCAAGTGCTTTTGAACCGTCGATGAGTCTACCACTGGTTCGGAATGCCCTTCCTGCCGAGAAGAACCAGTAAGAAACTCGGCGGTTGCTGTTTTCAAAACAAGTTTACAATTCAATACATGTTAAGACGGGCAGGCAGAAAGTAGCCTCATTCCCGCCGGTGGAACCCGTTCACGAGCATGACGCATGAACTAGCCGTTGCGTCGATTAACCATATTTGAGGGAAAGCTCATCATGTTTCTTCAAGTTGTTGAAATGGGACCCAATAAAGGATACTTACGCACTACATTGTCCTTTAACGCGGTGTATAGGGCCGACGCGCGGTCCTTGTGCGGACCCTTCAAGGCGGAATAGTGCTTGAGCGCGGACAGTGCGAGGTAGTTGATGTTGATCCACACCTGCCCGCACCAGTACTGCGAGTCGTGTGTGAACGATACTTACTCCTGAGAATTCATGTTTCCTTAGTCACCTAACCCAAGTAGATACCAGGATATAATGAAACATGAAGATGTCTCACCAAAACGGAAGAATTCCAAGCGACTATTGACTATATTGAAGTTTTGTTACCTTATTTGATCTTTTTGCAGTTCCTTCTATTCTTGGTCTTTTCGAGCAGTTCCTTGTATTCTTGACCTTTTCAAGCAGTTCCGTGGGTCTTTTCAAGATAGGTTGCTTGGCTTGACTTGAAGTGTTGACACTTGACACAATCTTGAATTTCATGTTTCCTCAGTAACCTAATCCAAGTACCAGGATACAATAAAACATGAAGCCTCACCAAAGACGGAAGAATCCAAAGCACAATCGACTTACCTTGGACCTTACTCTTTTTTGCTTGTCCATGTTGTTTCTCGTCTTTTCGAACAGTTCCGTGTCTTTTTTTCTTGCAAGTTATTAAAATAAAGGATACTTACGCACTACATTGTCCTTTAACGCGGTGTATAGGGCCGACGCGCGGTCCTTGTGCGGACCCTTCAAGGCGGAATAGTGCTTGAGCGCGGACAATGCAAGGTAGTTGATGTTGATCCACACTTGCCCGCGCCAGTACGGCGGGTCGTGTTCAGTGTTGCGCTTCATGTAAAGCGGGGACAGCTTAGATAATGATCTGAAATAAGAATCATCATCATTAGCAACCCATCAACGGCTTACTACTGAACGCAGGTCTTCTCTCAGAGAAGGGTTAGGCTGTAAAGAGTCGTGTACGCATCAATTCGGCTTTGCGATGCGTACAATACTCCATACAAAATGAAAGTTTTATATGGACAAAATGCGAATCAATGCGCACGCGCACAGGTGTGATTTCAGCCTTATAGGCCATAGTCCACCACGCTGGCCCAATGAAAATTGGCAGACTTCACACACTTTAGAACATTATAGAGATCTCTCAGGCGTTAAAGTTTCATAAAAAGCTGCCTATTTCACTCTCTAGGTTCTTAACTATACCCATAACAATAATGACATTGGCTGGTTTCTGCGCGATTGAAGGACAGACCAATAAATCCTTACTAATATTATAAATGCGAAAGTGTTTGTTTGTTGGTTTGGTTGTCCTTTAATCACACCACAACAGAGCTACGGATCGATAATATTTTTTGGATGGAGATATAGTTGAGGACCTGGTTAGTGACATTCATCTTTTTATCCCGGAAAATTAAAGAGTTCCCGCGGGGTTTTTAAAAACTAAATCCACACAGACGAAGTCGCGGGTATCAGCTAGCCAGCTGGTTCAGAAAAAAAATTCCTTTAGATACTAGTAGATTTCGTGGTATTAATGTAGTTTAAAATATCTACCTCAGTCCGTAAGGTGACCATAGTAAATCCGGTTTGTCCAGCATTTCTAATATTTTGCCCAATTTCTTGCTTTCAGGCTGTAGCACTTTGAGGAGCATTGGAAACAGGGAGACGTAACCTGTGAACCGGTGTTAAATTAAAATCTATAAAATCTGATCTTAATCTAAAGCTAAAATAACATGAAAATAACTTTTCAATTTTCCCCTTTCATTAGCCCATTAGAATTTCTGAAAATCCATTAATAATTTTTTTTTTTTTTTAATTATTACATCCATCTGCCATCGGCTTCTCCAGCCTTTATCAGATATGGGGTAATGGTTAGGTCTTAGTTGATTATAGGGGGTATTTCAACAAATGTCCTCCCCTTTCATGTTGTTAGTTGGACAGTTCACCTCCCATCCAGCTCCAGTATATGCCATCTTTTAAGGCGCTTTGTATTTGTTTGTTTGTCTAGCAATCTCTGTGCCAATGCATTGGGATGTTTTTCTAATCTTAGTTTGTATCTCTTTCTGTACATGTTCACTTCTTCTTTAATTGTTGGCATTCCAAGGTATTCATGGATTTCATTATTTCTTGTGAACCAAGGTGCATCAGAGATTGCTCTTAGTACAATGCTTTGAAACCGCTGAAGTATTTCAAGGTTGGAGTTACTGGTTGATCCCCAGAGCTCTATACCGTAGGTCCAGATAAGTTTTATTATAGTCTTGTAGACCAGCAGTTTGTTGCTTAAGGATAGAGATGATTGCCGTCCTATAAGCCAGTACCAGTTTTTATATTGTAAATTTAGCTCTTTGCGCTTATATTTTATGTGGTTTGCCCACGTTAGCCTCCTGTCCAGATGTAGGCCCAGGTATTTGATTGTGGTTTCAGTCGGTAGCTCTTGGCCATTCATTTTAACTGATGGACAATTGCCTTTGCGCAACGTAAATGTGATGTGTTTAGATTTGGTGACGCTGGCTTTAATCCTCCACTTTGCAAGCCACTCATCTATTTTATCTATTTGTATTTGTAATTTTTGGGACGCTTTCTCAGGATGTTTATCGCTTGCAAGACATGCTGTATCATCAGCGTAAGTTGCTGTTTCTACACCTGGTGTGGTCGGCAAATCTGCTGTAAAGATTGAGTAAAGGACCGGTCCAAGTACAGACCCTTGTGGTACAGACGCTTTAATTTCATAGATATTAGATAGTTCATCTCCAAATTTAACTTGATATTTTCTTTGGCTGAGGTACGATTTCAAAACCATGTACAATGAATTTGGCAGCAGGGTTTTAAGTTTATACAAAAAAAGCCCCTCATGCCAAACTCTATCAAACGCTTGTTGTATGTCCAAAAACACTGCTGAACAGTATTCTTTCCTTTCGAGGGCTTCTCTTATCTTATGAGCAACTCGGTGTCCTTGCTCTATTGTGGAATGCTGTTCACGGAAACCAAATTGATGATCTGGAATTAGATGCGCTTCGTGCAGTATTGGTTTCATTCTATTTAAAAAGACTTTTTCAAATACTTTTGATACTATTGGAAGCAAGCTAATTGGACTATACGAACTGGGTTCTGTCGGTATTTTTCCAGGTTTTGGTATCATACAAATGTGTGAAATTTTCCAAATTTTTGGGTAGTATTGCACTCTCATAACAGCATTGAAGAGCATGGTTAGGAAGACAATTGCTTTTCTTGGAAGATGTTTCATGACTTTTACATCAAATACTGAGTTGGACGTGATTTACTCACAAATTAGTCGATATTTTGATTAATTTCTTAAACTGGACACTTTCAAGTAAAAATTTTTATATAAACCTGTGAAGATGATACTGCCATTGTCGCAATTAGAATGCCATAAGCCTACTTTGTCGTATTAGTTTAAAAATTGCGAAAAAACAAATTAAATTTGAATTTCGCGGGCAGACAATTGTCTTCAACCTTAAGAAATTAGGGTGAACTTTGATGGATCGATTTTCAGCGCCACATTTGACATACGAGTCCCTCTGGAACTAATAATATAGGGATGTAAGAAGTGCCAAGAAGTATCAACTATCCGTTGTGAACGCGTACAGCGCCAAAATGGCGTCAATCAAATAGATAAAAAAAATAAGACAACAGTCTGTCCAGTGTTAAAGTGCTTTTAAATGATCATAGACAAAACAACAAAAGAATACCAGCTTGGCAGTCTTTTTTTTTTCCTGATACTGAGTACCAAAGTGGTGCTCAAATCGATTACAATCTAGCCTAACTTAGTTGGCTAATGAGTAATTTTAATTTAACCTAAACTTATAAATTATTATCTTATATACTAAGAGATTGTCCAATGACACATCTTAGTAAAAAAGTCTGTTAAAAAGTCAACATTTTAGAGTCAACACAGAGTTGGTTCTAGTAGTTCCGAATTTCACCAAACGCACAAATAAGCTTATCAGAGAATACACATATCCATCATTCGAACCGTGAGTTATATTATATTATTTAGTTGAGTTCATACTCAAATCCCATATAAAAAAGGACGTTCAGTTTTTCCTGTATTTGAAAAATTTTCGGACATTTTTCAAATTTTTCTTTTCATACAAACCTATTATGGAGTATTACGAACAGTATTACACAAAAAATAGCTATCAGAATAGAACCTAAGTGCCACCTAAATATTTATGTCCAACCCTAACCTAAGTAAGAAAGCTTAGGGTCTCATTGTATTTTTTTGGTGGTCGTTATATGCAAATTCGTCCCCTTTCCCAGGATCTCGCGTACTGTAAGTACCAGGGTGCCATAAAACACAAAGAGGTTATTTACTCACCGAATGCGGAGGTAACGAGGCGCGGTTGCGGCGCAATGGTCGCGCTGCGTACAACTTTGGAACCCTCTTGCTGGTTCTTACTGTGTTTTCGGACGAAACGGACTCCGTCTGTGTGTAAACCTGATAAAAGAAAAAGTGTTGACTTTACCATCCAGGGCAGGAATAGTCATGAGGATGAGGAGTTATCTATAACGTATTATAGTATCTATGTAGACTGGTAACCATATTTATTCTATTTATTACAGTAGTATTATTAGTTTCTAGCTGATTGATTAGTTAATAGTAGTATAGTTTATTTTTATTGCTTCTGTGGCGCCACCCGAATCTGGATTCTGGCTGAAAATCAGCGCTGTATACGTTTTTTAACGGTATGCAGCTTATTGCTGAGCTTGGACCTTTTTTCCGGGTTGTGCCACACATGACATATGTTAGCCCGGCGCTTCTGATGCTTGGGATTTTTAAATTACTTCAGGGAACAGTGATGTGTGTGGCACAATTTTTTGAATAAATGCTCTTTCTTTCTTTTCTTCTTTCATGATGAAAGTAACAATCTATGATTTTATTAAAACTAGATGATGCCCGCGACGTTTTTTGATTCCCGCAGGAATCCTTTAATTTTTCAGGAAAAAATGTAGCCTTTATGTTAATCCAGGGTATAATCTATCTCCATTCCGAATTTCAGCCAAATCCGTCCAGTACTTTTTGCGTGAAAGAGTAAACATAATATTATATTGTACTAGCTTTTGCCCGCGGCTTCGCTCACGTTAAGTTCGATTTTTCAAACCCCTATTTTACCCCCTTAGAGGTTGAATTTTCAAAAATGGTTTCTTAGCGGTTAGTTAGCTCACGTTAAGTTAGATTTTTATTGGTAACTAGCTGATGCCCGCGACTTCGTCCGCGTGGATTTCATTTTTAAAATCCCGCGGGAACTCTTTGATTTTCCCGGATAAAACTTAGCCTTTGTCACCCTCCAGGTTCTCAACTATACCCATGCAAAAAATCACGTCGATCCGTAGCTTTTTTGCTACTTGATTGAAAAACAAACCAACATACAAACGCACTTTCGCATTTATAATATTAAAAAGTATCCTATGTCCGTCTCCTGGTTCTAAGCTACCTCCCCACCAATTTTCAGCCAAATCGGTTCAGCCGTTCTTGAGTTATAAATAGTGTAACTAACACGACTTTCTTTTATATATATAGATTAAAATCCAACTTGCGCGATTCGTATCTCCGTAAAAAGCAAACATACCGAGTTTCATGGTTAGACCTAACTTGAAAAACGACAGACTTAATAACAATCATTCACCCTCTATTTAACTCCATTGGAAGTTGAACATTAAAAAACTGTCAAACGAGTACTTCTTTATTTTCAATTGAAAAGCAAAATACCAAGTTTGATGGATATTACTTGAAAATTAAAAATCTGGACTTTTATACAAATTTTCATCCCCTATTTGAAGTCTTTGGGGGTGGAATTTTCAAAATTTGCGAAACACGTATTTCTTATTTTTTTATCGAAAGCCCAAAAATTAAAGTTACATGGATATTACATGAAAAATAATTTGATAAATGACGGACTTTTATACAAACTTTCAACCCCCATTTAACCCTCTTGGGGTTGGAATTTTCAAAAATCCTTTCTTAGCGGACGTCTACGTCATAATAACTATCTGTGTGCAAAATTTCAGCCCGATCCGTCCAGTGGTTAGAGCTGTGCGTTGATAGACCAGTCAGTCAGTCAGTCAGTCACCTTTGCCTTTTATATATTTAGATTATACCATAATATATTATATTATATTATTAATATATTATAATTACACATAATATTATGCATTAAAATGTTATAGTGTGATAGTGTGATGTGATGTGATTAGTAATATTAGTGTAGCAAGTGTGATTTAACTAATGAAATTGGATTCATGGATCATAAAAAAACGTGTTTATTTTCTATTTTGAGCGAGATTGATAGGTATTTATTTTCACTTTGGGACCCCAACGACCATCAGCTCTTCGAACTATGTGCTCCGCCCATTTCCACTTCCGCTGAGCTATGACAGAGCTGAACTGAGCTATGATAGCACATAACTCTGAAAAGTCAGAGCCCGGGATTGAACCCGCGACTCCCCAAACAGAAGACCGCAGTCCTAACCACTAGGCTATCACTGCTCTGAAGGTAGATGAGGTAATGCGTGTAATGCGGATTGTTACGTTCCCTCAAATATGGTTGAGCGAAGCAACGGCTGGGGCATGCTCGTGAACAGGTGCCACCGGCGGGAATGGGGCTACTTTCTGCCTGCCCGTCTTAACATTTATTGAATTGTATGTAGGTATAATTTTGTGGAACTTCCCCTCATTGTGGAAACACTGCATACATAGCATAGTATCTATTGTATTGTAAACTTGTTTTGAAAAGAGCAACCACCGAGTTGCTTGCTGGTTCTTCTCAGCAGGAAGGGCATTCCGAACCAGTGGTAGACTCATCGACGATTCAAAAGCCCTTGTAAAAAAGTTTATTTGAATAAAAAATATTTCTATTCTATTCTATTTCTATTCTAAGAATGTTACCATAATCGGCGTAAGTGTGCGTGTTCGGCGACCAGTGCAGTTCGTTCAATAGATCTTCGTCACCCAACTGGTCTCTTGTTGCTTCAAACCTGGTAGCGTAATGATTGCTATAGTTCAGCTGTCTTATATATTTTTTTTATTTGGAGATAGGCTTACGCTTGACGACAATCAATACTGGAAAGCACTGATGAGGTCTAGGTTGGAGCGCGCTTGCCTAGAAAATGCCTATTCACTCTTGCCTTGAAGGTACTGAGGTTATATGAGGTTATATTACACTTGCATTTTAATTAGAAAAATTCTATCAAAAGAAATGCATTCAAACATAAACTTTACCAAAAAAAAAAAAATATCCACATTTACAGTTTTAGAGAAGTGCTAATAACATAATTTTACGTCCACCAAGAACTAACTATGGCAAGAGAAATATTACGTTCGAAAGTGCTCAGATATATAACAAACTTCCTAAGAATATAAGGGAATGTAAAAGCATGCACAATTTTAAAAAACTACTTAAAAACCATTTTGCGAAAATTAGTTAAAACATAATAATACTTTTGACGAAATTTAAAAAAGAAAACAAAAATAAATTGAATTTACTTTTTATGGGCCACATCTAGTTAGGAGTTAATCTATGAACTGACTATTCAGTAATTAACCGCGGCTCGAATAGATTCTGTTGTGATGGTACCAAGCTTTTTGAATACTTACCCACTTTTTGTACGCTCCGTAATGCAACTATTTTTGTAAAACATGCTTTTAGCTTAAGAGTACGGCGAACATCGTTCGCAACTCCAATTCAAGGCGCGTGCAAAAATCGGCCGGTATATTGCTATCTCTATTTATCTATTCACATCCGCTCCATGCTTGGTGCGACAGCAATATTTAGCGTCTGAATTTGGTCTTTTTCCGTAAATACCAAAAATGATGAATGAAAATTTGTTGTGTTTTCACTTTGTGTTGTTATTTTGTAACTTGACAATATAAGCTATGTTCCTGATCAATTATTAGCTAAGATATCGTTGGTTTTATTATGAAACAAATAAGAAGAAAACATGCCATTTACGTCGTAAAAATATGCAAAACGCAATTCGTTTACATTTCATTTTAGTAAACTATTTTGAAAACATATATATCCAGGTACCTAGATAAATACAATTTGAATCCAAATGATGGAAATATTCTCCAATTACAAATTATTTTGGGTATTACGTTAGGTATTACGTTTGTATGGGCAATTCATTCTCCGCTGGCCTCTTAAGTCTCGTTTAAGTGAATATATAAAATATTCTTTTTGAGACAATAAATATCTTTAACCCGATATGATCCTAGTACTCTGGATAGTCGGTTGCTTAGACGACCAAATGACCTCTATCTATAATTGGGTATTTGAATGATATTTTTTTATTTATTTAAAATAACGTTTTTAAATATTATAACACAATGCCATTTCTCCTTTTTAAATATCTTGACTATTCTCAGAATTATAAGCTGTTTTACTGTGACTGTATCTGTCTCTCTCTATAACTTATTTGTTTTTGGACCGATTTATTATCTGTTTTTACAAATGTTATTCTTACATGTTACATTTTCGATTCGAGTTAAATACCCGATTAATCTATGATTAACACTGGACGGGCTGCGGTCCTATTTTTTTGGACCGACTTGATTGCCGCCAATTTGGATTTGATTGGCGCCATTTTGAATTAGATTGACGCCATTTTGGATTTGACACAACACCCCCCCCGCGCCCCACACCCCCGTGACTCTAGCATACAGCCGCCGTGACGGGTCAGAGCGTGTCAACATCATCATCAACGACTCACTTCTTAGCGCAGGTCTCCTCTCAGAGAAGGGTTATAGGCCACACGCTGGCCCAATGCGAATTGGCTGGCTTCACACACCTTCGAGAACATTATGGAGAACTCTCAGGCATGCAGGTTTACTCGCGCCCATTTCCACTTCAGTTTCGCGACTCGCTGAGCTGAGAAGTCAGAGTCCGGGATCGAACCTGCGACCCCCCGTATAGGAGACCGCAGTTCTAACCCCGAGGCTATCACTGCTTCTACTTACTTCTCCGAATCAATCTCTAGCACTTGAGCGATAGTGGCGATGGCGTCGGCGGCGGCGTACATCCAGCAACGAAGATCTACGTGCCGCTCGATATCCGACGGGTGCGAGGCTCTGGAAATAATGGTTGTTGCTGAAGAAGTAAAAATTAAAAAAAAAATCATCAAGTTTATCCAAAAGAAGAAACCTACACAAATTCTCTCGAATTATGTATTTGTTTTTGAAGTTAAACTTCTTTACGCACGCTTGACTTGGGGAGTAAGCTGATGAATGAAGTGTGATCGGGCGAGGCGAACGGAAGTTGAGAGGGAGATAAAAGTTAGTGAAGATAGAAAGAGAGAGTTACGTTTCGTATATTAATGTAGGGGCAAGAGAGAGGTGCGAGCATACATTTTCTTTCTCTCTTTCTCTCATAGCCAGTTGCGTTTCGTAAGTTTTACTTCAGTCGTGTGGTCTAAAGCACACTCGTTTTTTTTTAATATTCCTCCTTTAGGTGTTGAATTTTCGACAATCCTTTCTTAGCGGATGCCTACGTCATAATAGCTCTGATCCGTCCAGCCCGATCCGTCCAGTGGTTTGAGCTGTGCGTTGATAGATCAGTCAGTCAGTCAGTCACCTTTTCCTTATAACTTAAGACTAGTTTCTGCCCGCGGCTTTGCTCACGTTAAGTTCGAATTTTCAAACCCCCATTTTGTTAAATTTTCAAAAATTCCCTCTTGACGGATGCCTACGTCATAATAGCTATCTGTATGCCTTTCAGCCAGATCCGTTAAGCTGTACGTTGATAGATCAGTCAGTCAGTCTCCTTTTACTTTTATATTTTGAGTCTAAATTTTAGACTACCTTTTGCCCGCGGCTTCGCTCACGTTAAGTTCGAATTCCCAAACCCCTATTTTACCCCCTTAAGGGTTGAATTTTTAAAAATCCTTTCTTAGCGGATGCCTACGTCATTATAGCTATCTATAAGCCTTTCAGTCCGATGCGTCCAGTGGTTTGAGCTGTGCGTTGACAGATCAGTCAGTCAGTCAATCAATCAGTCAGTCAGTCAGTCAGTCGCCTTTTCCTTTTATATTTAGATGGAAACTCACCGAGGATAATCATCAAGTCCTGAAGTCAAGGTTTTAGGGTTCAACTGGACGCCATCATCTTCTCTGCCCCTCCAGCGGTATGAAGTGGGTTCTTCACCTTTTTGGGTCGTTAGGAACCACTGGTACCATGCCTGGAAGGAAACATTCGTATAAGACCTCTGTCCGAGTTATGTTGTCCTGGTACCCGCCTAGGTATCTGGTGTATTTTTGTTGGTGTGTTGATTAGTTCTTCAATCACGCAGCAACGGAACACCGGATCGACGGGTTTTTACATGGTATATAGATGACGACTTGGAGAGTATAATAGGCTAACTTTTTAACCGACTTAAAAAAAGGAGGAGGTACTCAATTCGTCGGAATCTTATTTTTTTTAAGTTTATTTTTTTATGTATGTATGTTCACCGATTACTCGAAGACCGATTTGGAAATTTTATACTTCCCAGGTGGTCCCATTTAAATTTTATCGAAATCAACAATTAATTATACTTTGTAGTGACGCGGGCGTTTGAACTCGGTTTTAAAAAAGAATTATGTATATAATTAAATTAAATCTCGGAAAAAGAGAGGGTTGCCGCGGGATTTTTAAAAACCTCAATCCATGCAGACAAAGTTGCGGGCAAAAACTAGTTAGAATTATTAAAGTTTACATACACTCTTTACTTGTACAATTTGCTAAACCAAAACTTTACTGTGTTTACTTCGTGTTGATAGATGGCGCTGACACTAAAATCTTGTAATTTTATTGTTACCTGTAATCTAGGGAACATCCTGTCCAGGGTATTCCTATGTGGCGAGTCGATCTTGAACATGTCCGGCTTGGCCTTGACCAGGCGAGCAACAGTTAGCAGCAGCATAGGGGGGTTGGCGGCCTCATTGCTCTGTACTACAAACTCTTTGGGGACTCTTGCTAACGCCTCCGCTCCTGGTACATGAAAAGAGAATCTTTAGAGCCTCAATGGCCTAACATGTCGGGCTTGGCCTTGACCAGGCGAGCAATAGTTAGCAGCAGCATAGCGGGGTTGGCGGCCGCATTGCTCTGTACTACAAACTCTTTGGGGACTCTTGTTAACGCCTCCGCTCCTGGTACATGAAAAGGGATCAAGCCATCAATCAAGGGAAGCAATAAACTTATAGTCTAAGTAAGATCCGTTATTAGAAATTTATACCCTCATCTGTTATTTATTAATGACAAAATAATTAAAAATTTAATTGTTTCATATTATCCGGAATGAATTTAACTAGGCAACCTATTCGTGATAATTATGTCGATGAGTTCTATCATTTATTTCTAATCCTACTAATATTATAAATGCGAAAGTTTGTGAGGATGTATGGATGGAAGTTTGGATGGATGATTGTTACTTTTTAACGCCACAGATAATGAACCGATTTGGCTGAAACTTGGAATGGAAATAGCTCATACCCCGGATTAACATGTAGGCTATTTTTTATCGCGGAAAATTACAGAGTTCCCGCGGGAATTAAAAACCTTAATTCACGCGGACAAGTCGCGGACATCATCTAGTCACTAATAAATAACAGATCAGGGTATATATTTCTTATGCCGGATCTCGCACTACTATATTGAACACCGATCAGAGCGATACGTCACATCTATCTTCAAACTTTGACAAACTACTTTGACAAAACATGGAGGTGACGTCACGAACGATGCCATGACACCGACGCGCGTTTTTGCGTAAAATTAAAACTTAAGGTGGAAGACACAGTTCTGCCCGCGAAATTCAAATTTAATTTGGTTTTTCGCAATTTGTAAACTAATACGACAAACTAGGCTAATGGCATTCTAATTGCGACAATGGCAGTATCATCTTCACAGGTTTATATAAAAATCTTTACTTGAAAGTGTCCAGTTTAAGAAATTAATCAAAATATCGACTAATTTGTGAGTAACTCACGTCCAACTCAGTATTTTGATTAATTTCTGAAACTGGTCACTTTCAAGTAAAGACTTTTATGTAAACCTGTGAAGATGATAATTCAACTGGCGCAATTAGAATGCCATTAGCCTAGTTTGTCGTATTAGTTTACAAATTGCGAAAAACCAAATTAAATTTGAATATCGCGGGCAGACTCGTATAATCATCCTTAAGACTGAAACAGCAGTTTTATCAACCAAACATCTTTGAAGTGAAAACTTCTTTAGGCGCGTTTAGCACTTTTTTGGGTGAGCAAAATACATGGATTTCGCGTCATCGTCACCTTCACCATCGTCAACGTCACCGTCACGCTTTCCGTGAGCTATACTGTACTATATGTATACTGTGTATATATGTACGTCGGCTGCAAAAGTCCATATAGAAAAAGCAAACAAGTTGCCTTGCATGCAGTCTGTCACTCACACACTTACTGTAGTATTGAACTGAAATCGTTTGAACCTTATGTTGTTGACTTAAGGTTGATTATTGATAGATAATATTTATTTGTGTGAGTGAGCATGCGAGTGATACACAGCATTGCTTGCGCACGGTTTTAGCTTTTGAGCTATGTATGGACTTTTGACGTCGACTATACATAGATATACCTCCGTGCGTTATTAGTATACAAACTTGTCTTGTATGAGGGACTCAAGTGCTGGTAAAAAAACAGGGTTGTGTTTTGTTGCACAGGCACAGGCATAGGCACAGTTTTAAAGTTTGGTTCACATACTCATTACAAACAAAGGCTCAGGTGTGAGAAATTGATATTTTAATTCATCACAATTACTTAGTTTTCACTTCTGTCGGCAGCCCCTATGACTGCCAATTTTTTTTTTTGCTTTATTCTGATAAGTAATTTTTTCAAAATAGTGGATACTTCCGAACATCACCAAAATCGGTCATCATGCCTGTTGCCTTACCCAGAATCTGTTCCCGCGGGATCCAGCCCTCGACGTTGATGAGGTCGAGCCAGTGCGCGGCGATGTCGAGCAGTATCTCCGGCGACCAGCGGCCGATGAGCAGCCCGTGGAAGCCTTCGTCCCATAGGAAGCCGCGCGGGAAGAACGACCTGAAATAATAATAAGTACCTGGGTGACCTTGAAGCAGTGATAGCCTAGTGGTTAGGACTGTGGTCTCCTATTTGGGGGGGTCGCAGGTTCGATCCCGGGTACGCACCTCTGACTTTTCGGAGTCAAGTGCGTTTAAGCAATTAACTATCACTTGCTTCAACGGTGAAGGAAAACATCGTGAGGATACCTGCACATCTGAGAGTTCTTCATAATGTTCTCGAAGATGTGTGAAGTCCGCCAATTCGCATTGGGCCAGCGTGGTGGACTTATGGCCTATAACCCTTCTCTGAGAGGAGACCTGCGCTCAGTAGTGAGCTGTTGATGGGTTGCTGATGATGACCTGGGTGACCGAGTTTTGCTCGTTTTAAGCTATTGCATAGCTTTTATCGCGAGCTTTGAACTAGGACAAACAGTTTGAGCGCGGCGACCGAATCAAGAAATTCCGTAACGAAAATAAACCTAACACCGTCGTTCAGTAAGCGTTCAACATTTTAGAGGGAAACAAGTAGCTCTGTTTGGCGCCGTGGGCGAGCGGCCGCTTTCTTTACCGTATGGTGTATAATGTCGCAGGTTCGAATCTCACTCGCGAAGTAGTGACAGTGCGCTTTTCTTGTTTGTTTGTTTTTTAATTTTTTTTGCATAATTTGTATTATGCAAAAAAAAATTGCATAAATATTATAATTGCATAAGTCGATAAAAAAATGCTATGCAATAGCTTTACCGCGGCAGTCCCCGAGTGCTACTTAATTTTTTTTTTTTTTGGTAAATCGTGTATTTTGGAAATTATATAATTAGAAAAAATAATAATAATATGTAATAATAATAAAATTCATAGGGTAAAAAATAATCGTCTGGACTCGGACCGGAGTCTTCTGGTTTCGGGACCGCCTGATTTCCTAACTGAGCTATTGGAACTTTATAGATGATGGCGAAATTTACCTTCGTATTCTAATGATATTGTAGGGGTTTCGTCTAAACTATCTCATCTAGATATTTTTAGATTATTTCTCACTAGGAGTAATGTACCCTATAGCACACAGGCTATAAAGAATTCCCGCGGGAATGAAAAACCCGTAATCAACGCAGACGAAGTCACGGCTATCACCTAGTGAATCTATACTAATATTATAAAGAGGAAAGATTTTTTTGTTTGTTTGTTTGTTTGTACCGTATAGACTCTGTAACTACTGGACCGATTTGAACCATTTTTTCACCAATAGAAAGCTTAGTTATCAGGAAGTAATATAGGCTATAATTTATTTTCAAAAAAATTAAGAGATCCTTAAGAAAATTGTAATAATGTAACCCAAAGTAGCAAAATTTTGCCTATGAAATGCATTATTTGACGTATGCTGAGAAAACTATTGATGATACATAAAAATTATGTACTACATGATTAAAGTAATCATTATTCTCTATAAAAAAGTCCCCGAAAGAATATATCTAACTATCATATTTAAGTCACAGGAGTAGCTTTTGTATTCTAAAATTTAATTAGATCGCCTTCATTATCGCAGTATTAATTATTCCTTACTAATACACATTATAAATGCGTAAGTGTGTTTGTTGATTTGTCCGTCAATCACGCTGCAACAAAGTTACGGATTGACGTGAATTTTTTGGATAGGTACAGTTGAGAGATCATCAAATATAGTTGGCATCCCGGAAAATCAAAGAGTTCCCGCGGGATTAATCCACGCCGACGAAGTCACGGCTATCACCTAGTGAATGAATGAATAAGAATGCCCACCTGCTCGGCACTCCAGTGTACAAGGCCGCCTTCCAGTAGGGTACAGGCTCTTTCGTGTACTGCGACTGCACGCGACTTGCCCCGTAGAAGTACCCGATACCCCCTATCATGTTGGACATGGCCGCCTTCGCTATGTCCACATCCTCTTCGGAGTAACTGTAAGGGTTTCAAATTCAAAATTATTTGTTTCATGTAGGCCAACCTGTGGCTCTTATGACACGTCACGATTCTACCACCGGTTCGGAAAGCGGATTCTGCTGAGAAGAGCCGGCAAGAAACTCAGCAGTTGCTCTTTTCAAAATGATCATTTTACAATATTATTATACAGCTAATAATATAAAAATGAGTTACTCACAAAAAGACTAATTTGTGAGTAACTCATGTCCAACTCGATATTCTGACTAATTTCTTAAACTGGACACTTTCAAGTAAAGATTTTTATAAAAACCTGTGAAGATGACACTGCCATTGGCGCAATTAGAATGCCTTAAGCCTACTTTGTCGTATTAGTTTACAAATTGCAAAAAATCAAATTAAATTTGAATTTCTGCCCGCGAAATTCAAATTTAATTTGGTTTTTCGCAATTTGTAAACTAATACGACAAAGTAGGCTTATGGCATTCTAATTGCGTCAGTGGCAGTATCATCTTCACAGGTTTATATAAAAATCTTTACTTGAAAGTGTCCAGTTTAAGAAATTAGTCAGAATATCGACTAATTTGTGAGTAACTCACGTCCAACTCGATACTCGGACTAATTAAAAAAGATTCCAACGAATTGAGAACCTCCTCCTTTTTTGAAGTCGGTTAAAAAACCGTCCCTACCCACCAACAGATTTCAAACGTATCTCAGTTAATACATCATGGCAGCCTGATGATTTTTTACTGTGACGACATCCGCCGTAGATTTGGGGTTTTCATGCAAATCGAGTTAGAATTATTTATTTATTTATTTTTCAGTGAATTGTTTTGGATACCAGTTTAGTAGTTTACAATAAAACGAACATACAAGAACATTAACCAACTAGAAAAAGCTATAGTAAGACGCAGTCGCGTTTCTGAGACGCAGAGAACAAACCGCGCCGCGCGCTGCCCGCGCTCCCTCTGACCACCTCCCGCCCTTGCGTCGCCTGTGCGTGCGCGCGCGTACTGCAGCGTGCGTACATTATATTGTATATTGAGACGCAGAGAACAAACCGCGCCGCGCGCTGCCCGCGATCCCTCTGACCACCTCCCGCCCTTGCGTCGCCTGTGCGTGCGCGCGCGTACTGCAGCGTGCGTACATTATATTGTATATTGAGACGCAGAGAACAAACCGCGCCGCGCGCTGCCCGCGCTCCCTCTGACCACCTCCCGCCCTTGCGTCGCCTGTGCGTGCGCGCGCGTACTGCAGCGTGCGTACATTATATTGTATATTGAGACGCAGAGAACAAACCGCGCCGCGCGCTGCCCGCGCTCCCTCTGACCACCTCCCGCCCTTGCGTCGCCTGTGCGTGCGCGCGCGTACTGCAGCGTGCGTACATTATATTGTATATTGAGACGCAGAGAACAAACCGCGCCGCGCGCTGCCCGCGCTCCCTCTGACCACCTCCCGCCCTTGCGTCGCCTGTGCGTGCGCGCGCGTACTGCAGCGTGCGTACATTATATTGTATATTGAGACGCAGAGAACAAACCGCGCCGCGCGCTGCCCGCGCTCCCTCTGACCACCTCCCGCCCTTGCGTCGCCTGTGCGTGCGCGCGTACTGCAGCGTGCGTACATTATATTGTATATTGAGACGCAGAGAACAAACCGCGCCGCGCGCTGCCCGCGATCCCTCTGACCACCTCCCGCCCTTGCGTCGCCTGTGCGTGCGCGCGCGTACTGCAGCGTGCGTACATTATATTGTATATTGAGACGCAGAGAACAAACCGCGCCGCGCGCTGCCCGCGCTCCCTCTGACCACCTCCCGCCCTTGCGTCGCCTGTGCGTGCGCGCGCGTACTGCAGCGTGCGTACATTATATTGTATATTGAGACGCAGAGAACAAACCGCGCCGCGCGCTGCCCGCGCTCCCTCTGACCACCTCCCGCCCTTGCTTCGCCTGTGCGTGCGCGCGTACTGCAGCGTGCGTACATTATATTGTATATTGAGACGCAGAGAACAAACCGCGCCGCGCGCTGCCCGCGCTCCCTCTGACCACCTCCCGCCCTTGCGTCGCCTGTGCGTGCGCGCGAACTGCAGCGTGCGTACATTATATTGTATATTGAGACGCAGAGAACAAACCGCGCCGCGCGCTGCCCGCGCTCCCTCTGACCACCTACCGCCCTTGCGTCGCCTGTGCGTGCGCGCGCGTACTGCAGCGTGCGTACATTATATTGTATATTGAGACGCAGAGAACAAACCGCGCCGCGCGCTGCCCGCGATCCCTCTGACCACCTCCCGCCCTTGCGTCGCCTGTGCGTGCGCGCGCGTACTGCAGCGTGCGTACATTATATTGTATATTGAGACGCAGAGAACAAACCGCGCCGCGCGCTGCCCGCGCTCCCTCTGACCACCTCCCGCCCTCGCGTCGCCTGTGCGTGCGCGCGCGTACTGCAGCGTGCGTACATTATATTGTATATTGAGACGCAGAGAACAAACCGCGCCGCGCGCTGCCCGCGCTCCCTCTGACCACCTCCCGCCCTTGCGTCGCCTGTGCGTGCGCGCGCGTACTGCAGCGTGCGTACATTATATTGTATATTGAGACGCAGAGAACAAACCGCGCCGCGCGCTGCCCGCGCTCCCTCTGACCACCTCCCGCCCTTGCGTCGCCTGTGCGTGCGCGCGTACTGCAGCGTGCGTACATTATATTGTATATTGAGACGCAGAGAACAAACCGCGCCGCGCGCTGCCCGCGCTCCCTCTGACCACCTCCCGCCCTCGCGTCGCCTGTGCGTGCGCGCGCGTACTGCAGCGTGCGTACATTATATTGTATATTGAGACGCAGAGAATAAACCGCGCCGCGCGCTGCCCGCGCTCCCTCTGACCACCTCCCGCCCTTGCGTCGCCTGTGCGTGCGCGCGCGTACTGCAGCGTGCGTACATTATATTGTATATTGAGACGCAGAGAACAAACCGCGCCGCGCGCTGCCCGCGCTCCCTCTGACCACCTCCCGCCCTTGCGTCGCCTGTGCGTGCGCGCGCGTACTGCAGCGTGCGTACATTATATTGTATATTGAGACGCAGAGAACAAACCGCGCCGCGCGCTGCCCGCGCTCCCTCTGACCACCTCCCGCCCTTGCGTCGCCTGTGCGTGCGCGCGTACTGCAGCGTGCGTACATTATATTGTATATTGAGACGCAGAGAACAAACCGCGCCGCGCGCTGCCCGCGCTCCCTCTGACCACCTCCCGCCCTTGCGTCGCCTGTGCGTGCGCGCGCGTACTGCAGCGTGCGTACATTATATTGTATATTGAGACGCAGAGAACAAACCGCGCCGCGCGCTGCCCGCGCTCCCTCTGACCACCTCCCGCCCTTGCGTCGCCTGTGCGTGCGCGCGCGTACTGCAGCGTGCGTACATTATATTGTATATTGAGACGCAGAGAACAAACCGCGCCGCGCGCTGCCCGCGCTCCCTCTGACCACCTCCCGCCCTTGCGTCGCCTGTGCGTGCGCGCGTATGGCGCGCGTACTTCAGCGTGCGGACATTCTTGTGTATTTAAAAAAAACAAAACATTTTTGGATTGAAAATACTTTTAGTCTTTCTATGGGACATCACAATAATATTGAAAATAGTGGCACATCTGTTGGGGGGTGGAGACTGTGCCCATACATTTTTTTGCATAGTCCTTTAAAAAAATATTTCGCCACTTCAGCACCTTGGAACTCCAACGACTATCAGTTCTTCGTTTGTGCCCCACCCATTTCCACTTTAGCTTCGCGACTAGCTGGCTATGTAGGACGAATCCTTCCCCACACAATCACCAGGGTGTTTTCACAAAAACTTACCCCTTTTCCATCAATCCGAATTCCCCCTCAAACTTGTCATCGAATTCCCTCGTTAGGTTTTCCAAAGTTTCCGTATATTCATCCCCCTTTATGGGGGGCGTCGGGAAATCTTCTGTGGTGTACACCACGTCTAATACGAACGGCGTTTCCACCAACAATTGTATGGGAACGAAATTCACTTCTTTGTCCTGAAATAATTTAATACAAAAAATTCTTTTTAGGAAACCGACTTCAAACTCCCGCGTCACTATACAAAATATATAATTTATTGTTGATATTTTAAAAACCGCTTGACCGATTTCGATGAAATTTATGTGAGACCACCTGGGAAGTATATCCTTTCAAACAAAAAATGATTTTTCAAATAGGTTCAGGTGTCTTCGAGTAATCGGTGAACATGTACATAAAAAACATTATTTTTTGAAGTCAGTTGAAATTTTATTAGATTTAATAGCGTAATAGGTTTGTATGAAAAATCCCATGATTAAAGTGGCCTTCTTATAATCTATATCATTTCTTTTTTTTTTTTGGAACTTCCCCTCATTGTGGAAATATTATATTTTATTCTAACAAAGTTTCATAGGTTAAATCGGCTTGGCATCAAGCTGCCCACAAGATAGTATAAAAAACTTATTACAATGTAATAGCTTCATAATAATATTGTAAAATGATTATTTTGAAAAGAGCAACTGCTGAGTTTCTTGCCGGCTCTCCTCAGCAGAATCCGCTTTCCGAACCGGTGGTAGAATCATGACTTGTCATAAGAGCCACAGGTTGGTCTACGTGAAATAAATAATTTTGAATTTTGAATTTTTTGAATTTTATACCTTTTCCTTCAACTCTCCATCAACCCCCATGACCGCCAGGCGGCGGTACTGAGGGTGTCTCTCACCCTTCAACAGGGAATAGAATTTCTCCTTTAGCAGATGCAACCCTGGTACATGCGCTTCCGAAAGGGATGAGTGTATTACTTTACCTGCAACATAAATTACTAGATAATGCCCGCGAATTCGTCCGCGTCGATTCAGGGTGCCGATTGCCTAAAAGTTATTCCATTGATCGTATTCGTATTCGATGAAATTAGCGTCAAAGTAAAATAATCCTTGATTGTATTGATTTAAAGTTACAAATTCAGTACAACCGATTTTAACAGAGCGTATCGATAATAATCGTACACACCTTAACGTATAAGAATTCATACACGAAATTGAGCACTAATTCAATGCTGTTATGGTTTATTTTACTTTTATTTTATTTTTTCATCGAATACTATTACGATTAATGGAATAACTTTAGACAACCGCACCTCAGGTTTTTGGAACGAAATTCCTTATGGCACTTATGGCGAGTGACAGGCTACTTTTCCCGTAAAATCAAAGAGTTCCCAAGAGATTTTCAAAACTAAATTAACGCAGACGAAGTCGCGGGCATCAGCTAGTAATATATACATATATATATAGGAATATAAAATAATAAATATCGGGAAACCGATAAATATCGATATATCGACCCCTAAAACTATCGATACTTATCGATATCGACGGTACGCTGTATCGATATATATCAATATCGAAAAACTCAATATATCGTGACGAATTATCGCAAGACCCACGCAAATTAAATTACTCACAAAATAGGGTAAAATGCTGTACCTGCTAACACTGACTGTTTAAATACACTACAGGCTCAAATGTCTCAGTAGCTAGAGCCGTTATGCACATTTAAAAAAAGGAAAAAGAAATTAATTCTGTTCTCTACTCTACTCCAGTCTGTGGTGGGGTGGGTGGTATGTAGAATACAATATTATAAGCTTCTTGCGTGGGTGATTGTGGCATCAAGTGCTCCTTCTGAACGTCTTTTTTCAAAGGCAGGAGCCACTATAACTTACTAAAACTACATTGGATTTCTATAACCTTTTAAAAAAGAAAATCCTTACTAATATTATAAAAGCGAAAGTGTGTTTGTTTGTTGGTTTGTCCTTCCGTCACGCCGCAACAGGGCTGCGGATCGACGTGATTTTTTGCATGGGTATAGTCAACTTTATAGTCCTCAAGGACCTGGAGAGTAACATAGGCTACTTTTTCTCCCGGAAATTCAAAGAGTTCCCGAGGGATTTTAAAAACTAAATCCACGCGGACGAAGTCGCGGGCATCAGCTAGACATATCGTCCTATGAGACTGATATATCGATTTATCAATATCGACTTAGTTTGATATATAGTTCAGATTGCCGTATTTTTAACTAAAAATCATGAAATTGCCGTATTGTTATTTTTATTGTGAAAAAAATAGGAAAAAAGTTAAAAAGTAGGAATTCTATACTAAGGACACAGGGTCACCAACGCTAAGTGCAGAAAAAGTAGTAGTAGAGTCTGTCAATAGAGGGCGCTAGAGGTAGCGATTTGAGATTTATTTCATGAAATTCAGCTTACTAGCGACAAGCGGCAATTATTTGAACTACATTGCAAGATGAAATTATGAATAGTTAGGTTAACAGATGGCGCTTTAAAAATTATAGATCAGAAGATTAACAGATGGCGCTTATTAAAAAATTGATATTTTATTTTATTTATTCATTTAATTTATATGTTTATTTTGGTTCTTTCACATGTATTATAATACTATTGGTACGTTTCAGAGTTATTTTTAAATTTCGTATTACCTAATCCCCTAACCACAGATATTATAACATCTATGTTTTGCCTGTGGTTTTACGATCCCCGTCGATGACAAAGCAATATTGCCAGTGTGACCACTTTTAGTAGATTTCATCTTTTATAGTAGATTTGAAGCAAATAAGACGATAATCTAGTAGGATATTTTAATGTCTGAGTAGAATTTAGTAGAATTAATGAGAAACACATCAGTAGGTTTTGCTATTAATTCGCTATCAAAGAATATTAGGCATCCATGTCCAAAAAGTTTTACTTAATTTTACAGTTGGCAACACTTGAAAGTGATTTGGGGGATTCCCTTATTATTGAATGAACGTTACTGTGGGCACAGACCTTATAATACTGACGTACTGTGGGCATAGCAAATTGAATTTAATTGTCCAATAGATAAATACAATTTTTATAAAATACCTAGGTCTTTCAATCATTTTTAAGTTGCTCCTATAATGACAACATAATAACAACAACATTTTTATTTAGTCGTTTGCATTCGCAGAATCATACATTTATGTATTTAAAATGCGACCTAGTATATTTCAGTAGATTTAGCAGTGTCTTTGGTAGATTCCCTCATTAAAAAGTGGTCACACTGAATATTCCCCAATGTCCATTCTCTTTGGTCTTTGAACTCGACCGCGCTTTTAACTACATAAAAGTTATAGTCGTTTTATTTTCAAAACAACAATATTGATAAGTAATTATTTGTGTTTAACCCTGTGACACAGTTTAACAAAATGCAAGAAACACACAAGCGTAATAAAGCGTATAAATACAAATGTTCATATTACAACTGCTCATCGGTAAATGGTGAAAAAACCATGTTTAAATTTCCATCGATGGACGCAAATCGTTTAAAAAAATGGCTGGAAAATAGCGGTAAGTAATTATTTTTCCACGAAGTATATGCATTTATCATAACACTAACAGCACACATTAACTATTATAATATCTATGACCAATGACTATACAGTAATAGTCGGAGCGCGAGCGACGACCTATATAAATCTATGATTTAATGGTTTAAGTATATTAATAGATATCTCCCATAATTAAAATGCTTTCAGTGTACATTGCATTCCATATTACCTATATATCACAATATGCTATATTCTTATTACCCGACTGCAAGAAGGGTTATGTTTTTCGCGCAATTTCTTTATTACCTCGTAGGTATCTTCCAAACAGCTGGATGGATTTTGACGATTGAGGCATTGTTACGAGTAGATTCGTTTCAGCTACCCAAGTGTTCTTAGATAGGTTTTAAAAAAAAATATATCAATATGCTGGGTTTTTGGCGCCAAAATGTAAGTCATTCAAAAAAATATATTACATATCCAAACCTATCGAGTGGTGTATCAAAATGAAGGGAATTAAAAGGAGATTACAAGAATATATATCATATATTTAAATGTACCTAATTAGGAACTTGGAGTCGGGTTTTTAAAATTTACAGACTTAAATGATTGCCATAGAATCTAGATCTTATATAATCTAGATCTTATAGTAGTAGAAACACATAAAGTAAGTATAACGTATCTATTGTTGCTAGCTGTAGAATGGTGTTTTTTTTCTACACTTGCTATATACCTAACTTTCCTCGCGTTTCATCATCAAACTTGAATTGCTTAAGGCCCGTGTATTTCTCAACGGCCTTGAGGGTCTGGGCGGAGCGAGATGTTCTCCCCGCGCCAATCACGCATCCCCTCGAATGATAAATTTAAAGTATAACCACAGACTTTATAATAACAAAACAGAATTTTTTCACTATGGCACAGTATAAGAATATAATATACTAGCTGATGCCCGCGACTTCGTCCGCGTGGAATAAGTTGTTTTATATATATAATATACAATAGGCGGAAATAGCTGTACAATAGGCGGCCTTATCGCTAAGAAACGATCTCTACCAGGCAACTTAAAGAGGAAATAATAATAGAAATATTCGACGATAATATTGGACGTAAATATCTATGATAAAATATTGGTGTTTTTAAGCAAAACTAAAAAATAAAAAATACGTGTTAATTCAATTTCAATAATATATAATATATTGAAATTTGAGCACTAAAAACCAATTTCCTTTTAAATTTCCGTTATATTTCTTGTATAATAAATAGTTCGTCCTTCTGTCTATCTGCCAAGTAAAATGTTTTACAATATAACTGAATTTAAAACAGTCTGAATATTGCTACTGTTATTTTTGCCTGTACATCTGAACATGAATAAGTTTGTTTCAGGCAACATGACTATTGACCATCTACCTCCTAAGTGTTTGGAAAATAAACGCATATGTATTGATCACTTTGATGCAAAACACATAATTCAGAATGGCTTTAGAAAACTCCTGACACCATCAGCTGTACCCGAACCATATCTGAATTCTCAACAACCTCATGGTTTACATTCACGAACTCCTTCACCAGGTACCTATTCATTTTTTAAATTTATAGTTTCAAAAAATCTGAACAAAATTTTTTTAAATTTTAAAGATGTAACCTTTTGAATGCAAAATGAAGAGGTTATTTTCTTTAACAATGTTGAATTTTTTTTACAGTGAATTATGATGACACCAACCTACAAAGGCAACCTCATGAACATTCACGAACTCCTTCTCCAGGTACCTAGGCATTTAAATTTATAGTTTCAAAAAACCTGAACTAAAATTTTTTGAATTTTTAATTATTGTAACAAATATTCTTTCAATGCCCTTTACACACCCAAACCACAGATATTATAGCCCAAACACACACTCACTCACACCCACACACATGTACACAAAAACCACACCACCACCACATCAACCCATTGACGGCTCACTGCTGAAGACGGGTCTCCTCTCAGAACGAGAAGGATTATGCCATAGTCCACCTCGCTGGCCCAATGCGGATTGGTAGACTTTACACACCTCTGAGAACAGTAAGAACTCTCAGGTATGTAGGTTTCCTCACGATGTTACCCGTTCATCGTTCACCGTTAAATCAAGTGATATTTAATTTCTTAAAACGCACATAACTCCGAAAAGTCATCGGTCGTGCCAGGCTCGAACCCGCGACGCCCGATTAGGAGGCCGCGGTGTGTAACCACTCGGCTACCACGGCTTTTTTTACACCCGAAATTACGTTTTCACATTATATTCAGTTCATGGCCTTATTTAATGACTTTAATGTTATTATAAAACCTAGAGTTTTTCTAGTCCTCATTTTTGACTCGACTCTTAAAATTTATTAGTGTTTTTAAAGGTTGGTTGGATCACTTTTTTGTTTCGTTATTATTATTTGTAGGATCACCAGATCTAAAGGTTCTAACACCTAAAAAGGTATATAGTAATAAGCGACGATTTCACGAAGTCGCAGTCGACACAGCTGACGAATCACATGAGGAACTGATTTGGAGCACACCTAAGAAAAGACGGACACGGGAAAAAGATGAGTATACAGATACACCTAGATGTAAGAAACTAAAAACTTTATTAAAAGACACCAATAACAAATTAAGACGTTCTATTATGAAAAATAAATATTTGAGACATAGGGCTATAAATAAGAATATTGTAGATTTGTCAAAACACAAATTTAGAAGTGAATCGAGCAAGTTATTAGCTTTGATGCAATTTAAAAAACCTAGGACAAGTTGGACTGAAGAAGAGAAAAAATTTTGCATGTCCTTGTATTATAAATCACCTGCTGCGTATAAATACATGTTAAAATCGGGGACTGTCTTAGCTTCTATAACGTCAATACAGCGTTGGTTACAAGAAACCAATTGTCTACCTGGTATTAACGAAGAAGTTTTTGAGAATATTAAAAATAAATTTTTACATAAATCTATTAAAGAGCGTGCTTGTGTAGTATGTTTTGATGAAATGAGCATCATGACTAATTTAGAGTACACATCAAAATATGATTTAATTGAAGGGTTTGAAGATTTTGGTAATGGTGAGAGAAATGGAAAAGAAGCTAAATACGCGTTAGTATTTATTGCCAGGGGCCTTTATATTAATTGGAAGATCCCAGTAGCATACTTTTTGGGGTCAAGAACTATTGAGTCCAGTAAATTAAAAACAATAATTGAGAATGTAATTAGTAAATTGTTTGAATCAGGTTTATTACCTAAAGCAACTGTTTGCGATCAAGCAACGACAAACGTAAAAGTAATTAAAGATTTAGGTGCCACTATTAATTACCCTTTTTATTTCTTAAATGGACGTAAAATTTTTGCAATATTTGATGTCCCACATTTGATAAAAAATGTGAGGACTAATTTAATTAATAATAATTTTTATTTAAATGGAAATCAAATTTCCTTTTCCGACATAGTTTATGTGTATAATACAGATCAAAATAATAAAAGCAAATCTGTACATAAGCTCTCAGCTGCGCACATAAGCCCTAATAATTTTCAAAAAATGAAAGTCAAGCTCGCCACACAAGTTTTAAGTAAATCTGTGTCAGCGGCAATTCAAACTGCCATCCAAAGTGGAGAGTTGAATAACGACACTGCACAACACACAGCTCATTTTGTTAATCTCTGTAATGATTTATTTGATTGCCTTAATTCTAAAAATAAATTTAATAGAAATCCGTACAGATGCGCGATCACAAAAAACCGAAACTCGGAAGTAAATCTAACTTTGATTAAAGGCAAAAAAACTTTTTGTGAATTACAAAAAATAACAATTAATAACAAAAATGAACGGCAGCTAACTCGCCCCCCTTGTTTTGATGGTATGGTTCAGACAATTAATGCCGTTCTTCAACTCTCTGCTGAAGAATTTACACCGGGCACTGGCAATAAATTTTTATTAACATATCGATTAAATCAAGACGTAATTGAAAATTTGTTTGGAATTTACAGATTAAAAGGAGGTTGCAATAGAAACCCCACATCAAGATCACTACGATCAACGTTTCGTTCCAATTTGTTAAATAACTTGATGACATTTGAAAAAACAAATTGTGAATCAGATCAGGATTTGTTCCTACCTACAGCCACTACAAACCAAGAAAATACATGACAGTGTGATTCCATACCGTCAACATCAATGCAACAAGGTTTTATAGGTGAAAATATTGAAGGCCCTTTAACAGAACTTCCAATCCTAACTCAAAGTAGCAATATTATAGAAATTACGCAGTCTCAACAAAATTTATCATTAGAAACGTGTTCTGTTGTGTATTTTGCTGGGTGGATAGGTAAATCTTGCATAGATAAATTTGATTGTTCAGATTGTAAAAAAATATTATTGAACAATCAAGTTGATTTAAATGATAAAAAACAATTACTGTTAATCAACAAAACATACTCCAATATTTCAGTGCCAACACTTAAATCTCCCACTGAATATTTAGTTAATTTAGTTGATAAAATGTTAGACTGTTTTCAGGAAAATATTGACCAATTACATAAAAGTAATGTAATATCTAACTTGATGAATAATTTTAAAAATAAAATAAACTTCCATACTCACTACCATAACCTTGATCATTTTGATTACCTAATTAGGAAATTAATGGAAGTTAAGATTCACGACTTTTGTAAAAGTCGGAAAAAATCTTTACAGTCTGCATCTAAATTAAGAATTCTTCAAAACAAATAATAAATTGGATCGATATGTTGATGGTTACATTTCTTATTTTATTTTAAATTCCGTTACAAAATCTTTAAACTTATCATCTGCAGTATGTCGTTATCGATGGTACGTGTTTCTTATATCATTTTATAGTTTAAAGGTACAGATCCCCCATTTTGCGTGTAGGACTCGCATAGACAAGTTTCCCAAATTTTTTTTCTATTAATTATGAAAATTAAAGTAAAATTATTTTGTGAAAATATGAACGATTGGATATCCTAATCCTAATATCCTAATATCCTTACTAATATTATAAATGGGAAAGTGAGTTTGTTTGTATGTTTGTTCCGCTTTCACGCCGTAACTACTGAACCGATTTGGCTGAAATTTGGAATGGAGATAGATTATACCCTGGAATAGGACATAGGCTACTTTTTATCCCGGAAAAATCCTCGGTTCCCGCGGGAACCAAGTAACCTCAATCCACACAGGCGGCGCCGCGGGCATCATCTAGTTTAAAATATAAGAAGCTATTATAAGTTATTAGTACACATTAAAACACAATATTATGAGTTTCAGAAATTTGCGACGTAGTTCACACCGTTTAGATGGTTTAGATTTAGACAGACGATCGAGATTGGAAGCCGAGGACATGCCGAGGAAGACTAGAATAGGATGGAAGTCCTAATGTGTTGTTTAACGCAATGATTTAATATGTTACTGTCGTAAAAGCTCACTGGTTTAACGTCTGATTAAAGTCATTTGAGAATTTACAAATCAAATTAGAGACATAGTTGTGCCCTTTGATGATAAACCACTGTAATATGGGCCTTATGGGTAGTTTAAACTAAAGGGTAGATGCCACCCAGTTTTCTTGCTGGTTCTTTCTGGCTAGGTTAAGTGGCAATTCCGAACCAGTGTAGATTTAGTTAAATCAAATTAATCAGTAAACCTTGTTTTTTTTTGAAGTCGGTTAAAAAAAACCTTCTGTTTTCACTTTTCACTGAGGTAGGCCTTACCGGATTAAAAGTTCAAAATTGTACGTGATTGTATAAAGAAAACTACTGTTTATTATCAAATAATATTTATTAATTATTTTAATTCAGTCAGTCCTCATTGGTACCTGCATTCTTAATAAATAGTTCGTAAGCTTAAATTATATTTTCAGGACAGTTTATTTGCCCACTATACCACAAAGGAGTTGTCCAAAATTGGTTTTTTAAATTTGAATTTAACTAACAAGGATGATTTTAATGTAGTTGGATAAAGATCCCAAAAGGCTTCTATCAAAATAATTTACAGATTTTTTAAAGCCTCCGATAATAAAAAAAAATTTTTTGTTTTGACTCATTTTTTTGCTTGTGATTTGTCGTAATTCCTTGTTCCATGTGATTTATACACCGGTAAAAAACTGAAAATATTATTCTATGTAAGTTGTCAATGTCAGATGATTGTCAGGAACAAATAATTTCATTTTCGAATAGGCAGTTCAAAAGTACCTAGTCGTAATTCCTAGTTCCTGGTCCTGTGATTCCTAGTTCCATGGTTCAAAATGACATTTATTTGGTTCAAAATGGCATTTACGTGACATTAACCGGTGCCAGATTTGATAGTCTATAGATTATAAAAGTTTTTAGTGTTACCATCCATTGAAAAATATTTTCTACAAACGGTATTTTTCATAATTAATTTAAAAAAAACCGAGGACTCTAAAACTATTATTTTTATGGCGTTTAATTTTATTTTTTTTTCTCTTTCACGTGATGACAGTTTGGTTCTGGTTAATGGACACACAGAATAAAAAACCACCCTCCATACTAAACTGGGACATGTCTTTTTGATTGATTATTATAATTATGCCTAAACAACATCAAGCATTGATTATTTATGATTTATGACATTTCTACTTAAAAAATCTACTTAAAATAATTTCTAAACATTAACACAGTTGAAGAAAACACTTGAATTATTTTGTTAATTAAACTTTTAATTTAACAGTTTATCTACGCATTGTTTTATTTCTGAAAGACCTCAATTATATCTTTTATTTTTTCATAGCGCTTACCGCCTTCATATTTTTCTAGCTCTTTTGCAACAAACTGACCAATAAGCGTGTTACCCATCTTTATGTTTTCAAAATTTTCATTGTTGAATGATACCATTATACCGACGTCATTGGATGTTTTCTGCAATGCTAATTTAACTGTACAGCCCGTAACCTTACTAGAATCATTTCCATCTTCCGAATCTGACCACTTTTGGGCGTTATCTCGAAATTCTTCACACTGTTCTGGGCGGAGCGAGATGTTCTCCCCGCGCCAACCACGCAACCCCCTAAATTTTTGGGCGCGCAGTCGGCAGGTATAGAGGTAATGTTTATAATATGTGGAAATACGTAGGTATAGTTATATAATATAAGAGTAGGTAATTAAATAATATAATAAGTAAGGTGAGTGGGGGTAAGTCGAAATGGTTTTTTGATGAGATAAATGTAAACGAATTGCGTTTTGCATATTTTTACGACGTAAATGGCATGTTTTCTTCTTATTTGTTTCATAATAAAACCAACGATATCTTAGCTCAGGAACATAGCTTATATTGTTAAGTTACAAAATAACAACACGAAGTGAAAAACACAACAAATTTTCATTCATCATTTTTGGTATTTACGGAAAAAGACCAAATGTTTAACAAATTCGGACGCTAAATATTGCTGTCGCACCAAGCATGGAGCCGCCTTTCTCAGCCAAATAGAGATAGCAATATACCGGCCGATTTTTGCACGCGCCTTGAATAATTGGAGTTGCGAACTATGTTCGCCGGACCCTTAATTGAAAATTATAGTTATAATACATGTCTGCTAAAATTAGGTACTTACATAGAAGTTTTATTATTATTGTGATTGCAGGTTAAGTTCAATAATGTTTTTTTTTCACATCATGAAAAAAAAATGGCTGATTTTATGTATAATTCGTAAATGTATGATTGGTAGGTATATGATGAATAATATTATGGCACTAAAAACTATATTAAATATGAACGTTTTGTTATTTTCAATAATTAAATTATTTTAAGTATTATTAGTTTTTCGTATTAAATCAAGTGGTCGCCGACTAGACAAGGGGTCGGTCGTAACTCGTAAACTACCAAATGTCGTCGCTAACTTGCATTTCACGTAGTTTTTATAATTTAACTAGCTGACGCCCGCGACTTCGTCCGCGATGTTTAAATAGGTAAATGGGATAAAATGTAGGCTAAGTATGTGTTAAGTCAGGATATAATTTAGCAGGCTATCTCCATTCCAAATTTCAGTCAAATCCTATATAAACATGCTACATGCTCTAAAGGGCCATATTGATCTATATTAAATGCACAATTTATTTAAGGTACATAATGGAATAAGGATTAATACTGTATTGCTTAAAATCGCTTCGTAAATAAGCCATTATTTCTCGTAAAAAGTACCTAAAGGCTAAAAAATGGTTATTGTGAGTTATCCCTAAGAGATAGACATAGTTATATAACTTCGCGGACTTTTTTGTAGACCTTTTTAAGGTGTACAATACTGTAGTCACAGACCTTATAATACTGCTGTAGTACATTATTTTGATCTATCTAGGGTAGGGTAGGGTTCAGCCAGCGTTTGCAATGTAAGCGCAAAAAAATGTGTTTATTTACGACATCACATTAAAAACCTCTAAAATTATCAGTGTTTCTCTACTATATTATGCATGTTATAAACATAAAAACCTTCCTCTTGAAACACTCTATCTATTAAAAAAACCCGCATCAAAATCCGTTGCGTAGTTTTGAAGATCTAAGCATACATAGGGACAGACAGACAGACCGACAGACAGACAGCGGGAAGCGACTTTGTTTTATACTATGTAGTGATAAGTAGGTACATTGACCTAAAAAATCGGCCAAGTGTGAGTCGGGCCTCGCTCTTTTAGGGTTCCGTCAAAAATGATTAAAATAAAAATAAAAATATTTCCATGTACCCATGGAAATATTTTAATTTAATTTTTTTAATTTAATTTAATTTTTATTATTTGTTGTTATAGCGGCAATAGAAATACATAATATGTGAAAATTTCATCTGTCTATCTATTACGGTTTACGAGATACAGCCCGCTGACAGACGGACGGACGGACGGACAGCGTAGGCTTAGTAATAGGGTCCCGTTGGTACCCTTTGGGTACGGAACCCTAAAAAGTTGAATACTGCGCCATATATTATCTGCGCCACATCTGCGCTAATCCTATTTTGCCTATTTTCTTACTATCTTGCGAAATTGCGAAAAACGAAATAATTGTGATATTGTCCGAGCTGGCAACCTCGCAATACGTTCTAGGTATATCGTATACGAAAATAGACACTATTTCCATTCATGTTAGAACGATATCGCTGTGAAAAAAATACAAACACTTCCGAATATTCTATTGTAGGTACTTGCATACGCCATCTATTAGCGTTTTCATAACTGCAACGACAACAAAAGAACGTCATCTATCGGGGCTCGATCAAACTGTTCCCTAGAGCGCCATCTAATTGTAATCATATTAACTGTTATGAAGCTGCTCGCTACAACAGCGCCATTAATTCCCGTTTTAGCCATCGGGTGGTCCACCCGAGCAATTTAACAGTGTTTCGTTTCTTTGTTCCTGATGGAGTATCTGTACGTCAGTATTATAAGGTCTGTGCTAAGGGTGAAACCACATTTGTGAGGATCGATTCGGATTTTGCCCATACAAAACTGTCATTTTCCATAGAAACGTGTACGGATCAAATCGGCTTTTCGATGCGTACACCGAAAATCCGAATCGATCCTGACAAAATATCTGGTTTCACCCTAAAAAGCAAACAAAATGAAAATTTCTATGTTGATGGCCGCCATAGAGATTTTCTTTTTTAGAAGTAAGCCATAAACTGTACCTACGACACATTTCAGCCATCCCAAGATATATTTGTGTGTTTTTCATTTTTGCACACATATCTTGGGATGGCTGAAATGTCGCACAGTTTATAATGATTCCTAATGGCTTGTTTTGCCCAAAAGAGTCCCATTTACAGTTTCAGTAACCAGTTTATTTCTCAACTTCGTTTTTACGTTGTTTTCCTCACTAAATATTCTTTCACAGTCAATTAAAATTTCAAAATTGGATTGCCGTATTTTATTATACGGTAATGAAAAACCTGCCGTATGCCGTATCATCGGACATTATGTGCTCAAATTGCCGTATATTACGGCAATTGCCGTATCAATGGCAACACTGAAACAGTCTCGTTGCGTTCACGAACAAAACGTCGACGGTCGACGACCCACCTCTAATATATATCGATATATCGATATTTTTAAAAGCTTGCAATTTGCATCCCTAACCTGAATAATGGGGGGACAGCGCGTACTTTACTGCCAAAAATTACGCGTCCGAGTTATCCACAACATTAAACTAGCGGCACGCTATGATGGCCGGTTTGACACATTACAATAGTGATGTGGAATGTCAATTTATTCTCGAACAAAAAACAATTAAGTTTGGTTTTTGTACCTGATTAAATAGGTTTAATAAAACAAAAATGTATATGTTTATTTAATTTATTTGAACGAACTGAATATTTGAATGAAAATGAATATACATACTTTATATGCACACAAGAAACATATGAATACAAAAGATACCAAAAAAGGTGCCACAAAAGGCCATAATTAATCAGATTCGTCCATACTACTATTTTCACTGTCGTCACTGCTATCATCACCTACATTAATAATTATATGTTCGTTTTCTATAATATTATCTATTTTCACATCTCTTTCATAATCTTCCCTTATTAATTTAACAGTTCTATTCACAACCTTTTCCCAGTCTCCTTTAGTCACATGTTCACAAGCTTCTTCTAATAATTTTAGCATTTTTTTTGTGGTAAATGGGGGTTCTGTATTGTGTCTTGCAGCATATCCCTTAATTTGAGCCCACACCAACTCAATCGCATTATACTCACAATGGTAAGGCGGTAACCGTATAACTCTGTGCCCATGTTCTAATGCTATTTCGTCAATGACGTATCGGATCTTGGTTGGTTTGTTTTCTTTTAAAAGACGTACTAATTCCGCTTTTAACATATTCATGTTTGCATCTACGCCATTTTTACGAAGCCATGCGACGATATCAGCTTTCTTTTGGGATTGGGCAGGTGGCTTGTCAATTTGCATCGAGTGGTATGGGGCGTTGTCCATAATTATAATAGATGGTTCAGGGAGGCTACACAACATTGAGGTAAACCATTCAGTAAACTTTTCTCCATTCATGTCTTCATGATAGTCTCCAGTGGTTTTTGACGCAAAAGCCATGAGAGAACCTTCGACAAACCCGTTGATGGTTCCGGCGTGACAAATTATAAGTCGCGATCCTTTTCCTACAGGAACTTTGGAAGTAGATGCTGCTGTGTCATCGTTCCAAGAACGGCCTACAGTATGGTTAGCATTAAGCCATGTTTCATCCAAGAACACAACATTTTGCCAATTTTTGATTTCTTTCACTTGCCGTAAAAAAGTATACCTTGCCATCGCTATATCAAATCTTTCCATCAATATTTTGCGTTTGTTACATTTTTTGTATCGAAATCCAATGGTCTTCAAAATCTTCGTTAAAGAACTTTCCCCACCGAAGAATAATCCAGCTTCCTTCAGTGAATGCACCAACTTTTTTCTTGTTGGATACTCCTTCTGTAAATAGTAGCCGTAAACATGTCTTCGGATAGCATCGGCATCAAAGCTATCGATGCCTACGACTGGTTTTGCTCGTTTTCTCTTTTTTGGTGTGTGAAGTTTATTTTCTTCTGTGCCAGTCTCGCCATATTTTTTTTTAGTTATCCGTCTAACAGTTCGTTGTCCAATATTAAGCGCATCAGCTACGCGTTCAACCACTGACGTTATAGGTAAAATTGGCCCTCCATTTTGAGCTTCACGATCGAAATAGTTACGAAGGCGTATTACGAACTCACGTGTCTGACTATTTAGAACAGTTCTCTGCGTACGTTCGGTCATATCGACGAAATCCACAACAAAGGGCTTGAACAGAGTCCAAATTAACGAGCAAGGGTCAACAGTAATGCAGTATCAATATTTGAAATCCAAAGCCAGGTCAAAACTATATCACAATCGCATTGCACTGACAGTTTATACTTTTCGAAGCAACGTCAATTCGAAACTGCTTTGTTTTGCATTGAGCATTGACGCGAGTTTGCCGGAGGTAGTAGTTGTGCTAGCCAGCGATCCTATGTGACGATCGTATTAGATTCCATTTTTAAAAATTTTCAATTTAGAAAACCAAATGCCGAGTTGTGGTATATATCATATAAAAATAAAAATTTTACCTTTTGTATGAAACAGCTGATATTTTTTTGCGATTTCAGAGGTTTGTCCACATAGGGGCATTTCACGTCAAGCGGACAACGAAAAAAAAGTGAGGTTTTGAAATTCGTTCATATTCGGTCTATTTGCACATCTCGTAGGTGTGAAAGAGATTACACAATTTTTTTTTCGTGCGATGTTTATTTTTCAAGTTATGGGCTTCCAAAAAATAGTCGTTCTTGAAATTCGGATTTTTCCGAAGTATTTTTTCGAAAGGAAAGATAATACATTAAGATAATATAGTTAGCGTTTTTTATAACCAATTTCCCGTACTTTTAGAAAATGAAATGAAACTTGAAAAAAAATTTTTTTTTCATGTTAAAAACCGGAAGTAAAAATTTCAAACCAAAATTTTGGTAACTTCGACCATTTTTATTTTTTATTTTTTTATTCGAAAACATAGCTTAAAGTGTACTTATAACACACTATAAATCTTAAAATGGGATCTCCATAAGTTATGGAGATAGGTAAATTAATATACATACATGACGCACTGAGTATGACGTTAGGCGCTTGTTTATGTCGGCTGGTTAGCGAGATATTACACTAATAAACTCTTACAATGATTTGGATTATAAAATATTATTGATATTTGGATAGAAACACATTTCATTATGTATTTAAATATATTAATCAATAAATTTGATAAAAACGAAACGCAACTGGCAGCGCTCTCTTAGCTGCAACAAAACTTATTATTAGAACGAGATAGAAGTATGACGCCAAGCCATTTGGATTTCAAATTTCCGTTATAGTTTTAGTTGGTGCTTTAACCTCTCAGCGACTTGTGTTCATTTTTCGTCAGTTAGATATTGATTTATAATAATGGCTTCGTATGGAGATCGTTGTTTTAATCCATTTCGTTTGGTTAATCATCGCAAGTTTAAGGATTTAAGGAAAATTTCTAAATGTTTAGTTGATAAGTTGGGCTGTCTAACAAATGTTTATGTATATGCCATCCTGTAGAAAACGACTTTTACTTGAAATACCTCCAGTGCCTAATGAAGACATTGTGCAGTGCAGTCAAACAACAAGTGAGATTTCACAAAATACCCAAGATGAACCATTCGTTCCCGAAGACAAATTCAAACATAATTCAACCCAAACTGACGCCGACAACCAAGAAATTTTGAAACAGCTAAAGGACAGATTTAATGATCCGTCTACTTCTACTTCCAATAATTACTGACCATAGCTCCTAAGTCATGGAGTGAAAATAAACTTGCAGAAGAGTTTGGGACATCCAGGCGACAAGCAAGAAAAGCAAAGCAACTTTTATCAGTTTGGTATCTTGTCATCTCCAAATTTAATGATGATTTAATGAATTTTTGGTTTCGACTGGTTGTATACGACCACCACGTGGGTTTGGAATTAAAACAACGATCTCCATACGAAGCCATTATTATAAATCAATATCTAACTGACGAAAAATGAACACAAGTCGCTGAGAAGTTAAAGCACCAACTAAAACTATAACGGAAATTTGAAATCCAAATGGCTTGGCGTCATACTTCTATCTCGTTCTAATAATAAGTTTTCTTGCAGCTAAGAGATGGCGCTGCCAGTTGCGTTTCGTTTTTATCTAATTTATTGATATATTTAAATACATAATGAAATGTGTATCTATCCAAATATCAATAATATTTTATAATCCAAATCATTGTAAGAGTTTATTAGTGTAATACCTCGCTAACCAGCCGACATAAACAAGCGCCTAACGTCATACTCAGTGCGTCATGTATGTATATTAATTTACCTATCTCCATAACTTATGGAGATCCCATTTTAAGATTTATAGTGTGTTATAAGTACACTTTAAGCTATGTTTTCGAATAAAAAAATAAAAAATAAAAATGGTCGAAGTTACCAAAATTTTGGTTTGAAATTTTTACTTCCGGTTTTTAACATGAAAAAAAAAATTTTTTTCAAGTTTCATTTCATTTTCTAAAAGTACGGGAAATTGGCTACAAAAAACGCTAACTATATTATCTTAATGTACTATCTTTCCTTTCGAAAAAATACTTCGGAAAAATCCGAATTTCAAGAACGACTATTTTTTGGAAGCCCATAACTTGAAAAATAAACATCGCACGAAAAAAAATTGTGTAATCTCTTTCACACCTACGAGATGTGCAAATAGACCGAATATGAACGAATTTCAAAACCTCACTTTTTTTTCGTTGTCCGCTTGACGTGAAATGCCCCCATAGTGAAAATTGTTCATATTCACAAGTACATTCACCCCTTAAATGGTGCAAACTGATTTTTCTACACTTGTATACATTTTAGAAATCAATTTAATAACCTACGCCAGGTAAGTATGCTGTACAAGTGTACACACGCCGCGCGGGGGTACTGATGGGCCGTGCGAGAATTTACACAGCGCGATGTATTTACGCGTTGGTACCGAGGAGTGACATCTAGTGGCTGTCTGTAACACTAACTAGCTAGAGTTAGCGGACTCGACGCAAGTAGTTTTTGCAATTCATGAAGGCGAGTGAGCTTTACTCGTGGTTACTTCGTGTACATGCACATTGCATAAGTGTGCGTGCCTGTCAAAGCCTAGGTGGGAGCGGGCAGGCGCGAGCATTGCGCTCGCTCACACTTATACAGATACGACACACAAACAACCATAAGTCAGTCGCCCTCGTGAATTGCAAGAACTTTACCACTTGTGCTTGATGATGTTTGACTTGAAATTCTTTACTTATACTTAACTAGCTGATGCCCGCGACTTCGTCCGCGTGGAGTTAGTTTTTAAAATCCCTCGGGAACTCTCTGATTTTCCGGAATAAAAAGTAGCATATGTCACTCTCCAGGTCCTCAACTATAGCCATCCAAAAAATCATGTCGATCCGTGGCTCTGTTGCGGCGTGATTGAAGGACAAACCAACAAACACACTTTCGCATTTATAATATTAGTATGATTAGTATGATTATTAAAATACGAAAATGTATTTGTTTGTTGTTTTATACTTGAATCACACAACAAGGGAGCAACGGATTCAATGTGATTTTTTGCATATTTATATACCTAGTTGAGAACCTGGAGAGTGGCATAGGCTACTTTTTAACTCGGAAAATCAAAGGTTTCCCCGGGATGTTTAAAAACTAAATCCACGTGGACGCAGTCGCGGGCATCAGCTAGTATATTCATAATTTAATTGATTATTTATTTATTTATTGGTCTTAATGCCTATTGTTGAGTAAACCACTAAAATTAAAACCAAATTATAAACAGTTCTCACCAGAATGTGGTACGAGATGCACCTTGAAGTTGCCCAACGCTGGCGTGTGGCCCAACAGAGTGCCTTGCTCCGCCCACAATCGCGAGTGCGGCCCAGCGCCTAGGGACTCGTCCAACGCGCCGTACCAGACCAACACGAAGGGGGTGTTGATATTTCCCTGCGAAAAACAAGTTGTAACAAATAAAAATAAATAATAATATGAAATAAATGATAAAATGTGATACCCACCTGTGAACAAATAGTAGATTATTAACCAAGGGGATAAAGCAGTGTCTTCTGTCGCGGGTGACGATTTAAATCGCGAGCGCAACGAAGGACTCGAGGTTTACTCCCGAGCGTAGCGAGGGTGTTAAAAACTTAAATCACGAGCGAAGCGAGGGATTTAAGACGAGTCCTGAGTGTAGCGAGGGTTTAAGTTCACCCAAGACTAAGACAGCTTTATCACCGAGGAAAATACTCTACTTTTCGTACCATTTGCGAAAAAATTAACACAATAATAATATGAGATAAGCATTTATTAAAAATAATGACAATTAAAAGTAAAAGTTAACATTCGAAACATTGGTCCAATTATTATTGATAGAGAGAGTTACATTTTTGTTTGGTACATTTATTGTTGATGAGTTGATTTGAGTATTTCTCTGTTCTTGCGTCTGAGCATTTGCACTGATGGAATCCGACAATTCACTGTCACTGGCGCTTTGATTTAACATCGTAACGTATTTTTAGAACATTTACTTATTTATAAAAATAAATTAAAATAAACTTAACGTTTATGTATTTGAAGAAAACAAAAACGCGGCAAATTCCTAGACTAATATTTTTTTGTCGGAAAAGCAAAGGCATCAAGCTCATACGGCCTCGTCAGTTTTCGTAATTTTATTTAATAATCATAACTAAATAATAAATGCGTATTCCTTTTTCAAAAAGATGTATAATGCTTTATATACAAACTTAATGGTGTAAACACAGATGTAGTTCGGTATCGGTAAGTATTCCAAATTTAAATCACATTCTCCCCCTAGAGGATGAATGAAATTCAGTACAATTTTCTTTCCCTGTTTTTAACAGATTAAAAATGATTATTGTTATGTTCGCTTTTTGTAGCACAGAATGTCACTTTTTTGAGCAAGTGGTACGAAAATTTATATATATCAAGCGCCAGTCCACAAGGGAAAAAAAAGAGAAAAAATCGGCCAAGTGCGAGTCGGGCCTCGCTCTTTTAGGGTTCCGTTAAAAAAAAAATATTTCCATGTACCCATGTACCCATGGTCAAAGTAAAATATTCCTTGACTGTATTGATTTAAAGTCACAAATTCAGTACAACCGATTTTAACATGGAGCGTTAAGGAGCGTTTCGTACATACCTAAACGTTTATGGTTTATTTTACTTTGACGCTAATGCCATCAAATGAATACGATTTTGATGATGAAACCAGTCATAGCGCTATCAGATTCGCTTTCCTTTTCTATCTTTAGGTATTGCCGTAAGAGATTTTTCGCTCCTCACTCCTTTGTATGTCTTCTTACGGTAGTAAATAATAAAAAATGCGTGAGTGTCGTAGAACACTCGGTTGGAATGAAGATCCTTTTAATAATAAATAAATAATAAAAATAAATAAAATAAAAAATAATAAGTCAGGATTCGCCCGTCAGTTTTCCCCCAGAGTTTCACCCCTGCGTTTAGCCGCTACGCCACCAAAGCTATGACGGAACGTGTGTAATAAACGAAGGCGACACACAAAGATCGTGACGGAAGAATTCTCACACTTTTTTTCGCCTAGCCCCAATCCGCCAATTCCGTACCGTCTGATAAGGAATTTAGTTTCAATATTAAGTCTATGGAACAGACAGATAAACAGATACCCACGCACACCCCTCTTTTTTTGTCAGGAGTTAAAAAATACAGTAAAGAAAAATAAGGAGATACATAGTTTGATGCTCATTGGGGTCTCGAGGTGTGGTGACCCAGTACCAGGAAGCGCAGTGTTGGCAGACCCCTCCTAGGTAGATCGACGACGTCAAACGAGTCGCAGGGAGCCGCTGGATTCAGGCGGCACAAGAGCGAGGCCTATGGAAGTCCATGCAGGAGACCTTTGTCCAGCAGTGAATTCTGTCTGCCCGTCTTAACATGTGTTGAATTATAATTAGGTATGCTTTTGTGGAACTTCCCCTCATTGTGAACACTGCATACATAGCATAGTATCTATTGTATTGTAAAGTTGTTTTGAAAACAGCAACCGCCGAGTTTCTTGCTGTTCATTTCGGCAGGAAGGGCATTCTGAACCAGTGGTTGGCTCATCGACGATTCAAAAGCACTTGTAAAAGTTTATTTGAATAAAAATTAAGTGACACTCGGGGACTGCCGCGGTAAAGCTATTGCATAGCATTTTTTATCAACTTATGCAATTATAATATTTATGCAATTTTTTTTTTGCATAATAAAAATTATGCAAAAAAAAACAAGAAAAGCGCACTGTCACTACTTCGCGAGTGAGATTCGAACCTGCGACATCATACATAAAGCGGTCCCTCGCCCACTGCGCCAAAAAGAGCTACTTGTGACCCTCTAAAATGTTGAACGCTTACTGAACTGCGGTGTTAGGTTTATATTCGTTACGGAATTTCTTGGTTCAGTCTTCGCCCTCAAACTGTTTGTTCTAGTTCAAAGCCCGCGATAAAAGCTATGCAATAGCTTAGAAACATTTCTATTCTATTCTATTCTATAAAGAAGAAGAAGATACGACCTTTCTTTGACGACCTCCCTGGCGCAGTTGTGAGCGCTGTGGTCTTATAACTGGGAGGTCTTGGGTTCGATTCCCGGTGGGGTTAATTTGGGAATTCATATTTTCCGAATTGTCTCTGGTCTGGTCTGGTGGGAGGCTTTGGCCGTGGCTAGTTACCACCCTACCGTCAAAAACGTGCCGCCAAGCGATTTAGCGTTCCGGCACGATGGCGTGTAGAAACCGATTAGGGGTATGGGTTGAATGTTCACAACCATATACCCCTTACAAGTTAGCCCGCTACCATCTTAGACTGCATCGTCACTTACCATCAGGTGAGATCGCAGTCAAGGACTAGCTTGTCATCGAATAAAAAAAAAATTTTAGGAACAATTTCGATTGTCTGTATTGAATCAAACTGTTCCATCTCGAGTTCGATTCTCTTTCTACGATTAAATAAGAAGATACTAACTGAAGCAGTAATATTAATGCGAGCTGTCCAGTGCCCGCCGTGCTCGCCTCCCGGCGTCTTGATGAAGGAGGTGTGGATGTTGCGAGGAGGGTCGGAGATGAACTGCTCCCCGAAATACACTCCGTCGTGCCGCAGCCAGCCGTACGTCGGCAGGTTGTCGCTTTGTTCACACCAGTGTCTGAAAACAATAATAATCTATACTAATATTAAAAATGCGTGAGTGTCGTGGTACACTCGGTTGGAACGAAGTTCCTTTTAATAATAAATTAATAATAAAAATAAAAAAATTAGGGAAAAATTCCACATGTAGAAATTATTTAAATTAAAATAGAAAATAGAAAATTCAGTCTGTCGAGCTGGGATTCGAATCATCACCACGAACCATTTATGCGACTGTAGAAACCACAAGTCTACGGAGATATAATATTGTAGTGTGAAAAATATTCTCTATATCGTGTCTCTTCCATTCCACGCGACATTGGCGGAGTAAATTGTGCCCATCTGGTGCACTGCACGCCACAAACGAAAATTGAATTGAAATAATAAAATACCTGATCCCCTTATGTGCGGCTGCAGCCAGCTCGTACCACATCATCCCAAACACCGGGGACCTAGGGTCTCGACTCTTGAGCCCGAAGTAGACTCCCGGGCGGTAGCTGCCCCAGTATCGGTCTGGCACCGCCAGTCCAGACTCCTTGACTGCCTGGAAGATGAAAAATGAAAAATGAGTTATAAGTACAGTGAGACTTTACTGGATGTAATCACCAACAGGCCTAGCAGGCATGCGCAAGAACGTTTTGTCTACCCCTTTCCTCGTATTATCTCTATATCTCTATCGAAACTAACATGGTTGCACATGATTCCTCTTGTTACGTCAAAAGTAGAGATAAAATTATTTACTCTATTTTTCTCTACGAACTCTAACATGGCGAGTGGCAACGTCATTTTCTCAAATTTTGAAGTTTAAAAGAGTAAACGAGAAATCGGTCCACATCGACAATATATCTCTCTCACTCTTCGCGAGATATCACTTCAATGTGCATACTAAGCCTGCTGAAAAACTACTACACTGCACTCAAACCCTTTAACACACCCAGTCATTCGGACACACACACATGCACACGCACACACACACAAAAATTTCAATATTAATAGTTTAGTTAAAAATTTCTACGGAAGAGCAAGACATCCTGGCACAGGTATAATGTTTTGTTAAACTTTTTATGAATAAATCATTTTTCATTTTGTTTTCAAGTACAGCAGGACCTCTTTAATCTGAACTCCAAAAATTTACCCCCGTTCGGATTAGTGGAGTGTTCGGATTATAGTAGGTACAGAGAATTTATAGGGTATATTTTATGAAATAAAAATGGCATGATGTAAAAACACATATAACTGTTGAGATGCAAGAGTGACGCAATAGCAACACAAATTGGCAGACGAGACATTATCAAATGTACATGACACCTACTTGACATTTGGTCAAGCAACTGGCGAGACGGTGAGTGAATAAGCAGTGGGGCGTTCGGATTATAGAGGTGTTTGGCTTAAAGAGGCCCTGCTGTAATGGGAATAGTACTATAGTATAGTTTGAAGAATTGATGCTAGTGTGGCAACCTCACATGGGATAGCAGTCTTGGCATAAATACGAAATTTTGTGAATAAAAAATAAAATACTGAACCGATTTGGTTGAAATTTGGAATGGAGTTAGCGTATACCCAGAATTAACACATCTGCTATATTTTATCCCAGAAAATTATCGAGTTTCTGCTAGAATAAATCCCTTAATCCATGCATATGAAGTAGCAGAAATCATCTATGATCTAGTAATTAATGATGTAATCACCAAAGAATCAGGTGAATTTAGTCATCTGCATGGGAAATATTATAGTGCGCTAGATGTGCATGTGCAAAAACAGGTACACTTTCTTTTCTTTTTTTTCTTTCGATGTGAGATCAGGTTTCAGGACCGACGGCTTTACGTGCTCTCCGAGGCACGGGGATGGCTAACCGCCAACTTCCTAACTCCGGGCTAGTACACAGAATTTCTAGACAGAAAAACTCAGTACATTTTTTGGTACATCAACTCTTCAAGTAAGTAATTACTGATCAAGTACTAATCATTCAAAATACGAAGGTTTCGCGCAAGAATAGGCACCGGCGTGGTGTACACACAACTGCCGAAAAACCCACCTTTTCTTCATCAAGTGGGGTGTTCACCCTTGTCTCCAGGTACCCTAGGGTGCCCACATACACCGCTATTAAAAAAAAAACCACTCCAACAAATGTTTTCCAGATAGATAACAAGTGAAATGCTCGACTGGCAAAAGAATTTTCGCTTTCTCCTGAACTGCTACTAGATTCGTTATTGTTCCCATGTTTTTGCTGAGCGGTGGATTTTCTGTTCCTAACCATGTCGGATAACCATTAAAGTTTATTTTCAACACAACAAATAATAAGTTTTCAGTTTAATTTATTGAATTTTTGATTTATTTCAGTTACTTCCGTTGTTGGGTTGGAAAACGTCAATAAAATTTGACAATCGGAAGTGACGTTTAGTGAAGTTTGAAAAATGACAGTACTCAGCAGAGATGTTAAGTTTCAATATCGATAAAATAAAAAAATTAAGTGGCACTCGGGGACTGCCGCGGTAAAGCTATTGCATAGCATTTTTTATCAACTTATGCAATTAATTATTAAAAAACAAACAAACAAGAAAAGCGCACTGTCACTTCTTCGCGAGTGAGATTCGAACCTGCAACATCATACACCATACGGTAAAGAAAGCGGCGCTCACCCACTGCGTCAAACAGAGCTACTTGTGAACCTCTAAAATGTTGAACGCTTACTGAACGACGGTGTTAGGTTTATTTTCCTTACGGAATTTCTTGATTCAGTCACCGCGCTCAAACTGTTTATCTTAGTTCAAAGCCCGCGATAAAAGCTATGCAATAGCTTAAAAATGAATTATTGTCATAGCCGTCATTTTCTTTCTTTCAGGCATTTAGGCAGCTATCTTAGTACCAAGGAAGTTTGGTATGCCATTGACGATTGACAGCAGTAACCTTAAGTTTTATTTTGATTGTGTCTATTTACACGAAACTTTTCACGCAGATTTTATTAAAATCAACCATCTAATTTTCTATCTTAACCTTGTACAAAGGCGATCTTACGATCACCTTGAAATTTGAGTTTGCCTAGATTTTTAATATTTTTCTAGTAACATCACTATGTTGGCATTATATAATTGTTTATTGTACGCTTTACCGATCTTGTTTCAGGGAGATTAGAAGTCTTTTAGCTATTTTTATGTTATACTTATTGGTAAAGTTATATTTTAATAACTAGTATCCCAGTGAACGTTTCACGTTAAACATTATTTTGATTACAGGAACAACCCTATGCTCTAAAATACCTCTCTTCATGCGTCATTATGTTTAAAAACTGACGTGGCTAACATACAAGTTAGCACATCCACCAACTTATCTGTTCACGGGTAAGTGGAGAGTATTGCTATTTAAAACGAGGAAATTGATACTGCATTTTCATAACATTGTACCTACATCAATCACTTCGATGACAGAAAAAATAAACGAAGTCGTAATTCCTAGTTCCATGTAAGGAGGATTATACGGGTCTGCCCGCGAAATTCAAATTTAATTTGGTTTTTCGCAATTTGTAAACTAATACGACAAAGTAGGCTTATGGTATTCTAATTGCGCCAATGGAATTATCATCTTTACAGGTTTATAAAAAAAATCTTTACTTGAAAGTGTCCAGTTTAAGAAATTAGTCAGAATATCGACTAATTTGTGAGTAACTCACGTCTCACTCGATATTTTGATTAATTTCTTAAACTGGAAAAAAAGCGTGATTCTAGGTCAACGGGAACTACCTTAAAGGTTTTCGACCCAAAACCTATGGGGTACTTCCTGTTGACTTAGAATTGTCAATTTTGGTTAAAAGCAAGGTCTTAGAGCACAAGTAAAGGGAAAATTCCGAAAAATAAAAAAAGTTGAAAATTAAGGTAAATGGTACTTACAAGTTTTCGCGAAAATCTAAATTTGCCCATATCTTTTTATCGTGTTGACTCAGGACCTTGATTTTTATACACCTAATAGGGACTATAGACGGTAGACCTCAGTATCTCAACTTGCTAGGTCTACCCGTTCCTGAGAAAATCGGTGGTGAAACACGGACAGACGGACAAGAGAGTGATCTTATAAGGGTTTCTTTTTTACCTTTTGATGTACGGAACCCTAAAAAACAAAAGTTTATTTGTTTCTGCGTGTAACAGTTACCGATTAAGACGTAACAGTTCGAATTCATAATACATAATATTTTATTATTAAAGTCAGACCAAAGGCAGACTAAAATACTGAACCAGTTACATTGGAGAACTTTGATCTGATGATATAGCTATAAGTCTGTCTGTAACTATCCGGTTCGAAGGACCAAACAAGAAAACACTTTTACTGCAGTGTCTGTTCTTCTTTGATAACCGTTGTTTAGTCTTCCTATTTATAGAGACATAATAATATTGAGACTATTAATGAGTGAAATATTAATGATTCGTACTAAATACACTTGTTAAATTAATAATATTAAATAATTTAAAAAAAACAAACTGAGAGTTAACTTTTCTATTGACGAGTTTCCTGAGTTGGATCTTATTTGATATCTACGTCGAAATTAGAGTACATTAACTCGGCAAATTGTGATAGTGAGTCTCACACTCCTTGTACCTAATAATCAATATTAATAAAAAAATAAAGCGAAAAAAGGTGACTATAGTGAACTTGCTGTTCCTCGTCAGAGTTGTTCAATGCAAACAAGTTTTAAAGTTATGTAGGTACCTTCCTACCTAGCATGCTATCGTATCGATTCCTATTATAGTGATTGCAGCGCTATCTCTGAGCTAACACCAAACTCATGAATAAAATTATAGATGGCGCTAGTCGTTAAAAATTACAAGAATAGGTGTGTATTATTAATATTAATCCCTATTGATTTGTGCAATTTCTTTACTTATTGATTAGAAAAGATTGATTCATAAAGTTTTTTCATGACAATCAGCATGTATTTAGAAATAAAAAAGATTACATGTCGAAAGTTTGGTGATTTAAAATTCAAGATGGATCGACCCCGCCACCTGCTTGAAAATGTCGATAAAGCTGTATGTAATGTAAATTCGACGGGAGTCGGTAAAGCAGTTGGTACCCCCCCGCGGCGCATCGCCCCGCCCCGCCCCGCCCGACGCTCAGGCCGCCAGCCAGTGCCATCGAGCGATAGGGGCTGTGTGTACATACGCGATACGTACAATGCGCGACGCTACGCGACTGTCATGAGGCGAACTGTGTATTAGTTGATTGGAATCAGTGAAATGATGTAAGACATTACAAAAACAAACCCGCAAACGCCACGGCTGTGTCCAATAACGCCCTCAAAGTTTCCCTTCCCGCCGGCCGGCGAAGCGGCGCGACGACGCTTCAAAAAAAAAAGAAACTCGAAATCTCGATGTCAGCGCGCGCGAGGATTGTAGTGTCAGTGTAGTGTAGTTTAAAATAGTTAAATGTATAAACGGCGTGCAATGGTCGTATGAGGAAGAAAGGCACTCGGAACATTGTAAGTGGTGCGCTAGTGTTATTTGTAAGAGAACATGCGGGGTGTCCGCCCTGCCCGGAGGTTTTAAACGCGTGGGGCCGCAGATCGAACTATAGAGGTACGGAGGTCTAACCCTCGTATTCTCAGTTCTTTTTTCTATCCGAGCAGGTCCCTAACCCCTTTTTTATCTGTTCGTTTTTTTTTTTGTTTTGGAGGGAATGTTTACGAATCGATCTCTTGTTGGTTGTGGATGCCTGGTAGCTTTTTGTTTAGTGCTTTGTTTTTGTTACGAAAACAAACTTTAAAAATACCAAAATAAGAATTCAATGTTGGGTACATGTTAGGTATTCTAACAAAAATAACTATGTAGTTTTAGTTTTTTTGAGTACATAAACAAAGTTTTCAAATTGAGGTTAATCTAAAAAAAAACACTCATACATACAAAAGCTGTTTAGCTAAGCCGAAAACCTGTTTGAATCACCACAGACCGACCAAAGTACCCATACGATACAGTTATTGTACAACGTACCTACTACTACCTGCCTCCAACACGTATTTTATGTACCTACCTACTTACCTGAGATACACTTGAAACTACGAATTACAATACACCTGACTTTGTTTTTAATACTCAACGTATAGCCACTGTATTTTTCTTTAACTATCTTAAAATGTAAACAAATTTATCTTAAAATGTAAACAAATGATGTCCGCGCTTTACAGCATTTTACCGCACTGACTGAAACCGTGAAGGGAGTGAAAAATCAAACTTCAAGAACTTTGCATGCGCCAGGCTATGTCGGTTACGCGTTTTCAAAACGTTTTCAAAGAATTGTTTACCTTTTAAGTCAGTTATGGAAAAATAGATTATAAATGTGGACCAACACAAGATAAAAAAACCCTTTTCCTTTCGAATTTTTCGTTGACCAGTTTTCCAACATAGTACATTTTTGTAGGTACATTGTACAGTATTTCGTAAGATTATTCCCTGATTATTTAGAAACATCCTATATTTATAATAATAAGTAAGGATTTTAAGTTACGAAAATGGCAAAATAGATGAAAATAGTGTTAGCGAATTTTTCATAATTATAACATGCAATTCAAGTAAAAAAACTTTAAATTCGTAATACCTAATTCTATATTGAAATGCATGTTAGTCTTACATTCACACTGATAAGTAAATAAAATTTTGAACCAGCGTGTATTTTTGTCAATGGCCGAATAAATCCTGGTGACTAGCCGCGACCGAAACCTCCAATATGAACAGAGGTGCGATTATGTAAGAATTGCCGATCAAATCGTCAAAATTCGGCGTCAAAGTAAAATAAACCATAATTGCATTGAGTTAGAGCTCAATTTCGTGTATCTATTCTCAACCGTTTAGGGTATCGTACATACCTAAACGTATGAGAATGGATACACGAAATTGAACCCTAGTCCCTAATTCAAAAAAGTTATGGGTTATTTTACTTTGACGCTAACTTTGACGCTAACTTTGACGATTTGATCGGCAACTTTTATACAATCGGGGGGGCAGATCAGAAGCAGTATAGACACGACACTTACTCCCTCTGGTGGCTTATTACCACAAAACATCGTCTAAGTACCTACTCTGAGTGATACCTGTGTTATGCAAAAAAACTATTTTTTTTTTATTCATTAACAAGGTAGTCCTTGACTGCGATCTCACCTGATGGTAAGTGACGATGCAGTCTAAGATGGTAGCGGACTAACTTGGAAGGGGTATGGCAGTGAAAATTCAACCCATACCCCTAATCGGTTTCTACACGCCATCGTGCCGGAACGCTAAACTATATCAAAATCGGCCCGATATTTTCAAGGAAAATGATAACATACAGCAGCTACTGTGCCCTTTTTAGCTTAGCCAAGAGGCGAAAACATAATATATACAACGTTTAGGGTATCGTACATACCTAAACGTATGAGAACGGATACACGAAATTGAGCTCTAATTCAATGCCCGCGTTATGGTTTATTTTACTTTGACGCTAACTTTGACGATTTGATCGGCAACTTTTAGATAATCGGGTGGCAAGCCTTAATAGATTTTGATCATTATCAGCAGCAACGCAAGCAACCATCAACGGCTCACTACTGAGCGCAGGTCTCCTCTCAGAGAAGGGTTATAGGCCATAGTCCACCACGCTGGCCCAATGCGAATTGGCGGACTTCACACACCGTCGAGAACATTATGAAAAACTCAGGTGTGCAGGTTTCGTCACGATGTTTTCCTTTACCATTGAGGCTTGTGATATTTAATTTCCTAAACGCAATTAGCTTAGAAAAGCCAGAGATGCGTGCCCGGTATCGAACCTGCGACCCCCGAATAGGAGACCGCAGTACTAACCACTAGGCTATCACTGCTTCAATCTTCCATCGCTAATTCGCTACCTATCTTCGCATCGACCCGATCGCTGGGAAAAATATTGCCAGAAAATGAACACCAACTACAGGCGCGGTTACAGTAAAAAAATGCAATTATTGTTTTTTGTCAACTATACTGGTAGTTTAGTCCCTATGACGTCATTTTGGTAACGTTCGACGACGGCCAACTTGAAGTGAACTTGTAGTACGTAGGTAGGATAAATGATAATTTAATATAAAAAAAAGCCGGCCAAGTGCGAGTCGGACTCGCGCACCGAGGGTTCCATACTCCAAAAGTAAAACGATAATATTATATTAATTTGCTTATTTATCGTTAACTTTGTTTGTAGAGGTTTATTGTTAATATAAAAAAAAACTATGCTAGTTAGAGCGTTGGTTTTATTTTTCTTGTAAAATATACATAAACCTCTATTGATCATAATTATTTCAGATTTTTCGATTGGTAAACTTTGGAGATAAGGGGGGGGGAACGGTATTTTTTTCGACATTTTGGCCGATTACTCAAAAACTATTATATATAGAAATAAATAAAAAACTGGTTTAGAATGCACAAGTGAAGGCCTTTCATATGATACCCCACTCGGTATAGTTATCTTACTTTGAAATTTCAAACCCCCGATTTTCCCCCTTTTTTAATCAAACTAAAATAATTTTCACGTTGCTTTTATTTTTCCTGTAAAATATACATAAACCTCTATTGACCATAATTATTTCAGATTTTTCGATTGGTAAACTTCGGAGATAAGGGGGGGGAACGGTATTTTTTTCGACATTTTGGCCGATTAATCACAAACTATTATATATAGAAATAAATAAAAAACTGTTTTAGAATGCACAAGTAAAGGCCTTTCATATGATACCCCACTCGATATAGTTATTTTACTTTGAAATTTCAAATCCCCGATTTTCCCCCTTTTTTTATTAAAACTAAAAATAATTTTCGATTTTTCTTTATTCCAATGATTTTGGGCCACTATTATACACAACTATGCCAAATTTCATATCGATAGCTTTAATAAGTAGTTACTGAAATAATCGACTGTGACAGACGGACGGAGAAAGTCTCACCATAAGGGTTGAACCATTTTTACCATTTTGGTATGGAATCCTAAAAATCTTTTTAAAAGACCGACTTCAAACGCTCGCGCTGCTACGAATTATATAATTTATTGTTGTTTTTTAAAACCGCTCGACCGATTTCTATGAAATTTCAATGCTTCAATGCACCTGGGAAGTACCCTTGGAAACAAAAAAAGAATTTTCCAAATCGGTTCAGGCGTCTTCGAGTTATCGGTGAACATAATTATGTCCATAAAAAATAAAGATTCCGATCGAATTGAGAACCTCATTTTTTGAAGTTGGTAAAAAACATATTAACAAAGTCGCAACAATTCTTGATGACAGGATGCAAATAATTAAATTGAATAGACAATTACGACCAACTGCCTGAAGGACAACCTACATAATCATACATAGCTATATATCTAGATGCTAGATCTAGGAATATGTACGTCGCGATGTTCAGAACTTATACTAACCGGCCGTATATTATCGGAAACAGGGATGTTGCCAACTAGTCCAACCAGCAATCATCATCATCATCATTATCAGCATCCTATCAACGGCTCACTACAGAGCGCAAGCAAGTCTCCTCTCAGAGAAGGGTTATAGGCCCTAGTCCACCACTAGTGCACAATACTGAACTGTGACGTCACAAACATTTGATGCATTTGTAATAATATTATTTTAATGATCGAAATATTATATCGTCGCAAGATAACTTAACTGGTGAAATCCATCCATACGTGGAAGATACGAGATAATAAAGAAACATTCATACAATATACGCGCGAAAAACGTAACCCTTTCTTGGCAGTCGGGTAATAAGTCGAACCCTGGACTATAGTTACAGACGCCAACTGCGCCACACATCTCGGATGTTAGCCGGTACAAGGCACGGCTGACTGGAGTACTAAAAATAAACACTAAACTCAATTCAATAGTTGCCTGCAATACGAAATTTCACTAAACCAACACGCGATATACGAGTACAGGTATATCCCTGTCATATCCTATTGACTTATGTTTAAATGATCATCAGAAATAGTAAGTGATCAGCTGATCACCAATACTTATAATACTAATAATACCAGTGATAGCCTAGTGGTTAGGACTGTGTTCTGTTCGGGGGGTCGCAGGTTCGATCCCGGGTACGCACCTCTGACTTTTCTGAGTCAAGTGCGTTTAAGCAATTAAATATCACTTGCAAGGAAAACATCGTGAGGAAACCTGCACACCTGAGAGTTCTTCATAATGTTCTTGAAGGTGTGTGAAGTCCGCCAATTCGCACTGGGCCAGCGTGGTGGACTATGGCCTATAATCAACAACAATTTGGTTATTTACTACAACTGAGTTGCTATTGTCTAGTTATTCCATTGATCGTAATCGTATTCGATGACATTAGCGTCAAAGTAAAATAAACCATAACAGCATTGAATTATAGTTCAGTTTCGTGTCTGTATTCTTAGGTATGTACGATACGCTCCATAACGCTCCATGTTACAGTCGGTTGTAACTTGTACTGAATTTGTGACTAAATCAATACGATCAAGGATTATTTTACTTTGACGCTAATGTCAATGTCATTGAACACGTTTACGATCAATGGAATAAGTTTAGACAATCACACTGCCGGTCTTCGAATATATTTTTTAGTAAAAAAGCTTACGGTCTCATCCCATTATATTTTTTGGTGGTCGTTATATGTATATCCTATTTAAATATGTATTAGTATTTGACTTACCTCTTGTGAAATGTGATGAAAGAAACAAGTGTAAATTAAAAATTTAAAACACCCCTGACATGTGAATCTATGGCCGGCCTATGTACGTTAAACCTGACATCCTGTTACCCAGTTTGCTCCATCATCAGATGCTCCTCCTCGATCCTAGGCTATACTATTATTACTAAACGCATTATTACTTTGTGATTTTATTTTAAAATGTAAAAAAAATAACGCCTGATAAAAATTGCATAATAAATTATTGTACAGTTGTACACCCTTTCTAAATACGCATAATATTGTGACTAGAAACAACACCCTACATTGCGCGTGGCCTGATAGGCAATTGGCCTTTTATTTTATTTGCTTACATTTACTTCAAATTAGAGAACTGTAAAGATTTCATCAAAATCACCGTCGAAAAGTTGCCGGCTTATCGGTGTTTTATAGGATATATTTCGGTGAGTGTGCTCAGGAGCTCTTTGACCTTGTCCCCTTCACCTTTTTACCACCGCACTGCAAGACATCGGCAGGGCTTCCATCTCTATATAGTTGATATACCATCCACGCGTACGAAGCGGTTCAAGTCTTCATTTCTGATTCGCACGGCTAGGGTCTGGAACGCACTTCCGAGATCTGTGTTTCCTGACACGTACAATTTGGGTATCTTTAAAGCAAGGGTGAATAGGCATCTTCTAGGCAAACGCGTTCCACCTTAGGCCACATAATCACTTTCCATCAGGTGTGATAGTGCTCAAGCGTGTGCTTATAATGTATAAAAAAAATCGGTTCAGTAGTTTTCAAGATAATATGTACACTTTTCCCTTTTCAGTTATTCTTTTAAATTTCGGTATATTGAAGTCGGTTTAGTTTTTCCTAAATTATAGCCCGTTAAATCTACGATAAATCAATCCGCGGCCGAGTGTGGGGTCATTGACCTGTGGAATGTAACTGCTTTGATCCCGCGCGAAGCATTTTTTGTTGTCGGTGAAATCTGTGTGTAATTCTTGCGTTTAGACCGCAGCGTATTCTGTCGGGGCGAATTACGCCTTTGGAAGCTGCGTGATTACTGATTAGTGATAGTTCATAGTATACAGCAGTGATAGATAGCCTAGTGGTTAGGACTGTGGTCTCCTATTCGGGGGGTCGCAGGTTCGATCCCGGGTCCACTGACTTTTCGGAGTCAAGTGCGGTTAAGCAATTAAATATCACTTGCTTCAACGGTGAAGGAAAACATCGTGAGGAAACCTGCACATCTGAGAGTTCTTCAAAATGTTTTGAAGGTGTGTGATGTCCGCCAATTCGCATCGGGCCAGCGAGGTGGACTATGGCCTATAACTTTTTCTGAGAGGAGTAGTGAGCCGTTGATGGGTTGCTAATGAATATGAATTATGATAGTTCATAGTATAGAAAAGACGCGGGATTGATAATTTAAAACACCCCCGGCATCGACATGTAAATCTATGGCCGGACTAGGTACGATATACCTGACATCCTGTTTCCCAGTTTTCTGCTCCATCATCAAATACTCAATCCTCGATCATCGTCTATCTAACACCTACCCATTGAGACCATTCTAATGAGCCCAAACACACTATATCTGCTGTAAGTTCCTGAAGAGTTGGGTATCCCGCAGACTACTTGATGCTGCAGCATCAGCTCAAGGTCACCATGCCTTGGAAATAATCCGAAGTAACAGTACACCAAACAAATCAATCGCACCAGTGAAAGTTTTAAGATCCTTTAATCATACTTGATTATTTATTTCCTACTGGAAATGAGCTGTTGATCCGCCTGTGCATCCACCTCGATTACGTTAGCTTTCAAATAGAAAAATCTGCATCAAAATAGGTCCATTCGTTAGGGAGCTAAGACGGAACACACAGACATACAGATACAGCTTACTAACCTAACCCCTTCTCATTCTGAGAGGAGATCTTAGCCCAGCTGTGGGCTGGCGATGAGTTGTGATGAATTAATTAAGGAGATATACAAGTGCAGGGTCGTTGACTCTCGGAATGTAACCGCTTCGAATCCCGAGCGAGGCAGTTTTCGTAGAAAGTGAAATCTGTGTACCTAATAGGGTATTTGACTGATATTTTTTGTATATATTTAAAATAAAGTATATAATATATCATAGGTATAAAACAATGTCATTTTTCTGTTTTTAAATATCTTATCTAGTCTTGGAAAATTGGAAATATAGAACTTTAAACTTTCCTGTTATACATAGAGGGAGCGCTACTTCCAATTTCCGAACTAGTGGTAGATGCATTTGACGATTCGAAAGCACTTTGTAAAAGTTTATTTGAATAAAAAATTATTCTATACTATTCTACTCTACTGGCGCGTGACGTCATAAGGCAGTAGCTCCATACAATCTTTACAGAATTACGTTTTAGAAAGCGACAGATATGGTCGCAGTAAAACAGCTTATAACTTTTAAAGTTTTTTGACCAATTAAATTTCTGTTTTTATACAAATGTGATTATTACCTACCACAATCTTATAACATTTATAGTTTTTTGACCGATTTATTTTCTGTTTTTATGCAAATGTTATTATTACCACAATCACGGCGATGACGTACCTATGGACTTATGTAGTGCAGCCACCCATTCATCCCAGCGTAATCTTCAGCTGAGGTCCGAGCCTAAAGGAGGCGCCGCCCTTAGGAAGACGTTGTCGTCCCCCCCCCCCCCCCCCGATCTCTTCGAGCTCTAGGGCTAACCCCCCCGGCGACGCTTCGCGTTCGCCCCAGCCCCCAACACCAGGTGACGCTGTAGCGGCCATTAGGCCCAAATTAGACGGTACCTCGTTCATCGTTGCGAAAATTTTTGCGAAAATGAACCGTCTTAATTCGCCGTAAGGGTGAATTTTCTACGGTTAATATTTCGATATTTTTGCTCTCATTCGAGGGGCATCGATAAGCTATCCGTCTAAATTCGCCCTTAGGGCAAAGAGCCTTAGGGTTCATATTCGCAAAAATGAGCGATGAACGAGGCACCGTCTAATTTCAGCCTTAGAACCGGCAGCAAACTCCATCTGAAAAAAAAATTACATGTTATATTTTCGATTATAGCAATTCACGAGGGCGACTGACTTATGGTTGTGTGTGTGTCGTATCTGTATAAGTGTGAGCGAGCGCAATGCTCGCGCCTGCCCGCTCCCACCTAGGCTTTGACAGGCACGCACACTTATGCAATGTGCATGTACAACGAAGTAACCACGAGTAAAGCTCACTCGCCTTCGTGAATTGCAAAAACTGTACAATTAATGAATATCAACGTTTTGACAAAAGTCAAATACCCAATTCGTAGACCGGCGGAGTGACGAAATATAATTTGTGTAATGCAATGCAATGTTTGCTACCGCCTCGACGCTTGAGTGGTACAATACGTTGATTCGCAATATGACCTGATTTGAGATTTGTTCTAGAAAAAAATAACACAATAATTACTTTTATTTATACAAAAATTAATATTTGTTTGCTTATTCCGCCAAAAAGATCTATCTACTCTGCAATAATGTATTGTAGAGTCAACATCTCCAGGGCACCAATTGTCTAAAAGTTATTCTATTGATGGTATTCGTATTCGATGACATTAGCGTCAAAGTAAACTAATCCTTGATTGTTTAAAGTCACACATTCAGTTCAACCGATTTTAATATAGAGCGTTATGGAGCGTATCGTACATACAGAAACGTATAAGAATGCATACACGAAATTAAGCTCTAATTCAATTAAGTTATCATCATCTTGGGTACTATGCCACACTGCGGTGGCTTGGATGGGGTTTTAGATTTTAATTAGTTTTTATTTTAGTTTTAATTTTAGAATTAAATTTAGGTTTATAGTATTGTATATATGAAATTTTCTATCTATAAAAAAAAAAAAAAAAATTGTACTCTTTAAAAATGTTGTTAGATTTGAGTAATCGCCAATATTTACATTTTCTTTTAAACGTAATGTAGTTTTTAGCTTTGAGTATTCACACCACAATGTAGATGGCCTTTTGTTTTTACTCAATTCGTTAAAATAGGCCATAAAGACATTTTCTGAAAATTAAGTTATTGTTTATTTTACTTTGAAGCTAATGTCATTTAATACTAGTACGATCAATGGAATAACTTTAGACAATCGCACCTCTGATGATGCTTTTTTTTATACATTATAGGCACACGCTTGACCACTATCACACCTGATGGTAAGTGATTATGTGGCCTAAGGTGGAACGCGTTTGCCTAGAAGATGCCTATTCACCCTTGCTTTAAAGATACCCAAATTGTACGTGTTAGGAAACACAGATCTCGGAAGAGCGTTCCAGACCCTAGCCGTGCGAATCAGAAATGAAGACTTGAACCGCTTCGTGCGCGTGGATGGTATATCAACGATATAGGGATGGAAGCCCTGCCGATGTCTTGCAGTGCGGTGGTAAAAAGGTGAAGGGGACAAGGTCAAAGAGCTCCTGAGCACACTCACCGAAATATATATACCTATAATGCTCGGTATTGGAGTGAAACGTACGTCGTATTTACGTACGATTTTGCTCGTATAACATGTGGCTGTCACATGGCATGGCATGTCACTCGGACCATCATTACGAACGTTTGATACCGTATTCATCAAAATCAGCTCAGTAATTAATTCGCTACGGGTGGAACATTCGTAAATAGCATAAATGTATAAAGTAAGTACATCATCGTCATCATCAGCAACCCATCAATGGCTCACTGGCTACTGAGCGCAGGTCTCCTCTCAGAGAAGGGTTATAGGCCAAAGTCCACCACGCTGGCCCAATGCGAGTTGGCGGACTTCACACACCTTCGAGAACTTTATGAAGAACTCTCAGGTGTGCAGGTTTCCTCACGATGTTTTCCTTCACCGTTGAAGCAAGTGATATTTAATTGCTTAAACGCACTTGACTCCGAAAAGTCAGAGGGGCGTACCTACCCGGGATCGAACATGCGACCCCCCGAATAGGAGACCACAGTCCGTACCACTAGGCTAAGCTATCACTGCTTCAGTAAGTACTGAAGCTGAACATAGACTGCTAAAATCTACAACAACAATAACCTGTACGTCTTATTTATCTAATCTGTGACCTGTACTGTTGATCGCAGAAATCATACTAATATTATACTTAAATGTGAAAGTGGGTTTGTTTGGTTTATCCTTCAATCCGTTCCGTGTTCCGTACCTCAAAAGGTAAAAAAAGGAAACCTTATAAGATCACTCTCTTGTCCGTCTGTCTGTCCGTGTGTCACAACCGATTTTCTCAGGAACGGGTGGATCTAGCAAGTTGAAATTAGATTGGCGAATTCCATAGTGTTCCTGACCCAGACGAACTGAACTGAACACTGAACGCCCACGTTCTCGCAAAGTTCTTATACTTGTTCTTACTAGAACAAGTATAAGAACCAGACTAACAAAAAATTAATCAAAGCCTATCAAATAAAGTTGGAAGAAAAAAGATATTCACTTTTATTGCCATGTAACGGTTATTTATAATATGTACTTGTGAATAATTATATTTTTGATCCCCATCTTCTAAAAATATGGGGTTCATACAGAAAAATACTCTGAAAAACATTAATTAAAATTAAATGTTTTCTGAATCTGAATGCTGGGTCAAAATTCGCCAACCTCATTAATTATACCAGATACTGAGGTCTATAGTCCCTATTAGGTGTATTAAACTCAAGGTCCTGAGTCAACACGATAAAAAGATATGGGCAAATTTATATTTTCGCGAAAACTTGTAAGTACCATTTACCTTAATTTTCAACTTTTTTATTTTTCCGTAAGACCTTGTAAGACCTTGCTTTTAACCAAAATTGTCAATTTTCTGGGTCAACCGGAACTCGGAAGTACCCTATAGGTTTTGGGTCGAAATCCTATATGGTAGTTCCCTTTGACTTAGAATCACGAAATTTATGGGTAGGTACGGAACCCTCGACGCACGAGTACGACTCGCACTTGACCTCGCACTTTTTTGCATGTGTATAGTTCAGACTTGAGGACCTGGAGAGAGACATTTGCTACTGTTTATCCCGGAAAATCAAAGAGTTCCCGAGGGATTTTAAATACTAAATCCACGCGGGCGAAGTCGCGGGCATCAGCTAATCTATACCTACTCATTTTTTCTTTGTTTTTTGTTTTAAATTCTTCCACGGTATTTTGTACGGACTAGGTACCACATCACTCGTTTCAACGGTGAAGGAAAACATCGTGAGGAAACCTGCATACCTGAGAGTTCTGCATAATGTTCTCAAAGGTGTGCGAAGTCTGCCAATTCGCATTGGGCCAGCGTGGTGGACTGTGGCTTATAAGATAACCCTTCTCTAAGGGAGAGACAAACTGGCTACATTTGGCTACAGCGATCGGCGTTTTTATGGCTTTTATTCGCAGTTCGGAAGCTCGATTCCGCGTCCGAACGCTTAAGGCCCAAATTAGACGGTGCCTCGTTTTTTAATTTTTAATTTTAAAATTTTTTACGAATATGATCCGTCTTAATTCGCCCCGAGGGCGAATTTAGCTTTCCAGATTTTAAAAGGATTTTAGCTTTCATTTTCGAGACTTCATTGAGTCATCGAAAATGAACCGTCTAAATTTGCCCTTAGGGCAAAAGGCTTTAGGGTGTATTTTTGCAAAAAATGTTCGCAAAAATGAAGACCAAACAAACGCCAGTCGCAGCGATCGAGTTGCGTGTTTTAGCATCGGTGTTTCGCGATTTTTGAACGCTAACATTCGCTACTTTTAGCATCGTATCGAACGCTTTTGAGTCGTGAAAAGTGAAAACGCGATGTAGTCGCAAAGTTGGCCTAAAAAATTCTTTTTAAACAACCGCCTTCAAACTCCAGCTTTACTACATTACACACACACTTTACAAAGTATATTTTAATTTATTGTTGATATTTTAAAAACCGCTCGACCGTTTTCGTTAAAATTTATATGGGAACACCTGGCCGCCTGGGGAGTATATATACCCTTTCAAACAACGAAGTTCCCTACATCAGACTTGGCCGATGTTTTTTTTTTTTTTTATTAAAGTAACAGTTGCTTACACTGTAAAAGTAGATACAATTACATATCACTAATTTCAATGCTGGCGTGTAGTTCGACCGCGTCTATAGTGTAAGTGGCTAACACACTCGGGCGCGATTCCCAAGAGATGTGGGTTCGAATCCCGCTGGCCTCTGAATTTTTGAATGTGTTTATAAATTTATTTTGGCGGATGGTTATGCATATAAAAATAATAAAATAAATCCTAGTAGTTCCGGCTAGTACTGAGAATCTATAGACAGAAAAACCCATTTATTGACCCGACCCGGGAATCGAACCCGGGGCCTCGTAACCCGCAGTCGAACACGCTAACCACTAGACCAACACCGTAAACGTAAAGGCGCTAACCGTGCCTCCGCTGAGAATCTATGGACAGAAAAACCCAATACATTTATTGACCCGACCCGGGAATCGAACCCGAGACCTCATAAGTCGTAACCCGCAGTCGAACGCTAACCACTAGACCAACGAGGCAGTCACACCGGCGCTAACCGTCGTACCTCCGCTGAGAATCTATGGACAAACCCGCCACCTCCCATGGCCCCTCCAACCTCGCTTTTAGGTATATGGGCCGAAACACTGGGAGGGCGCCCGGATACTTGCTCTTCGCGTGTTTCCCGGTGCGCCTTCTTGACTCCCTACAAGTTCTTTTTTCTCACATCCTTTGTCCCTTGCGTCACTCTCCCCCTTCTGGGGCTAGACGTCACTACACAGGCTTGACACGCGTCGTCGCTCTGTGGCTCCTTGCCTGGTCCCTGCTCGCTCCGATCCGCTTTGCCTCTTGTGCCAGTGGTGCGCGAACTCCCGCAGCCGGTTGTAGTTCTCCGCCGACGCAACGAGGTCCATGTAGTAGACCGGTCCCGCTTCCCCGCGAACGATCCCATCCAGCATCTTGAATTGAAGAATCTATGTGTACGCTTCTGTACATTCGCTGTAGCTGGGTTGGTTGGGTAGCAAGGAAAACTCTCGAAGAACTTTTCTTCCTTTATTGGGTACCGCTACCGCTTGCAGGTGGGAACTGTGTCGGCATACAATTCAGCCCGGTATTTATACAAAAATAGCAGAAAAAATGTAGCCCCTCTGATTGGTGTAACTTTGTTATCGATCAGTGCACCAATCAGAGCGCATTATCTTAGACCAATCACAATTTAGTAATAATAATAGGTATTATTACATAATTAGGTATCTTTACTACTATGAGCTGTACCGTAGGGAAAGCCGCGGCATTTCTTGGAATTACGGAGGTGTGTTTACGGTTCTTAGCTGTACCGTTGGGAGAGCCGCGGTCTATTTCTAGGAATTAACGAGGTATCTTTTCGGCTCGTAGCTGTACCGTAAGGAGAGCCGCGGCCTATTTCCCTATGGGTTTCCTATTTTAATCTTTATTTATTAATTTTCCTATTCACTTATGAGATAATACATGAGACTTATGTACTTAAAACTATAAACAATTGCTAAACTATACATGACACATTAATTACTAACTAATTATGCTATTTAATCAGTCCACTATTATACACTTGCACTATATCGTCCCGCACATCTCTCCCGCCGTGCGACTATGTCGCATCACTTGTCGGTGCGGGCGCGTCGTTTGTAGACAGGGGCAGGACCACCAGCTTCCTCACCGGCCGTCGCAGCACTCCTCCCTTGGTCTGGATGTCCACTGCTCGCACGACGTCGTCTGGTCCCGGGTACGTGGCGATGACTCTTCCTCGGATCCACACGTTGCGCGGTAGGTTGGCGTCGACAACTTGCACGAGGTCGCCGATCTGGATCGCTGGTCCTCGTCCGTGCGGCTCCCGCCGGTGTTGGAGCTCCGGTAGGTACTCCTTCACCCAGCGCGTCCAGAACACGTCGGCCAATCTCTGCGCGGCTCGCCACGTCGATCTGGAGGCGGCGTCCCGCTCGTCGAATGTACCTGGCAGCGGTACACGTCCCGGGCCACCCAACAGAAAGTGGTTGGGCGTCAGTGCTTCAGGATCCTCGGGGCTGACTGAGACGTGTGTCAGTGGCCTGCTGTTGACTGTATATTCCACCTCAGCCAGTAGGGTGGAGAGGACTTCTTCTGTAGGATGCCGTTCATGTAGCGTGGCTGCGAGTGCTGTCTTCACGGAGCGTACCATTCGTTCCCAAGCTCCGCCCATGAATGGAGCTCCTGGTGGTATGTATCGCCAGGAGATCTTCTTCTTCGCTGCTTCTTCTGCTGTTGCGCTGTCCATCGCCTGCCGAAGTTCCTTGTCAGCCGCTCTCAGGTTGCTGCCGTTATCTGACCAGATTTCCGTCGGGAAACCCCGGCGAGCCATCATTCTCCTCAACGCCATCACTGCCGAATCAGCGCTGAGTGAGCCAGCAATCTCCAGGTGTATGGCTCTCGTGGTGAGACAGGTGAAGATGGCCACATATCTTTTCTGTCGTGTTCGGCCGACGGTCACTGAGAGAGGACCGAAGTAGTCGACGCCAGTGAAGGTGAAGGGTCGCTTGTGATGAGCCAGGCGACACTCCGGCAGGTCCCCGGTTCTGGGGTATGGCGGCTTCTGTGTCTTCATTCTGCAGAACAGGCATCTTCTTATGATCATTCTTGTGACCGGACGCACTCGTAGCACCCAGTACTGTTGTCTGCACTCGTTGACTGTAGCTTCAACTCCGGCGTGATGTAGCTGATGATGTATAGCCTTCACCCAGAGCTTGACTGTTGGATGATCACCATCGAGTACCATGGGGCTCTTGAAGTTTTCTGTTACGTCTTGTGTTGCTTGAATCCGGCTTCTTAGCCTGATTGTATCGTTGACGTATTCGACACTCAGCTGGTACAGACGGCTCTCCTTGTTGAGTGTCTTGCTGTTTCTTAAGTCTTCTATTTCTTCTGTGAAGGAATCTTCTTGGGATGCACGCATCAGAAGCTCTTCCGCTCTTCTGAGCTGTTCGGCAGTGACTGGGAGAAACTTTCTATTAGGCGACGTTGTTTTCTTGACTGTTGGCTGTTGCTTCGTCGCAGGCTTGTTCGTTTTCTTCCAGCTTGGATCCTTTTCTGTGTTCTTTCGCGTCCTTTTGTAATTGACGCTTTCCTTCTTGGTTCTACAGAGTTGGATGAACTGTAGAACCCGAGCTGTGGCGTATCGGAGTCTGTCCCAATTCGAGAAACGAGATGCTTCAGGTAGGGCTTCTGCGAGTTTCTGTTTTCTGTCGTCGGCGATGTGATTCACTTTCTCTTCGCCCGAAGGTTTTTCTTTTTCTGTTGCAGTGACTTCTACGGGCCAATGCTCTTCTGTTTGGTAGAGGAAGTCCGGTCCCTTGTACCAGCGATGATCTTTATTGAAGGACGTTGGGACGTCTCGTGTGGCGTCGTCCGCTACGTTCAGCTTCGTCGGAACCCAACGCCACTCGGTGACTGTGGAGGCCTCTTCAATTGCAGCCAGGCGATGGGCTACGTATGGCTTGTATGAGCGTGATCCGGTTCTTATCCAGGTCAGCACGGTCTTGCTGTCTGTCCAGAACACTTTGCTGTCCGGTTTTCTTTCGTGCTCTTCTATAACTGTTTCGGCGAGCCTGGTTCCCATGACTGCCGCTTGTAGCTCCAACCTCGGGATGGATGTCAACTTCAACGGTGCAACCTTCGCTTTGGCCATGACGAGAGATAGGTTGACTTCACCATTTGGCGCCACTGTTCTCCAGAAGACAATTGCTGAATAGGCTGCTTCGCTGGCGTCGGTGAACACGTGTAGCTGTATCGAAGTGGCGTCGCTGTATTGGAGATATCTTCTCGGGATTGTCACGTTGCTGAGATTCTTCAGGTGAGCAATCCAGTCTTGCCATTGTTCAGCCAGGTCTTCATCCAGCTCGTCGTCCCATGATGTTCCTCTTCGCCATACTTCTTGCAGCAGCTGTTTCGCCCTTATGGTGACAGGCGATGCGAAACCGAGTGGGTCAAACAGTGACATGACCACTCTTAGCGCTTCTCTCTTCGTAGGCGTCTTCCCATTGATGAGCGTTGGTGCGACGCGTGCCAGGTTGAGGTTGAAGGTGAGCTCGTCTGTGTTGAGTTTCCAGATAACGCCCAGTACTCGTTCTGTCTTCTCTTCTGGCTTGTAGAGTTCCATATCTTCTGACTGTTGACTTTCACCCAATGCCTCTAATAAATGTGGTGAGTTCGACTTCCACTGTTTCAGTTCAAAGCTGGCCTTTGAGTGCACTTCACGCACTGACTTCGTGATGCGCACTGCGTCTTCGAGGCTTCTGAAGCTGTCCAAGTAGTCGTCAACGTAGTGCTTCTGTATGATGGCAGCTGCAGCCTCAGGGTGAGTATCTTCATACTGTTTGGCGTTCAAGTTCTTGATGTAGATTGCTGTAGATGGAGAACTTGATGCACCGAAGATCAACGAAGTCATCCTATATTCTTCAGGTGATTGGTCGTCTCGTCGCTCTCCGCGCCACAGGTAGCGGAGTGCATCTCTGTCTTCGGCTCGCAGCTTGACTTGCATGAACATCTCCTTGATATCTGCTGTGACTGCTATCTCGTGTTGCCGGAACCGCATGACGACGCCAGGTAGTGACTGTAGAAGATCAGGTCCTTTGAGTAGCATATCGTTGAGAGCTACTCCCTTCGTCTTCGCTGCTGCATCATGTACTACTCGGAGCTTCTCAGGTTTCATTGGGTTAATCACCGCGAAGTGTGGCAAGTACCACGTCTTGCTTGCAGTCTTCTGTTTCGGAGCGAGTTCAGCGTATCCTTTCGAGACGAGAGCTTCCATCTGTTCTGTATACTTCTGTTTTAGCTTGGGGTCTCGATCGATCTTCTTTTCGATGTTGAAGAGTCGCTTCAGTGAGTTGTCGTAGTTGTCAGGGAACGTGACATCTTCTTTGCGCCAGAGAAGTCCTGTTTCATATCTTCCTTCTTCTGTTTTTGTGGTGGTCTTCTCCAGGATACGAAGTGCCCGTTCTTCTGGATCTGTCTTCGGTTTCTTAGGCTGTATGCAGAGCGCGTCCATCTCGAAATATTGCTTGACGAGGCTGTCCAGGTTATCTTCTGTTTCTTCTGTGACGTGTGATACGAAGTCGATGCTGCGTCCGATGGCACAAGTCTGGCTGCCATGTAGCACCCACCCCAGTGGTGTGAGAGAGGCCACTGGTTGGTTGTTGTCTCCTCTTCTCACTTCTGTTGTCAGCAGAAGATGCCAATTGTCTTGACCAATCAGCACTCGTGGCTTTACATCAGCATATACGAGGTAGTCGCGGATGTCTGCCAGGTGTTTGCAGCCATCTACCAACTCTCTTGAAACCCGTTGTGACGCCACTTGAAGGTTCTTCACTGTACGTGCTTGTACACGCTCTTCATGTTCGTTGAGACCTCTTAACTTGATGTTCACTCTTCTTGAAGCTGACTCCGATGTCTTCAAGTCGTTAATGGCTTCTATCTTCAAAGGGTCGACGGGTCCTGTTGCTCCGATGCACTCGGCTACGCTGTTGTCGATCAATGTAACTGTTGATCCGTCGTCCATCAAGGCGAAAGTGTTGAAAGTTCCCTTGGGCCCCTCAACTTGAACTGGAATAATCTTCAGATAGGATTGTTTCTTCTTAATAGTCCACGCGGAGTTGATTACTTCTGTAGCTTCCTTGTCTTCTTTCTTCTCCGGAGCCTTGGTGTAGTGCAGCATCTTGTGGTGGAAGTACTTGCAGCTGTTGACACCGCACGCCTTAGCCCGGCAGCTATGGGTTCTGTTTCTGTATCGAAGACATCGGAAGCATAGGCGCTTGGACTTGGCTATATCCCATCTTCCGTTCGCATCTGAGTTCTTGAACTGTTCACACTCCGTAGTTTTATGCTCTTCATCGCATATGGGGCACTTGGGTGTGTACGCCTTCTCTGTAACGTTATGTATCTTCTGTGGTCTCTTCTGTTGAGTGGCTGATGTAGGTGGCGCCACCTGTTCCGGCAGCGCGTACGGCCCGCATAGCTCCGCTTCTCTCTTGAGGAACTTCTCCATTTTCAGTAGGTCTGGATCCTCCTTCGGCTGTAATATCTGTAATGTCTGTATCCTTCGTAATATCTGTAGCGCAGCGTAGGTGTGAGCTTGTCCACCACCGTCTTCGAAACTTCCGGGTTGTACATGTAGTTCACGCAGCTTAGAGTCTTCAGTGTTGCCACCACGTTGGAGACCTTCGTCGAAAAAATACAAATGTCGCGCGGTGACTCGGTGAGACGTGGCAATCCGCGGAGCGTTTCCATTTCCATCATTGCTATTGACTCCGGTCTTCCAAATCTTGACTCCAGGGTTTTCATGACTTCTGTTGGGTGCGCGCTGGTGATGAGAAGCCCCTCCACAGCTTCTTTTGCTTTGCCCTTCAGGTTTCTTCGTAGACGGTTCGTATTTTCCACTGTGGTGAACATGCTTTCCGTTTCGTAGTATGCGGCGCGGAACGGTAGCCACTCTTGATGTGACCCTCCAAACGTTGGCAGCTCTATGAACTTGGGGCGCTGTGCTGCTTTGACGGCGCGCGTAATTGCTTCGGCTAACTCCGTTAAGCCGGGCTGTACTCCCGCCGGTGACTGAAGTATTGCTTCCTGTTGCTTCTGTTGTCCCGCGTCGTTGACCACCGGCTCTTCTATTGGGTAGTGCGGTGCGTCGGTGATCGCCAGCACGGGGCGTGGGTGTTGACTCTCCAACCAGCTGTCCACTCGTTCAGTCACTTCGGCTTCGGGTTCGACGTAGGCACCGTCGTCGTCTAATTCATCTTCTGTATCGTCTGCTTCCAGCTAATTCGATCTGCAGTCGTAGCATCTCTTCTTTGGCCTTAGCTATCTTGAGAGCCTTGGCCTTGCTGTGTGTCGATCCACCCCCCCTCTTGCTAGGGGGGCGGGGCACCTGTACTTGCTTCGACTCCCGTGTGTTGACTGTTTTCTTCATCCTTACTGTAGACGTGTCTGCATCTCGAGTACGCCCCTGTACTGTAACGGGAACCTCCCTGGCGGCGGGGGGTTCCATCTGTGTCGCGGCGGCTGGCAGCGTCGGCGCGACGGCGGGCGTAGTTGAGCGTGCTGCGGTGGCGGCGACGGTAGCGGCGCCGGCAGTGGCGGCCGCAGTCCTCTTCACTGTCGCGGAGGATGGCGCTGTAGAGCGCACCGACGTCGCGGAGGTACCCGTGGTCGTCGTGCGCTCCGTGGTGTCGGTGGTGACAGTCCCCGTGGCTGTCGACGCGGAGGCGGTAGCGGTCTCCGCGCTGGTTTCTGTCGCGGAGGTGGTAGCGGTACCCTCTGACGTGGACGGAGTTTCTTCTGACGATGCCTTACGGCTCTTGAGTTCCTGCCGTGTCACTGGCATTCTTGCTGGGCCGACGAATTTTCTTCAGAATTTTCCCGATTTTCCAACGGATCCGGCTCGAAGGACCATTCAATGTACGCTTCTGTACATTCGCTGTAGCTGGGTTGGTTGGGTAGCAAGGAAAACTCTCGAAGAACTTTTCTTCCTTTATTGGGTACCGCTACCGCTTGCAGGTGGGAACTGTGTCGGCATACAATTCAGCCCGGTATTTATACAAAAATAGCAGAAAAAATGTAGCCCCTCTGATTGGTGTAATTTTGTTATCGATCAGTGCACCAATCAGAGCGCATTATCTTAGACCAATCACAATTTAGTAATAATAATAGGTATTATTACATAATTAGGTATCTTTACTACTATGAGCTGTACCGTAGGGAAAGCCGCGGCATTTCTTGGAATTACGGAGGTGTGTTTACGGTTCCTAGCTGTACCGTAAGGAGAGCCGCGGCCTATTTCCCTATGGGTTTCCTATTTTAATCTTTATTTATTATTTTTCCTATTCACTTATGAGATAATACATGAGACTTATGTACTTAAAACTATAAACAATTGCTAAACTATACATGACACATTAATTACTAACTAATTATGCTATTTAATCAGTCCACTATTATACACTTGCACTATATCGTCCCGCACACTATGGACAACTCGCCACCTCCCATGGCCCCTCCAACCTCGCGGTTATATGGGCCGAAACACTGGGAGGGCGCCCGGTACTTGCTCTTGGCGTGTTCCCGGTGCGCCTTCTTGACTCCCTACAAGTTCTTTTTCTCTACTCCTTGTCCCTATGCGTCTTTCTCCCCTTTCTGGGGCAGACGATCACAAAACATACATGGACCCTCGCGTGCCTAGCGGTCCGAGTCCGAACATCACTTTGCGGTCCGCAATCACGCACAGACAGAACAGAAAAACCCAATACATTTACTGACCCGACCCGTGAATCGAACCCGCAGTCTAACACGCTAACCACTAGACCAACGAGACAGTAACCCAGCGCTAACCGTGCCTCCTCCCCTGGCAGATGTCGGTGGGGCTGCAGCGGCGCGTGCCGGCGCTGGACGAGGGCGGCGTGCCGGCGGCGTGGAAGTCGGCCGAGCCGCCGTTCCCCGCGTTCGCGCCGCCCGCCGGCTCGCCCGCGGGGCCCGCGTTCGCCGCCTCGCCCGCGCCCTCCACGCCCGGCCCGCCGCCCTTCGCCGGCCCGTACGCCGCCGCCGGCCCCTTCGGCTCGCCCTCCGCGCGCCCCGGCTCCGGCGGCGGCTTCCCGCCCGCGCCGCACGCGCAGCAGCCGCACTTCCCGGGCCCCGGGTTCGCGCCGCCCGGCTCGCCCTTCCACCCGCACGCGCCGCACCCGCCCATGCCGCCGCACCCGCACATGATGGCGCCCCTACCGCCGCCTGTTGACAGGTAACGCACGACATTCATATTGGTGTAACTATAGCTGATACCGATGCGTGAAAAGTAAGGGCCTATGCCACTCTACAGGTCCTCAACTATACCCATGTCGTCGGTCCACCTGGTGGGGAGTCTGCCAACACTGCGTTTCCCGGTGCGGGCTCGTCACTCCAGCACCTTGGGACCCCAACGACCATCAGCTCTTCGAACTATGTGCCCCGCCCATTTCCACTTCAGTTTCGCAGATCTCCTCATTTCTGATTTGATCTCGCAGGGATACTCCGAGCATAGCTCTCTCCATCGCCCGCTGAGTGACCCTGAGCCTTCTTATGAGGCCCATAGTTAGCGACCTTGTCTCGGATCATCACTGGCAACACGCACTGTGTTATCCCTCAATGCCTGAAGATTGAAGTCTTCCGGCACTAAGGGATAACACAGATGAAGAGAGACAGAGAACAGAGGGATTTTGGACGAGAAGACATCTCGGAGCTTCCCGAACGCTGCCCAGCCGTGAAAACTAGATTTGCTTATAATAAAAAAAGCCGGTCAAGTGCGAGTCGGACTCGCGCACCGAGGGTTCCGTACTCCAAAAGTAAAAGTAAAACGATAATATTATATTAATTTGCTTATTTATCGTTAACTTTGTTTGCAGAGGTTTATTGTTAAAAAAAACTATGCTAGTTAGAGCGATGGTTTTATTTTTCCTGTAAAATATACATAAACCTCTATTGACCACAATTATTTCAGATTTTTCGATTGGTAAACTTCGGAGATAAGGGGGGGGGGACGGTATTTTTTTCGACATTTTGGCCGATTGCTCAAAAACTATTATATATAGAAATAAATAAAAAACTGTTTTAGAATGCACAAGTAAAGGCCTTTCATATGATACCCCACTCGGTTTAGTTATCTTTCTTTGAAATTTCAAACCCCCGATATTTCCCCTTTTTTAATCAAACTAAAATAATTTTCGCGTTGCTTTTATTTTTCCTGTAAAATATACATAAACCTCTATTGACCATAATTATCTCAGATTTTTCGATTGGTAAACTTCGGAGATAAGGGGGGGGAACGGTATTTTTTTCGACATTTTGGCCGATTAATCAAAAACTATTATATATAGAAATAAATAAAAAACTGTTTTAGAATGCACAAGTAAAGGCCTTTCATATGATACCCCACTCGATATAGTTATTTCACTTTGAAATTTCAAACCCCCGATTTTCCCCCTTTTTTTATTAAAACTAAAAATAATTTTCGATTTTTCTTTATTCCAATGATTTTGGGCCACTATTATACACAACTATGCCAAATTTCATGTCGATAGCTTTAATTGTTACTGAAATAATCGACTGTGACAGACGGACGGACGGACGGACGGACGGAGAAAGTCACACCATAAGGGTTCCATTTTTACCATTTTGGTACGGAACCCTAAAAAGCTCACTGTCACGTTTCGTGTGTGAGATTCGAACCTGCGACATCATACATTAAACGGTAAGGAAGGCGGCTGCTTTCCGACTGCGCTGTTCCGGTTGCTTGGGAGCCTCTAAAATGTTGAACGCTTACTGAAATCTCCAGGTGACGGTGACGATTTCGCGAAATCCATGTTTTTTGCTCACCCAAAAAAGTGCTCAACGTGCCTAAAGAAGTTTTCACTTCAAAAATCACGTCGATCCGTAGCTCTGTTGCGGCGTGGTTGAAGGACAAACCAACAAACAACCACACTTCTGCATCATACTATCATACTTAATATTATAAATGCGAAAGTGTGTTTGTTTGTTGGTTGGTTTGTCCTTCAATCACGCCGCAACAGAGCTGCGGATCGACGTGATTTTTTCATGGGTATAGTTGAGGACCTGTAGAGTGGCATTTCAGGCTACTTTTATCCCGGAAAATCAAAGAATTCCTGGGGGATTTAAAAATTAAATAAACGTAGACGAAGTCGCGGGCGTCAGCTAGTTTATAATATTAGTAAGGATATTAAATAAGGATAATATACATAGATGTAGATGTTGGTTCGGCTCCACTATCTACGACTCAGCCTAGCCCAGTAAAGCAGTGATAGCCTAGTGGTTAGGACTGTGGTCTCCTATTCGGGGAGTTGCAGGTTCGATCCCGGGCACGCACCTCTGACTTTTCGCAGTCAAGTGCGTTTAAGCAATTAAATATCACTTGCTTCAACGGTGAAGGAAAACATCGTGAGGAAACCTGCACACCTGAGAGTTCTGCATAATGTTCTCGAAGGTGTGTGAAGTCCGCCAATTCGCATTGGGCCAGCGTGGTGGACTATGGCCTATAACCCTTCTCTGAAAGGAGACCTGCGCTCAGTAGTGAGCCGTTGATGGGTTGCTAATGAATGATGATGATGTACCTATAGCTGAACGCCTTAAAATGTGGTTCAATAAAGTCCGAAAGTTCTCTTTCTCAGGGTTCTGGGTTCGTTTCCCGGCATAGGCAATTTGGGTCTTTGGTCTAGTGAGAGGCCTGTTACCATCCTACCGCAAAAGACGTGCCGTCTACTCTAGCGATTTAACGTTCTGTTACGATGCCGCGTAGAAACAGAGAGGGCTATGTCTACAAACTACCATACCACTTTCATGTTAAGCCGCTTCCATCTTAGACTGCACTGTCACTTACCACCAGGTGAGGTCCACCACCACCAAGATAGAGTTAAAATGAGATACAAATATGTTCCGACATAAATCTGTCTCGTTTTTACTCCGTCTTGAGTCTGAGCTGAGTGAGAGTGCCATCTATAGATCTCATACTAAAAGTTTCCGATCAAAATCTTATTCATTTCATAGCATTAGCGTCAGAGTAAAATAAAACATAACAGCATTAAATTAGAGCTAAATTTCGTGTATACTTTCTCATACGTTTAGGTATGTACGATACGCTTCATAACGCTCCATGTTAGAATCGGTTGCACTGAATTTGTGACTTAAATAAATACAGTCAAGGAATATTTTACTTTGACGCTAATGCCATGAAATGAATAAGATTTCGATCGGCAATTTTTTAAACAATCGCACCCCTGAGCTCAGTAATGATCTGGTGATGTGCTACTGATGATGATGATGATGACGATGAATTACTCGTTGTCTATAGTTAATTAACTGAAGGACGGACTGTGTAGTTGTTAAGAATGCATTCAGTGAGTCGCATACGCGTTGCTCGTCGTCATTAAATTAATTAACGAATGAAAAGTCACTTCAAGAACCACCCCCCTCCCCCCCTCCTCCGCAAATCTTACTAAAATAATACTTACTAGCTTTTTGACCGCGACTTCGCATGAATTTAGGTTTTAAAAATCTGCGGGAACTCTATTACTTAACGTGATAACGTTTTATAAATCGATGAACACCGGCTGCACCGCACGCACGAAAAAGTTTCACGTTCCGCCTGAGCCTGAGCATGCAAGCGAGAGTGCGGAACAAGCGATAGAGAGGCACGATCGGCCCAAGCGTTGGCTTGTGACTAGAGAGCGCCCGCCGCCGCCCGCCAGTCATCGCGTGCGCGCTGTGGTTAGGACGTTATCACGTAAAACTATCGTCCGTAAACCGACTTTACAGACAACAAATTTTCGGGATAAAAGGTAGCGTATGTCACTCTTCAAGTCCTGAACTCTACCCATAGACAATTACAAACTAATATTATCGGAAATGAGGAGATCCGTAGGAGAACCAAAGTCACCGGCATAGCTCAGCGAGTCGCGAAGCTGAAGTGGCAATGGGCGGGGCACATAGTTCGAAGAGCTGATGTTCGTTGAAGTCCCAAGGTGCTGGAGTGGCGACCCCGCACCGGGAAGCGCAGTGTTGGCATACCCCCCACCAGGTGGACCGACGACATCCGACGAAACGCAGGGAGCCGCTGGATTCAGGCGGCGCAAGACCGAGCCCTGTGGAAGTCCATGCAAGAGACTTTTGTCCAAAAGTGGACGTCAATCGGTTAACAAAGAAGAGAGGAAGACGATTATAATTACATATTGCGAAAGCGTGTTTGTTTGTTGGTCCTTCAATCACGCAGCAGCGGAATAACGGATCGACGTGAGTTTTGGCATGGGTAATATAGTTGAAGACTTGCAGGGTGACATCATCATCATTATCAACCCATCATCGGCTCACTAGCGAGCGAGGTCTCCTCTCAGAGAAGGGTTATAGGCCACAGTCTACCACGCTGGCCCAATGCGAATTGGCGGACTTCACACACCTTCGAGAACATTACGGAGAACCCTCACGCGTGCAGGTTTCCTCACGACGCTAGTCGCGACGTTTTCCTTCACCGTTGAAGCATGTGATATTTAATTGCTTAGTCGCACATAATTTCGAATAGTCAGAAGTTCGAACCTGCGACCCCCCGAATAGGAGACCACAGTCCTAACCACTAGGCTATCACTGCTTAAATCTTCATGGATAATAATAAATGGTCAAGTGCGTCAGAACACGTAATACGCAGTGTTCCGTAGCCAATTGCCGTGCTAGTGTGGTTGCTCCACATTCTAGCAAGCAAAAACTCACAACTTTGGAACCAGGTGGCGCTGTTCGAACCACAATCATACTATTATTATTAACTAGATGATGCCCGCGACTTCGTCCGCGTGGGTTAAGGTTTCCCGCGGGAACTCTGTAACTTTTCGCAATAAAAAGTAGCCTATGTTTTAATCCTGGGTATGAGCTATCTCCATTCCAAATTTCAGCCAAATCGGTTCATTCGTTGTGACGTTAAAGAGTAACAAACATCAATCCACCCATCCATACATCCAGCCTCACGAACTTTCAGATTTATAATATTAGTAGGAAGTAGGATCATAGATGAAAAAGTGTGTTTGTTTGTTGGTTTTTCCTTCAATCACGCCGCTAAAGAGCTACGGAACGACGTGATTTTTTGCATGGGTATATTGAGGACCTGGAGATTGACATAGGCTTAATTAATCTTTAATTTACTAATCTCTATAACAATATTTAAAGTTCTTTAAAATTTTTTAGTTTGAACGCTTTGTGTATCTGCCTGTTTGTGTTAACTAAGCAGTGATGAAAAAGGGTTCCCTGATTTACTGAGGAACCCTAAAAAAGGGCACGCGTTCCACGGCGGCGTTAAAATCGCGAACTTATCCTCCACAGAGTAAAATTACTTGCGCCTGTGTGCGTGGGACAAGGCTGTGTGTGTGTGTGTGTGTGCGGCCATAACGCGCCGCTGTGTGAGTGCACAAATAAATGTAGGTGAACGCTGGGTAGGTATATAGTATTTTGAAGCGGCGGTACAGGCGTGTTGACATGTGATAATTAATTATTTATTGTTTGTGGGTTTGTTTTTAACCGACTTTAAAAAAGGAGGAGGTTCTCAATTCGTCTCTTCTTTTTATGTATGTTCACCGATTACTCGAAGACGCCTGAACTTATTTGGAAAATTATTTTTTGTTTCAAAGGGTATACTTCCCAGGTCCCATTGAAGTTTTTAAAATATCACTACATATTATAAAACAAAGTTCCCCGCCGCGTCTGCCTGTCTGTTCGCGATAAACTCAAAAACTACTGAACAGATTTTAATGCGGTTTTCACCAATAGATAGGGTGATTTATGACAAAGATTTTAGTGTATAATTTGTTAAGATTTTGTGTAAATTGTTTGAAATATGACGATAACTTATGACAATGTCGGAAAAATTTAAGCCGCCTGGGAGCTTTCATCGAAAACGCTGGCTAATGGCCCTTTGAGATATAACAAAAAAAGTATGGTGGTGGTACGGTGGGACAATTCTTTACAAAAAAGTCCGCGATGGCATATATCTATCTTTTAAGGATAGCTCACTATACCCATTTTAACTTCTAAAAAAATGGTCACGTACTATGCGGTAATTGGAAATCTATTTAGACAGATACAGTATTAATCCTTATCAACTTAAGGATAAGGATAAGTATAACTATATACATATATATGTGTGTTACCTAGCGTATTTCATGCACATTATGATAGTCCTTTACACCATACAATTTAAATGAATATCTTAGGAGTTATCGCAAAATAAAAACTATCGCGCGCCAAAATAATTTCAAGCGCGCTCCGCGGGTTGCTAATGTTGCTATAATATAAGCCGAGCGCTTCCGAGCGATACTTCTTTTAAATAAGCCTACGTACTGTTCAATATTATGCTGTTCAAGGTATAACTTATGGAACATTCCAAGGAGTTCGCAAAGCATAGGCGTAATATGCTCTACTACCCGTGCGAAGCCGGGGCGGGTCGCTAGTCAACAATAAATTATAATATACTTTGTACTGGCGCGGGCGTTTGAAGTAAAATGAATTTATTCTATTAAATTTTTTTACCCGAATACGGCTAAGCCAAAATCCCGAAGCGGAAGTATTTTAGGAGTCTATGTATATGTGTTTATTTATGTATGTTACAGTGTAGTGCATAAAATACTTACGAACAAAATAAAAAATATCCAGTTTTCCGCAGTCGGCTTACAGTTTTTAACCTTTTTCTTGTTGTTTGTTTATCGTGCTTGACTAATTTTGGTGGTTTAACCGTTGAACATATTTTATACAGTAGAATTCGCTATATTTTGTTAATAAAATTCTAGTTTTCTTTAATTGATAGATTAGAGATTTGATAGATTAGATAGATTGGCTATTGAAACAGAACTATGCTGCTACTGAAGGACTTCTGGAAGTTCTAGTATAATCCATTCACCACGCACACACACACACACACACACACACACACACACACACACACACACACACACACACACACACACACGCGCACACACATACACACACTTACACACCCACGCACACATACACACACACGCACACATACACACACACACAAACTTACAGACGCACTCGTTTGTCTTCAAGTCTTTGTCTCCGAGCTGGTGGCCCTGTTTTCCGAGATACAGTTTCAACTATTTAGTTCGGAAAACAGGTGCACAAAGTTTTCGTAAATTTAGACAATTTTTACAACTTAGTTTAATATGTAAAATGTTTATTTATAGTGTAATTTTAAGCCTATGTTGTAATTTGGAAATAAACTTCTTTATTCTTTATTATTCTTAATTACTGGGTGCTCATCCCTACTAATATTATAATGCGAAAGTGTGTTTGTTTTTTAGTTTTTCCTTCAATCACGCAGCAAAAAAGCAACCGACGTGATTTTTTTTTGCATGGGTTTACCCATGTTAGGTTGTTAGGTACAGCTCAACTAATAGTTGACTTGGAGAGTGACATAGCCTACCTTTTATCCCGAAAAACAGAGGGTTCCCGCAGGCTTATAATTTTATACTATACTAAGACCTAAGAGGTGTTTTTCTCAAAAAATGATCCTAGCAAAATCGGACTGTCCCACAACTTCAAACATATTTATTTTTTTATATGGCACTTGTGGAAGTGAAATTTTTTATGATTTATGTAAATGTTTCAAAATCGAATTAAATTAAAAAGTGCCATAAAAAGCGGATAGTTAAATTATATTAAAAAAAAGCAAATAGGAGGTGAAGATTTCGTGTTTCCCACTGTGCTCTCGGAGATTTCAAATCTCACTTGTAGAATATTAGTCTTTGAGTATGTTTGTGTTTGAAAATAGTCTCTGTATGTCTAAAAGAGTCTTTTCAGTCTTTATGTGATCAATTTATAGTTATTTTAAGAGATATCATTATTTTAATGCTGTCCTACGAAAACCATAGTATCGGAAAATCTGGTTTCGTCACGGTGAATTTGATATCTTACACAAGACAAAATATACTAATTTGTGTTTTTCTGCCTTCCTGGCAGCGTTATGATCGTTTAATGATACTGCCATTGTTGTTTTAAATGTCAGTTGCAACTAAAACTGAGACGAAAGTGTTGTTGTTTCCGTCGTGCAGAAAAAGGTTTCTGGATAGTGATAGTATTTAATATTTCCAGCAGGCCTAGCATGCACGCGCGATAAAATTTTGTCCACCCCTTTTATCGTATTATCCCTATATCTCTATCGAAACTAACATGACTGCACACCATGATTTGTCTCGTTACGTCAAAAGTAGAGACAAAATTATTTTCTCTATTTTTCCCTACGAACTCTTAACATGGCGACGTCATTTTCTTGAATTTTGAAGTTAAAAATAGTAAACGAGACATCAGTCTACATCAACAACATCTCTCTCTCTCTCTCTTCGCGAGATATCACTTCGACGTGCATGTTAGACCTGCTGATCGTCACAGGGTCAATTTTTCTGAAAACAGCCTAAGGAGAAATAGATTGTAAATTCAGTTCTGCGGTCGACAGTACGCGCCCACCCCGAGTACCACCTATAAACATCTATCCATCGCTACGTAGGCACCGCGGCACCGCTCCGCCCAGCGTGCCGTGACCCGCCGCGTCCTCCGCGCGTCCTGTAACCGCCTGCAACCGTACACTGGCGGGTGACGTTACACGGGTCAACGATGACTGGGCGTACTGTACATAAGCAAAGACTATAGAGTATAGACTATAGACTCGGTCGCTCGAGTGTCGTCTGCCCGCGCTCCGATCAAAATCATTCCAAATACGAAATTGTTTGACGTTTCTTCATAATATATTTTTTTTAATGACGTAGGTACGTTCCATTTTTAATTTTAGACTGCAATGCATCTGCATGTGGATTCTAGTGATTTTTGGTTGTACGTGTACCTAGTGGTATAGGATCCGGTATAATTTATTATATATACCCTCATCTATTTATTAGTGATAAGAAATAAATGATAGATAATATTAATACTGATGAAGCAGTGATAGCCTAGTGGTTAGGATTGTGGTCTCCTATTCGGGGGGTCGCAGGTTTGATCCCGGGCACGCACCTCTAACTTTTCGGAGTCAAGTGCGTTTAAGCAATTAACTATCACTTGCTTCAACGGTGAAGGAAAACATCGTGAGGAAACCTGCACATCTGAGAGTTCTAATGTTCTCGAAGGTGTGTGAAGTCCACCAATTCGCATTGGGCCAGCGTGGTGGACTATGGCCTATAACCCTTCTCTGAGAGGAGACCTGCGCTCAGTGGTGAGCCGTTGATGGGTTGCTAATGCATGAATGAATGAATGAATTATACTCATTGACATATCGCGAATAGGTTGCCTAGTTAAATTGCGTGCGGATAATATTTACTTATAACATCTAAAATCTAGGCAACCATGGATTGGATCAACTTTTTAAAAAGGCAACCTAAATCCTAATACAGTTAGATTAAGAATAAAATTAGCTTTAATTAATTTTATATAAAATACGATTAAATAACTGATGAGAGTATATATCAATTTTACTCACCTGCTTATACCTGGCAAGTCCACAGTTGCGCAGAGGGGGAAGAAGGCAACCTTTTACTTTTTCAATTCTGTTGGGTATGTTCTGTTATCTAGTGTACAATTTTTTTAAATAACTAATAAGAGAAGTAGATTTAATTAAAAAATTTAATTGTTTACTAATTATCCGCACGCAATTCGCGTAGTTTATTTGTTATCACTAATAAATAACAGATGAGGTTATAAACTTGTACCGAATCTCTAAGTACAGATTATGCTAGATTATGTTTTGAATGAACATGAAAAATTAATGTATGAATCAATGAGGTTTATTCAAATCAAGATAATTTCTACTAATAATGTAAACTAGCGAGCCGCCCCGGCATCGCACGGGTGCAATTAAATAATGAATAAAATGAGAAGTGCTTGTTGAGATTGTTTTTATTTACAAAAAAATACCTATCCAAATTTCCTACTTTTGTAGTAGATGTTCCGAATTTTATTTATTTATTCGATGACAAGCTAGGCCTTGACTGCCATCTCACGCCTGATGGTAAGTGACGATGCAGTCTAAGATGGTAGCGGGCTAACTTGTATGGCAGAGAACATTCAACCCATACCCCTAATTGGTTTCTACACGCCATCGTGCTGGAACGCTAAATCGCTAGGCGGCACGTCTTTGACGGTAGGGTGGTAACTAGCCGCGGCCAAAGCCTCCCACCAGACCAGACCAGAGACAATTCAGAAATTATAAATTCCCAAATTGACCCCGCCGGGAATCGAACCTGAGACCTCCCAGTTATAAGGCAACAGCGCTCACCACTGAGCCGTCGACTTCAACGGAATAACTTTAGACAACCGCACCTCAGAAGTTCCCACGGGATTTTCAAAGAACCTATTTCCACGACTTACGAGTAATTGGGTAGACTCTTGGCACATGCTAGCATTGCTGAACCATGCAGGTTTCAATTTGTAACTTAATATAATATGTCAAAAGTTAAAACGTCATCATTTTCCTACTTTAACCGCATTATCCACATTTACCAAGTACCGAACGCACCTAAGTATAAAAAAACTAACTAGTTCAGTTGAAATTATATACACAATCGACGCCTTAACCTATATTTAGGTATGAATACTTAACCGAGGGGTAAGCACGTGGCGCTGGCGAGGGTGGCCACCCCCTGGCCGCGCTGCTACCCTGGTACTTGCAAGGCGTATTTATAACAAGTTCTATGGAAATAAATACATAGGGAATTTTATGGCGTTTTATGGTATTTATACCATATCAAGTTTTATACAGTACCTACAAGGCCTGTCTGTATCTTTTCGATGTGGTTCAGAGTTCGATTCCTGACACGTACCTCTGACTTTTCGCAGTTCAGTGCGTTTTAAGTCTATGCAAAAGTTTCACCTGTGGACATCTTACCTATAATAAGAAGAGAAGAAACTTTTAAGCTATTAAGTGCCGATTTCACCAACGTCGCGTGACGTTTATCCTAGGAATAAATTGGGCGTTCTGACAGATTTTGTATTGAAAATACTGTCAAAATATCAAATTTACTCTCGGATACGACTTATTTTACATTGGTGAAATCGGGCCTTAATATCACTTGCTTTTACGGTGAAGAAAATTGCCTGAGAGTTCTAAATAATGTTCTCATAGATATGTGAAGTCTGCCAATCCGCATAAAATGATACCTGAATTGATTTAATTATCTTATAATAATTAGGATTGCGTCAATTAACACGATGAGATCGTGTTAATTGACGCAATCCATGATAAGTTCTATTGTATTGTACTTATTTGTATTGTTGTTTTATTTCTTCGATTGAGGCTTACTAAAGCGCTTACGAATGTCAAAAATGTTACATCATTAAATAAATTGAATAAAAAAGGAGTTATAATACAAATACAAGGAATTATAATAGAAATATACCAATATTACAAACGCTATAGTGTGTTTGTTGGTTTGCCCTTCAATCACGCCGCAACGATTTTTTGCATGGGTATAGTTGATGACCCGGAGAGTGACATAGGCTACTTTTTATTTTAACCTGAAAAATCAAAGTTCCCGAGGGATTTTAAAAACTAAAAAGTTTGCGCACACACTTGTGCACTATAATATCTACCGCGTAGATGGCCGGATTCGGTCGGGAGGAGGGCTATTACGTTAGAACAAACAAAGCTGGCGTTAATAATATAGTACTACGCGTTCGTTTGAAGTTGAGCCCTGCACCATAGAGTAAAGTAATCGACGTAGTCGTAATTCCTAGTTCCATGCCGACAGTACGGACACAGTATAGGATATATTCAGTAGTTTAACACCTTTGATCTAGTGGTACTACGCGTTACAAATTTCCCCTAGCTCTCTCGCGCTTCCCCGCACCGCACCTCAAGTCAGACCCACTTAGTAAACCGCTCGCGAAGCACCGCTTATTAAAAATAAATTTCAAATTCAAATTCAAATTATTTATTTGCACAGATTGAGTAGTACAATGGTGTAACATTATAATAAAAGTCCTTACAATCTGCCGGATAGGCATGCAAAAATAATATTTAATAATAATTCTTATTCTAAGTTTACGTATTAAAAGTTCAATTTATTAAATTGAACTTTGGATATTAGGAGTTCTGGTAGGTTTGGTTAAAAAAAAACTAATAATGTTGTATATCGTAAAGCATTAGAATAATAAACACTTTTTTTATATTTTTTTATTATTTATACCAATTCAAATTCGATATTCATAGTTAAGACAGGTCAGCTAGTACTTAATAAATAAAACAATAGATAAACAGATTACTATTATACTGCATCTTCTTATACTGTGTCTTTAGGTACTGTGGGTCTGACTTGAGGTGCGGTGCGGGGAAGCGCGAGGGGTGAAGATTTCTTTACTCTATGGTGCAGGGCTCAACTTGAAACGAACGCGTAGTATAGTAATTTAACACCTTGTTAAACTTTGACAAGACAACGAACAGCGGACAGGTTCGGTTTAACCGCGGGTTATCGCGCGACCTCCGGAACCGGTCAAGGACGCTACGGCGCGATTAATCAAGTCTGACACTTCTCTCGCGTTCGGAAACTTTGCAACTTTCCACAGACAAAATTTTTTTTTTTTTACGTTCTGAAAGTTTGAAACTTTTCACATGAATTGAATTTTGGCAATAGTTTGGGCTGATCTGTGGAATGGTTGTACCTATTTGGACGAGATTTTAGCAGGCAGGTAAGCAAGGAGCGGTGTGTATCCCGGAAATATTTAGGGTTCGCGGGTAAAACTTAAAATAAAAACTAAGTAAAATAAGTAGGTATCTTCAGTGCGTGTTGCCACTTGCCAGTGGTGACTTACGGATCCGAAACATGGTCGCTAACTGTGGGCCTCATAAGGAGGCTCAGGGTCACTCAGCGGGCGATGAAGAGAGCTATATGCTTCTGTAAACTTCATTATTGTACAATAGAATAGAAATATTTTTTATCCCAATAAACTTTTGCAAGTGCTTTTGAATACTAACTCGGCGATTGCTCTTTTCAAAACAGTTTTCTATATACTGTAATTAATCTAAGGCTATACTATTCTATGTATGCAGTGTTTCCACAATGAGGGGAAGTTCCAAAAATGTTCTAATATATATAATATTATCTAGATCTATCTGAGACGGGGGGGGGGTCCTAATCCCAAATCCCAATATAGACGTCCAAAGACATAATTTTGATTCCTAAAACTATTTGGAAATACTCCGGTGTCCGTTCTACGATTTTCGTAATTTCCAAGTTAATATTAATTTTTTATCTTGTTTTTTGTGGTTTTTTCTTAGTTTTTTGTTTGTTATAAAATTTGGAGTGATTTTTGGAGTTTTTAATTGTTAAATTTAGTGCCGATTTCACCAACGTCTAGTGACGTTTAATCGAGGAATAAGTTGGCAGTTTTTCTATTAAAAATCTACCAAAATATCAAAACGCTCAAGACTTATTTTATACTGGTCAAATAGGCCCTTAGAGGTATTTCGTCCTATTCTTACGGGGGTTTTTTTTGGAGAATTGGTACACCCCTTTCCGATTTCGAACGTTTGGCGTTCGCGTTTGCCATTCATAAGAACCTACTTAGAAACCTATTTGTATTGGAATTCCATTTTTAAAATAGCAACAATCCATTCACAAAACTCTACAGCGACTCAACACGCACCCCTATTTAATAATAATTTGTCCGTCCCTCTCGCACCCATTCACCGTAGGGTACGTCTGTCTCATTTGGGAATGTAAATGAAAAATCAATGGTGCACTTGTCTCATTCTGACGTTTTCTTTGCTTGTGGCGGCGAGGTGACTTTATTCATTATTGACAGTTATTAATCATAATAAGTAGTTAATAATAATTATTATTAATAGTCTAGTATTTTTATTTGTACATCCCTGATTTTGTTTAGGTACTTATCGTTTTTATTTTGAACCGACTTCAAAGAAGGAGGAGGTTCTCAATTCGTCGGAATATTTTTAAGCTATTGCATAATTTGCATAGCTTTTATCGCGGGCTTTGAACTAGGACTAACAGTTTGAGCGCGGCGACCGAATCAAGAAATTCCGTAACGAAAATAAACCTAACACCGTCGTTCAGTAAGCGTTCAACATTTTAGAGGTTCATAAGTAGCTCTGTTCGGCACAGTGGGCGAGCGGCCGCTTTCTTTACCGTATGGTGTATGATGTCGCAGGTTCGAATCTCACTCGCGAAGTAGTGACAGTGCGCTTTTCTTGTTTGTTTGTTTTTTTTAATTTTTTTTTGCATAATTTTTATCATGCAAAAAAAAATATTGCATAAATATTACAATTGCATAAGTTGATAAAAAATGCTATGCAATAGCTTTACCGCGGCAGTCCCCGAGTGCCACTTAATTTTTTTATGTATGTTCACCGATTACTCAAAGACGCCTGAACCGATTCGGGAAATTCTTTTTTTGTTTGAAAGGGTATACTTCCCAGGTGATCCCATTTAAATTTCATCGAAATCTGTCGAGAGGTTTTTTAAAAAATAAGACAAGTTAAAATTCTACCACCGGTTCGGGATGCAGCTTCTGCTGCTGCTGATGTTGACGTTTGAAACGCTTCTGTATTTCTTTTTGACCACCGACAAAAAAAGGGGTGTTATAGGTTTGACATGACCTTTATCTGTGTATCTGTGGTGTCTGTCTGTTCCTTCGTAGCGGTCTACCAAATGGACCGATTTTGATGCGGTTTTTTCTAACGTAATCGGGGTGGATCTTAGCTCTAATGCATGAAGATCTCCTCAGGCGTTTGAAGATCATCAGCTCATTTCCTACTTGATTAAAGGGTCTTACAAGCTTTCACTGGTGCGATTGACTTGAAGTTTGGTGTACCGTTGCTTCGGATTATTTCCAAGACATGGTAACCTTGAGCTGATGCTGCAGCATCAAGTAGTCTGCGGGATACCCAACTCCTCAGCAACTCACAGCAGATATAGTGTGTTTGGGCTCATTAGAATGGTCTCAATGAGTAGGTGTTAGATAGATGATGATCTAGGATCGAGGAGGAGGATCTGATGATGGAGCAGCAAACTGGGTAACAGGATGTCAGGTATATCGTACATAGGCCGGCCATGGATTCACATGTCGGGGGTTGCATTTTTAACCGACTTTAAAAAAGGAGGAGGTTATCAATTCGTCAGAATCTTTTTTTTTATGGATGTTCACCGTTACTCGAAGACGCAGGCGTCTTCGATCGGTTCAGGGACCGATTTGGAATTTTTTTTTGTTTGAAGGGTATACTTCCCACTTCCCAGGTGGTCCCATTTAAATTTTATCGAAATCGGTCGAGCGTTTTTTTATAAAATCAACAATATATTAAGTTTATACTTTGTAGTGGCGCGGGTGTTTGAAGTCGGTTTTGTAAAAATAATTTTTATATTAAATTATTGTTATTTTTACGTCCATTTGCGGTTTTGATAAGCATGATGGTAGCATTATTGTTGAAAATAATTAATTTATTAGGTCTGTATATTATAATCAATAATTTTCCTTATTTTGTTGAGTTAGTTATACAATGTTAATAGAAAAGTTGAAACACGTATATTAAAATAAGTATTTTCATTCCGACAAGCTGTGTATTTTTTTTTTAAAGGAAACATATTATCATGGTTATAATCTTGGTTTACCTTACTTTTGAGAAATCGAATTTCTTTATACTTGTAGCTTTAACTGTTCGATGTTCATGATTTGTTAAATCAACTTAAATTTTATCATGAAATTTACCATTTCAAACAAAAAAAGAATTTTCCAAATCGGTTCAGGCGTCTTCGAGTAATCGGTGAACATACATTAAAAAAAAGATTCCGACGAATTGAGAACCTTTTTTGAAGTCGGTTATATAAATAATATTCTACTGAAATAAAACATTTGAATCTCTCTCCGACGACTGCAGTCAAATTTTTACGTAACGAAAAAAAAAAGGTAAAAATTTTCGAATTCCGTAAGGTCTTCGGTACGTTCTGTACGTACACAAATAATTGTTTCAATAAAGTGCGCGTGTGTTGGGTGTGTGTATGTGTGCGTTAGATAGCGCGAGCGAATTGATTTGATCATTATTTCTTTTTCTTTTAATTTTTTACATTTTTATCTGAGAGCATCTAATCCCTACTAATATTTTAAATGCGAATGTGTGTGTTTTTGGTTGGTTTATGCTTCAATCAATGGGCTGCTGTGATTTTTTGAAGAAGTATAGTTGAAGACCTAAGATACCTAAGACCTTTATATTTTGCGTTTAGTCAGTTTAGTTAAGTGTCTCTGTTGCATGGAGCGATCATATGTCACAGAGGAAGGACCTTGATAGGACTGACAGTTGACACAGACAATAAAAACAAACAAAGCCGAGACTCACTACGATACCATACTTGCGGTTAAATAATTAATTGGGTTACTTTGTTAATAAAAAAATTTAAATTAATGATAACCCGTATTAAAGGTTGCTTGCGTTTATAGTTTCCGTTAACTGGCTAGTTCACAAACCTACTAAAAGAGATTATACACGCCGCAAGTTCCGTCAAAATCGGTTCAGCCACTTTTAAGATTAATTATAACAAACTTACAGGCAGATTAAATATATTTTGTTCATTTATTGATGCTAATATCATGACGTCTATTGTGTACAACAATTTTAAATCCAATTAGGTAATCTTATTTTATTTTTGCCTTACCTGTACCCACAACTATCAAAACTTCTCAGTCGCGTTACATCATATCTAGCTTGACGTCGCCGCTCAACACTATAATAGAATCTTTTATTGTCTTCACGCACACCTTCAAAGTTGTGCGCCTGTGTGTGTGAGTTCAACACGCTTGCTTGCTACTACGGTAGAAACTCGAAAGAAGATAACTGACTTTTTTCTATTGGGAAAAATTCAATAATTATAATACTAGCAAAAAGCTGAGCTTTGTGAGGGCTCGCGTAGTTTTCTTACAGGTAATAAGTTCTGTTGTAGCGATGTTAACTCTTTGGTTTCTAACAGATGGCATTAGTAGTACAATAACATTCTATCCAATGAATACAAAATTGTTAATGTTCATTTTTTAATGGTTATAAAATTATATTTTTTTGACAGATAACACATCTGGATATGAAGTTGAATTACTATGTTAAAGCACAAATCTATAGGCGTGATAGTTTTTCAGTAAAGTGTACCACAAAAATGCTCAGGTTGTGGGATAGTGTTATAGCTTATTGCCCGCGGCTTCGGGCCCGCCATCTATTAAAAGTAATCCGAAGCGGGGATTGCTATACAAAATTACAAATGTGAATTTTTTTTTATTTTTCAGCTGTTCTTTGGGGTTTTTTCTAATTTTTAACCAACTTCAAAAAAGGAAGTGGTTCTCAATTGGTCGGAATCTTTTTTTTTAATGTATGTTCACCGATTACTCGAAGACGCCAGAACCGATTTGGAAATTCTTTTTTTTTTGTATGAAGCCATTTAAACTTTATCGAAATCGGTCGAGCGGTTTTTAAAAAAATCGACAATAAATTATATACTTTGTAGTACTTTTTGCATGGGTATAGAGTTGAGGACCTGGAGAGTGAAATGGGCTACTTTTTATCCCAAAAAATCAAAGAGTTCCCAAGGGATTTAAAAAAAACTTAAAGTTTGTGAGCATGGAATGAACCGATTTGGCTGAAATTTGGAATAGAGATAGCTCATATCCAGGATTATAACAGGCTACTATTTATCCCGGGAAATTGAAGTTCCCGCAGGAATAACAAACCTTAACCCAAGCGGACGAAGTCGCGGGCTTCAGCTAGTTAATAATAATAATGATAAACAAAACTAAGGTGAAAAACCTCTAAGAACCTGCCCAGAAGTGATTGATAGTAAGTCAAGAAAACCGCATTAAAACAGCCTAAGTAGTGATAGTAATAATATTCAGGAAAATGGTAACCATAATCCTTACTAATATTATAAATGCGAAAGTGTGTTTGTTTGTTGGTTTGTCCTTCAATTACGCCGCAACAGGGCAACGGATCGACGTGATTTTTTTTCGTTATAGTTGAGGACCTGGAGAGTAACATAGGCTATTTTTTATCCCGGAAAATTAAAGAGTTCCCGAGGGATTTTAAAAACTAAATCCACGCAGACGAAGTCGCGGGCATCAGCTAGTTTAATATAAAAAATTCTTTTTTAAAAACCGACTTCAAACAACACCCGCGCCACTACAAAGGATATATCTTATTGTTCAATTTTTAAAAACAGCTCGACCGATTTCGATGAAATTTAAAAGAGACCACCTGGGAAGTATTCCCTTTCAAACAAAAAAAGAATTTTCGAGTAATCGCTGAACATACATTAAAAAATAAGCACTAACATAAAATCTAACCACAAACATAAGTAACGTCGTCTTCGTCCTTGGTAAAAATAAAAATATTCAATTTTCAATATTTTTTTTCAGAAAAAAAAATATTACTAATTTAATAATCCTATTATTCATTTATATTGTGGTTATTGACATCACTAGTTGCACAATTTTTACTTGACACCACATCTCGTCTCGCGTTCTATTGGTGTGCGTGACACAATAATTGAGCGTGTGTGCGTGGTCCATGCTTCGTTTGCATTGCTCAGTGTTACCTTGCAACTTGAAAGCGAGTTGAGGTGCATTAGACGTAAATAAAAAATAAACACTTACATAAAATTGTGGTGTCTGTATGTGATTCCGCATTACTGCCTCTCACATTATTTTAACGATAAAATAAATCAAACACATTTTGAAAATTTTTGTCTGTCTGTCGGTTTATCGAGGCGTCTCTTCGGAACGTCTGAACGGATTTTCATACAGTACTGGGCAGTTAATATTACATAAATCTACTGGCTTCAGCTTCGTTGAGCGTTGTATCTGTTGCACTAAGTGAAAAAAACTTACTTGGGTATCATGACACTCTTAAGAAGCCGAGGCTAAGCAAAATGTCTTTTCTGTGCTTGAGAGCTGTACAAGGAGACCATACTAACAGGAGAGCTTGGGTCCTTAAAGAATTTTAAAAATTGTAAATCACACAGAAGTCGCAGGCAAAAAATGATGATTCGAAAGTGTGTTTTTTGTTGGTTTGTCTTTCAAGCACGCTGCAACAATGCTAGGATCGGCGTGATTTTTTGCATGGATATAGTTGAGGACCGGGTGACAGGCTATTTTATATCTCATAAAATCAAATAAAACCCGCATTTAAAAATTTAATCCTTGTGGATGAAATCGCGGGCATTATTCTTTAAGTTTGATCATGTTGTACTATACATTTTAAGTGATAGTTTTTGCTTTTCGGATTTCTTCTAATTGATATGCCTTCGCAGTATTTATAAATTTTAAAATTTAAGTAATGAAATAAACTTTATCTTTGTTTATTTTCCTAAATCTAAAATCAACTGTTGATTCGTAGCAGGACAAAAAAAAAAGTCCTCCCGAGAGAATATCGGCCACAGCGGCTAATCCTAACAGAGACAGAGAGTAGAGACTAGACAAATACGCACAGATGTTTGTACAAAGTAATACAGGTGCATTTTCATAGTCCGAGGCACTCGGCTGTGTCTTAACACGGCTAACGTCCCAACTTCCTGCTGTTACTGAGAATACTTGACTGAAAACTCCATACAGTTTTTGCAATTCACGAAGGCGAGTGAGCTTTACTCGTGGTTACTTCGTGTACATGCACATTGCATAAGTGTGCGTGCCTGTCAAAGCCTCGGTGGGAGCGGGCAGGCGCGAGCATTGCGCTCGCTCACACTTATACAGATACGACACACACACCACCATAAGTCAGTCGCCCTCGTGAATTGCAAGAACTATAACTATTTTAGAACCGTTCCCGGACTCAAGCCCTGCACCTTATGATCTGCAGTCGAACTGCGAACAAGCTAGCCATTAAACTAATGAGGTACTTAAATAAAAGAAATATAATAATTAAAGAAGCCATTTAAACATTTCAAGTGCACGACCGAGTGTAAACGCGCACGAAACTGCTGATAGCTCCTTATCTCATCTACTACGTCAACAGACTGCGACCGTCCTTGTCTAGCAAAGGACCACTCGTAAATCGCTGTCTCGCCGGTTACGCCGTCCCTTTCGTGCTAATGAATTAAATCAACAACCTCTCGCTCGCTCCCTCTCGATAGAGAGATGATCAGCGTTCCCTATTTATTTGGAATTTGGATATTTTTTTTACTAGGGATGCATTACTTAATTTTTAAAATTATTGATTTTTTTTGTTACCTACTTTTTCAAAAAATTGTTTTTGCTTGAGACGTGGGTTGCTCTTTTGTTTATTTTTATTAATAAAATTATTCTTTTTAGTTAAACATTGTTGTAGCCCACTTGCAATACTATTTTTCGACGTGACTGATAACGTCTTATAAATCACCGGCTGCACGCACGAAAAAGTGTCACGTTCCGCCTGAGCCTGCGCGTGCAAGCGAGAGCGCGGAACAAGCGATTATATCGTAAAACCATAGTACAAACAGGTAAAACTATCGTCCGTAAACCGACTTTACAAACAACCAATTTTTTTTTTAATTTCAGTTATACAGTAGGTATTTTGAAAGACGGGTTAATTACGTTATTTAAACTTACCTTTTCCTAAAACTGGTTTAATTTTTTCTCAGAACATTTTTGAAATTATTTCCAACTTCATTTTTATTCAAAGTTAACTGTAAAGAAATAATGCAATTATTATATTACAATCCTACGTACGCTTGGAGTTAAGTAACTCAGCTATACCCATGCAAAAAATCACGTTGACCCAACGTTGACCCGTTGCTCTGTTGCTGCGCGATTGAAGGACAAACCAACAAACATACTTTCGCATTTATAATATTAGTAAGGATAACTAATTTCTAATAGGTTTTTTTGCGAGATCTATCTCCTTATTTGCTTGCTGCTTGCTTTCCATCGATCGTCATCAATCGTAAGCCTATAGGCTTACGATTGATGACGATCGATGGAAAGCACTGATGAGGTCTAGGTTGAAGTGCGCTTGCCTAGAAGACGCCCATTTCACTCTTGTCTTGAACAAACAACAATATCACGACACTCGAATTATTCAACGAATTTGTTTGTCACTGGCAAACGTAAAAATATGCAAGATGGCTGGCATATTTATGATTAGGATAATATACATTTACCAGGTTGCCAATCAAAATGTGGCCGCTAGTATTTTTAATTAAATTATTATTAAGTAAGTAACTAACCTAACCCTTCTCTGAGAGGAGACCTGCGCGCAGTATTGAGCCGTTTTGATGGGTTGCTAATGATGATGATGATTAATTGATTTTTGGGAAAAAATTTCATTCACTTGTTTTTAAATAAAATATCTTCCACTTCACGGCAATATATATATCTCCATTTGTGATTGCTGTAAAACATGAAAATTGTATTGTTACAATTTTCATGTTTTACAGCAATAATAATTGTACCAATAATTGTTTATTATGTTATTTAGATTGTATTTTTTTTTACAAATTCAAAAAATTTGATTGCACTCAGTTATCTTATTTTATTCCATGTAAATAAATTAATCGTAATGCATCCGCTATCGCACTCGCTATCGTAATAGCTAATGCGATGCATTCCTCATTCGTTTCGGTATCGTACTTAAGGTTGAAGACAAGGGTCTGTCCGCGAAATTAAAATTTAATTTGGTTTATCGCAATTTGTAAACTAATACGACAAAGTAGGCTTATGGCATTCTAATTGCGACAATGGCAGTATCATCTTCACAGGTTTATATAAAAATTTTTACTTGAAAGTGTCCAGTTTATGAAATTAATCAAAATATCGACTAATTTGTGAGTAACTCACGTCCAACTCAGTATTTTGATTAATTTCTTAAATTGGACACTTTCAAGTAAAGATTTTTATATAAACCTGTGAAGATGATAATTCCACTGACGCAATTAGAATGCCATAAGCCTACTTTGTCGTATAAGTTTACAAATTGCGAAAAACCAAATGAAATTTGAATTTCGCGGGCAGACCCTTGTCTTCCACCTTAATGGGAATATCGTTGCATCCCTAGTTACAACTTACAACATGTTTTCACGGTGTTGTCGAGAAAATTCGCCGCTGTATTGTACGCTGTCGCAACTTCAGGCATTCGTTCCCTCGTTCAGCGTCCAGTCTACGCTTTCACTAACTTTCTAAACCGCGATAACTTTTTACTTTTTTTTTTGGAACGTATTTGTTGCTTCTCTAGGTACTTGGATTTGAACGATCTTATTACCAGACTACGACAAAGCTAAATCACCCCCTAAGTAGGAGTCTCTTTATGTAGGTGTCCCGTTTAAACAGTCCTTTACCCAATGTCATTTTCAGTTTCACCTTTAGGTTTTCTCTTCGTGAAAACGAAATTGATAGAAAGTGTCACGTAACTTAGCTTAGGTAGACCGTAAAGGTTAGGGAACGTTGATGAAAACGGGCATCTAAATATATAAAAGGAAAAGGTGACTGACTGACTCATTGACCAACTGACTGATCTATCAACGCACAGCTCAAACCACTTGACGGATCGGGCTGAGATTATGCATACAACAACTATTATGACGTAGGCATCCGCTAAGAAAGGAAAAGGAGATTGGCGAATTCCATAGAGTTTCTGACCCAGACGAACGGAACCGTGGGCCTCAAGCCCAAGTTCACGAATCAAACTTCTCATGCTTGTTCTGGTAAACCAGTCTAACAAAAAAGTTCATCCAAGTCCATCAAATAAAGTTGGGAGAAAAAAGATATTCACTTGTATTACCATGTAACGGTTATATTTTATAATGTCTTCTTGTGAATAATTAATTTATGATCCCCATCTTCTAAAAATATCGGGTTTACACAAAAAAATACTTTGAAAAATATCAATTAAAATTAAATGATTTCTGAATCTGAACGGTTTTTAAAAATGCTGGGTCAAAATTCGCCAACCTCCTTTTTTGAAAATTCAACTCTTAAGGAGGTAAAACAGATGTCTGAAAAATCGTACTCAACATGAGCGAAGACGCGGGAAAAAGCCACATTATAAATGTTTTAAGCCCATATACCAACATAGCCTGTTTTGTGAGAAAAGGCCAAAAAATCGTGCGTAAGGTGCGGTGAATGTAAGAAAACATTGAAAAAAACCACTTGTCACGCCGGTTTTTCAATACTAGCGTATGTGATTGACCGGGGGCCGGTTCTCGCTAGGTATTAATCAACGTGACATAATCTAATGGTCCAGGAGCCGGTAACAGTAAAATTCCCGTCATGCGGAATCGAAAACTCTGTATGGAAATTAGTAGGGTTTTTTTTTTTTATAAAGAATATCAGCCAAGTTGAACTTGACTAATATTCTTCTCTCCCCTCCAAATAAGCCAGGAGTGGGTACGACAATAGTGCAACGGGTGGGCTTCGAACCTGCGACCTTTCAGTTATCAGTCCGCACCTTTAACCGTTGGGCTATTGAGGCTCATCATCAGCAATTTCATCAACCCATCAACGGCTCACCACTGAGCGCAGGTCTCCTCTCAGAGAAGGGTTATAGGCCATAGTCCACCACGCTGGCCCAATGCGAATTGGCGAATTTCACACACCTTCGAGAACATTATGGAGAACTCTCTATGGAGAACTTATTACAATGTAATAGCTACTTATTAATATTGTATTATAAAATGATTATTTTGAAAAGGGCAACTGCTGAGTTTCTTGCCGGCTCTTCTCAGCAGAATCCGCTTTCCGAACCGGTGGTAGAATCTTGACGTGTCATAAGAGCCACAGGTTGGCCTACATGAAATAAATAATTTTGAGTTTGAGTTAAAGCAAGTGATATTTAATTGCTTAAACGCACTTAATTCCGAAAATTCAGAGGTGCGTACCCGGGATCGAACTTGCGACCCCCCGAATAGGAGACCACAGGCCTAACCACTAGGCTATCACTGCTTTTTTGAACGGCTTTGTATGTGTTAATTTAAATAGCTGAAAAAATGTTTTTTTTAATGCAAAATGTATTTGCCATCATAGCGGTCACTGATTTGCATTGTATTCGATAGAAATATTCGTACTTTTTCTGAAAAAACACTGTGCAAATGCACACGATGACGGAAAAACTTTATCGCATATCTTACACTTTAAGTATGTAGGTAGGTATGCGAGATCGTCCGGCCAAAAAAAAGTTGTTTGCGCAATGTTCTAAAAGAATACGTATGAAATACAATGCAAACAATCAATATCCGCGGACCGCGATGACTGTTAAAAAAAAATTGGTTGTCCGTAAAGTCGGTTTACGGACAATAGTTTTACGTGATAACGTCATAAAGAAACATTGACGACCGCTAACCACAGCGCGCACGGGATGACCGGCGGACCCGGCGGCGGGTGCTGTCTGCCAATGCTTGGGCCGATCGTGCCTCTCTATCGCTGGTTCCGCGCTCTCGCTTGCACGCTCAGGCGCAGGTGGAACGTGAAACTTTTTCGTGCGTGCAGCCGGTTATCACGTCAAAATTAAATTTTTTAAACATTTTTTTTCGTCTATTTAAGTCAACACATACCGAGCTTAATTTAATTGTTAACTATTCCTATAAAGTTTTCGATTCCGCATGACGGGAATTTTAGTGATACCGGCTCCCGGTATCTAATTAATAACGTAAAAATTGCCGCCGATGTGCAAAGTTAGAGGCTCGACATATTTACCGTGTTTAATTTGATCGCGACAATTGGAGACCTAAGGCTAAATTAAATTAATTAAATTAAATTAATAAAAGAGAAATTCCGAACAAAATATTTGCGGCATTTATTAACACCATCTATTGTGGGCAGTGTAAACTTGCTTGAACTTGCTTAAATATTTTTTTTTTACGAGATGGTTCTAACATGTGGCGAGAGATGCCGCTGATTCTGAACTTCAATCCAGCCGAGTGTTCTACGACACACCCATTTTTTAAGCTATTGCATAGCTTTTATCGCGGGCTTTGAACTAGGACAAACAGTTTGAGCGCGGCGACCGAATCAAGAAATTCCGTAACGAAATTAAACTTAACACCGTCGTTCAGTAAGCGTTCAACATTTTAGAGGTTCACAAGTAGCTCTGTTTGGCGCAGCAGGCGAGTGGCCGCTTTCTTTGCATGATGTCGCAGGTTCGAATCTCACTCTCGAAGTACTGACAGTTCGCTTTTCTTGTTTGTTTGTTTTTTAATTTTTTTGCATAATTTTTATCATGCAAAAAAAAAATATTGCATAAATATTATAATTGCATAAGTTGATAAAAAATGCTATGCAATAGCTTTACCGCGGCAGTCCCCGAGTGCCACTTAATTTATTTTTTTATTTTTATATCTTTTAACTTAGCTGGAATATACAAATAAGAGCATCATACTGGCTGCAGTGCTCAAATTCGCGAAACTGTACTGGTTTTTAAGTATTACATCATGTTTGTTACTAGGAGACTGAAGCTGGTGGGAGCCTACTAGACTGGGTTGTCTATTAATCAATGTGACATAATCTAATCATGTTAAAGTTGCCGCTACTCGTCGCTATCCCACGAATTCACGAAAGCACTCGATAATAGCCGAGCGCGACAAAGTTAGGGGCGCGACATATTTGCCGTGTTTGGGTTTCAGTTAAATTGTGTTAAGCTTTTCTTGTCTAAAGTTGTCTTGACTTTGGTTTCTTTCACACGCCTATGAAGATTGTCTTCGATTAATCGCGAAAACTAAAAATATTAAATTATAAAAATAACTTTCGTTAAAATTAATAAAAATCTTGCGCTCACTGCGCTCTAGCACGTGTTGTTATTGCGTATATTATTCGTTGTACTTTTAGTTTGTGTTGTGTTTGTATTAGTATTTAGTAATACAAACAACTTTAAAGACTTTAAACCTGTCTGTTGGTCAAAGTAAAACTTAACCGGTAATGGGTGGGACTCATTTATTTTGTCTGACATGAACCATACAGTTAAATCTGTCAGCAAATGCCCTCTGTACGCTATTGGCCCGTACTACGGGACAAGGATGTGCATTGCTCAATTACCTTACTATACCTTCATATAGGATGCACAAATACATATCTACAGATAATCAGTATGTGTTATCGATCTATTTGTTTCTAATGCTGGAAAGTCGGTCACGTACCCACCGAGTGTGGAGCGAGGCTCGCCCGAACGCAGCCGAAGGTTCCCGAGCGGCTGACAGCTCGTCACTCGTCCGTCACAGCGGCACACTTCTTCTATGTACTCGATTACATAGGTGCAGTGACGACGTACGTGGCGGCCGGCACTCTCCACTGCACTCAAATTTCGGAATCGATTATTTGTTCACAGTTAGCACATCGAATTTTTCGATAGAATCGATTCCGCGGGGCCATCCACGCATTTCCCATTGCAGTCGCGGAAGTGTCGCGTTGCGCACGCAAACTATAATCTTACAGCGTTCCACTTAAGATTTACTATCGTGTAAGGTTTCCGGCTCGCTTTCCGCGCTGTGGTCCGAGTTTTCCGCACGTGTGCTTCACTGTTTACGCGAAGTTAGAGTCATTGACACAAGGAAAGGAATGACATACATTCGCGCAGTGGCGGCACGTTAACACACCCGTTTTTTTCGCGAGTGCTCTCGGTCTAGCCGCCGCGGACGTTATCAGAAGCTTATTTTTCTCTGTGGCATTGTTTATTATCGGTATATAATATCTCTATATGCGATAAGGCTCTCCTTGGGTCTCGCGTAGTCGCGTACAATAGGATTTCCGTACCGATTGCTGCTTGAGCATTATAGCTTTTTAGACAGTTTTCAAACGTCAGCAACAAGTTTTTTTTTGTTGTGTTACGGACAGCGAAGCGCGAATCTAGTTACACGCGACTGCCTCTAAGTGTGAAGTTTAATCATGCAAATCACTTCATTTCTGTGGTTTTTCTAATGATTTAATAAAAATGTTCATATTTATTTATTTACATTAATATTTTCAATTGTTATTTACTTGGTTTTGCTTCGGTTTACTAAGTTAACTAAAAGGTGATTTTATTTCCATACCGAGATGAGAAATGTAATTTCAAAAATAATGAATGAAATTTTCCCGCGCGCCAAAAATTCCATTTTCACGTTTCGATGACGAGCCGGGGTATCGATTTATTTTTTTGCGCGTCGCGCACGTCACTTAAATGGTAGGTAATGAAGTAAAATGACGTTAGTTGGTTGGGAGCTAGCCTAGGGAGCTAGCAACCCCTTTCTCTACCTACTTTATATCTTTTTTTATTATTTTGAAATTTGTGTGTAGTTATGGTAATTAAAAAAATTTACACCTATTTATTACAAAGTTGAAATGTAGGTTGGTACTAGGAGTTCAGAAATTAGTAAGAAGTTAGCACCAAGTACCAGTGTGGAAAATTACACATCCTCTGTCTGAACGTAATATCACCCAAAACTGGGCATTTGGTATGGTGAAAATTCACGAACACATCCTGCCCGTTTATTTATAGATGTAGTGTTTGATTTGTGTACCGCGTAGCTCACCTACATACCTACGGTCGCCGTAGCTCGGAATGTACATTATGTACAGATTATATGTACTTGTACATCTTGCACTATGTCGGTATAACAATATCGACGTCGATGTGTGCGTGTCGTAATGAGCGGCTCTATGTGCTGACGAACAGTAAAAAGTATGGCGCGAGCGCACAGAGCGGCAACGTCGCGCGTCCGAGGCCTCCGCTCCGCAGTGAAAACAATGCCTTTTATTACTTTATATTTTTTGAATAAATTATTTTTTATGAACACTTTTTAGAAATGACGCCGCCGCTTACTTTCAAAATACGATTCTCTCGTCTGTATAACAGTTATTGAATTTGATGAACTATAAAGTAATAAAATTCTGCTAATCGCTAACGGTAACGAATTTCTACGTTTGAAAAGTATTAAAATTTAAAATTGGTAGGTGATTCGAACGCATAATTTTCAAATTAAGAACCCGTAACAGTGGCGCTAATACAGTTCGGAATATATCAAAATTGAATTTTAAAAACAAACAAGACACGAAAATAGCCGGTCGTAATAAAAAAATAGTAACCGATGTTGACCTTTCCGAACGCAGCTTAGCGGCCAGCTGACGCGGTGTTGCCGCTCCGCGTTCACAGACACGAATATGCGAGCTTATCGCCTCTAACGCTTTGTAATAGAGCCTAATTTTCCGTAATATTGTTGAGTACATAAGGGATATAGGATGTTTTTTTACGCTAGACGACACTTCCCGCGCGAAAAATTCGAAAATCGAAACACTTTTTATCAGTCGCCTTCGGTTTGTACGTGTAGACACAATATACGCGTGATTCATCATTGAATTATTCTGTTTGTTTTATTTTAACTACGTAGGTGCATTATAGGCACGTTATTGAAGTAGGTATTCGATAATAAACGGGAAACTAATTTTTTTTATGGTCGCAGACAGTTTTATAATATTACAAGGCTTTTTATAAGTATAGATGGCTGTTAGACCGAACTGCATAATCTAACGTTTGGTGACGTGTTTTTTTCTTTCTAGGCAAAGTGCAATATTGTGATACCAAAGTGTCCAAAGTTTAGTGTTATTATTATTATAAATAAAAATATATTTACAACCTAATTAATAAGTAATTCGTTCAAAGAAAATTTACATTATATACCTACTTATCTAATTAAAATTAACCAAAAACAAAAGACGTTCTACAAAAGTACTAGGGTTGCATAAACTGTAGAGATTTTCGTCGACTGCAGACTAAAAGGCCATCGTCCACTTGTGCTTAGTTCTGCATAGTAGTTCGGATATAACTAGTTCCTGTCATCGCCCACTTGTGATTACTTTTGCGAGTACAATTCGTGAGCTAAAAGGATATAGTTCAAGTCAAGGATATAGTTCATGAGCCAAACGGCAATAGTTCGTTAAGTGACCGCTAGATGGCGCGGTGACAAAGTGGCCTACATGCCGGTGGCGCTGGGCTCGCTCGGCGGCGAGGGCGAGTACCGCGAGTACCACCACCTCTCGCCGCACCATCCCCACCATCACCCGCCGCTGCAGTATCATGAGTACGCTCCGCCGCCGCTGTACCACCCCATACCGGAGCCGCACTTTAGGTAATTGCTTTCTTCGCTGGCTCAGTTGTCACTCATACTGGACACTGGTGTGCATTTCGTAAAGGCAAATATTTACCCTGAGAAACGCCTGCCTCACGCTAGTCTGCTCTTCTTCTGCCACACAATACCGGAGCTGATTTTTGGAAAGAAATACTTCGACAAGAACCTGCCACTCATGCAGTGGTGTGTACTACTACATAAAGGCAATAGTCACCCTGAGTAAATCCTTTCTCGCGCTTGTCTGCTCTCTTTTCTCTACCACGCCATACCAGGAGCTGCACTTTGAGTCATTAATAATAATTATTGCTTTCTTCGCTGGCTTTTATTATACTGTCACTAGAATCTTCCACTCGTGCTATCTCTAAAAAACTCAAAAACTGGAGATATTATGTAAATTGCACATAGTTATAATAATTGTCTGTTCAAAAACTGTGGTGTAGAGTATTGATTTATATGTAAAATATGTATATATCCCCATGCATCGCAGAGCACGTATGACGTAACGTGCTCTGGGGTGCACCGCCACCTTCTTCCCAACTGTTACTAATGAGAATTTCTTGACAGAAACTCCAAATTTTTTACCAGAATCGGTGACTTGAAATCCTGGAACGAATGATCCAGGCCACATAAGAATAAGCTAGCCACAAGACCAAATATAAAAAATAAATAAAATGACATTTTATAACGGCAATGAAATGCATCTTTATGCGAACGGTTCATTACCTTGCTGATTAAAACTTAAAACTGTTATCTTTTTATCAACTGCAATTTGCAACCGATAATTACCTGCCGCTGTTTCAATAATTACTGAAATTTTACTTTTAAATTTTGCTTAAACACCTTGAAGAGGACATATCCGTAATTTAAAAATATTTTTATCTGTCACTAGCTGAAGTCTGCGACTTTTTCTTAAAATTAACAACGATGCGTTTCTATCTCTGCATAAGTTTCAACTCAAATAAAGGATGAACGATTGCTCGCAAGTCGCAACGCATACTATACGACAAACAGAAAAACACTTGTTATAAATGTATTTATGGATTTTCTGAGTTGATGAGGTTTAAGCTCTGTGACTTTCTATTTCGGGAGGTCCTGGATTAATTTGCGTTTCCATTGAAGCGAAGTATAAAGGAGATAATAATGTTGTTGTGTGTGATGTGGAGCCGGAGGATGATGTGGTGATGTTCATCCATCCATCCATCCATCAGCCTGTATTCATCCACTGCTGGACATAGGCCTTTCCGAGAGCGCGCCACCAAACACGGTCCTCCGCTTTCCTCATCCAACCGCTTCCCGCCACCTTCTTAAGGTCATCGGTCCAGCGAGCTGGAGGGCGTCCTACACTGCGCTTGCCGGTACGCGGTCTCCACTCCAGAACACGTCTGCCCCATCGACCAACGGTTCTGCGACAGATATGACCTGTCCACTTCCACTTCAGCTTGCTAATCCTCAGAGCTATGTCGGTCACTTTTGTTTTACGAATCTCGTTCCGGTTTTTATCCCTGAGAGAGATGCCCAACATGGTTATGTACAAGTCATGAGAGATGTAGTCAAATGAACACGTCCTGCACCACGTTCTGATTGGTTCGTCGATCATATCTCCGCTACAATATGGACGAGGATCTCGTGGAAACGCGCACTTACATTCCGTCAAAAAACATAATTAAATTCAATATTTGATATGCCCCTAATATATATGAGATTCTGCTAGATAGCGGTTCAAAAAATTACTAAACTCGCCGGCATATTTAGCGGAACATAAAAAAAAGGTTTGATATCAGTATCATATAAGGTTGCTGGCTGGTTTATTCGTCATTTAATTTAAAAAGAAATATTTTCAAACTAAGAAAACAACTGAACATCACATTTTATGCAATTTGTTTTAATTTTATTCAAATACACCTTATCTGGAGCGAACTTCGAGTATTTCTTCCTTCTGAGTTTGATTTAAAATTTCATTGAAATACTGTTTTTTGTTAGTTTTTTTTAATCGCGTATCTTTCTGGAGTTGATGACTGAATTATGCCTGACTTAGCCCCAACGGAGATTGCCAGGGCATTCGAAATGCGAAGAAATGGTCAAACCTACAGAGTGATATCCAGAGATCTTCGTCGAACAGTTTCAACGATCCATCGCAGTATCCAACGGTTCAGGGAGACCGGTACTTATGTGAGAAGAGCAGGACAAGGCAGAAAAAGACGCACTTCGAGTAGGGATGATCGTTTCATTCGGCTTCGTGTACGTAGGAACCCCCGTTTGACGGCCGTCCAAGCCCGACATGAGTTAGAAGCAGTGCGGGGTGTAACCGTAAGTGAGCGTACGGTACGAAGAAGGCTCGAAGAAGCTGGTTTGGGTTCATTTGTTCCAAGGCTCCAAGGGTCGAGGTAAATCATCGTAGAAACAGGTTAACTTTTGCTCAGGAACATCGACTTTCGAACGCGGACCAATGGAGTAAGGTATTGTTTAGTGATGAGTGCAGAATTCTCTTAAATCAAATTGACGGCAGGCAAAGAATATACAGACGCAAAGGAGAACGATACATTCAGACAAATTTTGAAACTACAGTTGCATACGGTGGTGGATCAATAATGGTTTGGGCGGGCATTTGTTTGGGAGCTCGCACAGACTTGGTAGTGATTGACAGAGGGAGTCTGACTGCAGACCGCTATATCAGAGAAGTTTTAGAAGAAAATGTCGTACCGTTTGCCCCATATATCGGTGACGATTTTGTTTTTATGCAGGATAATGCTCGGCCGCATACTGCTCGGGTAACTCAAGCTTATCTTAATGATATGAATATCACTGTTATGAAGTGGCCGGCGAGATCACCGGATATGAACCCAATAGAGCACGTTTGGGACTTGCTGAAAAGAAAAGTTAAGTCCAGAGTTCCAGCTCCTGCCAACGTGGGAGAACTGCGAATCGCCGTAGTTGAGGAATGGCGGAGACTATCCCAGGAGACCATCGATAACATCATTCTCAGTATGCCTAGACGGGTAGAAACTTTAATAAGAGCACATGGAGGAAATACGCGATATTAATCACCATTTTTCTAATTTAATTAATTGTTATTTTAATATTAAATTTCACTTTTCCCGGTTACATCAAAAATGTACAATTTTTCACAAATAGCCTTTACTCGCAAAATCTGTTCTTAATGTGATCTCATTTTAAGTAAAACAAATGAAACTTTAAATAACAAAAGAATGTAGTAAGTAGATTTTAAAATAAAACCATATTTTTTTTAATTATGGACCTTTTTTATGTTCCGCTAAATATGCCGGCGAGTTTATTTAGATTCAAAAAGCGTAATTTACTGAGAATTCTTATGAATTATTGACTATTTTATTGGTAAGTATAATGTTATCAAAGGTGTGTGAAGTCTGCCAATTCGCATTGGGCCAGCGTGGTGGACTATGGCCTATAACCCTTCTCTGAGAGGAGACCTGCGCTCAGTAGTGAGCCGTTGATGGGTTGCTGATCATCGTCATCATCATTATTGATCAGTAAGGGAACTAACAATTTCTACCGGATTTGAAAACAACGTCACCTAGCGAAAAATATAATCAGCGCCATCTATCCGCATATTTATTTGTTAATCGTGAAAAACATAAACATCCCCGCATCCTGAAACAACTTTTTCTGTAATTGTTGTCCATCTTTTCTAATTGTCCTTGTTTCTTTAATTCCAGGAGGCACGCCCCCTACTTCGGGCAGCCAGATTATAGAGTATATGAACTCAATAAACGGTTACAACAGAGGACAGAGGTGATTATAATATTATTTTCAGTCATATTATAGTCATCGGCCGCGCTGCGTGAACTTAGGTTTTTAAAATTCCCAAGTCGTCGTCCGTTGTCTGTTGCTGCGTGATTGAAGGACCCACCAACAAACAAATACACTTTGGCATTTATAACTGAGAATTGTTATGATATTACGTTATCTTGTGGGCGGTTGGATGCAATGCCGATTGCTCCCATGTAACTCAGCGTAAGATCTATAGATCTCAATCTCACTCAACTCAGGCTCAAGTCTGAGTTAAAATGAGACAGATTTATGTCATTACTCATTACATAATTATTTGTGTCTCAACCTTAGTCATTTTAAGAACTAATAACGTTATTTTATTATTATACTACTAGCGCCATCTATGATTGAATTTTTATATTACGAAGTGAACTTCTTTAGTTCGTTTTCTCGATACATCAATTCCACTCTAGACTCTAATCATATCATAGTTCGTGAGTTTCCTTCAATTGATATGTTCACGTGTATTTTCCAGGACTCTGATAACCTATGGTGGGACGCGTTCGCGACGGAGTTCTTCGAGGACGACGCGACGCTCACACTCACATTCTGTTTAGAAGATGGGCCCAAAAGATATAGTGAGTACCTCTTTGATACAGAATGTATCCTTTATTATAACCACAGAATACATAGTAGTATAAGTACAGAAGATTCATTCCGCAAAATCATTTAAATAAATAGCGACTCTTACTGCTTCACAATAAAGTACAATTCAGGTCGCACAGCGCTAAACTACCTACAGCTACACCTAGAAGTTGCCTCTCTTTCTATCGTGTATGCGTTAGTTCAGAGTTTCAGACTGAACGGAGAAATGCGCGAGCAATTTACTGACTTCATTGAAAATAGGACCGTATTACAATCATAGGCTAAAGTAAAAAATTACAATAATAAGTAATAGAGAGTAAAGCTACTTTAGCCTATGATAATGCGGTCCTATTTTCAATGGATTCAGTAAATTGCTCGCGCATTTTGACGTTCTGTCTGAACTGACTCTTTTATTCCTTTGGACTACGTTAGCCAATAGAATTAGCCCGTACGCCTATAGATTTGTGCTTTAACATTGTAATTTTACTCCATATCCAGATGTGTTATCTGTCAAAAAAAATATAATTTTAAACCCATTAAAAAAAAATTAACAATTTTGTATTCATTAGATAGAATGTTATTGTACTACTACCGCCATCTGTTAGAAAACCAAAGAGTTAACATCGCTGCAACAGAACTTATTACCCGTAAGAAAAACTACGCGAGCCCTCACAAAGCTCAGCTTTGTGCTAGTATAATATGACCAACGAGGCTATTAAAATAACTTCGCGATTTGGCGTTTCGGTACAATGGCGAGCTAGTTCTGCATAAAAATAATAATATTATGCCAAACTCTACAAATTGTGTTGATAGATGGCGCAGACACCAAAAACTTGAAACAGTCAACAAGGTGATATCATAAGACGCGGTAATACGTGACGAATCATAGTAATGTATAGTAGAGATGAACCATAACATTTATATCTTTTATATCTTTCCAACAGGCCTAGCATGCACGTCGAAGTAATATCTCGCGAAAAGAGAGAGAAATATTGTCGATGTAGACTGATTTCTTGTTTACTCTTTTAAACTTCAAAATTCGAAAAAATAACGTCGCCACTCGCCACTCGCCATGTTAGAGTTCGTAGAAAAAAATAGAGAAAATAATTTGATCTCTGCTTTTGAAGTAACGAGACGAATCATGGTGTATAACCATGTTAGTTTCAATAGAGATATAGAGATAATATGAGAAAAGGGGTAGACAACATTTTCTCGCGCGTGCATTCCAGGTCTGCAGGGAATAGGAAGGAGTAATGTATTAGTAGAGAGAGATATGAACTAACTGTATCATTTATATCTTTTATCTCTTTCCAGCGATAGGAAGGACGCTGATACCGCGGTACTTCCGCAGTATATACGAGGGCGGCGTCTCAGAGTTATATTACACAATGAGGCAACCGAAGGAGTCCTTTCACAATACGAGCATCACGCTCGACTGCGACCACTGCACGATGGTCACGCACCACGGGAAACCAATGTTCACTAAAGTAAGCTCCTTGCCATTTCTCATGTCCTGGTACCTGGTATTAACTATTATCCAGCAGTTATTATTGCACACGGGCTTCGTAGAGCGTCGTCTCCGTCACACGAAGCGAAAATAGCTATTTATGCAACTGCATCATAATGAGGGTCATTTTAATTCGAGTGCTGTTTTTTGATACGAGGCTTGCCGAGTATCAAAATAGGATAGTACGAGAATTAAAATGACTAATTACGATCAGTTGCATACAAGATTTTATCTACGACAAGGAAAATAAAATCATTAACAAAACAAAATACGCCGTAGCTAGGCTCAATGAAGTGACAAAAAATAACTCCGTAAGCCGCCACCAGCCGCCTGTGGCGCCTCTGTCGTATGAACGGTACAAAAGTGCCAGAACTCAGAGCCTTAGCTTTAGGTATCCTATTTGAAGAAGATAACCATTTCGATTCAGCTCCCATACAACGAGCTGCATCGAAATGAGAAGCTAAACCGAAAGAGGGTTCATTTCGATTCAGCTGTCAAATTCGAAATTGGAACTTTTCGATGCTGGAGTAGATAAAGTTACAAATGTGTTAGTGCCAGCAAAGTGACAGACGATGCGACACTCTACGAAAGTCTAAGCTGGTTGACTTTTCGGGGAAACTATGTTCACTAAAGTAAGTTCTTTGCCGTTATAGTTAAGGTGGATTATACGGGTCAGCCCGCGAAATTCAAAATTTAATTTGCTTTTTCGCAATTTGTAAACTAATACGACTTAGGCGACGTTTTCGCATAGGCGTGGCTTCGCGCGGCGCGTGCGGCGTCGTGTAGTGGCGGGCACCGCGGCGTTCGCCGACGCGGGCAGCGCGGCGACGCACAGTGGGTCGAAACAGCTATATGAGGTACATAGGATTTTTTGTTACAAATTCCATTTAAAAAAATACTTATCGAAAGGCCTTGTCATTCTGATGAATAATTGTTATTAAACGTTTTTTCTAAAACTGATAGTTTGCCCGGAAAAAAATATTTTCAGTTTTTGTTGTATATGGAATGAAACAGAAACTGCTAAAAGCTAATAATAAGCTGATGCCCGCGACTTCGTCCGCGTGGGTTTAGTTTTTAAAGTACCTCGGGAACTCTTTGATTTTCCGGGATATAAAGTCACTCTTGGGTCCTCAACTATACCCATGTAAAAAATCACGTCGATCCGTAGCTCTGTTGCGGCGTGATTGAAGGACAAACCAACAAACACACTTTCGCATTTATAATATTAAGTATGATTAGCTAATTTTTCACTGTTTGTAATTATTAGTTTCCAACAACAAAGACAGTTTAGCTAAGGAGATACATTAGATACATAATAAAATGAATTGTTAAAAAGAAATAAATAAAGCTATATTTTGAATGTTTTATTTTTGTAGATCCTTTGTTTGAATTCACGTTATTTTAATATAATTTACAGTTTTAATCTATGAAATATCCTTTTTTAAGTGCTTAACTTATAAGTTTCTCTTCGAAGAACTATTGATTTAAAGTTAATTTCAATATTTATTCATAGAATTTTCATGCAGCACATTATTTTGGTCAAATATTTGATAATCCACGACATTATAAAATCAATAAAAATCTTTTTTTTTTAAATTTCGGTTTCTAATAACTTTTAAACGGGCAAGTTTGGGTGCAAGCTGATAACATAGAGTTATAGCCAATAAGCCAAAGAATAAGAATAAAGTAGTTTTAAAGCAAGACCTTTCAAGACTTGGCCAAATTTTAGCAGTTTCTGTTTCATTCCATACAACAAAAACTGAAATTTATTTTTTTCCGGGCAAACTATCAGTTTTAGAGAAAAACGTTTAATAACAATTAACACAAGGTCTTTCGATAAGTATTTTTTTAAATGGAATTTGTAACAAAAAATCCTATGTCCTATAGCTGTTTCGACCCACTGTGCGTCGCCGCGGTGCCCGCCGCGCTGCCCGCGTCGGCGCCCGCCGCGTGCTCCGCCGCGTTCAACGCCGACGCCTCTCTGTAAACGCTCTCATACTTCGCCATATGTTTGAGCTTCACGCGCGACTCGACGCCGCACGCGCCGCGCGACGCCACGCCTATGCGAAATCGTCGCCTTATGCATAAGGCATTCTAATTGCGCCAATGGCAGTATACAGGTTTATATAAAACTCCTTACTTGAAAGTATCCAGTTTAAGAAATTAGTCAGAATAGCGACTAATTTGTGAGTAACTCACGTCCAACTCGATACATATTCTGACTATAATATAATATATAATATAATTTCTTAAACTGGACATTTTCAAGTAAAGATTTTTATAAAAACCTGTGAAGATTATACTGCCATTGGCGCAATAAGAATGCCATAAGCCTACAAATTAGTTTACAAATTGCGAAAAACCAAATTAAATTTGAATTTCGCGAGCAGACCTGTATAATCAACCGTATCCGGCAGATATTACACATAGGCTTCGTAAAGCGTTGTCTCTGTCGCACGAAGCGACAAAACGACAAAGATATGAGTGACCGAGACGACGCTATACGGAAGGCGAGCCTAGCCTATTGTCTTCTTCTTATTATGTAATTGCGTGATACTGAAACAATAACAAGGAAAAGGAGTATCGTCATAACTATTATGTACTCTGTAACTTTAGAGCAGTGATACTGATAGCATAGTGGTAAGAGCAACGTTCTCTTATTCGGGGGATCGCTGGTTTGATCCCGGGCACGCAATTCTGACTTTCCATTATTATGTCATATGCTATTAATTGTCACATGCTTTTCAATGGTGGATTATGGCAAAAATAAACAAAATAAAAAAAGAATGATTTGGGCTATTTGCTCCATGCTGGTCAAGTCAAGGTCAACCTTTGAGAGCATTATGGAGAGCACTCAGAACTCAGAAGTGCCGGTTTCCTCGCGATATTTTCCTTCAGCGTTTGCAAATGATCACTAAAGTAAACTTCCTTGTGTTTCTAACAACCTGATTTAGTAAGATTTTTAAAAGGCAAAGAACTACAGGCATTCTAATTGCGCCAATCTTATCATCTTCACAGGTTTATATATTTACTTGAAAGTGTCCAGTTTAAGAAATTAGTCAGAATATCGACTAATTTGTGAGTAACTCACGTCCAACTCGATACTCGGACTAATTTCTTAAACTGGACACTTTCAAGTAAACATTTTAGTATAAACCTGTGAAGATGATACTGCCACTGGCGCAATTAGAATGCCATAAGCCTACTTTGTGGTATTAGTTTACAAATTGCGAAAAACCAAATTAAACTTGAATTTCGCAGGCAGACCCGTTTAAAATTTTAATAGGCGCATTTTAGCCTGTAAGTTAGTTAAAATAATTAAGATAGTGTACGCTAGTTATCGTTCCATGTAATAGTTTATGACGTTAGAGAATAAAAATAATAAAAAAAATGTCTGTTTTTTACGAGATGGTTCTAACATGTGACGAGAGATGGCGCTGATTCTGATTTTCTTCGTTCCAGCCGAGTGTTCCACGACTCTCAAAGTGTTTTATTTCCTTCCAGGTATGCACAGAAGGCCGTCTAATACTAGAGTTCACATTCGACGACCTGATGCGCATAAAGTCCTGGCACATGGCGGTCCGGGCGCACCGGGAGCTCATACCCCGGCAGGCGGTGCACCCGCCCGACCACGCGTCGCTGGACCAGCTAGCCAAGAATATCACAAGACAAGGGATCACAAACTCCACGCTCAACTATCTAAGGGTAACTTTCCATACACTTATGATTGCCTGGTAACTATTGTAGGTAATGTACTTCAATCTAGCGGGGGCCCCCCTTAGTATAGAATAGAATAGAAATGTTTTTTTCATCATACCTATTCGAAAAACGCATATTGGCTTCAGAGGCCAGCGGGAGCAAAATTTCATTTTAACCCCATGGGACTTTTCGTTTCTCTCTTCTGATTGGTCCGCGTTATAGTGCTTTAGCATACTAAAGCACTAACGCGGACCAATCAGAAGAGAGAATTCAAAAATGTGTCGAAATTCAAAAATGTTTGAGAAGCTGTTGTCTAATAATTTAATTAATGTTTAATTTATTATTTCATAAAAAAATTTTTGTGTTTTATTTAAACTTTCAATATACGTATTGGTAATGTCTACTTTACTACTTTAGAATCCCTCGCTGCACTCGGGATTCTACTATAGAATCCTTCACTTCGCTCTGAATTCAAAATAACGCCCTCGGGGAACAAAAATTGTCTTTGGCCCCATATAACACAAATAGCAATTATTCATATAAACTTTTTTACAAGTGCTTTTGAATCGTCGATGAGTCTACCAATGGTTCGAAATGGCGTTCCTGCCGAAAAGAACCAGAAGAAACTCGGCAGTTGCTCTTTTCAAAACAACCTTAATAATCAGATGAAACGGTAGGGGCAAGTGCTGTAACGAAATCGATTGTGTCCACAGGTACAAGCGTCCATAGGTATGGACGCTTGTACCTGTGGACACAATCGATTTCGTCGAAACTAGCAACCCTAAAATTCCAATTTGAACGCGACAATAAAGCTTTTTCAATGGTTGATAGTTCGCGCGTCATAGGTACAAGCGTCCATAGGTACAGCACTTGCGCATACGTACCGTTTTCAATGTACCTACCTCGTTAATTTACTTCACTAAAACTATGGAAATGACCTCTAAAATCGGAGTCAATCTAGCGGGGGCCCTTTTTTGTTTCAGGCCGATAGATTTGAGATACATACAAAGGACTTTCAATGTACCTTTAGAATTATGTATTCAAAATTCACAATTATTTATTACATGTAGGCCAACCTGTGGCTCTTATGACACGTCATGACTCCACCACCGGTTCGGAAAGCGGATTCTGCTGAGAAGAGCCGGCAAGAAACTCAGCAGTTGCTCTTTTCAAAATAATCATTTTCCAATATCACCATGTAGCTATTACATTGTAATAAGTTTTATCTACTCCAGCATCGAAAAGTTCCAATTTCGAATTTGACAGCTGAATCGAAATGAACCCTCTATCGATTTTGCTTCTCATTTCGATGCAGCTCGTTGTATGGGAGCTGAATCGAAATGGTTATCTTCTTAAAATAGGATACCTAAAGCTAAGGCTCTGAGTTCTGGCACTTGTGTACCTTTTCATACAACAGAGGCGCCACAGGCGGCTGGTGGCGGCTTACGGAGTTACTTTTTGTTGACAGAGGCGCCACAGGCGGCTGGTGGCGGCTTACGGAGTTATTTTTTGTTATTATTGAGCCTACGGCGTATTTTATTAATGATTTTATTTTCCTTGTCGTAGATAAAATCTTGTATGCAACTGAACGTAATTAGTCATTTTAATTCTCGTACTATACTATTTTGATACTCGGCAAGCCTCGTATCAAAAAACAGCACTCGAATTAAAATGACCCTCATTACGATGCAGTTGCATAAATAGCTATTTTATACTATCTTGTGGGCAGCTGGATGCCAAGCTGATTTAACCCATACAACCTTGTTAGAATAGAACATAACATTTTCACAATGAGAGGAAATTCCAAAAAAAAAAATTGGCAATCATAGGGACTGCCGATAGAAGTGAAAACTAGATTTGCTAATAATTAAAAACAAATATGAAATAAAAAAAATATATAAAAAAAAGTGTGCGCTTAAGACCGCACGGCAGAATTGATAACTTCATTAGCAATCGCAATCAATTTATATACTCTAATTAATCTAATCAGTATACTCTAATCAATTTATATATGACAGTCTCAGTCTCTCACTATGTGAGAGTGAGTGAGACAACAGAAGAGCAGCTGACAGTATCTTTCTCGCTCGGGTACACTCGGCGGTCCCGAGTTCACGTGATAGAGCCTTTCACCTCAGAGCGTGACGGATCAGCCTAACTTTACTACCTACGTAAAAATGTGTGTGCGGTGCGCCAAAAGAAGTTTTCACTTCAATAATTAAAAAAAAAGCGCACTGTCACGTTTCGTGAGTGAGATTCGAACCTGCGACATCATACATTAAACGGTAAGGAAGGCGGCTTCTGGACGACCGCACTGTACAAGGTTGCTTGAGAATCTCTAAAATGTTGAACACTTACTGAAATCTCCAGGTGACGATGGTGGCGATTTGACGGTGACGGTGAAGGCGAGGTGACGGTGGTGACGATTTTGCGAAATCAATGTTTTTTGCTCACCCAAAAAAGTGCTCAACGTGTCTAAAGAAGTTTTCACTTCAAAAACGTACTACAATTCAACTACATTTCGTACTACATTCTACAACATTTCACTAGGCTAGCGATATCCCATAGTCCTCACCACTAACGCGTATACTTGTGGTATTCCCCAGTTTTTTGGAACGTAGTTCCTTATCGCGCGGTGCGAAAGGGGGCTAGACGGATCGACACTTTTTTGAATTTGAATTTGGCATTGTGTTCGGTATTTTCGCGGTACAATATTGGGTCTCCGTAGCCTTGTGGTTCTAATATTGTAGTGTGAAAATGTTGAACACAATGCCAAATTAATTAATCGAAAGGAACTTCGTTCCATCCGGGTGTCCCTTGACACCTCTCAAGTTTTTTTTTTACTCTCAATTTTTGAAAGGTCTTTGAATCTCTTAGGTACATGAGATTATGCCAGACGCATAATAACTTAATTAAGAACGCGTATAACACAAAAAAAAAATCAGATTCCGCGATGAAATAAAACATAGCCGCAACCTCATGTGAGGCGCGACAAAAGAAAGCGTTTTGCGCGGAATAGGAGTGTAGTAAGCGCCAAATACTTTGTAACTCGTAAAATATTCATTTTCTTTTCAATTCACTAGGCTACTCTCTTGATAATATCAATCGGAATTCAATGTAAAAATTTTGGCTCTGTAATATGCAACACATTGAAAATAAATGAATATTGGTTAAAAATTAGACCTAACTTCGCGATTGTTTATTATCGAACAAATTTCATCATTTTATGTTTTTGCCCAAGCACGTCCCTTGGCAGCATGATGTAATTTTTGCGTGTTTTTTTTTCGGATAGTTGAAACTTGATCTACTACTGTAAAAATCAAATCTGTTTACTGTTAACGAACGCACACCCACTCTTAAATTACAGTTGTGCGTGATTCTGGAGCCGATGCAGGAGCTGATGTCCCGGCACAAGGCGTACGCGCTGTCGCCGCGCGACTGCCTCAAGACGACGCTCTTCCAGAAGTGGCAGCGGATGGTGGCGCCGCCCGGTGAGCACCAGTCACATTACCAGCAGGCCTAGCATGCACGCGCGAGAATTTTTTGGAGTTTACTCCTTAAGAATCGATTTTAGGCGCCCGGTATGAGAAAAATCCGAGCAGTAAAATCAATTTATCAATGACCTCGTTACGTTTTTCACAACGTTGAAATTTCTACCCTAACGTTGAGTAAATAAGGTTGGTTTTCGCTTGAGTTGTCGAATGCCCGCGTTACGTTTTTCACAACGATGCAAATTTCTACCCTAACGTTGAGTAAATAAGGTTGGTTTTCGCTTGAGTTGTCGAATGCGAAAGCGCTTTCGCTTCGGGAAGCCGAGCGCGTACTGATCGGGTCCGAGCGGCGCCGCCCGAGACGCAGCGAGCGCCGCGAATGCATTACGACGTTTTAAGGAGTAAACTCCAGTCGTGCGTCGGAGCTGACACACACTTTTTTTTTTTGTAATTCACTTTATTGCACAAAAAAAGTACAAAAGGCGGACTTAATGCTAAAGCATTTTCTACCAGTCAACCTTGAGATGTGAGAAAACACTTGTAGGTGTGCAAAAGACTAGGGTAAAAAGAGTATCATATATAAATATATAATATATAAATATTTTGAATATAATAATATACATATAATATTGTTGACAATTTTGTCGTCAATTTTGTCGACGCCTTTTCTCGTATTATCTCTATCGACACTAACATGGTTGCACACATGGATTCGTCGAACGAGAAATTAGTCTACATCGACAATATCTCTCTCTCTCTCTTCGCGCGAGATATCACTTCGACGTGCATGCTAGGTGGGCTGGGCCACTACATTTCGCATCCCTCTCAAAATAAAAAAAAAAATTCTAAATGATTAATTTCACACGGTAGGCCAACCTGTGGCTCTTATTATGATGGCCATTTAAAATGCACACTATAGTAAAATAGGTAATTTATTATTGTATTTGTTGTTCGAGTTTCAAAATCGCAAACTAGATGGCGCTGTAACCTTAACCAAACCGAGCGTTAACGACCATAGAATGAGAAAAGAAACGATCCAATGTAACTCGGCTAAGGGGGCTGTCTATCTATCTATCTAATGTGTTGTCCTGTCTATCTATCTATCTAATGAATTGTCCTGTGTCCTGTCTATTTGTCTATCTAATGTATTGTCCTGTCCATCTATCTGTCTAATATGTTATCACTTATCCTGTCTTCTATCTATCTATCTATCTATCTAATATGTTGTCCTGTATATCTATCTAATGTGTTATCCTGTCTATCAATGTATCTAATGTGTTGTCCTGTCTATCAATCTATCTAATGTGTTGTCCTGTCTATCAATGTATCTAATGTGTTGTCCTGTCTATCAATCTATCTAATGTGTTATCCTGTCTATCTATCTATCTAATGTATTGTCCTGCCTATCTGTCTAATATGTTGTCCTGTCTATCAATGTATCTAATGTGTTGTCCTGTCTATCTATCTAATGTGTTATCCTGTCTATCAATGTATCTAATGTGTTGTCTTGTCTATCAATCTGTCTAATGTGTTGTCCTGTCTATCTATCTATCTATCTAATGTGTTGTCCTATCTATCAATGTATCTAATGTGTTGTCTTGTCTATCTATCTATCTAATGTGTTATCCTATCTACGAGTATCAATGTATCTAATGTGTTGTCCTGTCTATCAATCTATCTCATGTGTTGTCCTATCTATCTATCTAATGTGTTGTCCTGTCTATCAATCCATCTAAATGTGTTGTGGTGTCCGCAGAGTCGCAGCGGCCGGCCAGCAAGCGGCGCAAGCGCAAGGGCAGCGCGGGCGCCAACGCCGCGCCCCCCGCGCCCGCCAAAAAGCGCTCCCCCGGGCCCAACTTCAGCCTCGCCTCGCAGGTACCGCCTGTTTTCATACTTTCACCCCCTTCCCCCCATCCCCCATCCCGAAGGAACCCTGTTGTTTATAAGGATAAAAACTATCCTATGTGTTGACCGGCGGGCTTTAGTTGTTAGTGTGGCCGTGGCATTCGCGACGTACGGAACGCGGGCGCTATTTATGCGGTGAAACTTTTTAAGCACCAAATTGTGAATTGAAAGTATATTCAAGTAGGAAAAAAGTACAGTAAATATTCTATTCCTATTATTATTATTATTTATTATTTATTAACTTAATGTATATATATTTCTTGTGTGCGTGTGTATGTCACTGAACTCCTCCTAGACGGCTGGACCGATTTTGATGAAATTTTTTGTGTGAGTTCAAGGGGATTCGAGGATGGGTTAGATTCACAATTTGGTCCACTGGAAAATATTTTATTTAACTAATTTTTCATTTATAAGTAGTGGCGGTACGAAGTTCGCTGGGTCAGCTAGTAATAATATAATATAATATATTATTATAAATGCGAAAGTTTGTGAGGATGGATGTATGGATGGATGGATGTTTGTTACTTTTTCACGCCACAACGAATGAACCGATTTGGCTGAAATTTGGAATGGAGATAGCTCATACCCAGGATTAATATATAGGCTACAGTTAATCCCGGAAAATTAATGAGTTCCCGCGGGAATCCATAAACCATCCACGCGGACGCAGTCACGGGTATCATCTAGTAGTGAATAATTAAATGCTGCCACACTCAAAAGTCACGCTCGCATAGAACAGTGATATCCTAGTGGTTAAGGACTGTGGTCTCCTATTCTGGGGGTCGCAGGTTTGATCCCGTCCCGGACACATACCTCTGACTTTTCGGAGTCATGTGTGTTTAAGCAATTAAATATCGCATACTTTAATGGTGAAATAAATCTAACAATAAACCTACACGCCCAAGAGTCCTCATAATAATAATATAAGGTCTGTGGTGCTTGAAATCTGCCAATTTTAATTGGGCCAGCGTGGTGGACTTAAAAACAATATATAAAACTTTCTTCGAGAGGAGTTGCGCTCTGTACGCTTAGTACAATATTTGATAGTTAACTATAAATAGTAAACAATGACATTATCATCAAATTAAAATAAACCATAACAGTATTGAGTTAGAGCTCTATTTCGTGTATGTATTCTCATACGTTTACGTAACGAAAACGCTCCAAATTAAAATCGTCTGTATCGAATTTGTGAATTTGGGAATTATGGTTCATTTTACTTTGATGCTAATGTCATAGGTTACTTTTACGATCAAACGAATTAAAACTTGGCTAACCGTACTGTAGTGTTCACGCATATTCCGAGTGTTAGATTAGTGTACATGAGATAGTCTAGCTCCCCTGAACTTTCTGGCGACGTAAATTACGGAGGTTGTCGTACTGTAGTCTATTTTTTTGTTTCAAAAGAGTACTGAGTAATTAGTATTTCTCTCTCATATTTCCGATATTGACAGAGTGAGATGGGTCATTACTAGGGGTGGGGTACTGAGTATGTCCCTCGCACATATTTCCGATATTGACAGAGTGAGATAGGGGTGGGGCCTGGGACTCTTATGTTGATTACGTGGACCAATAGCAATGCAGTAAAAATGTTTTTTTTTTCAGACTATAATTATTTTGTATTCTAAAGTATGCTCAACGATTGTTCAGGACGTGATGGTGGTCGGCGAGCCGTCGCTGATGGGCGGCGAGTTCGGCGACGAGGACGAGCGGCTCATCACGCGGCTGGAGAACACGCAGTACGAGGGCGACGGCGTGGAGTGGAGCAACCCGCCGCCCGCCTCGCCCGCCAAGACGCCGCCCGGCAACCACTGACCGCCCGACCGCGACCGCGCCCGCGACCACTGACCGCGACACTCAATAAATATAGGCCTCAAGGATTACATTATACGGTGTTTTTGTTATTTGGTGTGATTTCTTAACCCCCCGAACCCCTCCTTAACGATTCAACAATATCACACCCCCTCATATAGGGATACGACATAAAACTACCACTATCAATCATCGCACAAACACCAAACTTACATTTAGAAAGTACCAGGACAACAGCGTTTTAGGGAGATGCTACTAGTTCTAGGACGACAGCGTGGAGTGGAGTAACCCGCCGCCCGCCTCGCCCGCCAAGACGCCGCCCGGCAACCACTGACCGCCCGACCGCGACCGCGCCCGCGACCACTGACCGCGACACTCAATAAATATAGGCCTCAAGGATTACATTATACGGTGTTTTTGTTATTTGGTGTGCTTTCTTAACCACCCCGACCCCCTCCTTAACGATTCAACAATATCACACCCCCTCATATAGGGATACCTACTACATCAAACTACCACTACCACCCCCAATCACCACAAAATTTAGAAAGTACCAGGACAGTAGCGTCTAAGGGAGATGCTACTAGTTCTGAGGACAACAGCGTGGAGTGGAGTAACGCCGCTCCCGCCCGCCAAGACGCCGCCGCCCGGCAACCACTGACTGCGACATAATAAATTAGGCCTCAAGGATTACATTATACTTACGGTGTTTTTATTACCTATTTGGTGAGCTTTCTTCACCCTCCGAATCTCTTCTTTTCGACATTAATGTTTTAGGGAGATGCTACAGTAAACTAAACACCAAAATTACTAGGCCATAAGCGTTGAGTGGTGATGCTACTAGTTGCTACCCGCTGCCGCCCAACTCGACCGCCGAGCCTGCGTCAAGCAATCACTGACCGCCCGACCGCAACCAGCGACCTCCATGGCGCAGTGGTGAGCGCTGTGGTCTTATAACTGGGAGGGTTCGATTCCCGGCGGGGTCAATTTGGGAATTTATAATTTCCGAATAGGGTATTTGACTATATTAAAAATATCGTTTCATTTGGTGTCATCCTAAAAGATTATTATCTAAAAACATTATTCCATACGACAAAACTAAAAAATAAAGTTTTATTTAATTAGAAAACATTAAATAAAATTGCTATAATTCCGGCCATGGTCACGTGATCGAAAACGTTCCGTGATCTCGAATGACGTCACAGTCCACACCACGTAGGGGCTGTGGAATTGTTATTGTTTGAAATGTGAACTGTGACGTCATGAGAGCAAATGGAACGTTTCGGCGGCAATTTATTTTTTTGAATTTATTTCTCGATTTTTATGAAAAATACTGAAAATTATGGCGATATATACGTTTTGTTAGCTTCAGCATAGCATTATTAACAATTCAATGATTTTCTAAAAGTAGTCAAATACCCTATTGTCTCTGGTCTGGTCTGGTGGGAGCATGGTAGGTAGGAAATAGATGGAGATGAAGTATATAAAGTAACTACTAGTCAAGCCGGGTGCCATCCGCCATTTTATGAGCATTATGTACAACACATTATGTATTCACTCTTATTGGTTGAACTTCAGCTGTCAGCCTGTCAAGTAGTTGCGTGTTATTGGATTTGTGTCAATGGAGTATCGACTTGTCGATATTATTATAGGTGACGTTAAACGACTTGAATAAATTCTAATGCATTACTGCTCATCACCATATTATCAGATAATACAAGAAGTTTGGTGTTTATCTTATCTTCTTAATATATATAAATTACGTGTCACGTTGTATTTGCTACTTTGGAGGAGGATGGTTACGATGTTGAAATAAAATAGCGTGTTCGTAACTCAATGAGTGTAGCCGTGAGAATATATTTACAACTTAAAAGGTAAAGTTTATATACAAATTGTACAAGATGAGGAGTAGGGAGTGAGACTCCAGGTATGTTTTGACTGTAAAAATAACTTAAAAGTAAACCGTTACGGGCTAACAATAAATTGGAAAGCTTATTACCTAGTTCCTACTTACTACAAAATGTTACAATAGAAACCTTAACTAACTTATGTAAACAATGGCGGCAATAATTTGCGCAAGGATCAGGCGTCTAACGAAATGTTTCGTCCTCTAACGGGACCTATTCCCTAACGGTGCGATAATGGTTTCCTGTCTGTACCGTGGGTACGGTACAGGAGTCCCCCTCAAGCGAAGCGTACCGGCATAGCCGTCTCTATCTTTTGGAAGGAGTTTCGTGGGTAGCCGTTGTCATAGGTAGATCAGTTGGCTGTTTCTCTATATCTTGTAGAACGTAGGCAGGCTTCAAACGGTCGATTGAGATGTTTGCTTGACGACGAGGTAACTGGATCGTGTAGACCTTGTCTGTGCGTTTTATAATTTTGTAAGGTCCTTCATATGGAGTTTGAAGTGGCTTGCGTATTGCGTCGGTCCTAACAAACACGTGAGTGCATGTGAGCAAATCCTTATGCACGAACATGTGTTTATTATTATAGTACTTGGTCTCTTGACGCGGTCTGAATTCTCTTATTTGTGCGCGTAGTTGTTCGACGTAGGTGGAGTCCGGTGAAGAACTTGTTGAACTTTCGGCAAAGAATTCGCCAGGCAATCGTAGGTTGTAACCGTAGGTAAGTTCTGCTGCACTTACGCCTGTATCTGTACGAAGGGAGGCGCGTAGGCCTAACAGTACAGTAGGCAATTCGTCGAACCATGTGCTTGTGTTAGACAGCCTTGTACGTAGAGCAGTTTTCAGTGTACGGTGCCATCTTTCTACCATGTTGCTTTGCGGGTGATAAGGAGTTGTCCGATTTCTCTTGATTCCCATTAGGTGCATTAGATCCTGGAACAGCTGCGACTCAAATTGAGAACCTTGGTCGCTTGTCAGGGTCTGGAAAATTCCAAATCGACAAATCCAGTTTTTATAGACGATTTCCGCGATCTTTTCGCTGCAAATGCTATCTATAGGTACATCTTCGGGCCATTTGGTGAGTCGGTCGATCATTGTTACTAAGTAGCGATGTCCTTGTGGCGTCGTAGGTAGCGGTCCAACAATATCGACGTGTATGTGTTGGAAACGATCTGCTGGCGGGAATGAAGAAATATTGCTAACTGTGTGGCGTTGCACCTTGCTCTTCTGGCAGCTAATACATGTTTTCGTCCATTTGCCGATATCTGCTTGCATGGACGGCCAAAAAAACTTTCTTGTAATTAGCTTTCGAGTCGTTCTAGTTCCGGGATGGCTGATGATGTGTATGCTGTCATATACTTCGCGTCGATACTGTTCCGGTATGTACGGTCGTATAAACTGTGTGGACGTCTCGCAGTACAACTCGATATTGGTATTAGGTATATTAATTTTCTTGAATGTGAGGTTGGGTTGTTGCAATAATGTTTCGATGCTGCAGTCCTTTTCTTGAGCGCTTGCAATTACGGTGAAATCAATGTTTGAAGGGCAGTTTATTGTTTCGATGCGACTAAGAGCATCTGCGACGATGTTTTGTTGGCCGGACACGTGGCGAATGTCAGTTGTAAACTCGCTGATGAACAAAAGCTGTCTGGTTCGCCTCGGTGTCTCGGTCGAAGAATGCGCTTTCTTTATTGCGTAGGTAAGCGGCTTATGGTCGGTGTATACAATTAGTTCTCTTCCTTCAAAAACTTTTCTAAAATGCTTCATAGCCATATAAATGGCTAGTAGCTCTCTGTCGTATGTCGAGTAGTTCTTCTGAGCGTTGTTGAATTTCTTTGAGAAATATCCAAGTGGTTGCCATTTTTTATTTACGCACTGCTGTAGCACGGCTCCTGCTGATAGGTCTGAAGCGTCGCTGAATATAGCAAGAGTAGCGTTATGAGACGGGTGGGCGAGTAAAGCTGCGTTAGATATGCTAACTTTACATGCTTCGAAAGCGTTTGCCCCTTCGCTGGACCACTCGATTACTGTTTTATCCCGTTTCTTTGTATTGTGCAGGTATGCATTTAACGGTGCTTGAATCAGTGCGGCGTTTGGAATATGGTCGCGGTAGAAGTTTAACATTCCCAGGAAGCGTCGTAATTCCTCTATTGTTTTTGGCCTGGGATACTCGGTGATTGTTTTGATTTTTTCTTCGGGCGGCTTTATACCTGCTTCGGACACGAGGTAGCCGAGAAATTTTACTTCCGTTCGGCCGAAAACACATTTCGCAGGGTTTATAGTGATGCCGTTATCTTCCAAGCGTTGCATAACAGTCCTCAAGTGTTCTTTGTGTTCCTTTTCGTTGGTTGATGCGATAAGAACGTCGTCGATGAATGGAAACACGTAATCGAGTCCTCTTAGTACTTCGTGTATGAAACGTTGGAATGTTTGTCCGGCGTTTTTTAATCCGGGACACATACGCGGAAATTCAAATAATCCCATTGGCGTTATGATTGCCGATTTTTCGATATCCTCCTCTCTAATACTTATTTGTTGATATGCGCGATTGAGGTCGATGGTTGAGAATATTTTCTTCCCGGACAGCTGGTGTGTGAAATCTTTGACTCGTGGCACGGGGTATCGATCGGGTTTTGTTATAGCGTTCAGTCTTCGATAATCACCACAAACTCTGATATCTCCGTTTTTTTTAGGTACGATATGAAGAGGTGATGACCACGAACTCTTGCTTGGTCGGCATAACCCCTGTTCGATCATATTTTCGAACTCTTTTTTCACTCTTTCGTAGCGATGTGGTGGTATAGGGCGGGCGCGACAGTGGACGGGTTGACCTTGGGTTTCAATGTAGTGCTCAACTTTAATCTTGGGACATAGTTGCATTGATGATAATCTTGTGATTCCGGGGAAATCCGATAGTATTTTGTGGTAATCTTCATTGACATCGATGCTTCGAACTGTAGGAATATTTGTTGCGCGGACGAAAGATTGCATCGTTAAGCTAGTTTTTCCATCGATGAGTCTTCGATTCTTGATATCAACGATTAGCTGATGATAATCAAGAAAATCTGCTCCGATGATTGGCTTGCTAACTTTTGCGACGATGAATTTCCATTTGAATGGTCGGCGAAGATTAAGGTCGAGTTCCATCGTCTTCTCTCCGTACGTTGGGATGACTGTATTGTTTGCGGCGTAGAGGTGAAAATTCAATGGCTCCGGTGTTTGACCTTTTTTGGGTGGCAACACCGATATATTTGCGCCTGTGTCGATCAGGAATGTTGTCATTGTTTTCTTATCAGTGACGAACAAGCGGTATGAATTCTCAGGTACGCCGGATCCCGCTTCATCCAGCGTAGTCGTTAGTTTTCCGACTTCGTATTTGCGCTTTTGAATGAGCATGGCTGTGCGCATTTCCTTGCATCAATGCCGAAACGACGATGGTAATAACAATAGGGCATCGGAGTTGCACTTCTTGATCTGTTGTTACTGAGGTAGCGACGGCTTGTAGAACGTTCTCTTCGGAAAAATGGTCTGCTATTGTGTTGAGTCTTGAGCGCGGCGATTTCAAGTGTCAATTTGCTGATTGCGTCGATAACAAAATGCATATCACTGCTTGGAGTGTGCGACGTGGTAGCTGCGACGGCTGATATTTGTGAGCTGGAGTTTGACTCCATCATCGAGTCTGCTATAAGCGCAAGCTCGTCGATTGCAGTCTTGGTGATGAAGTGCTGGCTGGCGCTCAGTACGGTTCGAATGTATGGCGGAAGGTGATTCATCCATATTAGCCGTAGCGTTGAATCGGGAATTTTGTCACTGGCAAGGAATTGCATACGGCGCAGCAGTTGCGAGGGCTTCTGGTTTCCGAGTTCTATCTCTGAAAGTAGCTTCTGAAGCTGGCGGCTGTCAGATTCCTCGTATACGGAAATCAGGCGATTCTTCAGAGCTGTGTACAGGTCTTTGGCTGGTGGATTGCACAGTATGTCGGAGATTTGCTCGATGTCCTGTTTTTCGAGCTGAGCGATGACCATCTGTGCCAGTTGCTGTTGTCCTTTCTTGAGTTCGCTCGTAGCTGCTTCGAAACTTATGAACCATAGGCGTGGCTTGTCTCGCCAAAAAGGTGGAACGCGCAGTGAGAGTGATATGGCGGCGATTTCTTCTTGGCCTGCAAGGTGTGCTTGACCGGAGATGAATGACTGCTGTTCTTGGGCCATTTTGTCTTGATGTTCTTCTGAGGTAGGCTTCGTTGATAAGCTCGTCGGCAGGCTACGTTGGAATTTGATAAACTCAGGCGGTATGCTCGGCGGTAAACTTAGTCGGGGGTCACCACTTTGGAGGAGGATGGTTACGATGTTGAAATAAAATAGCGTGTTCGTAACTCAATGAGTGTAGCCGTGAGAATATATTTACAACTTAAAAGGTAAAGTTTATATACAAATTGTACAACAAGATGAGGAGTAGGGAGTGAGACTCCAGGTATGTTTTGACTGTAAAAATAACTTAAAAGTAAACCGTTACGGGCTAACAATAAATTGGAAAGCTTATTACCTAGTTCCTACTTACTACAAAATGTTACAATAGAAACCTTAACTAACTTATGTAAACAATGGCGGCAATAATTTGCGCAAGGATCAGGCGTCTAACGAAACGTTTCGTCCTCTAACGGGACCTATTCCCTAACGGTGCGATAATGGTTTCCTGTCTGTACCGTGGGTACGGTACACTACCTTCATCGGTGGGAGGCTTTGGCCGTGGCTAGTTACCACAATACCGTCAAAAACGTGCCGCAAAGCGATTTAGCGTTCCGGCACGATGGCGTGTAGAAACCGATTAGGGTTATGGGTTGAATGTTCACTGCCATACCCCTTACAAGTTAGCCCGCTACCATATTCTTAGACTGCATCGTCACTTACCAACAGGTGAGATCGCAGTCAAGGACTATCTTGTCATCGAATAAAAAAAAAGTGACCACAATGAAAGGCCTCAAGGATTACATTAGCAGGATAAACGGTCTTTTCTGCAGGTGATTTAATTGACATACAATGATAAACACGTTTCTAATGTTACCCGCTTCCACTTTAAATTGAGATTTGAACTCACTGTAGCACACTGTAGCACAACTGTAGAGTTGACAATGAGTGACGTTTTGACACGTGACATTTCGTCCACACGTCACTGATGATTTTCAAGAATACGTTCCGTTAGACTACGATCGAAAATTTAATTTTTGAAATTTTTTTCTAACTTAAATCAAAAACTTACAAGTTATCACAAATACAAATACAGATAATATAAAAACAGTCAGTCAAATTGTTATTATTGAGTAAAATATGTTAAAATAATTTAATTTGAGTTAACAAATTCCACTTTCAATTTACAACATTACCGTGATTCGGAACGTAATACGTTGCTGTCATTTTTCATCGCCGATTCGACAATATACGTGGAGGGTGAACGCAAAAAGATTTCTAATTTAAACTCAAAATTATAAGTTAAACTTTACTTAAAAGACTACAAAATGGTTGGAAAGTATTTAGTAACAATTTTCGCTATCGCCATCAGCAGCTCGTTCGCACAAAGTTGTCAAAATCCTCAAGTTGAAGCAGCATCTTTCACGACTCTAGATGCGACTGTAGTTACACATATAGCCTATATTACTGAATTTACGCTGAAATGTGATAATCCTTTGCCTGAAAACTACGCGTTGTATGCCGAGGTGGAGGGTAAACCCTTGACTGCGGCGCGGGTTGGACCAAACAAATACCAGGTGAGGTTTTCTAACGTTCATAAAAACATAGTTGAATGACCTACAGTCGCTAGAATATCAACCTACTAATTAACCTTTAGTGGGCGTTCCTGAACTCAGTGTCTAAAGTCAGCACTGCGGGGACTTCTGTCTAGAAGAAAGCGTGTTCGCGCGGTCGAAGAAATTCGAGTTTTTTGAGATATAATTCTATGATACCCTACAAACTAGCAATTAATATTGGAAGTCAGATAGTTAACGAATGTTAAATAATAGATTTTAAAGCTAAATAGTAAATACATTTTACGAATTTTGCAATAAATAAACAAAAATTCACCCAACTTTCATTTCATAACATTTCCCTGACCTCTATGATAACTATTAGGTAGTATAACCTATCATATATCATCTTAAAGAGGAACAAACCAGCTTTCATGTGTTATTTTACGTTATTACCTTGCCGAACTAAAATAATGACTAAAAAATAAAAATAGGAGAAAAGTTGACCACGCGTCGACGCGTCGAAACCGGAAGTAATTTTGAACGCTCAAAAATGACAGCTAGTGCCAACATAACAACAAGTGAATATTGTCAGTGGCTCATCGATTCCTTCCGGTTAATTTGCAAAGCATTATATGCTTTATACCTGAAGTTTAAAGCATAAAATTGCATAAAAACTGAACCCTTTCTGACCGACTCTCTCGCGGACGGATCCGTCCCGTACGCAGTCGTTCACTCGCGCGTGGCATTACCGGATACGTCACTGCCGCACAGTGGAAGTTAAACCTATGGTTTTAGAGATCTACTGAGCGTTTCAGAAATTTTGATACCTATGTTTAAATAGTAGGCCAAATTTTTGCATAAAAATTGAGGCTATGCCACTATTTGGGATTTGAACAATTGGAAATTGGGATGTAGGGAACATTAACTTAATTTGTATTAATATCTATGCTTCTTGCTTTGTGGTTAAGACTTCAGCCACCTTTTTTGGGCTTGTTGGAGGTTGTTACATCAAGTATGGATTCTCTTAAATTTTTCAGAGTTGTGTTTAATATCTTTTGCTATAACAATGAAGGAAAACATAGTGAGGAAACAAATAATAAACTACACTAATATTAAACTCCACCAATTCACACTTGGCCAGTGTTGTGGAGTAAAACAAACTGAAGAAATCTGCATGCCTGAGAGTTCTACACAATGTGGACAGTGGCTGAAGGTGGTTATTTTTGGCCTAAGGTTTCTGAAGCTGAATATTTGGTTGGACACTAAAATCATACTAATATTATAAATGTGTTTGTTAGTTGGTTTGTCCTCCAATTATGGCGCAACAGAGCTTCTGATGGACGTGATTTTTTGCATGGGTATAGTTGAAGACCTGGAGAGTGACATAAGCTACTATTTATCCTGGAAAATCAAAGAGTTCCCAAGGGATTTTGAAAATCCATGCGGATGAATTCGTGGGCATCATCTAGTATATTATATTTCCAGGTGTCATGGACGGAAGAGCCATCCAAGGCACGCTCGGGCGTGCACGAGATCCGCGTGATGGATGAGGAGGGCTGGGCGTCGCTGCGCCGCGCGCGCCGCTCCGACCCTGCGGCCACCGTCGAACCGCTGCTGGCCATACAGTTGCAACACCCGGGGAGTAAGTACTGAGGGTTTGCCTGAGTATAATATCTTATCTTCTTGTTTGTCAACTGAACAACAAAATCGATAAGAATCCTATCAATTCAAGAGTCTAACAATTTTGTTCCATTAGTGCTTAAACTACAGAGCCGATTTTGATGAATGAGGAGTCAATTGATTCTTAATTATTAAGCTCCAGGTGACATCCTTATTAATATTATAAATGCGAAAGTATGTTTGTTTGTTGGTTTGCCCTTCAATCACGTCACAACAGGGCTACGGATCGACATGATTTTTTGCATGGGTATAGTTGAGGACCTGGAGAGTGACATAGACATTGTTATCCTGGAAAATCAGAGTTCCTGAGGAATTTTAAAAACTAAAGAACAGTCGCAAACATCAGCTAGTAGGCTATATTTTATACAAAGTGAAGGATTAAACACCCAATTTTCTGTAGTCTGGTGCCAGTTTTTTAAACGTTCTTGTCAAAAGTTATTACAGCTAAACTGTACAGTTAGTGTACGATTTAATTTGATTGAGCATATTCTAATTCAATGACATTAACATCAAAGTACCCATCATATCTTGTGGGCAGCTGGATGCCAAGCCGATGTAACCCATGCAACTTTGTTAGAATAGAATATAATATTTCCACAATGAGGGGAAGTTCCAAAAAAAAGTACTACAATTCAATTCATGTTAAGATGGGCAGACAGAAAGTAGCCCCATTCCCGCCGGCGGTACCCGTTCACGAACATGACTCATGATCCAGCGGTTGCTTCATTCAACCATATTTGATTAAATGTTATACTAACCCTACCACTTCTTTGTCAGGCTACTCCGGCCCCTGGGTGAACTCAGAGGTGCTGGCGACGGCGCTGTCCATCATCGTGGCGTACACCGCGCTGCGCAGCAAGACCAGCATCCTGGCGTAGAGCGCAGAGACGTACCACTATTATAATATTATTATTGTTTTAAATTAAAATTATTTTTTTAATAAATATCAATTATTTTTTTATTTATTTATTGACTCAACAAAAAAGTGAACACAATTTACACCCTATAGACCAAAGCATTAGACAAGAGCAAAACTGAAACTTAGGCTGGTGATTGCAACTGGCAGCCCAAATAGACTGTAGCCTGTTCTAGGGCTTTAAGAAATACTCAACCCAACTATATAATATAACATGATTCGAGATATAATAGCGTTAGCATCAACAAATCTTGTCATAAAGACAAAGTTTTCAAAAGAGCATTTTAGGCTACATCATTCATTCATTCATCAAACAAGCGTATGATAGATCAGAATTTCTAAAAACTGGTAAAAACACTAAGAAAATCTGGCGATTTGTAAATGAATTAACGCAATATAAGAGCAAAAATTCAACTTCAACTGATCTATTAAAGCTGTCTAACTCGGAAGCAGAGTCTATCAATCGGATTAACGAATATTTTGCTACAGCTGGTAAAATACTTGCCGAAAAGCATGCTCACACATCCGTTCCCACCAGATCACAGATTGTTGTACATCCACCATCATGTGTCAACTCATTTGTACTTTTAGAAACGGATGAGATTGAAGTCGGAAACCTTATTGACTGCCTTAAGACTGACAGCTCAGTGGGTTGGGATAATATTCCACCCAACTTAGTGAAAATATTTAAGAATGTTTTAATCCCTCCTGTAACATATATCTGTAACCTAAGTATGAGAAGTGGAAGGTTTCCTAATGCTTTTAAAAAAAGCTATCGTCATACCCATTCACAAAACGGGCAGTAAAATTGAACTTAATAACTATCGCCCGATTTCAATTTTACCTACCATTTCAAAAGTTCTGGAACGATTAATAAACAAGAGGCTAATAAATTATTTAGAAACAAAACAACTTCTCTCGAACAATCAGTTCGGTTTCCGACACGGTAGGTCAACTTCTGACGCTGTCGGGGAACTTACTGATTATATTGTGAAGGCCTTGGATGGAAAAGAAAAGGTTATTGCTATCTTTTTGGACTTAGCCAAGGCTTTTGATACGATTTGTGGAAATCTCCTTATAAGTAAATTAGAGCGACTCGGTATTCGGGATAAACAGCTTAACCTGTTTCGTGATTACTTAACGAGTAGAAAGCAATGTGTTAAAATAGGTAATACGTTAAGTAATGACTTAACTAATGATTTTGGAGTTCCCCAGGGTAGTATTCTTGGCCCAACATTATTTTTGACATTTATTAATGATCTATGTGACATGTATCTAGAAAACGGAAAAATAATAACATTTGCTGATGATACAGTAATTATTTTTAAGGCCAACTCCTGGGAAAAAGTATTTGTTAATGCACAAATGGGTTTCAATAAAGTTTGTATATGGCTTTCAGAAAATAAGTTGACTCTTAATGTTCTTAAAACTAAATATATAATTTTCAGCATTAAAAAAACTTTAAATACCAATACAGACGCATTTAGACTATCCGCCCACTCGGCCTCGTGCCTGATAGCTCAAGATAAATACTGCTGTTGTCCGCCTTTAGAAAAAGTCCATAGTTTAAGATATTTAGGTGTTATTATAGACAGCCAAATGACTTTTCAGCCACATATTAATGCAGTTACGCAACGTGTTCGCAAACTGTCAGCTATCTTTAAAAACCTTAGGCATGTAGTTGATGCTAAGACCCTAAAATGTGTGTATAGCGCTATCTGTGAATCAATTATAACATATTGCATTACAGCTTGGGGAGGAGCATGTACCTCACACATGCTTCCACTAGAAAGGGCCCAAAGGTTGGTTCTGAAAGTTGCTACTTGTAGGCCATTCGACCACCCAACTCGCGATCTGTATCAACAGTGTAATGTACTGACAGTTAGGCAACACTTCATTTATAATACTATAATGCATCAACATGCAAAAAACAAATTTAAAGAAAATTCTTTAGAAAAAAGAAGACAAGATAAGATTTGTGGTGTCACACCTTGCAGAACTAGGTTTGCTCAGAAGCACCAATCTTTTCTTGGCAAACATTTATATGATATAGCTAGCAAGTATGTAAAGATTCATTGTTTGTCAAGACATGATTGTAAAACAAAGGTGCCTGGCTCCAGACGCTTGATTATGAAAATACGGAAAAGTTGCTAAAAATTACCAGATAGATTCACTTAAGCACCTATAGTAACACACACACACACACACACACACACACACACACAAACACACACATACATACATACACACACACACACATACATACACACACATACACACACACACAGGTCAAATGTGTACACACAAACATATATATTAGTAGTAAAAATTAACAAGCAATCAATAATCCTTAACGTAACAATAATTTTTATCTAAATATTAGGTATATTTCAGTTAAATATTGTTCAAGAAGTCAAAAGTTCCAAAAAATTTTATTGTATAATTTATTGTATAATTTCTAATTTATTTTTGTTATTATTGATCTGTATAATATAGTATAAGTAAAACTGAACCTTCGATCAGGAAGAGGTCCAACAGCTAAACCACAAAATCGTAAGGATTTTAGCTTAGCTGCTGGCAAAACCCATTTTGTAAAATCATGATATTGGATTAAATAAATGATATTATGATATTATTCATTATGCGTTTCATTTATACCTTCCTTTAGAATAGATTAAATAAAGTTTTCCACTCTAATTAGACAGACTTATGAATGCTTAAAGAATAACTGGTCAAATGTTTTTCACTGAGTTTTTTTTAGATATGAATAGTGAGTAAATGAGCAGACGGGTCATCTGATGCTAAGTGATTACCGCGCAAGTGATTACAAGAGGCATCACCAATGTGTTGCTGGCATTTCAGGAATTTGTTGGTCCGCCCCTAGAATAACCCCATGTTGTAAATCAGTGGGAAAACCGTCGAAGGGAGTATATTTTATCCAATATAGGTCCACAGGTTAAATTAGCTAACACAGTTACCTACCCTTTACCATAAAATGTATGTTGCAGAAACATACATTTTTCACTAAACGTTCACTTCAAGTTGGCCGTCGTCGACAGTTACAAAATGACGTCGTACTGGTACCATTTACAATAGAATAATAACTGTATTGTTTTAATGTAACCACGGCTGTGATGACTTTTTTGGACATCATAAAAAGTTCTTCAACGGTGGCATACAATTTAGTACTTTCTAATGGCCTCCAACCAAATCCGGTGCGCGGGAGATATATTGCACAAGGGTGCGCAAATACAGCACACTCTATTCCCTCACTCTCACAGTCCGATGGGACTGAAATCCGACATGACGGGAGAGATATCAGGCGCAGGTCCTACAGTTTTACGTGCTCTCACGGGGCACGGGGGTGAGGCACCACCAACTTCCTAACTCGGGCGAGTACCTACTCAGAATTTCTTGACAGAAAAACCCAATAGATTTTTTGGCCCTACCCGGAAATCGAACCCGGGACCTCGTCATACGTGTAGAACATGCTTACCACTAAACCAACGAGGCTGTTACTGTCTACACACTGTGTAAGCTATGTCAATGAGAATAATTTAATAGAAAGTAGAAATAAAGTGGTACATAAATAAATACCATAATAATAATTAGGAACACATTTATTGGGTACTCTTATAATTACTAAGGAAACTGTACAAAAGGTACTTGCATTCGGAAACATTATATTTAATTCATCATCAGAGCGAACATATTGGCTTTCCAACACATTATTATATTTTACATTTAAAAAAAATCGAATTGTGTCAACAACTCTACAGTTATCTAAAAAAAACCTCTTTTATAGATTTAATGATAAATTCTGGATAATGCGAACACAATTTAATGTTTAAAATAATCTAAAGATTGTTTAAAGTCTGTTTAATTAATGTCAGTTTGAAAAAACAGTATACATATTTGCGTTGTATTGTATGAATAAAAATTCTTTTCAAAAAACCGACTTCTAACGCCACTACAAAGTATAAAAATAATTTTAGTTTGTCCACGTTTGTTGAAGTCGGGCGGGCCTATATACAAACTATGAAACCGATGCGCGACGCTACAGAATATGATAGACTCGTTTGTAGAAGTCGAGCGAGCATCGCGAGTCGGTTTCATAGTTTGTATTTTATGCCCGCCCGACTTCAACAAACGTGGACAAACTAAAATTATTTTTATACTTTGTAGTGGCGTTAGAAGTCGGTTTTTTGAAAAGAATTTTTATTTTAAGCTTTTAAGTGTAGTATCCTATGATTGAGGAGCTAGGACCTGGAGCTCCATGATGTAGTCCATACTTGTTACCTACAATATCAATTCGTAATCGAAATTTCCTAAATCGCCATAGTTTTAGCCTGCAGCATCAGGCTTGAGGAGTTGAAGGTTAAAATTTTTATGGGACCATTTCGCAAACATCCTCTGTCGATTAAAAAAAAATCACGCGAATCGGTCCAGTAATCCCGGAGAAATCGGTGGACATACATAGAAAGAAAAAAAAAAAAAAAGATACCGACCGAATTGAGAACCTCCTCCTTTTTGGAAGTCGGTTAAAAAAGATTTCATTTCATTTTTCGATTTTTTATTTATTTACATGTACTCAGTAAATATATAAGTCAATGATGTTATTTTTTAAAATTTATTTATTTATTTTAACAATAAAGTAATTGTGCCTATGTACTTATGTCTAAATATGATGCTTATTGCTACAAATATCTTAGTTATTAGATCTTAAATATGATTGAGCGAAGCAACGGTTGGGTCATGCGTCATGTTCGTGAACGGGTTCCACCGACGGGAATGGGGCTAATATCTGTCTGCCCGTCTTAACATGTATTGAATTGTAAGTAGTATGCATTTTTGGGATTTCCCCTCATTGTGGAAACACTGCATACATAGCATAGTATCTATTGTATTGTAAACTTGTTTTAAAAAGAGCAACCGCCGAGTTTCTTGCTTGTTCTTCTCGGCATGAAGGGCATTCCGAACTAGTGGTAGACGCATCGACGATTCAAAAGCACTTGTACAAAACTTTATTTGAATAAAGATTATTTCTATTCTATTATATTAAAATTATACACATTTTCTACAAGCTATACAAAGGAATGCATTTATATCAATTCATCCATGTATATTTGAACATTTCACTCTCGTCTATTTAGATACTTTTATCATGTCAATTCATTCTATCTGAATAGTGCCCTCATGCCTGTATAGATACTGCCCTCATGTCTGTTGAGACACTACCCTCATATCTGTTGAGACACTACGGCCCATGTCTATTAATACACTATCCTCATGTATGTTGAGACACTGCCCTAATGTGTTGAGACATTGCCTTCATTGTGTTGAGACGCTGTCCTAATAAATGTCGAGACACTGCTCTCATGTGTCTTGAGATACTGCCCTCATGTGTGTTGAAACACTGCCCTCATGTGTAGAGACACTGTCCTAATATCTGTTGAGACACTGCTCTCATGTGTGTTGAGACACTGCCCTCATGTGTGTTGAAACACTGCCCTCATGTGTTGAGAGTGAGACACTGTCCTAATATCTGTTGAGACACTGCCCTCATGTGTGTTGAGACACCGCCCTCAAGCCTTAAGTGCGGCGTCTAGCTCGGCGAGCTGCGTCGTCGCTTTGCGCAGCATGTCGGCTTGCTGCCGCCGGCTTTCGTTGAGTGCAGAGATTTCCTGTCGCAGGGACTGCAGGCGTGACGTCACGCGTTTCTTCTCCGCCGTCAGAAACAGACGGGCTTTCGATCCTGCGGGAATAAGGGATATGGATGAAACTCTTCACTTTGACCCAACTTGTCTTTTGTCGTAAATAAATCGAACTATTTGATAGTTACTTTTTACATCTGTAAATCGTGGAACAATTTCAGAAAAAAAGACAGTGTTCCGGCACGATGCTGTGTAGAAATAGATTAGGGATAATGAGTTCACTGCCATACCCCGTCAAAGTTAGCCCGTTACCATCTTAAACTGCATCGTCACTTAGCATCAGGTGCCATCGCAGTCAAGGACTATCTTGTAAAAAAGTAGACCCTTTGCTCCCAACTTGTTTAGTCAAAAAATAACAGTATATAAAAGGGAAAGCTATTGTGGTGGATTCACTTACCCAGAAGAGGTATGTAGTCTCCGGCGCGCTCAGAACGTATGTCTAATGTGAACCATTCGTCCTGATCAGACCCTGACGATGGCAGCTCCTGTAGGAACAATAGAAAGTAAATATCATCATCATTAGCAACCCATCAACGGCTCCAGGTCTCCTCTCAGAGAAGGGTTTAGGTAGTCCACCACGCTGCCCAATGCGAATTGGCGGACTTCACACACCTTCAAGAACATTATGAAGAACTCAGGTATGCAGGTTTTCTCACGATGTTTTCCTTCACCGTTGAAGCAAGTGATATTTATTTGCTTAAACGCACTCGACTCCGAAAAGTCAGAGGTGCGTACCCGGGATCGGACCCCCCGAATAGGAGACCACAGTCCTAACCACTAGGCTATCACTGCTACAGTAGAAATAGAAATAGAATAGAAATGTTTTTTATTCAAATAAACTTTTTTACAACTGTAACAAACCATTAGTTCCACGCGCCCGCCGAATACTCTCTCACTCGCACAGTAACTACCTGTACCGTTCAACAATACGTCATCGAGTCGCCGCCTACGCCGCGCACCGGAGCGGGGATCGAGGAGTGGGGACCGATCGATGTGTATATAAAGCGAACGCTCGGCGGTCGGCGGAGCACAGTCAGTCATAGAGGTGAGTCGTACTAGGTAAATTTTGTACTAGGTGCACCTAGTCCAATTCCGTACAAATACTCGATCCAAATACCTGTTCCACCTAGTCCATGAAGTACGCGTATTTAAAGTAGTATGCTTAGTCTTTGCGTTCCATCAATACGTTAGAGGTGGGTCGTCGACGTTTTCTTCGTAGACGCAACGTGACTGTTTAACGTCGACGATAAACTAGTTAGTAGTTCATTAAACAGTTCAACTTTCGACTACTTTAGGTTCGCCGTACTTCGTGAACAGAATGTAGCTATGGCTATGTCCTCGTTTACGTTTTAAAAAAAACTGTAGCGAGAACAGTGCTTAGATTTTTCAAGACAACTAGCTTTTACTCGTGGTTTCGCTTCCGCCAAAAGTAATCCAAAATTCCAAGTTCCTATTCAAATTTGGATTCTTTAAATTTTTAGCTGTTCTATTGGGTTTTCTCTATTTTTTTCAAACGACCTTTGTTTTATATCAAACAAAACCAAAAAAAAAAAGGTCAAGCTATTTTTGAGTTTTAGCGAGACTAACCAATAGCAATTGATTTTTATATAAATATGGATAGAGATTCAAAATATTCACGGGTGTTTTTAAGTACCTACCTAGGTATTTCGTATTTTTCACAATGCACACGTTACGTAACGAAACCAGGATCCCACCGCACTCCGCAGTATGCAGTTCTAGTTACATTACCTAACGGTAAATTACAAATTGAAAACAACTCATAATGTGTTGTATTTCTTTGGCAAATTAACTTTGGCAACTACTTTCTCTATTCCAATAATGGTCCCAGATGCTAGGGTAAAACGAGATTTCGAGAAATAATCATATTAGATATGCTTCACAGATGTGCAAACTGTAATTTTATTGTTTTTACGAAGTAGGTAGGAAGCAAGGAAGTATCTTTAGACAAAGACTGGCCGCTGGCCCTCGGTGGTTCCATAAACTTTCCCCGTCAGCCCAGTGGCCCATCACATAAGTTAGTGGACGGCCGTTGTTCACCTTCAGGTTGTTGAACTATTCCAGCAGGTTGAACCCCAGATAGCGATTGCGTCTGGTCTGATGATAGCGGATGCTGGTTAGTCTGGGCTGCTATCACTGAAGCTGAAACGTCGTTTCTTCTAACTAAACTTACAAATGGACGTTTACGTTTTAAGTGTTTTGTAAGATTTCATACAGAACTTTTAAAACTCAACTGTATTTTACAAATGTTACATTCAGCCATTTGTTGAACTTTTTCCGTAAATTGTAAAATGCTCCCATGCAACACTGCTTCCTTTGGGAGCCATTTTTAAAACAATAAAAACTTTAATCTCTTAATAAAAATAATACTATCAAAAGTTCTTTAACCACTTAACAAAACTTTACGAAAACCGATTATTAAATAAGTCCGATACGCGTATCAGATTACGACGTCGAATAGGTATCAATACGGCGAGCCCGGCGTTCGTACGAGTCCGTACCGTACTTGATATTCGACTGTATCATTTGTATCGAGTATGTTACGTACAAAATCTGCCTAGTATTTCGTGAAGTCCCGACTAGTCTCGTCTCGAGTATTGACAGACAAAGATGGAAAGACTGCGGAATCGTGTAGTTAAAAAAGGACAGAATATATTATTGCACGCGGCCCGCTCGAAAAGTGTCATTTGAATTTGAACCATATTTCAATGTGTTAAAATGAGTGCGCATCTTATATGTATCGAAATATGGTTCAAATTTTAATGACACGTTTCGAGTGTATTATGTCATTCGTATAAACTAGCGGCATGCTATGATGGCCGGTTTGACACATTACAATAGTGATGTGGAATGTCAATTTATTCTCGAACAAAAAACAATTAAGTTTTGTTTTTGTACCTGATTAAATAGGTTTAATAAAACAAAAATGTATATGTTTATTTAATTTATTTGAACGAACTGAATATTTGAATGAAAATGAATATACATACTTTATATGCACACAAGAAACATATGAATACAAAAGATACCAAAAAAGGTGCCACAAAAGGCCATAATTAATCAGATTCGTCCATACTACTATTTTCACTGTCGTCACTGCTATCATCACCTACATTAATAATTATATGTTCGTTTTCTATAATATTATCTATTTTCACATCCCTTTCATAATCTTCCCTTATTAATTTAACAGTTCTATTCACAACCTTTTCCCAGTCTCCTTTAGTCACATGTTCACAAGCTTCTTCTAATAATTTTAGCATTTTTTTTGTGGTAAATGGGGGTTCTGTATTGTGTCTTGCAGCATATCCCTTAATTTGAGCCCACACCAACTCAATCGCATTATACTCACAATGGTAAGGCGGTAACCGTATAACTCTGTGCCCATGTTCTAATGCTATTTCGTCAATGACGTATCGGATCTTGGTTGGTTTGTTTTCTTTTAAAAGACGTACTAATTCCGCTTTTAACATATTCATGTTTGCATCTACGCCATTTTTACGAAGCCATGCGACGATATCAGCTTTCTTTTGGGATTGGGCAGGTGGCTTGTCAATTTGCATCGAGTGGTATGGGGCGTTGTCCATAATTATAATAGATGGTTCAGGGAGGCTACACAACATTGAGGTAAACCATTCAGTAAACTTTTCTCCATTCATGTCTTCATGATAGTCTCCAGTGGTTTTTGACGCAAAAGCCATGAGAGAACCTTCGACAAACCCGTTGATGGTTCCGGCGTGACAAATTATAAGTCGCGATCCTTTTCCTACAGGAACTTTGGAAGTAGATGCTGCTGTGTCATCGTTCCAAGAACGGCCTACAGTATGGTTAGCATTAAGCCATGTTTCATCCAAGAACACAACATTTTGCCAATTTTTGATTTCTTTCACTTGCCGTAAAAAAGTATACCTTGCCATCGCTATATCAAATCTTTCCATCAATATTTTGCGTTTGTTACATTTTTTGTATCGAAATCCAATGGTCTTCAAAATCTTCGTTAAAGAACTTTCCCCACCGAAGAATAATCCAGCTTCCTTCAGTGAATGCACCAACTTTTTTCTTGTTGGATACTCCTTCTGTAAATAGTAGCCGTAAACATGTCTTCGGATAGCATCGGCATCAAAGCTATCGATGCCTACGACTGGTTTTGCTCGTTTTCTCTTTTTTGGTGTGTGAAGTTTATTTTCTTCTGTGCCAGTCTCGCCATATTTTTTTTTAGTTATCCGTCTAACAGTTCGTTGTCCAATATTAAGCGCATCAGCTACGCGTTCAACCACTGACGTTATAGGTAAAATTGGCCCTCCATTTTGAGCTTCACGATCGAAATAGTTACGAAGGCGTATTACGAACTCACGTGTCTGACTATTTAGAACAGTTCTCTGCGTACGTTCGGTCATATCGACGAAATCCACAACAAAGGGCTTGAACAGAGTCCAAATTAACGAGCAAGGGTCAACAGTAATGCAGTATCAATATTTGAAATCCAAAGCCAGGTCAAAACTATATCACAATCGCATTGCACTGACAGTTTATACTTTTCGAAGCAACGTCAATTCGAAACTGCTTTGTTTTGCATTGAGCATTGACGCGAGTTTGCCGGAGGTAGTAGTTGTGCTAGCCAGCGATCCTATGTGACGATCGTATTAGATTCCATTTTTAAAAATTTTCAATTTAGAAAACCAAATGCCGAGTTGTGGTATATATCATATAAAAATAAAAATTTTACCTTTTGTATGAAACAGCTGATATTTTTTTGCGATTTCAGAGGTTTGTCCACATAGTGAAAATTGTTCATATTCACAAGTACATTCACCCCTTAAATGGTGCAAACTGATTTTTCTACACTTGTATACATTTTAGAAATCAATTTAATAAATAAATTTTGAGTCCTAAACCTAAAACTACATTCGATAAAATTTATGAATCTCTGCACATCACTATCGTCAATAAAGTAATACAATTATTTCCTTCAAAGTCGTTATCAATTAATACGGAACTTCATGAGCGGACAAACGTCAAACCGGCCATCATAGCGTGCCGCTAGTGTAGTAACTAGTAAGTAGTATACAGAGAGACTAGGTGGATCGAGTATTTTAAAAGTTGGAATAGGTGCGACCTAGTATCGATAAATACCTAGTCCCTGGACCTGTTCTAGTATATACGCCTCATCTCTAGTCAGTCATCCTAGCGACGTCTTAGAGCGATAGCTACAGTAGTCCTCTAAGATTGTCGGGTCAAGGAGTGCGGTAGCTACTTGCAGCCCGCTCCAACGACCAGTAGAGGTCTCGAACGCGATAGCGCCAGCAGTCCGTTCCTCCACCTCCAGATTAGGCCACGATCACATTTTTCCCGCGTCACAGTTTTATTGTTTTATACTGTTTTAACGTTTTATGTGAGAAGACAACATACCATCACTCCATACAATCGAGTTTTACTAAAACAACAATCCCCTACACAACTGCTTTTGAATCGTCGATGAGTCTACCACTGGTTCGGAATGCGGTTCCTGCCGAGAAGAACCAGCAAGAAACTCGGCAGTTGCTCTTTTCAAAACAAGTTTACAATATAATGGATATTATGCTATGTATGCAGTGTTTCCACAATGAGGGGAAGTTCCACAAAAGCATACCTAATTTTAATTCAACAAATATTAAGACGGGAAGACAGAAAGTAGCACCATTCCCGCCGGTGGAACCCGTTCACGAGCATGACGCATGACCCAGCCATTGCTTCGCTCAACCATATTTGAGGGAACGTAACAAACCACATCACATGACACCACCACAGAAATGTTAAAGAGAGCGTGACATACTTAGGTTAGGCTGCCCATCTTAAGGCATCGAATGAACATAGTCTTACACTGATACTCTATATTTATTAATCTATAATTAACACTGGAGAGGCCGCCGTCACATTTTTGGAGCAACTTGATTGACGCCATTTTGGATTCGATTGCCGCCATTTTGGCGCTGTAAGCAGATACGAGGGTTTCTAGAAGTAGTAATATTACAAATGGCGTACCGATGATTTCATAGATTACATTACATTAACAACCGGATAATTGACTCTGATATAGAAATTGCAAATACATTTGAGAACTTTTTCAAAAATATACCAGTAACCACGACCAGTTCTCTAAATTCCTCACAACAGACCAATTCAATTTTGCCAACTCTCAGCAAGATATTTGAAAAAATAATGCTCAACCAACTGCTTCTACACTTTAATTTAAATAAACTTCTTCACCCTGAGCAGTACGGTTTTACTAAGGGTCGATCAACAACCGATGCAGCCGCAACGCTGTTGCAACACATATTCGATGCATGGAATAACTCACAGAATGCCATTGGTATTTTCTGTGATTTATCAAAAGCTTTCGACTGCGTTGATCACGAGACCCTTTTGCTTAAACTGAGCCACTATGGTATTAAAGATTTTGCGCTTAGCCTCATTGCGTCTTATCTTAGTGATCGTGTTCAAAGAGTATGTGTCAATGATGTGAAATCATCCGGATCAGCCTCGGTAATGGGTGTACCCCAGGGTTCTATTCTAGGTCCATTCATGTTTTTGATTTACATAAATGATTTACCACATTTTGTCCAAAATACTTGCGATATTGTACTATTTGCTGATGATTTTTAAAGTCGATAGGACGAAAGACAATTTTGACGATGTAAATATTGCATTATCTCAAGTTTCTGAATGGTTTACGGCAAATAATCTACTTTTAAATGCTAAAAAAACCAAGTGTGTTGAGTTTTTATTGCCCAACACCAGAACTGTCAGTAAAAATTTAAAGATAAGTAATGAACCCTTGAAAAGTGAGGACTCCACAGTGTTCTTGGGATTAACCCTGGACTCAAAACTGCAATGGGGCACCCATATAGCAACACTTGCTGGCAAGCTTAGCTCTGCTGCTTACGCTGTTAGGAAGATTCGACAGTTCACTGACATAGAAACTGCAAAAATTGTTTATTTTGCATATTTCCATAGTATTATGTCATACGAAATCTTATTATGGGGTAAAGCAGCCGAAAATTGGAAAATTTTTTGTATTGCAGAAGAGGGCAATTCGCGCAATATATAATTTAAAACCGCGGGATTCCCTTCGAGAAAAATTTAAAGAAATAGGCATTCTTACAGTAGCTTCACAATATATTTACAACAATATAATATTTGTCAGACAAAACATCGTGAATTACAAAAAAAAGGGTGATTTACACGATAGGCAAGTTAGAAATCCAAACAGGCTCGTGATTCCTCGATGTCGCCTCAAGAGGGTCCGAAAGACATTTGTGGGAATGGGCGTAACGTTTTATAATAAAATTCCACAGTCGATCTTAGACTTGCCTTTACACAAGTTTAAGAAATCAGTAAAAACTAATCTCATGAAAAAAGCATATTATGCAATTGAAGACTATTTAGATGATAAAAAAGCGTGGACATAATTCTTTCCAGCGATTCATGAGACAGCAGGTGGTAATTGAACTGTTTAACTATTCTATTGAATGTAAACTTATTTTGAAAAGAGCAACTGCCGAGTTTCTTGCTGGTTCTTCTCGGCAGGAACGGCATTCCGAACCAGTGGTAGACTCATCGACGATTCGAAAGCACTTGTAAAAAAGTTTATTTGAATAAAAAACATTTCTATTCTATTCTATTCTATTCTATTCATTATTATAAGCTTCTTTAATTTCATTAATAATAATTTATCTATGATTATAGACTAATAATAATAATAGATAAGAAGTAGTGATAGCCTAGTGGTTAGGACTGTGGTCTCCTATTTCGCAGGTTCGTTTCCCGGGAACGTACCTCTGACTTTTCGGAGTCAAGTGCGTTTAAGCAATTAAATATCACTTGCTTCAACGGTGAAGGAAAAAATCGTGAGGAAACCTGCACACCTGACAGTTCTTCATAATGTTCTTTAAGGTGTGTGAAGTCCGCCAATTCGCATTGGGCCAGCGTGGTGGACTATGGCCTATAACCCTTCTCTGAGAGGAGACCTGCGCTCAGTAGTGAGCCGTTGATGGGTTGCTAATGATGATGATTATAGAGGTCGGTGCGCCATTCGCAATATTATTAGTTCCGCAAACACCCGTAAGTCAAATGTGGCGCTTCAAATTGATCCATAATTATGTTGTATAAGGACAGCCAATTCAGTGTTAAGCACAGATTAATAATATACAAATCAGTGGCCCACAGACTTTGACTTTTGATGATGTTGAGTGTCTCTGAAACTAATAATATTGCAAACGGCGCACCGACCTCAACATTCAATCTATGATATCATATGAAATCTACAGTTAATCTATGATTTCATATGAAATCATAAATCTATATAAATAAAAATGAATGTTGGTAAGCGCATAACTCAAGAATGGATAGATCAATTCGCTTAATTTATTTTTTGTATGTTCCTTAAGGTTCCTTAAAACATACAAAAAAAAATTTACTTGGCGGTACGAAGTTCGCCGTGTCAGCTAGTTAATAATAATTGTATGATTCATATAATTATAATCTATGATTAATTGTAAATTCTATATATAAATTGTCGGTTATGAAATCATAGATTAATAATTATAGAGGTTGGTGCGCCATTTGCAATATTATTAGTTCCAGAGAACCTCGTAACTGCTTACAGCGCCAAAATGGCGTCAATCAAGTATAAAATAAATATGACGGAAGCTTATCATCCATCTGTCCTTGTCTCACTGGGCGATGCCCACCTCCTCAGGCTCATCCCTTCTACCATCGAACCGCAAGGCATCGCTCGAATCTGCACCGCTACGTGGTCAAAATTCCACGATCCCGCACTAAGCGCTTTGCTTCCTCGTTCCTAATACGCACCGCTAAAATTTGGAATGCCCTTCCGGCTTCCGTTTTTCCGAATGACTATAACTTGGGTACCTTTAAATCAAGAGTGAATAGGCATCTTCTAGGCAAGCGCGCTCCATCTTAGGCTGTATCTTAACTTACCATCAGGTGAGATTGCAGTCAAGCGCTAGTCTATGTATTAAAAAAAAAAAGCCCAGTTTAATATACTCACGTCAAAGAAGCTGTCTGCATCATCATCATCATCCTGAGACTCTTCGTCTGTAGGCACCTCCTCATCCATCTCTTCAGGTTTCATGATGCGCTGCTTAGGCTCCGAGTGGAAATCCTAAACAATAATAAATATTTGTATATTATATCTTCTTCTTCTTTATCAACCGATAGACGTCCACTGCTGGACAAAGGTCTCTTGCATGGACTTCCACTGAACTCGGTCTTGCGCCGCCTGAATCCAGCTCCCTGCGACTTGTTTGATGTCGTCGGTCCACCTGGTGGAGGGTCTGCCAACACTGCGTTTCCCGGTGCGGGGTCGCCACTCCAACACCTTGGGAACCCAACGACCATCAGCTCTTCGAACTATGTGCCTCGCCCATTTCCACTTCAGTTTCGCGACTCGCTGAGCTATGTCGGTGACTTTGGATCTCCTACGGATCTACTCATTTCTGATTCGATCCCGCAGGGACACTCGCACAAGGCCATGTATATTATATAACAAGAATGAAATATAATAAACACGCGAAAAATATGAAAAAACTAATCGTCTCTAAAACGTAATGCTTCATAATGTTGATGCTGTAGCTTCAGCTCAAGGTTACCATGCCTTGGAAATAATATGAAGTAACAGACTCATTAATCAAATAGTAAATGAGCTGATAATCTTCAAACGCCTGACTCCTGAGCAGATCTTCATAAATTATAGCTAAGATCTATCTCGATCACGTCTATTTTTTTATTTTTATTTTTATTCGATGACAAGCTAGTCCTCGACTGCGATCTCACCTGATGGTACAGTCTATTTGGGGAGAGGTTACCATTATATGTAAACAATTATGGCGTCAGATCACGTGATTATATTTTCACTGTACTAGTGATGCGAAACATTGGCAGACAAGTTGAGAATGAACGATTGATTGAATGAATACATTCTTAAATCGATTATCAATACTATTTAATATGATATTCTTCTGAATTGTGATGTTGGAAACGATATTATTAAGACCTTTCAATACGGATCCTATAATTTTAAATATTCAAATTTGTAGCTAACTGTAAATGTTACATAAAATATTATGTTTGAATTAATTTTAATTTATTACATATTAAATTTATAAATGGTGTGTCCTTACAATATTTTATTTTTATTATTATTTATATTATACTATTATTTTTACTATATTTGTTATTACAATCCTTCTCCTATTATGATTGTCGAATTATTCGACTTTATAAATCATTCGAACTGATCGAATGATTTACCATGATTAGTAACTACTTTAAACTACTTGACAATTTTGAAATAGATTTATAAACTTAAAGAATCAGGTTAACATTCCAATCGTACAATTGAAACCATTAGTTAAAGTCTCCACTTCTTTTTCGAGAATCCGAGTCGTGAATAATGTAGTAGGCATGTAGGCATTTCGACTAGCCTGAACTGACATTTCGCGCTGAACAACTTTTTTTTTTTTTATTCGATGACAAGCTAGTCCTTGACTGCGATCTAACCTGATGGTACGATGCAGTCTAAGATGGTAGCAGGCTAACTTGGAAGGGGTATGGCAGTGAACATTTAACCCATACCCCTAATTGGTTTCTACACGCCATCGTGCCGGAACGCTAAATCGCTTGGTGGCACGTCTTTGACGGTAGGGTGGTAACTAGCCACGGCCAAAGCCTCCCACCAGACCAGACCAGAGACATACAATTCAGAAATTATAAATTCCCAAATTGACCCCGCCGGGAATCGAACCCGGGACCTCCCAGTTATAAGACAACAGCGCTCACCACTGAGCCAGGGAGGTCGTCAACGCAGTCGAAACATGATGAGTAATTAAAATACTAATAAGTAGTCGTCATTCGATTATGAGCATTAATATAATACTAATGTTCAATTCGAAAATGTGTACATTAGTAGTTGTAAATTATTCGAATAGTCAGATCATTCGCAGTCACGCATCGCTAACCGGTTGCCATTTGCCTTAATACACGGATCTACGAGCGTAATAAATACGACTTCCGATTTTACAATCGACTAAGCTCGTTCTTATCATTCACTCTATGGTTCACGTTTTATTTCCAGCACTAGGGATTTGTTCTATTTCATATGTCAAACACAAACTAGGCTATTAGTCTGTGTTTTTTTTTTCCGATGGTGACTAGATTAATGCTAAAATAATATCGTAAACTGCATAGTTTGAAGTACATTTGTGTTTAATATAAACTTAAAAATGTTTTGCTTCGGGAAATAAAACGTTTGTGAGTGATTTATAGCGCGAACAGTGAAAATAGTGTTAGCAAAACTGAAATGTCCTGTCCGGTATGTTTTGTTTACATATAATGGTAACCTCTCCCCAAATAGACTGTAAGTGACGATACAGTCTAAGATGGTAGCGGGCTAACTTGGAAGGGGTATGGCAGTGAACATTCAACCCATACCCCTAATTGGTTTCTACACGCCATCGTGCCGGAACGCTAAATCGCTTGGCGGCACGTCTTTGACGGTAGGGTGGTAACAAGCCATGGCCAAAGCCTCCCACCAGACCAGACCAGAGACAATTCAGAAATTATTACGCCAGGGAGGTCGTCAACGTCTGCTTTCAAACAGAAAAACCGCATCAAAATCGGTCCATTCATTGAAGAGCTAAGAAGGGAACAGACACACACACAGATCACCCTCTTTTTTGTCGGGGTTTAGTAGAAAAAAATCTTCTAGTAAGCCATGCTAACCTCATTCAAATCAAATTCAGCCTCTCCCTCCAAAAATCCTTCCTCGTCAATGATTTCATCAGGTTCGACTTTCGGTTTAGCACTTTCCTTGGTCTCGATCACTTCTTTGGGTTCCACCTTGACCTTTGGCTGCTCTACCTTTTTCGGAGGATCTTTTTTGACGGCTTTAATCTTTTTGATTGTTATTTCTGGTTTTGACATTAACTTTGGTAATGGCGTCGAGGTTACCGGCCGTTTAGCGGGCGCTGAAATGAATAAATAAATCTAAATATATAAAAGAAAATGGTGACTGACTGACTGACTGACTGACTGATCTATCAAACCACTGGACTTTGGCATTTTGGCATGACTGGAATTTGGCATATCTACAGATAGCTATTATGAAGAAGGCATCCGCTAAGAAAGGATTTTTGAAAATTCGACTTCTACGGGGGTAAAATAGAGGTTTGAAAAAGCGAACTTAATATCGCAAGCAAAAGCTAGTAAATTATAATTTTAAAAGGAAAAATGAATGCACTTTAATTGTACAACAAAATACATCCTTACTAATATTAATATATACGAAATTGTGTTTGTTTATCCTTCAATCAAGCCGCAACAGAGTTAGGGATCGAAGTGATCCTCAACTATACCCATTCAAACATGAGTATAGTTGAGGATCTGGAGAGTAACATAGGCTACTTTTTATTTTTAAATAAATCAAAGTTCCCACGGGATTTTAAAAATTGAAGCCACGCGGACAATGTCGCGGGCATCAGTTAGTATCTCTATAAAAAAGATCAACTGCCGAGTTTCTTGCCGGTTCTTCTCAGCGAAATCCGCTTTCCGAACCGGTGGTAGAGTAGAGACGTAGTCATAGCCTACGTGAAATAAATAATTTTGAAATTGTATAATATATTATGTTTGTGCAATAATAGTAGAATTTGCTTTCCGAAACAATCACAATTCACATCTGTTTCAATACAATTTAAGGATGTATTCCAAACCTTTTGTTATTTTTGTCGATAAAGTCATAATCCTCGGTAGTATAATGGTAAGTATCCCCGCCTGTCACGCGGGAGACCGGGGTTCGATTCCCCGCCGGGGAGGATAATTTTCTTTTAATGATTATATTTATTTTTTTCCCCCATCCCATCCACAATTTTTTTCGAAACATAGATTAAGGGTTCGGTACTCATCATCATCATCAACCCATCAATGGCTCACTACTGAGCGCAGGTCTCTCAGAAAAGGGTTATAGGCCATAGTCCACCACGCTGGCCCAATGCGTATTGGCAGACTTCACACACCTTCGAGAACATTATGGGGAACTCTCAGATATGCAGGTTTCCTCACGATGTTTTCCTTCACCGTTGAAGCAGGTGATATTTAATTGCTTAAACGCACATAACTCCGAAAAGTCAAAGGTGCGTGCCCGGGATCGAACCTGCAACCCTCCGAATAGAACACCGCAGTTTTAACTACTAGGTTATCCCTGCTTAAGGTGAAATACACGGGTCTGCCCGCGCAATTAAAATTTAATTTGGTTTTTTGCAATTTGTAGACTAATACGACAAAGTAGGCTTATGGCATTCTAATTGCGCCAGTGGCAGTATCATGTTCACAGGTATAAATAGAAATCTTTACTTGAAAGTGTCCAGTTTAAGAAATTAGTCAGAATATCGACTAATTTGTGAGTAACTCACGTCCAACTCGATATTCAGACTAATTTCTTAAACTGGATACTTTAAAGTAAAGATTTTTATATAAACCTGTGAAGATGATACTGCCATTGGCGCAATTAGAATGCCATAAGCCTACTTTGTCGTATTAGTTTACAAATTGCGAAAAACCAAATTAAATATGAATTTCAGACAGGTTTAGTGCATCTTAAGCATAACACTTAAGCACAGTAATAGTGCTTTTCACCCTTAGGTGCTACCTAAAGGTTCGTGAAAACGAAATTCACAGAAAACGTCACTTAACTTAGTTTAAGTAGCCCGTAAAGGTTAGGGAACGTTAGCGATAATGGGCATTAATCTCTCATCCAACTCACCAGGACGCCTGTGCACGGTGACTATTTTCTTTGTAACATTAGCGGCGGAGTCTCGCACAGCCAGCCTTTTGGACGTTCTTTTGGCGGCAAAATTACTCGTTTTGCGTGTCACGAACATTTTCTTCATAGTGTCGCCCTCGTCTGAGGACTGTAACCAACAATGTATAAACTACTAGATAAATACCCTTTGATGATAAAACTATTTATTTGAATATAACAATTAATACTACGATACGAATGTAACCAACTTTTATTTCTACCGGCGATCTAATTAAAATTTAGAACACAAAAGCTACTATAGTGACTTAAGTATCATAGTTAGATATATTCCCTCGCGGACTTTTTTGTAGGTAATAATGAGTACTTTAATCATGTAGTACATCATTTTTGTGTATCATCAATAGTTTTCTCAGCGCACGCCAAATAATGAATTTTATAGGCAAAATTTTGATACTTTGGGTTACATTATTGCAATTTTCTTAAGGATCTCCAATTTTTTTAAAATAAATTATAGCCTATGTTACTTCCTGATAAATTGTTTTTCCATTGGTGAAAAAATGGTTAAAATCGGTCCAGTAGATTCAGAGCCTACTGGGTACAAACAAACAAACAAAAAATCTTTCCTCTTTATAATATTAATATAGATATAAACTATTAACATACAGTGCTACCAACTTAATCTGTTCAAGTCACTGATCTCTTTAGTTAATATATGACCGGACGCTAACACTGGATGGGTTGCTGTCTTATTTTTTTGCTCCTACTTGATTGACGCCATTGTCCAAGGAACTAAATTCATTCAATAACAAGTGTAATTTGTTTTTAATTTTTTGCCAAATATTATAAATTATAAATAATAATAAAAATAAAATAAATAATAAATATCTGAAGTCAGGATTCGAACCTCTGAAGCGATAGTATCACTCCTTCTTTTTACCGCTGCGCCATCGAAGCATTGATGGAATGTGTAAAATAAACGAAGACAATAATAAAACAAGGACTGTGATGAAAAAATCTTACGCTTTTATTTAACGTTACGGAAGTTTTTTGCCGGCTAGTGTACCCCTCCGCAACGCCCCATAAGGAACTTCGTTCCAATAAGTAATCAAAAGTAAAACTTTGTAGTGGTGCGGGCGTTTGAAGCAGATTTTTAAAAAAAAACTTTTTCTTTGAAATCAAGTCATAGCGATATCGCATTCGCTTTCCTTTTCTATCTTTAGGTGTTGCCGTAATAGATTTTTTCGATCCTCACTCTTTTGTATGTCTTACGGTAGTAAATATACTAAGTTTATACTGTCAATCGCTACTTATTATTATTTTCTCTCTCTCTCTCACTCACCCCATCGGAGTCGTCTTCTCTTTCGCTCACAGTTTCCGGCACGGCCTTGGTGGGATGTTTTTTCGAAATGGCGCGGGCGGTTTTGGCCAACTTCAGTCTGGCCACCTTGGCACCCTGTGGAAGCTATGTATAATCAATTTAATGGCCAACTCAAGGGGACTTTTACATTTCGCATCCCTCTCTCTCGCACACTTTAATGTTTTCAATTAAACTACGGCCGTTCAGAGAATGCGCTCCTGACACGTCGCGATTGAACTGACGACGTAACTTTGTGATGGCGTTGCAGTTACGATAAAAATATTATTGCTGGTTGTTTAAAGTTTTAACAATTGATGAGCATTAAAACAACATTATTATATCAATAATCAATTTAATGTTATAATTTTGTGCCAAACTGAGTGTCAAATAACTGACTAAATACTAGTTACTGATAGGTGTCAGGAACACATTCTCTGAACGGCCGAACTATATTGTAAATATTGAAGGGCATTTCGAACCAGTGGTAGACTCATCGACGATTTAAAAGCACTTGTAAAAAAGTTTATTTGAATAAAAAACATTTCTATTCTATTCTATTACCTAGATTTTGATAAGAAAAAAATGGCGAAAACTAGTATTAACTTTTATCGCTCTTATTCTCTATAAAAAACTAGGTACACATATCATAATATCATGTGATCCAAGTGACATTCTGTTATGTGAATTTTCGCTTTCTTGGGATCGTTAAATAGGTTTTTGTAGAACAACCCATCACCTATACCTATCAACCTAGTGAAAACTAAAAAAACGTATTTATTTTTCTATATTGAGCGAGATGGACATTAATTTTGATAAAATAAAACTATGAAATACAGCAATCCGCCATACTGGATTGAATTCAAGTTCAAAATTATTTATTTCACATATGCCAACCTGTGGCTTTTATGATACGTGACACGTCATGACTCTACCACCGGTTCGGAAAGCGGATTCTGCTGAGAAGAGCCGGCAAGAAACTCAGCAGTTGAATACCAATCAGAGCGATACGTCGCATTTATCTTCGAACTTTGACAAACTACTATAAGAAAAAAAGGGGGTGTCATGACGTCACGAACGACGTCATGACACCGTCGAGCGTTTTGGCGTGAATTTTAAACTTAAAATTGAAATGGCAATTTTATCTACCAAACCTTTTTTTTGCTGATATAGAATATAAATATTTATTATTCAAATAAACTGTTTTACAAGTGCTTTTGAATCGTCGATGAGTCTACCACTGCACTGGTTCGGAATGCCCTTCCTGCCGAGAAGAGCCAGCAAGAAACTCGGCGGTTTCTCTTTTCAAAACAAGTTTACAATAGGTACTATGCTATGTATGCAGTGTTTCCACAATGGGAAGTTCCACAAAAGCATACCTACTTAAAATTCAATACATGTTAAGACGGGCAAACAGAAAGTAGCCCCATTCCCGCCGGCGGCACCCGTTGCACCCGAGCATGACGCATGACGCAGCCGTTGCTTCGCTCAAACATATTTGAGGGAGCATAACAAGATGTTTTAACTTTTATCAAAATAGTACTCAGATACTTCCGAGCATCATCCAACAGTTTTTCAAAATCGGTCATCACGCTTTTTGCAAGAACTATACACGCTGTCGTAAACTATCTATTTGGTCTCACTTCAATTGCATCAACTATACACGCTCTCGTAAACTATCTATTTGGTTTCACTTCAATTGCAAGAATTATACACGCTGTCGTAAACTATCTATTAGGTCTCACTTCAATTGCAAGAACTATACACGCTGTCGTAAACTATCTATTTGGTTTCACTTCAATTGCAAGAACTATACACGCTGTCGTAAACTATCTATTTGGTTTCACTTCAATTGAAAGAACTATACACGTTGTCGTAAACTATCTATTTGGTTTCACTTCAATTGCAAGAACTATACACGTTGTCGTAAACTATCTATTTGGTTTCACTTCGATTGCAAGAACTATACACGCTGTCGTAAACTATCTATTTGGTCTCACTTCAATTGCAAGAACTATACACGTTGTCGTAAACTATCTATTTGGTTTCACTTCAATTGCAAGAACTATACACGCTGTCGTAAACTATCTATTTGGTCTCACTTCAATTGCAAGAACTATACACGCTGTCGTAAACTAAACTCGCCGGCATATTTAGCGGAACATAATATCATATAAGGTTGCTGGCTGGTTTATACGTCATTTAATTTAAAAAGAAATATTTTCAAACTAAGAAATCAACTGAACATCACATTTTATGCAATTGTTTTAATTTTATTCAAATACACCTTATCTGGAGCGAACTTCGAGTATTTCTTCCTTCTGAGTTTGATTTAAAATTTCATTGAAATACTGTTTTTTGTTAGTTTTTTTTAATCGCGTATCTTTCTGGAGTTGATGACTGAATTATGCCTGACTTAGCCCCAACGGAGATTGCCAGGGCACTCGAAATGCGAAGAAATGGTCAAACCTACAGAGTGATATCCAGAGATCTTCGTCGACCAGTTTCAACGATCCATCGCAGTATCCAACGGTTCAGGGAGACCGGTACTTATGTGAGAAGAGCAGGACAAGGCAGAAAAAGACGCACTTCGAGTAGGGATGATCGTTTCATTCGGCTTCGTGTACGTAGGAACCCCCGTTTGACGGCCGTCCAAGCCCGACATGAGCTAGAAGCAGTGCGGGGTGTAACCGTAAGTGAGCGTACGGTACGAAGAAGGCTCGAAGAAGCTGGTTTGGGTTCATTTGTGCCCGCCAAGGCTCCAAGGCTCGAGGTAAATCATCGTAGAAACAGGTTAACTTTTGCTCAGGAACATCGACTTTGGAACGCGGACCAATGGAGTAAGGTATTGTTTAGTGATGAGTGCAGAATTCTCTTAAATCAAATTGACGGCAGGCAAAGAATATACAGACGCAAAGGAGAACGATACATTCAGACAAATTTTGAAACTACAGTTGCATACGGTGGTGGATCAATAATGGTTTGGGCGGGCATTTGTTTGGGAGCTCGCACAGACTTGGTAGTGATTGACAGAGGGAGTCTGACTGCAGACCGCTATATCAGAGAAGTTTTAGAAGAAAATGTTGTACCGTTTGCCCCATATATCGGTGACGACTTTGTTTTTATGCAGGATAATGCTCGGCCGCATACCGCTCGGGTAACTCAAGTTTATCTTAATGATATGAATATCACTGTTATGGAGTGGCCGGCGAGATCACCGGATATGTACCCAATAGAGCACGTTTGGGACTTGCTGAAAAGAAAAGTTAAGTCCAGAATTCCAGCTCCTGCCAACGTGGGAGAACTGCGAATCGCCGTAGTTGAGGAATGACGGAGACTATCCCAGGAGACCATCGATAACATCATTCTCAGTATGCCTAGACGGGTAGAAACTTTAATAAGAGCACGTGGAGGAAATACGCGATATTAATCACCATTTTTCTAATTTAATTAATTGTTATTTTAATATTAAATTTCACTTTTCCCGGTTACATGAAAAGTTCAAAAATGTACAATTTTTCACAAATAGCCTTTACTCGCAAAATATTGTTCTTAATGTGATCTCATTTTAAGTAAAACAAATGAAACTTTAAATAACAAAAGAAGTGTAGTAAGTAGATTTTAAAATAAAACCATATTTTTTTAATTATGGACCTTTTTTTTATGTTCCGCTAAATATGCCGGCGAGTTTATCTATTTGGTCTCACTTCAATTGCAAGAACTATACACGCTGTCGTAAACTATCTATTTGGTCTCACTTCAATTGCAAGAACTATACACGCTGTCGTAAACTATCTATTTGGTTTCACTTCAATTGCAAGAACTATACACGCTGTCGTAAACTATCTATTTGGTTTCACTTCAATTGCAAGAACTATACACGTTGTCGTAAACTATCTATTTGGTTTCACTTCAATTGCAAGAACTATACACGCTGTCGTAAACTATCTATTTGGTTTCACTTCAATTGCAAGAACTATACACGCTGTCGTAAACTATCTATTTGGTCTCACTTCAAAGACGAATTCGTCGTCATCGCTGGAGTGCGAGTCGGGCGCCCTCTTCTGGTCCACCTTTTTGGTCTTCTCATCCTTCTTGCCCTTCTGCCCGTCCTCGCCCAGCATACGCTGAAACATTGCAGAGAAACGATACTTAAATATACTTCAAATAAATTAAATAAATAAATAAGCCCTTTATTCTGAATAAACAAAGTTAAGGAATTAGACAGTTAGTTTATAAGATATCTTGTAATTCAGAGTGCCTCTTGGCATAGGCCTCTTCTAGCGTTTTCCATTGGGTTTTGTCTTGCGCTACCCTTCTCCAATGGTGACCAGCCGTATTTAAATATACTAAAGGCGCACTAAACGGGTCAGCCCGCGAAATTCAAATTTAATTTGGTTTTTCGCAATTTGTAAACTGATACGACAAAGTAGGCTTATGGCATTCTAATTGCGCCAATGGCAGTACTTCACAGGTTTATATAAAAATCTTTACTTGAAAGTGTCCAGTTTAAGAAATTACTCAGAGTATCGAGTTTGACGTGAGTTACTCACAAATTAGTCGATACTCTGACTCATTTTTTAAACAGGACACTTTCAAGTAAAGATTTTTTACTAAAACCTGTGAAGATGATACTGCTATTGGCGTAATTAGAATGCCATAAGCCTACTTTGTCGTACTAGTTTACAAATTGCGAAAAACCAAATTAAATTTGAATTTCGCGGGCTGACCCGTTAGTCCACCACGCTGGCCCAGTGCGAATTGGCGGACTTCACACACCTTCAACAACATTATGAAGAACTCTCAGGTGTGCAGGTTTCCTCACGATGTTTTCCTTCACCGTTGAAGCAAGTGATATTTAATTGCTTAAACGCACTTGACTCCGAAAAGTCAGAGGTGCGTACCCGGGATCGAACCTGCGACCCCCCGAATAGGAGACCACAGTCCTAACCACAAGGCTATCACTGCTTCAACCCGCAGACCCATATAATCAACCTTAAATCAATCAATCAACACTGACTTGCACTGAGGCTGTTGTCATTTTTTTTGGGAACTACTTGACTGCCGCCATTTTTTGGCGCTGTAAACAGTTACGAGTGTCCAAGGAACTAAAATAAAAATATCGTTTCATCTGGTGTCATCCTAAAAGATTATTATCTAAAAACATTATTCCATACGATAAAACTAAAAAATAAAGCTCTATTTAATTAGAAAACTTTAATTAAAATTGCTATAATTCTGGCCATGTTCACGAGATCGTAAACGTTACTTGAATCTCGAATGACGTCACAGTTCACGCCACCTTTGGGCTTTGGAATTGTCATTGAACTGTGTGTGAACTGTGACGTCATGTAAACAAATGGAACGATTCCGCGGCAATTTATTTTTTTGAATTGATTTCTCGATTTTTATGAAAAATACTGAAAATTATGCTGAAATTTACGTTCTGTTATCTTCAGCATAGCATTATTAACAATTTAATATGATTTTCTTAAAGTAGTCAAATACCCTATTGAAGCTGTCATTAGTATAGGGACAGCCAGTCCAGTGGTAATGATAGATTAATTATATAGGTCAGTGGTTGATGGTCAAGCAGTCCACTCACCAGCAACTCGTCGGTGTCGTTCCCATCATCTGAATGTTTCGAGGAAGCATCTGTCTCGCTGCCATCTTTCTTGACATCAGCATTCTTATTGTCAGATTTTCTGACCAGAAAAGAGCCTAGTTCGGCAGGAATTTCTGACTGAAAAATAGTTAAATAGAATAGAATAGAAATGTTTTTTATTCAAATAAACTTTTTTACAAGTGCTTTTGAATCGTCGATGAGTCTACCGAATAAACACGTTAATTAAAATTCAAAATTATGTATTTCACGTAGGCCAACCTGTGGCTCTTATGACACGTCATGACTCTACCACCGGTTCGGAAAGTTTCAAAATAATTATTTTACAATATCATTATGTAGCTATTTACATTGTGACAAGTTTTTTATACATCTTGTGGGCAGCTGGATGCCAAGCCGATTTATCCCATGCAACTTGATAGAATAGAATACTTCCACAATGAGGGAAAGTTCCGAAAATGCATACTACAAATCAAAACATGTTAAGACAGACAGACAGACAGCAGCCCCATTTCCGCCCGTGGCACCCGTTCACGAGCATGACGCATTATCCAGCCGTTGCTTTGCTCAACCATATTTGAGGGAACATAACAACCAGTACCACACGATACTAATATTATAATTGCAAGTGTTTGTCTGTTGGTTTGTCCTTAGATCACGCAGCAACTCTCTTTTTGAACAACTTTAAGAATTTCTTTTGGTCAAAAATCTTAACTTACCTGTCGTGAGTTCTCAAAGTTATCCAACGTCTGCTCAATATTTTCATTCAAAGTCTGTTCCATGCTCATTGGCTCAACTTTGTTCTGATCATTACGAGAGTTCTGAGCATTTGAGTTAGCCCGAGCCTGTGCCTTAACCTGAGCATTAGAGTTATGCTCAGTTTTAGAATCCACCTGAACATCATAAAAATATATAAATCCATATTATAAATGTACTGGATTTCAATCTTAAAATAATTACGAAGCAATAAATCATTCTTCTATTCAACAGATTTCAAAGAAACATTATTAACAAACTTATACCCAGATGTAGCATTGGATGAATGCATAATTCAAAAACAGTCGCGCGTGAACCGCGTCAGCGAGCGCAAGTGTCCAAGTCACTTTGTGCGGCAACGTAAAGTGCTATATCAATCTACCCACATTTATAGTATTTTTTTTTATTACTATGGAGGAAGATATTATGAGTTGTGATAGTAATGTGATTCAAATATGTGGTGATCGTACATTATGTGAAGTACAAAATCGTGCGTGCGAAAATGCGGAGTCAACGCTGAAAAAAGTCGAAAAGAGGCCGCGGGAGACCGAAGATAGTAGTGAGGACGGATTTACGACGGTGTCGAGAAGAAGACCCAGGCGACATGTTAGAAGCGAGTCGTGCGAAAGAGATAGGTCTTTTAATGATAATAATGAAACCATGGATGGTACTTATTATGAAGTGAGTTTATTTGGATTAAAAATTCTTCCAAAACAGATGGCTTTTGCTAGGTTATTAAGAGATGAAAATATTTCAAGCGTTACAAAAATAAAGTATAAAAGTCCATATAAAATTTTTATACAATTTAGTGACAAAAGTCAGGCCGAGAAACTTTTAAATTTAAAGAAGCTAGTTGAGATGGACATAAGAGCTCAATTTACAAATCAAGGAAATTTGTCTTACGGTATTATTAAAGGAGTTGATTTAGACACAAGTGAAAAGGAGTTGCTAGAAAGTTTGAAGTCTGATTATGACATAATTTCAGCCAAACGATTGAGACGTTTGAATAAGGAGGGTAAGTGGGTTGAAAGCGAAACTATAAGATTATGCTTTAGAAACTCTGTTGCGCCTTCGTCGATAGAGGCATACGGATTCAGATTTGACGTGGAACGATTTGAGTTCCCAGTTACTCGGTGTTCAAGGTGCTGGGCTTTTGGCCACATTAAGAAATTTTGTAAGCTGAATAAAAATATCTGCCCAAAATGTGGTGAATCTCATGACAATTGTGAAACTCAAGAATTTAAGTGTATTAATTGTAAAGGTCCTCATATGGCACTTGATAAGACGTGTCCTTTCTTTAAGAAAGAAAAAGAAATCCGAAGTATAATGAGTGAATACAATGTTACTTATAAAATAGGTTTAGAGATATATTTGACGAATAAGAAAAAAGAGACAGAAAATAAGGAAAAACAAGAAGTTAATATAGATCTAGATACAAGCTATACAGATCTACCAGTGAATGTGACGGCTAGAACCTATAGCAGTGTTCTTAAAACGACAGCTATTGTACATGAAAGTGAAAAAGATACCGTAGATGAGAAAACAAAGAATCAAATCAATAATAAGGACAAGAAGAAAAAAAAAGTTAAGAAATCAGAGAATCACACTGATAATGATTTCCAGAACAAGAGATTTGATTATGATGGAAGTCAGGAAAGTGATCTGGATAAACAAGAGAACTCTACAGAAAAAGATAGTAAAAGAAGACAAAGAAGATTTGATTTCTGGAATTTGCTTAATAGAATTAAGGAAATTGTGTTATCTGAACAAAATTGGTGTGATAAAGTGATGTTAGTAGTAAGGGCTATTGTTGAAGAATGTAAGTTGTTTATAGTTAATTTTTTGAGGGAAGGAAAATTATGTGACATTTTTTCAAAGATTATTTTTAATGGATAAGCTCTTTAATTTAAATATTATTCAGTGGAATGCACAAAGTTTGAAACCTAAGTTATTAATGTTAGAAAACTTGTTGCACCAAGAAAAAATACATATAGGCATTATTTCTGAAACTTGGTTGGATGCAGATACTGCGCTTCATATTAGTGGATATAATATTTATCGAAAAGATCGTTTTGATTCTTATGGAGGAGTTGCTATTGTTGTTCATAAGTCTATAAGATCACACATTTGTGCTGCACATGTCAACAATCAGGGAATTGAAGCTGTTAAGATTAAGTTATTGAACTGTAAATATTTGGAATATATTATATCTATTTATTGTCCTTCTTCTGTTCAAACTCGTCAATCAGACTGGGATAGTATATTTTCAGCAGAATCTAGGAAAACACTTATAGCTGGCGATTTCAACGGTCATCATACTAACTGGTCATATAAAACAGATCAAAGAGGAGCAAATATATTTGATGCTACGCTAGATAATGGATTTGTATCACTAAATAATCACGATGCTACAAGGGTTAAATTAGTAAACGGTATTCTTCAAAGATCATCTCCAGATATAAGTTTCGCGTCATCGGATATAGCAGTTAACTTCGAATGGCATGTTTTTAATGAAAATTTAGGCAGTGACCACCTTTTAATTAAAATGTCAACAAGTTATCAAGATACTTTAAACTATTCCAAAAAACTTAACTTTAAAAATGCTGATTGGAAATCATATGATAATGATTTAGTTAATGCATTTCCTCATATTGATATTTCTTGCTGTACAGCAAAGGATGTGCAAGTACATTACGATAATTTAGTAGAAAAGATTAATGTCTCTGCTAATAAAAATATTCCTAAAATTATTTTTTGTATGAATCCGACGAGTAAATTTAAGCCCAAAGAATATTGGAGTCCGTCACTATCTAAAAGTGTAGCAGAACGTAGATTATCACTGAAAACCTTTCGAAGAAATCCTACCCCGGAAAACCTTAATAAGTTAGAGGAGAAAACTCGCGAATCGAATATTTTATTACAGAAAGCTAGATCGTTGAATTGGCAGACATTTTGTACGAATATTAATGAATCGACTTCTACATCAATCATGTGGGACAAGATGCGTTGGTACAAAGGATTCCGAAAGTCAAAGTTCTGTCCATCCAACGAAAAGGCAAAAGAATTGTTATATTCCTTAACTCCAGATTCAGTCATTAACTGCCGACCCGATTTTTTTTCTAATAATGAATTATTACAGAGACCATTTACACTGCAAGAGTTAAAATGTTGTTTGAAAAAGAAGGATACTTCTCCTGGTACTGATGGGGTAACTTATTCGATGATATTCAATTTACCTCTAGCTGGCAAGGTACATCTTTTAAATATTTATAATGCTATATTTATGTTAGGGGTCGTACCCGTGCAATGGCGGAAAACCTTGATCGTGCCTATTCCCAAAGCAAACACTAATGCAAATATTGAACCGAAACTTAGACCGATAGCTCTTATTTCTTGTCTTTGTAAGATATTTCACAACATGTTAGGTAAAAGAATTGAATGGTTCGTTGAAAAACGTAAAATATTGTCTCCACATACTGTTGGTTTTAGGAGGGCCCAATCTAGTCTAGATTGCCTTTCAAGACTTGTTACATATATTCAGGTAGGCTTTACACAGAAAATATCTACAGCAGCTTGTTTTTTGGATATCGAGAATGCCTATAATAATATTTTAGTTGATAAAGTAGTTGAAATATTAGATGAAATAGGTGTAGGGAAACAAATTTGCAAATATTTATGGTCATATTTGAGTGATAGGCAATTAATGATTAAATATGCTAATGATAATCAATTAAGTGAGGTTAGACATACAAATAGAGGTCTAGCTCAGGGAGACCCCATGTCACCATTACTTTTTAATATAACCACACATATGATTTGTCATCATATTAAAAATGTTTTTGTCTCACAATATGCAGATGACTTTGTATTTTATCTCCATCATAAGAATTTAAATATTTGTGAACAAAATTTACAAGAAGCTCTAAATTCTATGGTTCTAAGTTTAGATGAAATAGGTCTTCAGTTATCCACAAGCAAAACAAAATTGTGCATTTTCAGTAGAGGTTACAGAAGAAAACAGATAAAGTTAGTTATTAACAATAGTAATTTAATAAGTATAGATGAAAATATTAAATACTTAGGTTTGTGGTTAGATAGATCGTTGCGATGGAATAAACATATTAAAGAGCTAGGCGAGAAGTTATCAAAGTTCTTAAATTTGTTTAAGGTATTGGCTGGTCCCGGTTGGGGTATTCACCCTAAGCACTTGCGAAATCTTTACATATCATTAATTAGAAGTAGATTGGATTATGCGAGCTTCTTGTATGATGTAAGTGCAAATAGTAATTTGTCGAAACTTGATCGAGTTCAGAATCAGGCCCTTAGAATTATTGGTGGATTTATAAAAAGTACACCTATCCACGTTATGGAGAGCGAGTTGTGCATCCAACCATTGTTTTTACGACGTCTGTATCTTGCGTATAAATATGTAGTGAAAAGTTTGACTTGGTCAAATAGTGTCACCGTCAATCTTTTAAATGATCTTGGCTCTAGCTCTTACGACAGATATTGGCAGTCGAAAAAGAAGCCGTTATTGTTAACAACTTATAATGATTGCAAACAATGTATCATATATTCTACTGATCTTTTACAAATATACCAATTAGGTATATGGGTGTCTTATATAAATGTATATAATGTTATCAGAGCAAATTTAGACTGTATTGTGTTAGCAAAGAAAGACTTTGAACCTGGCTGTCTTAAATACTTAGTACTAAATGAACTTCACGAAAAATATGGGGGATGGGTACATATTTACACAGATGGATCAAAAAATAGTATAGGTTTGGGAGCAGCTATGTGGCATTTTAGTGAAAGAAAATCAGCCATGTTCAAAACAAACCAACAAATTTCTATTATGACGATGGAACTTGTTGCAATTTCAGAAGCTCTAAAATATATTGCAGGTTTAAGCGGGCGAAATTTTGTTATCTTTTCTGATAGCAAAAGCGCCCTACAACACGTAGCTCGATGCGCCTCTGGCTATAGCAGAGGTCTACCGATAGCTATCGAAATATTGAAACAGATATATGATTTTAGACATATAAATTTGAGATTGCAATGGGTTCCATCCCATATAGGCCTAAGAGGAAACGAGGAGGCTGATAGACTAGCAAAATTAGCGGTGACAGTTGGCATAGAGACTCCCATTGTACCATATTTCACAGAAATTCTAAATAATTTCACAATTAAATGTTACGATAAATTTAAGGAATATTTTGACACAAGAAGTACAGAAAAGGGAATATGGTACAAAACTATCCAATGTCAGCCTCCTCGGTTCCCCTGGTGTGTTAATATTAAGTTAAGTAGAAGATATTTTGTATTAGCTTATAGGTTGCGTTCTGGACATTATCCATCGAAGAAGTTTGCCTTTCTTATGAAAAAAGTTGATTCTGTTAATTGCGATATTTGCGGTACGATGGATGATGTCCAGCACGTACTGGTGGAGTGTAGCAGATACAGCGTACAGCGGGAAGTGCTTGTGCAGAGATATAACATCAATAGATATGACGTTGGTGCTTTCACTAGCCTCCTCTGTCTTCCTCCTACAGAAGGCCTTAAATCTATTGTTGATATATATCTGCGCAGGCAGTGAATTCTGCTTCAGTGGTTTCTGTTACATTCCACCAGAATTTTATTGTAATTAATTATAGAAAAATGTAAGTTAGGTTACGATGGGGCTGGCGTGTCCGTGTCGGACGAAAGCCTCTAAAAAATTAAGATTAAAAAAAAAAAAAATAAATAATTCAAAAAATAGTAAATGATAAACTAATTATACATTTGAATAATTTAAATATATAACCTGTGAAAGTAAGTTTTTCTGAGCATCTGACTTATCTTGAGCAAGTGTATCATCCTGAGCAATTGAACTGTTCTGAACTTCAGAGTTGAATTGAGCATATGTACCAAGTTGAGCCTGTGAAATATCATCAATGTGAGAGTATTCCTTAGACTCTGAGTTTTCCTCAATTGGTAAGTTATCCTGGGAGAGTGAGGTATCCTGAGCGTCATAGTTTTCTTGAGTGATGGAGTTGTCATGAGCATCCAAGTTTTCTTGAGCGATGGAGTTGTCCTGAGCATTTGAGTTGTCTTCAGGTTGTGAGTTATCTAAAATGAATGAGTTATCCTGGATTTGTTTGTCATCAGGGAGTGAGTTGTCTTCTAGGTCATCATCAGGTAAACTTGGTGTAGTATCTCCATCGATGCTTTTGGTTTCATTGATATTACTTTTGTCTTGGTCTCCCTGAAAGGCACAAGAAAAAACTGTAACCTGACTATGAAAAATTGAATGTAACATATCTGTTATATTGATTTTGTTCATATAAAATGAAGCCTATAACAGGACTATAAAAATGAGCAGCTTGACAGTTGACACCTCATTCACCAAAATCGGCTCAAACAAAGATAGAAGAGTGTAAGAGAGAGTGTGAGAGTTAACTGTTAAAGATAGAAGAGTGTAAGAGAGAGAGTGAGAGTTAAAGATAGAAGAGAATAGATAAAGTCGAACACACGTTAATAGACACAAGCTTTATGCTTTAAGCTTGGAGGGGAGAGGAGAATATTAGTCATGTTTAGCATGGCATATATTATTATCTCTGCATGTATTTCTATCTTCAGCACAGCATAATATATCTCTACATGTATTTCTCATTACTAAGTGTTATAACCTCTTCATTTTTTTTAAGAATATCAACCAAGCACCCCTCCCCTCCCAATAGGCGGTAAACTTGTGCTAGGAGTGGGTACGATAATAGAGCAATGGTGGGGTTCGAACCTGCAACCTTTCAGTTTTTCTTTTCCGCACCTTTAACTATTGGCCTATTGAAGCATTATATTCAGAGCTTACTTGGAATAATAATGCAGTGGGTTCCCAAATAAAGGGTATGCAACAAGAAGGGGCTTCTTGATATAATTGAGATAATTAGAAAAAGTGTCCATTAAAAGGTTTAATACTTTATGGCCTTGTTTTTGATGTTTTTTTTAATAAACTGATTGATCACTAAATGGACTACCTTTTGGTTATTTTGAATATATTATTTTGGAAGGCTATTACGAAATTTATCAGATATGATTCTTTGTTTGAATTTGTAAAAAAAAAATGTAAATGAGTCCCTTCTTGTTGTGTACTCTTCAAATCCTTTTACATAAGTCTCATTTATGAGGAGATATTGTACTCTGTTATAATTAACAAGTGCTTATAGATTAAAGGGCTCTCCAAGGCACTGAATGATTGAATAGGCCTTTGCACATTCGTTGTTCATCCATCCAATTACCGACTAGGGTCAGCATTCCTTAACCAGCGTGACCTTTTGAAATGTGCTACCACAACTGGGCCACAAGTCTGAGGGTCCTACTAACATTATAAATGCGAAAGTTTGTGAGGATGGATGGATGTTTGTTACTCCTTCACGCCACAACAAATGAACCGATTTGGCTGAAATTTGGAATGGAGATAGCTCGTACTAAGGATTAACGCTTAGGATACATATTATCCAAGAAAACCACTTGCAGTTGTGGGCATATCTAGTATACTACATACTAGATATGCCCACAACTGCCCACACAGCACATCTAGTATTCTTGTAAAACAAATTCCTTACAATAGGGTAGTCGTCGTCTGTGAGGATGCCCTCACTCAGCCACTCCTCCTGGCCCTCATCCATGTCCTCATCCTGATCTTTTGCAGCTTCCTACGATAAAGACAAAATTTTAGGTACAATGTGACTCTCTAGAACTTTGGAGTTGTGACTCCACATTGGGAAGCACAGTATATGCAGACTCCGCACTAGGTGAATTGGCAACATCAGACGACTCTGCCACTGGATCCAGCTGGATCCACTGGAGCCACTGGATCCAGGCGGCGCAAGACCGAGACCTGTGGAATCCATGCAAGAGACTTTTGTACAGCAGTAGACATCTATTGGTTCATAAAGAAGAAGTGAATCTATATAATATATTTTCTTTATCGACCAATACTTGCATGGATTTTGGATAATCACATACATACATACTGTCAAAGACGTGCCGACAAGGGATTGAGCGTACGGTAGCATGTAGAAACCGATTAGGGGTGTTCAAGTTTTGTGTACTTTTTATCAATAAAAACTACAATGCCTATAACCTACACGGTTATGTTAAACATAATAATAGTTCGATTTTTATTTTACCCTTTATCTAAATACTTTTTTTAGCTAAATTAGGACATTTGTGATTATTATACAAACCTCTAATTTCGAGATTTTTGCCGCTGGTTCCTCATAATCGGTCATCTTGATGGTCTTTCAAATAAATATCAAACTTATTACAACTATTACTTATTAACTGAAATACAAATAAAGCAAACAATCAAAGACTTGTTTTGTTTACTGATATTATTTTTCTATCCACAATTAACCTCAAAAATCATTTATCAACTGGTAAGTTAATCTGTGATCAAAATGCTCAAAAAAAACAAAATATCGTTCTTTTGATCTTTGCCTTTGCCACATATATTATTATACTCTTTGCTTTGCCACTTTGCTTTGACCACAGACCAGAACTTTGACTGCTTTGCTTTGACCTATTTTCTATTTTCCTACCTTGGCTTTGACGGCTGACCACACAGAGTACATATACTGTTGACCACAGACCAAGAAGTTTAAATTTGCCACAGACCCAAGCGGAAGTAGGAATAGTCTTAATTCCTAATTCGATGGACCCAAGAGATGGTTCAAATTGTTGAATTCAAGTCAAAGACCTTACACTTACTAACTAGACTGTGTACCAAACATTTTTGTTAAGCTAAAATGAGATCTATGACGTTTTACTTAGGGTAGCTAGTTCCTTGTAAGCGGTAGCTAGCCAAAAGCGGTCCTGGCGAGAGGGCCTCCGGTGGTAGTGTGTCCTTGTCTGACGTCCTGCTAGCTCATATAATTATTGGGTTTGGTAGAAATGGTAGAAAATTTTATATTTTGCTCTTTTATGATTTACCAAAACGAACAATCCATAAACTTTGAAACTTATTTTAATATTTCTACAGTTTATATAAATAATTATTATTGCGTTGTATTTAAAAAATAAATCATGATTTTTATTTCTAAAGATTTCACATAGAAGCAAATTGTCGCTACGTATGTGAAAATCGGAGAACTTAAACGTGGTTTCTATTCCATTTTAGGTCAAATTAAAATTCACTGAAATACGGCGTAGTAGGTATCGAATTTGAAATATAAACGAAGCAAATATAAAGCGACCTAAAGTGAAGTCATTCAAAAACTATGATAACTTAGACAGAAATGTAATAAATATGTTTTAATTGTTTTTATTTCTCTACTTACAGAAATTCCATTGTTCCAAGCACTTGAGCCTGAAATGAAAAACCTTGCAAGATCATCACCAAAATCAATAAATACAGGTAAAGGATACTATATACCTACTTACTATGCATTAAAAAAGCATTGAAATTGTTTTCTTTTTGGTTTTATGTTTATTTACAATTTAATTTGCATAGATTATTAACTCTTTAGGTCAATGAAAATGGTCTTTGCATATTATAATATTATTTATTTCATTTTCTATAATGGTTTGTGATATTTTTAGGAAATAATTTCATCATTGGAAGCAAAGCATGTTCTATTTTTTTCAAATATCATTAAAAATATACAGCTCTTATGCATAATCTAAAATTATTGGAATTTCAGGCAAAACTTCTGGTACTGCAGACACAGTATTGCTTCATATATTGGAAGAACACAATTACTTTGCTGCTAACAGAAAAAGACGACTAACTTCTAAAAAACGTAGGTGTAATTTTATTTCTCTACTATATATCTTGGTCAATTACTCTTTTTTTATTTTTTTATTCGATGACAATATAGTCCTTGACTGCGATCTCACCTGATGGTAAGTGACGATGCAGTCTAAGATGGTAGCGGGCTAGCTTGTAAGGGGTATGGCAGTGAACATTCAACCCATAACCCTAATCGGTTTCTACACGCCATCGTGCCGGAACGCTAAATCGCTTGGCGGCACGCTTTTGATGGTAGGGTGGTAACTAGCCACGGCCAAAGCCCACCACCAGACCAGACCAGAGACAATTCGGAAATTATAAATTCCCAAATTGACCCCGCCGGGAATCGAACCCGAGACCTCCCAGTTATAAGCTCACAGCGCTCACCACTGCGCCAGGGAGTTCATCATAACTCCTGACTCTCTTTACAGTTTTCAAGTGATTTAATTTAATTATTATTTTTAGGTCCCAAGAAAACACTGGGGTCCAATTGCGCTCAAGTCAGCAATATGCGTACTGAAATAAAGCAGCTACGTAGCGAAATTTGTCGTTTGAAGAGGAATGGAAGTTTCATCTCAAGATTGAAGAATGCACAAAAAGTCTCTGAAAGTGTGGCATTTAAACAAGTTTTGAATAGGATGACAAAGCCATCGCAATTATTTTTAAACATGCAATTACAAAGTGTAAAAAAATCTAAAGGCAGACGTTTTACAACTCCAGAAAAAATATTGTGTTTATCAATATATAAAAAAAGTCCGAAGTGCTATGCATTTCTTCAAAGAACATTCACACTGCCATCAGCAAAAGCTATGAAAAGATTATTAAGCAAAATAAAGTTGTGTCCTGGCATAAACCCAGTCATATTTGAGAAAATTAAAAAGACTGTGGCAGAAAAGTGCACGGCTGACAAACTATGTAGTTTGTCATTTGACGAAATGTCTATAAGTCCACAAATAAATTACAATAACCAAAAAGATATTTTTGAAGGTTTTGCGCATAATAATCACCATCAGTTTGCTGACCGTGCTCTTGTTTTTATGGTTAAAGGGGTCAAACAAAATTTCAAGCAACCGATTGCATATTATTTTACTAGTTGTTTAAAAAAGATAGAATTAAAAAATATAATAAAAACAGTCATCCGCCACGCTCAGGACTCTGGTTTAATAATAATAAACACAGTGTGTGACCAAAGCACTGTAAATGTCAGTGCTATAAACGAACTGATAGATGAAACGAAAGCAACTTATTTGAGAAAAGGAGTTGAGTGGCGGTATGACTGCTTTTCTATTAAAGGTCGTAAAATCATTCCTCTGTTTGATACTCCCCATTTAATAAAAGGCATCAGAAATAATTTGCTTACCAAAGATTTAGTTTATACAACAAAAAATAAAGAAAAAGTTGTTAAGTGGGAGTATTATCAAAAGGTTTATGGAGCTGATAAATCATATGGGGAGCTTAAGTTACTGCATAAAATTACTGAGGAGCATATTGATCCTGAAAAAATTAATAAAATGCGAGTGAAGACTGCAACACAGATTTTTAGCCACAGTGTTGCAGTTGTTACTGACCATCTGACTGCAAGGGGAGATCTGCCAGAGGAATGTCTGCAACTGGTAGATATTACGCTTCTGCTTGACAATTTGTTTGACTCTTTAAATGTAAGTACTTTAAGTATACCAGATGGAAAAATTTTTAAGGGAGCAGTCAAATATAATACGCCCCACCATGAGCTATGGAGAGAAAGTAAAAAAGTTTTGAAAACTCTAAAATTTGTGCAAAAAAGAGTTTCAGGGAATAAAATTCGATTAATTGAAGCAACTGTACCATCAATTACAAATCTCATCAGAACCATAGAGGGTGTGGAAGCAATTTGGCAAGTTTTGTTTAAAAAGTACGGTCTAGACGCAATGTTGACAAGAAATTTCAATCAGGACCCTGTTGAAAATTTTTTTGGGAATATTAGAAGTTATGGAGCAAGGAATAATGCCCCTAACACAATTTGTTTTGAAGGTGCATTTAAAGCGTTGCTTTTAAACAATTATAGTGCTCCTCATTCGAGGAGGGCTAATTGTGAAGAGGATGGCAATGAATGTTTGCAAAATTTAGACTTTTTTTAAGAGAAAATTGCAACACCTCCTCTAATCCAGAAGAAAAATCTGATATTCCCGAACAAATACATTTTAATGAAGATTTGTGTGTTGAAATGCAACCCCAAGAAGATGCAGGACAGGGAAATTATGTTTGTGGATGGGTCTTAACAAAATGTTTAAAAAAAGTCAGTAAATCTTGTCAACAATGCCGACAAACTTTACTTAACACAGCCAACCAAAAAAATAAATATATAAGAGCAAAAGAATATTGCAATAAAGGTTGGCTGTGTTATCCAAGCGAAGATGCTGAAAAATGCTTTCATAATATTCAAAATATTACAAATTCATTTTTAAAAAAGAATGTGCCCCAAAAAGATTTAAAGAAAAGTATTATCGCACTTTGTGATGTGTTGGTAGAATACCCATTTGATTGTGTAATCCACAAAGAAAAGCTAAAAGCATGTTTTTTAGATTTCACAATTAATATTATTTTGTACAGTTGGTGCAGAAACATTAATCGAATTTTGTCCGGCAAAATCACATATGAAGGTGAAGACGAATTGAAGAAAAACGCTGCTATTTATTACAATAAATATAAACATTATAAAAATAAAAAATAGTTTGAAAATTAAACTTCTCTTATTTTAGCTATAAATTCCTACCCTTCTGTACGTTCAGAGAATACCAGTTTTGTCCTAGTAAGATATATAATTATATTATTTAAGTGGTAAGCCAATAATAAGTATATATTATATTTTATTCAGTTTATTTATTGATATAGAAAAAAAGTTCCTTTACCACAATAATATTAATAGCACACTGGAACATTATTGTAGTTTATTTTTTTGATATCTGAAAGCTATAATTATTCTGCCGTGTAAGCTCTGTTCACAGGAAATCAATATTTTGGCGCCAAACTATGAGTTCTTCGTTGAGGAATATTATGGATATCCTGATTCCTGACTTTCTGTGAATATTACTTGGCTTAACTGTTTGAAAGTTTATATATAATAAACGCAGAAAGTCGGAATAACACAATGTGTAACACGTGTTATCCATTATATTCCTAAACAAAGAACTTATAGTTTGGCGCCAAAATATTGAATTCCTGTGAATAGCATGGTAGAACATTCTATAGATAGCTATACGTAAGTATATATATCAATTAGTGTTGGTACCAAAAACCAGATGGCGCATCAAAATGAATTGGCATAAAATGCCGTGAGAGGGCTCTCTTTCTCCGTATATATTATTATACTCTTTGGTATATATTATTATACTCTTTGCTTTGCCACTTTGCTTTGACCACAGACCAGAACTTTGACTGCTTTGCTTTGACCTATTTTCTATTTTCCTACCTTGGCTTTGACGGCTGACCACACAGAGTACATATACTGTTGACCACAGACCAAGAAGTTTAAATTTGCCACAGACCCAAGCGGAAGTAGGAATAGTCTTAATTCCTAATTCGATGGACCCAAGAGATGGTTCAAATTGTTGAATTCAAGTCAAAGACCTTACACTTACTAACTAGACTGTGTACCAAACATTTTTGTTAAGCTAAAATGAGATCTATGACGTTTTACTTAGGGTAGCTAGTTCCTTGTAAGCGGTAGCTAGCCAAAAGCGGTCCTGGCGAGAGGGCCTCCGGTGGTAGTGTGTCCTTGTCTGACGTCCTGCTAGCTCATATAATTATTGGGTTTGGTAGAAATGGTAGAAAATTTTATATTTTGCTCTTTTATGATTTACCAAAACGAACAATCCATAAACTTTGAAACTTATTTTAATATTTCTACAGTTTATATAAATAATTATTATTGCGTTGTATTTAAAAAATAAATCATGAATACTGAGTAAAAGTAGTACTTAAATGTTTGGCACTGGTAATACTAAATGCACATTACATATTATTCTTTAGGGTAACCATGAGTTAAATGTGGATCAAAGATTTTTCTAGTCTTTTCGTAGAAGTAGTTATGTAGATACGTAACGTATAGTAAATTAAATAAACTAAAAAATTATTTAATCAAAGTAAATCACATAATTATATTATTTTACTTAGAAAGTAGCTTCTCTCAAGTTATAATATTTTAAGTTATTTAGGTGAAAATTAGGAGATTTATTGAAGTTTAGTAAAATACGTTATGTCATTTTATTGAATCTAATTAAATGTCGGAGTATACAAGCAAATTGTCCTGTGTTCTGTTTTATCGTGGTCACTAGTAATTAGAAAGGGACACACTACCAACGGGAGCCCTCTCACGCGGACCGGTTTTTTCGCCATAGTGCACAGTCTAGTTAGTAAGTGTAAGGTCTCTGATTCAAGTTTGTTACAAGAAAATAAAAATCGTGGAAAGCTTAGTGAAGGCCAGGGTGAGTATAGGTTATGGATGATCTTTGTTTCCTGGTGGGCAATCGGCTAAAAATATATCAATCATTAAATGACAGCATCAATGTCAAAACATGGTTTTGGGCATGGAATTTCCTATAGTCTGTTCACAATAACTATGTACCTGGAATTGGAGGGCGCTGTTGTGCTTATTTACCTTTTTTGTTAGGCGGGCAATACAAAAGCCAGCTCGATTCCGTAACTTCGGCATCAAATCACTGCATCAATGTCAAAGTCATAGATTTAAGATGTTCGTTACTACACTAGCGGCACGCTATGATGGCCGGTTTGACGTTTGTCCGCTCATGAAGTTCCGTATTAATTGATAACGACTTTGAAGTAAATAATTGTATTACTTTATTGACGATAGTGATGTGCAGAGATTCATAAATTTTATCGAATGTAGTTTTAGGTTTAGGACTCAAAATTTATTTATTAAATTGATTTCTAAAATGTATACAAGTGTAGAAAAATCAGTTTGCACCATTTAAGGGGTGAATGTACTTGTGAATATGAACAATTTTCACTATGTGGACAAACCTCTGAAATCGCAAAAAAATATCAGCTGTTTCATACAAAAGGTAAAATTTTTATTTTTATATGATATATACCACAACTCGGCATTTGGTCTTCTAAATTGAAAATTTTTAAAAATGGAATCTAATACGATCGTCACATAGGATCGCTGGCTAGCACAACTACTACCTCCGGCAAACTCGCGTCAATGCTCAATGCAAAACAAAGCAGTTTCGAATTGACGTTGCTTCGAAAAGTATAAACTGTCAGTGCAATGCGATTGTGATATAGTTTTGACCTGGCTTTGGATTTCAAATATTGATACTGCATTACTGTTGACCCTTGCTCGTTAATTTGGACTCTGTTCAAGCCCTTTGTTGTGGATTTCGTCGATATGACCGAACGTACGCAGAGAACTGTTCTAAATAGTCAGACACGTGAGTTCGTAATACGCCTTCGTAACTATTTCGATCGTGAAGCTCAAAATGGAGGGCAAATTTTACCTATAACGTCAGTGGTTGAACGCGTAGCTGATGCGCTTAATATTGGACAACGAACTGCTAGACGGATAACTAAAAAAAAATATGGCGAAACTGGCACAGAAGAAAATAAACTTCACACACCAAAAAAGAGAAAACGAGCAAAACCAGTCGTAGGCATCGATAGCTTTGATGCCGATGCTATCCGAAGACATGTTTACGGCTACTATTTACAGAACGAGTATCCAACAAGAAAAAAGTTGGTGCATTCACTGAAGGAAGCTGGATTATTCTTCGGTGGGGAAAGTTCTTTAACGAAGATTTTGAAGACCATTGGATTTCGATACAAAAAATGTAACAAACGCAAAATATTGATGGAAAGATTTGATATAGCGATGGCAAGGTATACTTTTTTACGGCAAGTGAAAGAAATCAAAAATTGGCAAAATGTTGTGTTCTTGGATGAAACATGGCTTAATGCTAACCATACTGTAGGCCGTTCTTGGAACGATGACACAGCAGCATCTACTTCCAAAGTTCCTGTAGGAAAAGGATCGCGACTTATAATTTGTCACGCCGGAACCATAAACGGGTTTGTCGAAGGTTCTCTCATGGCTTTTGCGTCAAAAACCACTGGAGACTATCATGAAGACATGAATGGAGAAAAGTTTACTGAATGGTTTACCTCAATGTTGTGTAGCCTCCCTGAACCATCTATTATAATTATGGACAACGCCCCATACCACTCGATGCAAATTGACAAGCCACCTGCCCAATCCCAAAAGAAAGCTGATATCGTCGCATGGCTTCGTAAAAATGGCGTAGATGCAAACATGAATATGTTAAAAGCGGAATTAGTACGTCTTTTAAAAGAAAACAAACCAACCAAGATCCGATACGTCATTGACGAAATAGCATTAGAACATGGGCACAGAGTTATACGGTTACCGCCTTACCATTGTGAGTATAATGCGATTGAGTTGGTGTGGGCTCAAATTAAGGGATATGCTGCAAGACACAATACAGAACCCCCATTTACCACAAAAAAAATGCTAAAATTATTAGAAGCTTGTGAACATGTGACTAAAGGAGACTGGGAAAAGGTTGTGAATAGAACTGTTAAATTAATAAGGGAAGATTATGAAAGAGATGTGAAAATAGATAATATTATAGAAAACGAACATATAATTATTAATGTAGGTGATGATAGCAGTGACGACAGTGAAAATAGTAGTATGGACGAATCTGATTAATTATGGCCTTTTGTGGCACCTTTTTTGGTATCTTTTGTATTAATATGTTTCTTGTGTGCATATAAAGTATGTATATTCATTTTCATTCAAATATTCAGTTCGTTCAAATAAATTAAATAAACATATACATTTTTGTTTTATTAAACCTATTTAATCAGGTACAAAAACAAAACTTAATTGTTTTTGTTCGAGAATAAATTGACATTCCACATCACTATTGTAATGTGTCAAACCGGCCATCATAGCGTGCCGCTAGTTTAGATACCGCCCTTCCTACAAACAATAGCTCCATAAATGCGGCATGCATCGTAATATCATAGTAGTTTGTGTGAAAACAACAAACATTAGTTGCTATGAGACGATGTGGGTACGTCAGTTCCAGCGTACTATGAATTGCCGCCATTTCCTAGTACGTTGACAGTATCTAGCAGCGACTAAGTTATCAATCCTAAATCTATCGTGAAAGCATGTTTTTCGCAGCAGTTTTATTAGAGATCGATGTGGACAAAAATATTTTTTGGCAGCTCAATGTTACTAACGAAAAAAATTTGTATTTATTATGCGATGTGAATGTGATTTTGCAAGAGTTTTAAATTTGCTTTTCCTTTCTGGATCTCGACAAAAGTTATGTTAAACTAGGTTTTCATTGAGACAACTCGAGAGGTGTTAAAGCTAAAGCAGTGACATTAGCGATCTACCAAACTTTATAAATATATACAACCTTATACCTTATTAATAAAGTAAGTAGTCTGTTTAAAAATAGAATCTTCGTGGCCAAACAGTGAAGTAACGCTACGTGTTTTACATAGCAACCTATAGTCGGAATTATAATTCGATTCCACGTTTGACATTAGCTACTGTCATTTTGTAAAATAATGATACCACATATAATAGTGTAGTGATGAACACAAGTTAACTTTTTTATATTAAAAACAAAACTTATAATAAAAGAACCTAGATAGTTTTCTATATTGGCAACCCGTGCGCGCTCGTGCAGCTATCGCCATTTTGTTTATCTTGTCATTTGGCTTCATTCTCCCAGTCTGACTGCACGAATATCTTGTTTCATTGCGAATCGATATTTTGTTATTTTGTTGGGTTTTTGTTAAAGTTTTGTTACGTTGTGTTTGTTGTTACGTTTATAGTTTTTTTGTGAACTTTGAGTGAATCTATTGTTTTGGTTTTCCATCAAAATGGATCCTCAGCCAAGTACATCACAAAAAGACGTGGATGTTTTCTTGTCCCCAAGAAAAAAACGTCCACGAAAAGCTTTCACTGTTACTAAAAAAGTAATGATCCGCAATGCCTACAAGTACGTGAAAAATGAAACTTCTGCGCAATTGGAGGCCTTTGAAGTAGTGGAAGAAAATGAATGTATGAGCAAAGTTGCTGACATATTGGGAATAACCTCACGCTCTGTTTGTAACGTTTTGAAGGAAGTAAATAAAGGTGCGGCGCCAACTCCTAAAAAAACTGGACCAAAGCGAAGTTTCAAAGACAAAATTGATGAATTTACATTCTCCGCAATACGAAGACTTGTTCATCAGTTCTTTTACCGAAATGAACCTCCAACGATTGCAAAGGTTAGTCAATCAGTCAGACAGTATTATTTTATACCTACATCTTTTATATATATAGGTAATGATTCCAAACTATTATAAAATTTACTATTTTAGATTTTACAAGTGATGAACGATGATCCAGAAATGCCCAAGGTTTCCAAAGACACCCTCAGAAAAATTTTGAAGCATCTTAATTTTAAAGTTGTTGCACGGTCACGCAAGAGCACACTTATTGATCGAAATGATACAATAACATGGCGCCAGCGTTACTTGCGATCTATATGTCAGTTTCGAAGAGAAGGGAGACATATATATTATCAAGATGAAACTTGGGTTAACGCAGGTAAGGCTAACATTTTGAATTTATATACATTTTACATTAAATTTAATAGTAATATTGAATGTTAATGTACTATATTTATTTTTAGGTCATACTGTAAAAAAAACTTGGGTGGACAAGAAAGTCACATCATCTCGGCAAGCGTTTTTGGAGGGACTGACCAGTGGATTAAAAAATCCATCTGGAAAAGGCAAACGTCTCATAATTAGCCATATAGGTAGTGAAGAAGGCTTCCTGGAAAAGGGGCTCATGATTTTTGAAGCAAAGAAAAATTGTGAAGATTACCATGATGAGATGAACGCAGTTTGTTTTGAGGAGTGGTTCGCTGGAGTCTTACCAAAATTAAGACCAAACTCAGTGGTGATGGATAATGCACCTTACCACTCCCGAAAATTGGAAACGGCACCAAAAATGAGCTGGAAAAAAGCTGCCATTCAAGACTGGCTTTTAAATAAAAATATTCATTACGAACCAGATATGGTTAAAGCTACGCTTTTAGAACTGATTCCACATAACGAGTCTTTTAATAAGTACGCTGTAGACGAAATGGCAGCACAACATGGGATCACGGTTTTAAGACTGCCCCCTTACCATTGCGAGCTGAACCCTATCGAATTGATATGGGCGCAGGTAAAGGGGCATGTAGCTCAAAATAATAAAACCATCAAATTGACAGACGTGAGAAATTCATTTGAGGAAGGCATTCAAAAAATTACGGCTACCGAATGGTCTAAATGCGTATCCCATGTTGTCAAAGAAGAGGAAAAAATGAGTAGGCTAGATATTTTAATTGACAATATCACAGACACATTTATAATACATGTTACAGAAAGTGACAGCGATAGCGATAGCGAAGACGGCGACGATTTATAAAATAAAATATTACCATAATACATCTATTTGTTTTATTTCTCATGTTCCTTCATGATCACATTTTTTTATTTATTTCACACACAATTATTAAAGAAAACTCTCAGATCCTTAATAAAATTAATAGTCATAACTAAATTATCCGTTCAGAAATATTTAATTTCCTGATATACTTAGTTTCTATTAAAGTAGTAGTTGTTTAGATATACTACTATAAACGAGAGGAATCGATTCGGAAATATTCCATTTCCGTATCGAATAATTTCGTAACGTCACTATTTAGTACTTGTCATAACGTTGCAACACTGAAATTGTCAAATCTGGAATCGAAATAAAATTCCGAATATCACGCACAACTTGACATATGAGTATAACAAACACAGCTGTCATATCAATTTACGTGTTATTATGGTGTTATTTAAAGTTGTTATTGTTTGAACAAAATGCCGAAATATTTAATATTATTCAGTTTTGCCAAAGGGAAAAAGCAGCGCTAGCCCTTATTTTGGACATGAAAAAGGTTACGAACCGTGTAGCTGCTATGTCAGGTATAGGGTTTTTGTTGTATTTTTATGATTGCTCATATCTAACATCGACAAATGTGTTTAAATTCAAAATTAAATCTTGTAAATAAGTGATAATATTCTGAATCCGTCTAGTAGTTTTTGAGTTTATCGCGAACAGACAGACAAACGCGGCGGGGAATTCTGATTATAATATGTATTGATCATAATACCTGATACAATAATACATATTACCTTATTGTTACTATAATTAGGAGCTGGTAGTTTTTGATTGAATGTAGACAGAAAGAATTCTGTCTACATTCAATCAAAAACCAAAAGAAATGGATAAAAGGATCAAAATATAACAGGCGCGCTATTGTAGGTATTACTAAACAGGAATTGTTAATATTTTGTTTACATATTATTGTGTATTGATTATCAACAGTTAATATACAATGCAATCAAGTATAAAGTACTATGCCCTTATAAAATCGTGCCATATGCGACATGTCATTTTTAGAGAATCGACGCGCTGCTAAGTTTGATAGTTGTCAAGTGGCTTGTGTAGGTTGCCATGTAAAAACCGTAGTGTTAATTCACTCTTTGGCCACACACTTTCTTATTGTGAACAAACTATACCTTCATGGTTTTGGGCATTGGGCATTGGCCAAAACCATGTTTTGACATTGATGCTGCCTTTAATGATTGAAATATTTTTTAGCCGATTGCCCGGCTGGTCCGTGGGCGGTGGGCACAGAAGTCAGAATGAGAAGTCAGCCTGGCGATCGCGTAACTTTTATCGCTGTCCATAAAGGACTATTTCAATGTCAAAACATGGTTTTGGCCAATAGGAGAAGCCCAAAATCATATTTTGACATTGCATCAATGTCATCATCATCAAGTCCTTTAGGGACTGAGAAAAAATTACGCGATAGCGGAAGTATAGACCCCCCAGAACACTGAACCTGTGAACCTGGCGGTGCAGTGGGGATATGGACTGGGGATCAAAACAAAAGCAAAGTCATTGATCATTTTATTTTGATTTTATTCATTGTTGAAATCTGTTTAATGTAGGTACTTTGTGATTGTTGAAAACAAAAGTGAAGTTAAGAAGTGTGTCCCAATACTGAGAGATCTGCAGAAGTTTCGGTTCCACCATCGCACCATCATAGATTAATATATAATAGAGAAGGAAATAATAAGAACTACTACTACTACTAGAAAAGAACTAGGAATTGGATATATCCACAAAAAAGTCAACCATAGTGACACAACTAATACATTTGTGGCACCAGCTGGGACTCACACACACACACACACACACACACACCTAGAAAGCCAGTGGCGAGTCCTGAAAAGAGCCTTCCACAAAGACCAATCCAAAATTGATTTTGCTGATTGGCTAGTTATTTACAACTGGAGAAGAGGTATTCTTTTGAGCCACTGTGCCCTATGTTTATAATTACTCTTTGAATGTGTTTGACCCATTTGAAGAATTGATCACAGCAGTAAAATTTACCCAGTCTAGATTGGATATGGAACGCAAAATATAATAAATTGATATGTTGGAAAAAATGCAAAATTAACTAAGTAAGCATTTGGAATTCACCAAATTTTACAGTTCAAAATTCACATTAAATCAACCATTCGAAGGCAAAGTCAATGGGCCAAAAAATTATTCGAGTGAGGGTGGATAGAAACGCTTGTGATATTAACTCGAGGGAATTAATATGTGCAACTAGCTGATGCCTGCGACTTCGTCTGTGTGGATTTAGTTTTTAAAATCCCTCAGGAACTGTTTGATTTTCCGGGATAGCCTATTTCACTCTCCAGGTCCTCAACTATACCCATGCAAATAATCACGTCGATCCGTAGCCCTGTTGCTGCATGATTGAAGGACAAACCAACAAACAAACACACTTTCGCATTTATAATATTAGTAAGGATATAGTTAAGAAAATCCACTTGCTTTAAGCTAGAAGACTGCCTCTACTAGTCCAGTGTAGATGTTGCGTTCCAGAATTCCCCTGCATGTTGTCAACACATTGCCCTTTTCGACCACAGAGAAAGTGATCAGCCGCCAGCCGTCGACGACGGAGTACCTGCCCGGCCGCACTCGGGCCCGACCTTCTTGAGCTGGTCGCTGCTGTGCCTGGGCGCTTCGTCGCTGTACTCGCACAGCTCGGGGCTTCCCGAGCACCTGCAGCTTGGCTTCCTGCCGCACATCAACTACCTGCTGCCCTAAACGCGCCGCGGCCGTGGCGAGTGTCAGAGGGGGCACAAGTTGTAGGGCCCCAACAGAACTACAGAGGATGACTACCGTATGGAGATGTCGATCATGATAGAATAGAATATTTTTTATTCCAATAAACTTTTACAAGTGCTTTTGAATTGTTGATGAATCTACCACTGGTTCGGAATGCCTTTCCTGCCGAGAAGAACCAGCAAGAAACTCGGCGGTTGCACAATTGCACTCAAAACAAATTTACAATACCTTAAATACTATGCTATATATGCAGTGTTTCCACAATGAGTGAAGTTCCAAAAATGCATACCGACTAACTTCTATCTTAAGATGGGCAGACATAAAGTAGCCCCATTCCCGCCGGTGACACCCGTGTATGACGCATGACCAGGCCATCGCTTCGCTCAACCATATTTGATGGCATAATATATTTATGGATATTTGATGGCGGTCACACTGTGTGCGGTCGTGTGCCGTTCATGATGTCGTCGCCGGACACGGTGGTATCGGGCGGCGGCGACGAGGGCGCGTGGGGCCGTGCCTGTGTGCCACGTTATCACGCCCAAGGCCTCCGTGCACGTCACCCTTCTCTGAGACCTGTGATCAGCAGTGAGCCATTGATGGGTTGATGATGATGATGATCTGGCTACAAACGGCACGAAAGCAAGAGTTAAATTTTTTGTAATAAAGTACTGCAGGACAATTTAGGAGCACCATTCTACTAAATATCTGCGTGATGGATCTGTAAGCGATTAGAGAACTTACATTTAGTTTCAAGAAAGGTGCTTCTGCACAGTGAATTACTTTTTAATTGTTGCTATGGGATGATGTTCTAATGTTTGGCATGCCTAATTTATGGGATTTATACTTTACTTGTATTAGGACAGCTGTGTAAAAATCCATTGTAACATGACATTTTGGCAAATAAATAATAATTAAATTGAAATTTGAAACATGTACACTGAGTTTTCAATTAAAACTTATGTTTAAATGGTATGCATGTTAAACGTCAAATTCAAATTTGGCGCCTTTTTGTTAATATTGTAATGGCGTCTCTGTGGCTCTCTCTCTTGTCTTTGTAACACGTAAGCATATCAGTGTCCTTATATAATTAAATTAATATTTCTTTGAGTTTATTAAAACTAAGTGCACAGTAACTCTTTTTATTTCTTCAATGCAATATGAAACATTAATTAAATTAATGAATAAATGCTTTAAAGATAGTACATGGGTTTGTTTTATTAGTGTTATATTTATTGTTTTAGATTTTACCTTGTCAAAAGACGTGTCGGAGGTCTCCTTCCCATTCTTTATAAATCCAGACAATTTAATACTACAATTTAACATTACCTACTCCTTACTAGAAAAGCTTTATAAATAACCTATCCATAAAGATGCCATTATTTTAGGTTTTCAGGATGTATGATAAGTTGATATAAGTAAGATGCGATGCACAATTGACTGAATAAATTAAACTCCTAAAATAAGATGCTCAATTGACTGAATAAATTAAACTCCTAAAATAAGATGCTCTCTTGACTGAATAAACTAAACTCCTAAAATAAGATGTTCAATTTACTGAATAAATCAAACTCTTAAAAAAAACCGGCCAAGTGCGTGTCGGGCCACGCGCAGTGTAGGGTTCCGTAGTTTAAAGTCTCAACATACATTTTGAGTTCCATGGTTTAAATACTATAATATACTACAAAATATGCAACTTACACTACGTGTAATATCTAAATTAGAAAAACCGATATAACTCCTTCACTAATGAACCCTACTTAGCCGTGATAGTTTTCCTTTAAAATTCATTATATATACTACTGCTGTGAATTTTTTCTTGTATCCTATATACAACCATTTAGCTGGCAGAGGGGGGGACACTTGACTCTAATAAAATTTAGCACTTTAAAATATCATATTTCACAAACGGATCCCTGAATTGAAAAATGGTGTTCCCACACCCACAACGTTTTTGAAAGACCTATTCAACGACACCCCACACTATGGGATAGATGAGAAAAAAAAAATTCATCCCCACTTTACATGTAGGGGAAGTACGCTAAAAAAAAATATTTTTCACAATTTTATTTCACGACTTTGTCGGCGTGATTGATATTTATACCCTTGTCAAATTACAGATTTCTAGTATCAATAGTCTCTGAGCTAAACCGCGGACAGACAGACAGACAGACAGACAGACGGAAGGACATGGCGAAACTATAAGGGTTCCTTGTTTACTACGGAACCCTAAAAAAGATGCTCAATTGACTGAATAAATTAAACTCCTAAAATAAAATGCTCAATTGACTGAATAAAATAAGCTCCAAAATAAGATGCTCAATTGAATTGTTACAGGGCATGCGCCATCTTGCCATCCAATCGTAAACGATGGCGGCAAAATAATCAATGTCTTTTTCGTAACTCCTAAACTTAGAGCTTTATTTTAAAAGAAAACAATAATTAATATTAATTGTAAAATTAATATTAATATTATATTGAAATATAGAATTATTAAGTACTGAAAATGTAATGAAAGTGGGCGTGGCCTGTGTCTGGTTGGGTATCATTGGTAGGGGGTGTGGGGATGGTGGTAGGGATAGTGGAAGGGTGGTTGCGGCTTCCTGCTTCGTCGTACTACCTATTACCTATATATTCTGTGGCTGCGCGTAGTTAGCTCTCCAGTCGACGTTTTGCTGCCAAGCAGGCAACAGGCAGGCTTAATAAAGTTCAGCAACTCAACTTTGAAAGTTTGCGGCTCCCATGCCGCGTTTTGATACATCGGGTGAGTTTTTTTTATATTCTATACTAGCGGCACGCTATGATGGCCGGTTTAAAATTTATAAATTAATAAATTTTGAGTCCTAAACCTAAAACTACATTCGATAAAATTTATGAATCTCTGCACATCACTATCGTCAATAACGTAATACAATTATTTCCTTCAAAGTCGTTATCAATTAACGGAACTTCATGAGCGGACAAACGTCAAACCGGCCATCATAGCGTGCCGCTAGTATAGTTTTGTACGCAGTGCGTTTGAAATTTGTATAATTTTGCTGCAGTAATTTTAAAAACTTCAAATGAAAGTTTTTTTTTCTTTATTTTAAGAGGGGTTTTCTCAATGCTGAAATGTCACCCCGTAAGTTCACCAACATATAATGCATAATTATTAAATACACACATCAAAAGTGTCTAGGGATCAACATATATTTTTGCAATAACTTTTCTCCTGATTGATATTAATTAAAATGTTCTTTAAGGATTCATCAAATAAAGTGTTTTCGTTTGTCACAGTAACGATAAACCAAGTCACCTTTGCATTAATAAAGAAATTTGCCATTTTCCTAATAAAGGGATTTTTGACATTTGAACCACTAACATTAAAGTTCGAAAAAAAGACTGAAATAACAGTTTTCTTTAAAATTTTATTGGGTAACTTAAACAATTAATAATCCGTGTTTCTACCGCGAACACTAACAACACAAGAACATCGGTTTGGCATACTCAAAATGAGTTCATCCAAATCACGCTGTGGAATGGCCGCCCATGTTCGTTGCAACAACAAAAAAAGGTCTTCTTGCCACTGGATACCCTCCATATTCGGCAGAGCTCTTCTCTGTAGCATATCCCATGCATGCTCAATCGGGTTCAAGTCTGGCGACTGAGCAGGCCAGGGCAGGACATTGATGTTAGCTGCGGCGAGAGTCTGTCTTACAACTCTTGCGGTGTGCGGTCGTGCATTATCATGCATTAACTGAAATAAGGGACCGATTTGCACTTGTAGAGGAACGATGACGTCTGATACAATCGTCTCAGCATAAATTTGAGCGTTGAGGTTGCCTCTGATCCAAATCAACTCAGTTCTTCCGCCGATCCAAATACCCGCCCATACCATGATGGTTCCACCACTATAAGGATGGACTTCCTGGCAGGATTTTAATCGCTGTTGGCGTCCAGGGGTTCTCCAGTGTCGTATACGTCTTGTATCGGGTCTCATACCAAAACGAGACTCATCAGAAAAGCACACGAAACGCCATTGTTCTTCTGCCCAATTTCTGTGTTCAAGAGCCCATTGATATCGAATCCTACGATTGTGCATTGCTATAGGTGGTACCCGTAGCGGTCTTCGGGAATGAAGGTTCACTTCATGCAAGCGGTTTCTGACTGTTTGGTCGCTAATTAAGTTCCCTGAAGAGTGATGAAGCCTCACGGCTAACATCATGGCGGTTATTGTTGGAGCTCTTCGAGTTAAGATTTGAATGTATCGGTCTTGTCTCCGTGTGGTGCAGCGATACCGTCCTCCATGGCGCTCAGCCACGGTACCAGTGCTTCGGTAACGTGTCCAAAGTCGACTGATAACACTCTGACTTGTATTCAGAGCTAAAGCCACAGTACGTTGCCGGGAACCAGCTTCTATCATTCCCACGGCTCTGAGCATTTCTTCCCTGCATAAATGACGTCGCCGCTCCATAATAACGTTGGTTTTAATCAGTAGTAGGGAAACAGTAGCACTAATAATGTCTTCAATGCGTTGTATGTTTTTATAGGCAAAATATTGACAGCTGATTTTCATCTTTTACTCGAATTTGATTGACAGTTCCTGATTCAAATTATGAAATGCACCAAAAAGGATCCATATAAATTTATAAAATCATAAATTTACTACAAAGCCACATCTCAATCTCAAGAAATCCGCATAAAAATGCTTGATCCCTAGACACTTTTGATGTGTGTATTATAATTTACACTGCGATTTTAATGAATGATCGCGCCTCCTTTAAGTGTACGGCTAAAGCAGTATTGCACAACCCTACACTGCAATTGTCATTCGATAAACCTACCCTTAAATAATTTTTTTAATAGTGTTAACTTTATTTCCGTAGTAATTGTACGGTTTATGTTGAAACCGTACATTTCGCCCAGTCATCATTCACGCATTTGTTATAAATACGCTTATTTACACTTCATTCATCAGTGCGAAATTCCATCGTATCGCGCTCACATTACTGCCATTAGGTTATTAGCCTAAGTAAGGGGCAATAAACTTTTTCATCATACCTATTCGAAAAACGAATATTGGCTTCAGAGGACAGCGGGAGCAAAATTTCATTTTAACCCCATGGGACTTTTCATTTCTCTCTTGTGATTGGTCCGCGTTATAGTGCTTTAGCATACTAAAGCACTAACGCGGACCAATCAGAAGAGAGAATTCAAAAATGTGTCGAAATTCAAAAATGTTTGAGAAGCTGTTGTTGTCTACGATAAATCACGTGATCAAATTTGTCGATTAGATGGATCTGCACCGCCCCGCGCGCCGCGGAACCGTCAAGTCTGCGTAACGAATCGTGGGTGTTCGCGCGAATCCGGCGCCGCGCTATTGAAAAATTCATTTCTCTAAACTTTTGTATAGAACTTAGGTATAAAAGTATATTTTTGGAATTGTGATGAAATAAGCTATAATTTAATAATACTCGTTCATTCATATTACTGAAATAGAGAACAAGATCTCGTGTCGGAGCTTATATATTGTAAAACTTTTGCTTCACGTTCGAGGTCTGATGAAATTAATGAATTTGGTGCAAAATTGTTGTCTATCTACATGTATTTTACGAAAAAACTGTTAATTGCTTACCCTTCCATTGTTTTATTCACAGAAAACACTATTTTTTTTATTTTTAATCACCACACGACGTCACACTCCGAACTCGCGTCAGCGAAAACAGCACAGAGCGGCAACTCGTGTTTTCAACATAGATTATCTTAATGTCAAATTATTGTCATAGAGTCGAATATAAAACATGAATAGAGACTCGATTCTATAAGCTTGTCAATAGTAAAGTTGGAGAAGGATGGGGCTAGTAAATATTTTCGAATTAAATGCAAAACCAAACGCGTCGAAAAAGGATAGCTACAGAGCGGGAGCCGTCCTTCCGCAGTTTACGCATCGTTTTAAATGTGAGCGGGAGCTGTCCGATCGCAGATTAAGGGAACGCCCATACTTCCAACATAAATATTAATTTTTAATTATTTCATAAAAAATTATTTGTGTTTTATTTAAACTTTCAATATGCGTATTGGTAATGTCTATACTCTATACATAGGTTGATACTCCTAGCTTTTTCTCATAGGTAATGATGAAAAATAGTATGTGTCATTCGGGGCCAAAATTTTTTGTTCTCGGGCGGCGTATATTGAATTCCTCGCTACGCTCAGGATTCTACTTTAGAATCCCTCGCTGCGCTCGGGAGTCTACTATAGATTCCTTCGCTTCGCTCTGAATTCAAAATAACGCCCTCGGCACAGGGTCACCAACGCTAAGTGCAGAAAAAGTAGTAGTAGAGTCTGTCAATAGAGGGCGCTAGAGGTAGCGATTTGAGATTTATTTCATGAAATTCAGCTTACTAGCGACAAGCGGCAATTATTTGAACTACATTGCAAGATGAAATTATGAATAGTTAGGTTAACAGATGGCGCTTTAAAAATTATAGATCAGAAGATTAACAGATGGCGCTTATTAAAAAATTGATATTTTATTTTATTTATTCATTTAATTTATATGTTTATTTTGGTTCTTTCACATGTATTATAATACTGTAGTCACAGACCTTATAATACTGCTGTAGTACATTATTTTGATCTATCTAGGGTAGGGTAGGGTTCAGCCAGCGTTTGCAATGTAAGCGCAAAAAAATGTGTTTATTTACGACATCACATTAAAAACCTCTAAAATTATCAGTGTTTCTCTACTATATTATGCATGTTATAAACATAAAAACCTTCCTCTTGAAACACTCTATCTATTAAAAAAACCCGCATCAAAATCCGTTGCGTAGTTTTGAAGATCTAAGCATACATAGGGACAGACAGACAGACCGACAGACAGACAGCGGGAAGCGACTTTGTTTTATACTATGTAGTGATAAGTAGGTACATTGACCTAAAAAGTTGAATACTGCGCCATATATTATCTGCGCCACATCTGCGCTAATCCTATTTTGCCTATTTTCTTACTATCTTGCGAAATTGCGAAAAACGAAATAATTAGTCTAGGCAATGAAGCTAGTGGACCCCAACAGCAATTCTTCAGGCGATGAAACTTTACAGAATGATAAAGTATCAGTAGTTAAACGTATTTTATAAATATCCAAAAAAAAATTTGAACGGAAGTTAGGTATTTTTACCTAAACTCTTTTATGCTTAATATCTCAGTTCGACAAAATGCTCGGTCAAAACTTTCTTCACCTGAAACATCCATGTAAAGTCTAGAAACAAAATATAAAATATCCAAAATATACTCCTAGTTGAAACCACCAAATTTTGAAAAATAAGTTTTTTTAATGTAACTTGCAGCGAAAAATTGCTCTGTGATTTTTTTTCACTGGAATGTCCTTTTATAGCCGTTTTGTACCTACAACTTGAAAATCCAAACAATATACCAAGAGACTATATTTTTTTCAAAAACTACCCTTTTACTCAAAGTGCAAAATTTCTCCATCCATTTTTTTAATATATATGATTACAATTATTTTTTTTGTATCAAGTATCAAAATATCCAAAAAAATAATCAAGCGCATTAAAAACTATAAAAATTTTAGAAAGAAATATTTTATATTTAATCCATCAAGGGAAGCAGGAGCGTGGTGAGTTGACGTAATGGTCCGGGAGCCAGTGACAGATTTTCATGACCAAGTCCCTCCCAATTAAAACTTCGTGAAATGCATTAGGGATTTATATTATGAATATTCGCGACCGTCATACCGCCGCTGCGATTCCGTGGGTGGGGCGGGCAGTGGCAGCCTCCAACGCATGGAGAAAAAAAAAGTTTTTTAGTCATTTCCTCCCATTTGAAAATTTGTCAGATTATAATTTACCTAATATTTTGAAGGAAAATTAAAGTCAGCTGACCATAACATGGTGGACCATGTTATGGTCAGCTGACTTTATTTCTTTTCTATATATCTGATATCTGAGTCGCAGCTGACGGTCGCGAATATTCATAATATAAATCCCTAATGCGTTTCACGAAGTTTCGCTCGAGAGGAAATAATTGACCGAATTTGTACCTGGCTCCCGGACTATAACGAGACTTCATCTATTCAGTGACGAGACTGACATTAGTATCTGCCTTTTGTGACGCGAGCCAGTACTCGATAATCGAATGTGTCGTTGAGCCGACAATTTTCAATCAAAAACTTTTGGCAACTACAGTGACTGTGTCGGTCAAATGGTTCTGAACCATATTGTCATGGTATTAAAGCGAAAAATCGCACACAGATCTAAAACTAGTTTAAATGCTGAGACAAAAACTGCTTTAAGAGTGTATAATAATATGCAATTTTGTATTTTAAGTAACTTGTAATTAGGTAAAAAATAGTACGTCGTCAAAAGTACGTCGCGCGTCTATCACTCTATTTCTCACTCACGAGAAAACGATAATTTGCCATCCCGCTCGAAAAGGGGCACAAAATCCATATCATAGCGACATTACTGCACAATTTTAAGGGCGCTAATGCAAATCCGTTAAACTATTGGAGTTTTCGGATCATTTTGTAACTAATTCGAACAAAATACAATGGAACTAAAAACTACTACACACAGAGATTGGTCCTTTATCTCCAATTTTTGGTTTTGGTTTGGTGAAAAATCTTTCTTTTTAGTACTATAAAAATGATTTTTCGTCACCTCTTCACACCGAAAATTGATGATTTAGGAGCGAGTTTAGTTAGGTTTAGGTACATTTTTTCTGCATAACATACCAATTTTGAAAAGAGCTGACTTTCTTGCCGGCTCTTCTCAGCAGAATCTACTTTCCGAACCAGTGGTAGAATCACGACGTGCCATAAGAGCCACAGGTTGGCCTACGTGAAATAAATTTGAATTTGAAAGAAATGGATATTATTATTTTATAAGTTGTTATGGCTATTTTTAACTGACTCAAAAAAAAGGAGCAGGTTATCAATTCGACGTTTTTTTTGTGCCGATGTTACTCCATAACAAGGAGTGAGCAGGAGCGTGATGACGTCACAAGACCCGACTTTGCTCACGGCGACGTGAGCCTGTAGATAGTCCATAGAGCCTTTTTAACATACATACTTAACAAGATCGCGCCATAAAAGGTAAAAAAAAATTTATACTTTGTTTATAATAATTATTTTACTTTACAACATTACTTGGATTTTTCAGTTTTTGTTCAAGTATAAAAAATTATTATAAACAAAGTATAAATATTTTTTTAACTTTTATGGCGCGATCTTGTTAAATATTTATGTAAAAAAGGCTCTACGAAGCTAAAATTTTTTACGACAATTATTTAAACATTTTTTTCACTTACAATTAAGACGGAAGTTCGAGAAAATTTTGTTAGTTAACAATTGTTTAACTTGTTGAAAAATTAACTTTAAGTAAAATTTCCAACGAGAATAAATTATTTATAGTGTTCAAAACACACCATAATTTTTTCAAATTTTTAAAAAATATTCAATACCATAAATAAATTAATTAATGTGCCGTACTCGCTTTTGACGCCGCGCGCGCAACCTAAAAATGTCGCGCGCAGACCTATTTTCAGCGTTAAATTAAAATTATAAATAATGGAGATAGAGTTCCGTAAGTTCGGAGTTTTTTATTGAAAATTTCCTCTTCTTTTAGAATCTTTTTTTGAAATTTCTTAAATATTAATAGTTTATGAAATATTGGCAAAAAACAAAATGCCATTTTTTTTCATCTTTAATTGTTTATAACTTTTGCAATTTTTTATGTGCTAATACACTCTTTTGGAACATTTTTCTAGGCATCATTCCGGATCCAATGAGCTATCGCACATAATTTTAAGACCAGTATCTCTATTTTGTACCATTTTGAACTTGTCAACTAGACTATTAGAGCCACTTTATGAGCAAGTGTGTTAAAAAAAGTTTTTAGTTTCTACACATTATGTTGACATTGGGCGTGTTTTTATGCTCGCCCGACTTCAGAATGAGGCATTAGAATTGAAAAGTTGGATCCAGAAATTATTGGGGAACCATCTCGAGAATTTTTTCTAGCAAGTGAAATAAAAATTATCCAAATCGGTTCAGAAATCTCGAAGAAACCGTTGTACATACAACACACGGTGTTATTTATTGTATTGTATTCATTCATAATACACGAATTTATCTATCTATCTTCTTCTATATAAATAAAAATGAATGTTGGTAAGCGCATAACTCAAAAATGGACGAACCAATTCGGTTAATTTATTTTTTTGTATGTTCCTTAAGTTCCACGGAAGGTTTTAATACAAAAAAAAAAAAACAAAAAACTAAATTCACGCGGACGAAGTCGCGGGCATCAGCTAGTCTATATAAATAAAAATGAATGTTGGTAAGCGCATAACTCAAAAATGGATGGACCAATTCGGTTAATTTATTTTTTTGTATGTTCCTAAGTTCCACGGAAGGTTTTAATACAAAAAAAAAACAAAAAACTAAATTCACGCGGACGAAGTCGCGGGCATCAGCTAGTCTTGAATAAAAACAGTATGTCACTTTTTTAGGGATCCTAAAATACCGTGCATAAGTTAAAAAAATAAGTGCTGAATTGAGAGCCACTTCCTTTTTGGAAGTCGGTTAAAAAGGTTTTGGTAACAAAGTAATCAATGAAGCTTTTGCCAAAAAACAATTGTTTTTAAGCATTATAGAGCGTCATAATTTTTTATACTTTTTCAAAATAAAGATGTTATTTTTTGGTTGTTTGAAGCAGATACATATTATTTTATTTTCAGTGAAGGAAATGAATATTAGTTAATATAAGCTGTTATGGCAATTTTATGTTGTTTTTGTTTAAATTTTCCCAAAATAAACTAATTCGGAGAAACAAATTATGCTTAAGGGCCCTTAATTAAACTATTGAAATAGCTCATTAATTATCTGGAAGCTAAGTCGCTACAATTAGTGGTTGTATAAATAAATTAATGTTGAGGTACACATTTATGTTTATTATTTAGCATCGTCACAGACTTTATAATACTGTGGCATCGTAGAAGTCATGTAGTAATATATTATTTGTGAAGTCGCTTCGCTCGCGCACGCTAAACTATACCCAATGATTCAAGCATTAAGGTACATTATCGCGAAAACGCAGTTTAGATTTCAAAAACTCTGTTTCAATATCGATGTTCTTCGTGATATTTTTTTTGGATATTTAGGATAAGTGTGTAAATGTGACTACCTACTATGTTAAAAAAAAGAAATTGGATAGAGAAATTTTTCATTCCGAGTTATAAACAATTTTCAGTTGAAGTAAGATAAATAGATTTTGGTATGGATTTTTTTTTGGATTTTCTTACACGTTATGCTAAATTACATTTTAAGGACATTTGAAAATAAAAAATTGACTGAGCAATTTTCTGGTCGAAATTACGGACAAAAAAAGGAAACCTCTTTAAAAAATGACAGTTCCGTTTGAAAAAAGTTTTGGATTTTTATCAAGTACCTCTTATTAAGGCTAATAATTAGTTTGGTAAAAAAAAATTGGACGGAGAAATTATTCTTTTCAAAATATTAAGCTATTTGTACTTTTAGGTATAAATACCCAACTTCCGCATGGATTTTTTTTTGGATATTTTTGTGTAAATTTTGGATCATCCCATACTACAACCCTGCCAAGTTTCATCGACTGAGGATTTGATGCGGGGGTCTCCATACAACAAACCGCCCCATTGCCTAGTCTATAATTGTGATATTGTCCGAGCTGGCAACCTCGCAATACGTTCTAGGTATATCGTATACGAAAATAGACACTATTTCCATTCATGTTAGAACGATATCGCTGTGAAAAAAATACAAACACTTCCGAATATTCTATTGTAGGTACTTGCATACGCCATCTATTAGCGTTTTCATAACTGCAACGACAACAAAAGAACGTCATCTATCGGGGCTCGATCAAACTGTTCCCTAGAGCGCCATCTAATTGTAATCATATTAACTGTTATGAAGCTGCTCGCTACAACAGCGCCATTAATTCCCGTTTTAGCCATCGGGTGGTCCACCCGAGCAATTTAACAGTGTGTCGTTTCTTTGTTCCTGATGGAGTATCTGTACGTCAGTATTATAAAGTCTGTGCCCTCGGGGAACAAAAAATTCCTTTGGCCCCATATAAGTCAGTCGTCACCGAGTTGTCTTCGTGGGTAGACACGTTCTTTGTGTTAAGCTATGTGGTGTGTGGCCCAAGTTAAAAGATGGCGAGTAACATTATTATAAGTGAACTTCTGACTTTTATACAGAATAAAGCAGATGTTCTGGACGAATTGAGTATAATACAAATCTGTGTATCTAGTTTTTCTGATGACGACATTGAGACCGGCAAAAAAGTTCTTTTTGAAAACACAGAAGGGACAGCAAGAATTATACTAAGAAAAGGAGAAGACAAAAATAAGAAGAATCTTAAAGACATCATCAAAAGGCTCAAAGAAACGGACCCGACGCTGCAACCAATTTTTGTTGCAAAGGATTTAAACCGCCTACCTCCCGTTACCTTTGACCACGTCGATGTGACGAGGCTCTTGAAAGACCTCACTGCTATGAAATGCGAACTTCAGGAAATCCGTAGTGAGACTGTTTCCAAAGTAGAAATGACGCAATTTCAAGAAAAGATTAGCTCGGACATATCACAGGCTCTAAATTCTATAAAAAAATCAGGCCAGCACCCCTCTCCCAAGACAAGTGAATCGATAAAAAACCCTTCGGAAAACAGTTCAACACCAAAAAGTAAAGATGTCAAATCGCCTTTACTTGTACCACAACGCAAACGTACGAGCTCTGTTGAAACTGTGTTCACGCCGACCTACCGTGATATCGTTCAACGTCCGATGTGGCAAGCGAGAACAAACCATATGCACGCTCGCTCTTCGGGTCAAAATGGCGCATCATTGGATCCTACTACACAGACCATCCGCGATAGTAATTTTCTTACCACCGCCAATGAGGATGATTTTAAATTGGTAACTCGGAAGAAAACAAAGCTAAGAAATATGCGCGGCACATTGGCGAGTTCTACACGAATTGCAGTAAGCGAATCAAAAAGCGCTATATATTTGCTGAAGACGATATTAAAAACCACATAAATGACATGGGCAAGGAATGTGTCAGCGTCGAACTACTGAAGCAAAATCGTGAATTGGATTTTAATTCTTTTAAAATAGTTGTTATCAGTACACAACTAGATACCTTTTTGGACAAAAATTTTTGGCCAATAGGTTTAGTGTTTCGTCGCTTCAAAGAACGCAATGCCGTCAGCAATAATAAACAAAATGGACAGTACACCCAAAGTAAATAACAATATGATAACAATTGCGTCGTTCAACTGCAAGTCGGTGAAACGATCTGTGCAACATGTTCGTGACCTATGTAAAGATGTTCAAATAGTTGCTCTCCAAGAGACGTGGCTGCTGCCATTTGATATTAATTTTGTAAATGAAATTGATAAAGATTTCAGTTGCTATTCGAAATCTTCCGTGGATACGTCTAACGGCATATTGCGTGGCAGACCTTATGGTGGGCTTGCGTTAATGTGGCGCAGATCGATATTCCCGAACGTAACAATAGTTGATTCTCATAGTGACAGATTAATTGCTATTAAAATAAAGAGCAGTAACTGTGAAATGTTGATATTTAGTATTTATATGCCTTGTGACAGTGATAAAATAGATGATTTGATTGAATTTACAAGCTGTCATTCACAACTTAATGCAGTCGTGAGTGAAAATAACATTGAGGTTGTATTTGCATTGGGCGATTTTAACGCGCATCCCTGCGCCCGTTTTGGACGGGAACTTTTTGAGTTTTGCTCGGCTGAGTCATGGGTCTGCGCTGACGTAAACTTTCTAGGTTTAAACTCTGATACCCATACATTTGTATGTGAGTCAAGTGGATCGAGAAGATGGCTTGACCACTGCTTAAGTACGGAGGCAGCTTGTAAAATAATTAAGGATATAAGAGTTGACTATAGTGTAAAATGGTCTGACCACTATCCGCTATTGATAGATATTAATATCGACGTCATTGTTAAAAAAGTAGAATATAAGGTACATACTGCTAGCAATCACAATAAAATTATTTGGAATAATAGAAATATTGACCAGATAAATCAATATGGAGATTATTGCTCAAAAAAATTAAAACTTGTTAACTATTCTAGTCATTACGATAGCTGTGATAAAGCTGGAGATAAATGTGATATTTTAAATTGTACGTCTATCATTGATAGTATATATGATGAAATGGTAAGTATTTTACAGGACGGAGCCGCTTTAAGTTGTTCTCGTATCGGTGCAGAAAAAAAGGGTAGACGGATTGCCGGTTGGAATTATCATGTGAAGTCGAGTCATGAACAAGCTAGATTATACTTTACCTGGTGGCTCGATTCTGGTAAACCCAGCAGTGGATATATTTACGAAAACATGGTAAAATTTAGAAAAATCTTTAAAAGTAAGCTCAAATGGTGTCAAAGAAATGAAGAGATGATTAAAATGGATTTGCTTGCTGAGAGCAGAGACAAAAAGAATTTTCCCAAATTTTGGAAAGCGACGAAAAGTCTTCAACATAAAGATGTACTGCCGGTAACCGTGAATAATGAACAGGATCCGAAACGAATTGCTGACATGTTTGCTAAACATTTTAAAATCCAACCCATGGACACATGTGGTGAGCAAAATGCTGAGACCGCCGTCTATAATAGGTCCTTGCATCATGAGCAATCTGTCGATCTTAGTAATATTTTCACTCCTGATCACATTGCTGAAGTTGTAAGATGCATAAAACGTGGCAAATCGCCAGGATACGACGGACTCAGTATTGAGCATATACTTTATGCCAGCGATGAAATATATCGGATCCTGTCCATTATGTTTAGATTATGTTTAAAACATAGTTACCTACCCAGGGGACTACTGAAAACGGTAGTTGCCCCTATTGTAAAAAACAGAACCGGCGACTTAACTAACATTTCCAATTATAGACCTATATCGTTAGGTACTATTGTTGGCAAGATTTTGGAAAGACTTTTGCAACCCGAACTGACAAGGAATTTCAATATTGATGAAGCACAATTTGGTTTTCGTCCTGGACTCTCCACTGACTCTGCCATCTTGAGTCTCAAATATACTGTAAACTATTATGTTAATAGGGAAACTTCAGTATATGCGTGTTTTTTAGACTTAAGTCGGGCGTTTGACCTCGTCAATTACAAAATCCTTTGGCAAAAACTTGCGAAGCATGCACCCGGAGAATTGGTGAACCTGTGGAGATTTTGGTACGAAAACCAAACCAATTATGTGAAGTGAGGCGACGCACATTCTAGTGAATATAAGTTAGAATGTGGCGTACGTCAAGGAGGGCTGACGTCTCCGGACCTGTTTAACCTTTACATCAATGGTCTAATTGATGAGCTGAGAAGATCTAGAATCGGTTGTCATATTGGTAACGTGTGCGTTAATAATTTGAGCTACGCGGATGATATGGTTCTTCTCAGCCCCTCAATAAATGGTCTTAGAAAATTGCTCAATATTTGTGATCAGTTCTCTAAAGAACATGGTCTCAAATATAATGTGGCAAAAACTTAAGTACTCGTCTTTAGAGCTGGTAAAGGTCCGGAGACGATTCCGCCGGTATTTTTAAACGGATCGTCAGTTCGGGTTGTAAAAAGTTTTAAGTATCTTGGGCACATCTTAACAGAAGATCTAAAGGACGACGGAGATATGGAGAGGGAGCGCAGGGCTCTCTCGGTGCGTGCAAACATGGTCGCACGTAGATTCGCGCGCTGCTCTGAAGACGTAAGGGTGACCTTGTTTAAAGCATTTTGTCAATGCTTTTACACCTCTCAGCTGTGGACAAGGTTTACCAAGCGAAGTTATAATACGCTTAGGATCCAATATAACAACGCCTTTCGCATCCTAATGAAGCAGCCTCGTTTCTGCAGTGCCAAATCTATGTTTGCTGTTGCGAGGGTTCCTGACTTCTTCGCCATTCTCCGCTCGAGAACAGCCTCCTTCTGGGATAGATTAAGACATAGTCCCAACACAATATTGCGTGCTATAAATGACGACCTAACCAACCCTTTCGCGAGGTATTGGTCCCACCTGCATCGACACGAGAACAACATTTTTATGTGAAAATTTAGGTCCTAAAGTTTTTAATAATATTTAATTTTTAATAATATTTTAATTTTTTTTTCTTTTTTTGTGTGACATAGTTAATCTTATTATTTTAATATTTTATTGATATTAACTTTTAACTTTTACTTTATTTTAATATTATAATATTTTATGTCATGTCATGTGTATAATATGTAAAAAGAAAAACTATGGGTCCTGTAACCTGATAATAAAACATTTATTATTATATTATTATTATAACACAAATAACTATTACCTCTAACAAGCAGTTTCATTACTGTGCGGTCCTGAACCGTACAGTAATATTATTTCTATCCTCTTGGACAAATCTAGATAGTTTAATTGGCTGCTCAAATTCTTACTTCATTCTACCCTCATCAAAAAAAATGGATTTTACCTTCTTAAATTTCTACTACCCTCGGTTTATTTTTGTTTTCGCTTGTGTTAAAATGGATTAAGTACATTTCGCAGGAATCTAGTCGTGGCGGCGGTTTGCAAGAGAACCGTCGCTCCCTGACGTAGATTTTGAAATGACCCCTCTGAATTTGCCGACGACGCTGCAGCACCGAAAGAAAATCACGCTAACGTGAGTGCTTTGTATTTTTGCTGATTTTATTTACATACTAGAGAAAAAGTCTTTACGTAGTTCAGAATGTCTTAAGTTCGTGCCATATATTATATAAAACATTTTTCAGTTTAGACGCGGGTAGTCGAGTCAACTAGTTTTAGTTCTTTTAAGTTTTAATAAATTTTTGTATGCAGGTTTAATTCTTACATACAATTATTAATAATTTGATTTATATAGGCCATACTTTCGTGACTGTTTGTTGAATTGCCGCCCATCGTAGGTCTGTCCCATGAGATTGCGTGATTGGTTTCAAACTATTTTTTTTTTTTTGTTAATTTCGAACGGGAAAGCTTAATTATTTTAATGCATCCTTGCGAAAACAAACCCATTTGACTAGTTTTAGTTTTTTTAAGTTTTAATAAATTTTTGTATGCAGGTATAGTTCTTACATACAATTATTAATAATTTGATTTAGATAGGCCACACTTTCGTGACTGTTTGTTGAATTGCCGCCCATCGTAGGTCTGTCCCATGAGATTGCGTGATTGGTTTCAAACTAGTTTTTTTTTTTTGTAAATTTCGAACGAGAAAGCTTAATTATTTTAATGTATCCTTGCGAAAACAAACCCATTTGACTAGTTTGTTTTTTTAAGTTTTAATAAATTTTTGTATACAGGTATAGTTCTTACATACAATTATTAATAATTTGATTTAGATAGGCCACACTTTCGTGACTGTTTGTTGAATTGCCGCCCATCGTAGGTCTGTCCCATGAAATTAAGGGATTGGTTTCAAAACTAGTTTTTGTTTTTTTGTAAATTTCAATTCAAACGAGAAAGCTTCATCATTACTTTTTACCTTAAGAATTTAACTGTTTTCCGTCTTACGTACCAGCGTTTTAATTTATTACTTCATACTTCAATTTATTTTATCAGCTACTGAAGCTGATGCTCGCGACTTCGTCCGCGTGGATTTAGTTTTTAAAATCCCTTTGGACTCTTTGATTTTCCGGGATAAAAGTAGCCTGTCACACTCCAGGTACTCGACTATACCCATACAAAAAATGACGTCGATCCATGAAAACGAACAAAACTCACTTTCGCATTTATAATATTGGCATGATTTTCTGAAATAATTCCACTTGCGAAGCTCATTATGGAGCTTCGCTGATAGCTAAATATCTTGGATTAATCTTGCACTAAGTTACGTTCAGACGCAATCTCCGTCGATTTAATCGCAGGTTCATCGGACGAAGGTACTTGTAATTATATCTGGCAGATCACAACCTATTTGCCGCCTCCGTATCGCGCTATTTCTAACTTCTACGATTGATTTTCACTTCCGCTTTCAGCGTTCACTTAATTTTATTTCTGTACATCGGTCCCTATCCCTACAGTACATCTAATAATATAATAATAAAAAATCGTTGTCCGCAGTAAAGACCCCTTACCATAAATCTATAAATTCACTTCGCGACTGTGGTCTAGGGGTTCTCTAAAAATTTTGTTTCGTTGAAATTTAATTTTGGATAGAAGCAGACGTTAATTTGCGGAGGTTCATGATTACCAAGAAAAGGTTGGAATTATTTTGCTATAATCCGCCAACAGAAAAAATCTGTACCTATGGTCTTGGTCAAACATGCAGTAATAATATGCACCGCTCACCTTCCTAAGCAAGAAAATCCGGTAAAACGAGCGACAGAGGGCGGGTGGGAGCATCCTCGGGAGATGTTAACTTTACAGTACTCATTGTCCTCCGTCATCTCCTGAGGATGCTCCGGTGTCAGGGTGAAACGTGCGTCGAGAGTGGTGTAAGTCTTGTGTGGTGGAGCATGTGAGTGGTGGTGGCATTGCTTGCTTGGGAACTTTTCTTTCTTGATTGCTTGCTTGGGAAGGTGAGCGGTGCTTAGCTTTTTGCTGCATGAATGATAAAGACTGCCTCTATCGCTCGAAGCCTTCACTCTACCTACCCATGCAACAAGCTATAATTTAGGAAGAATTATCATTAACTTTATGATTAATATTTATAATTTATGGATGAATTATTTAATACTCAACATATATTTATTCATATAATTCCTCAAGGAATCCCTACTATTCTTATACCTTTTAAAGTCTTATTTATGTTCGTTAAACAGCTAATATAATTGCAGGTCATTTACTTTTAACTTTATTAGGTAATTCAGGATTAAATATACCTACCTACCTAATTGTCTATTTTAACATTTGTTGCAAATCTAAACTGTGTTTCCAATGAGTATTGTAAAGTCGACTTACAATACTAATTGGAAAGTCGACATCTCCTGAGGATGCTCCGGTGTCGGTGAGTTGTGGAGCATGTGAGTGGTGGTGGCATTGCTTGCTTGGGAACTTGGCTATGGGTTGCTCATGTTGGGTTTCAGCTTTAAAGTTTTGTTTTTGTTTGCAGCGGTCATGGCGGCGACGAGGCGCACTGGCGCTACTGGCAGAAGCCCGGCAGCCCCCATGCGGCGCAGAGCCCGCGTGCGCGCCCACCGCCTGCGCTAGTGCCCACCGCCTGCGCTAGTGCCCACCGCCTGCTTCCCGCCCCAGGAGAACCTCGCCGCCTACTCAAGCTACAGGTGAGTGCAGCCATCCACTATATAAGCATTTTTACTAAAAAAGCTAAAATTAAACAAAAAAAAACTTTACACATTTTTGTCACAAATATCGACACCTTACTCTTTAAAACCGAGCCACTCAAAGCCTATTGCTCACAAAATAATCATGCCTTAAGAGAATATTTATTTATTCTCTTAAAACGCTTAAACCCTACCTATAGCCGTCTCCTCCATCCCCATAACGGCCCCTTTCCTCACATCTAATCTATCTAACCACCAACACGACAGACAAACACCATCTGAACGTGAGGGTGGTTATCAAAAACATCTGAACATTAATTAATCAATTACATTAATCTTAAGCGCACTGGCAATATTTATTCGATTAGGGCGCGATTGCTATCGCAATCCCTCAATCAAACACAACGACCTAGACACGAACGGATCTATTAATCGGATGAGAGACTGTCGGAGACTGAACTCCCATCGTCAAAATAGCTGCATTTATACTCATATTCCAAGATGGCGCGCAAGATGGCGTGCCAACACTGTCAACATTGACAAATGTCGATTCAATTAAACTAATTTCAATAAACAAAATGACGACATCTTTATCATTTCTTAGTCTTTATCAATTTTAAACATGAATCTGACAATTAAACCATGTTCCTGACAGTTCGGCCGTCCTGAAACTAAACACGTCCCCGTGTTTTCCTCTACCTCTTTCCCTATTTCAATAGCCAATCAATTTAAACCAGCGATTTTGCATCACATGTCAAAGCACTCGCACAGTATGGGAGCTTGCATGAAATCCCGAACCGTAACATCACAAACATATTTTTATGGGTAACATTTTAATTTTCTTTATGGACGCACTTTTTATTGATATACTGAATCGATGCTTGAAAATGGTTGTGATGCTCAAAACTAACAGCGGACAACTACTCTGGAAAATTATTTAATAATCGATAAGAAACAATAATTAAGATATTTTTAAACTATCTGTCAATTACAAACTAAACTCTGCATTGATAAACTCTTCCAACTCTAGTCTAGTCAATTAGACAATGATATTAAGTACTTAATTTTTAATAAGTTTTAAATTAATAGCTCTGGTTCGAAACACCGCAACCCAGCGGGAAGAACCAGTAACAATCCCGCGACAAATTCACTAATTAAGTCCATTACACTGTTTCTATTCAACCATGTTCCTGAATGGCTATTCACCCAAATATCATCTTGAAATCGGAAGTCATTCAAGTGACTCACTCACTTCGAAAGCAAACTTACCTCACCCTGGTTTAGTCCACTTTAGGCTGGCTCATTTTTTTGCGCAAAAGGATCAGCCTGGCTGTCCAGCGCGGAAATGCAGCCATTATTCTTGGCACCGTTGTATGTATAGTAATTAGATTAGTTTAGCTATAAGTTTTTGTAACATTTTAATTAAAAAACAAATTATTTTGTAAAAAGAAAACATTCACCGTCATCTAAATAGTAATCTCAATAATAGATCTTTAAGATTTCTAAATAAACTAATCCTTACAAAAGCGACACGGAAGTACTACATAACAAAAGTTGTTATGCCATGGCAGTTAAAAACTGACATGCAACCACTTCCAATAAAACAATTTACTCAAAAGCTGAAGAAATGGCTGCAGGAAAAACAAATTTTTTTACTCTTTAGAAGAATATTTCCAGCATGATAAAAAATATTTATAATTTGATTTTTGGTTTCTGACATTTTAATATCTTGACATTTTATTTTTAATTAGTTCAAATGTATGTACTTAATTATTATTCTTTATATATGTAATTTCTATTTTATACCGACAAATCAAAATATTTGTACGCCGCTAAGGCTAATGTGTTGAACTTTTTTAGCAATGAACATCCTTTGTAAACTCACATTAAGCAAATAAAGAATTTCTATTTCTATATTTCTATAAAATTTATTATTCATTAAAAAAAATATGGTCAACAAGAATATCGAATACATATACATATCGATAGTAAACAACCATTAATTTGCATTAAAATAACTAAATAATCGTATTAAAATAACTCAATATTAAATCAAAACAATTAATTTGTTCGTTATTGGTAAACGGTTCAAATTCTGAAAATCTATCTCTAACATCACATCTCTGTCAAGCTGTCGCAATAAATATAATTATATAATTTTTTTTTTATTAGCAGATGATCTCAAATCTCTAGCTACTAATCAAAACTGAACTTAATTGCTAAATCCTTTAAGAAGACCTAGACAATCTAACTATATCAGTACCTAGATCGACTTGTAATGTAATTAACGAAGGACCTCTCAAAATCACCCTTCCTTCTTTTCTATAATTTTATTCCCATCGTCAATGAAACTCTTTTTATACCATAAGTTACTAAATCAGTTTGAAAATGTTCAGAAAGATATTTTGTTCACTGCATTATTGCCTATGGAACTCACTACCTTAGCATATGAAAGACAGTTAGTCAGTCAAAACACACTTTCAAATCAAGAGTGAAGCAGCACTATCTTTCTTAATGTATAGTATATATTGTGACGAGCGCCGTCACAACGCAAAGCAACCTACACGGGCGGCGTGAATCATCGCACGAGGGACCCGCGTGAACACGCCGTCACAGCGCAAGCAGCCCACGATACACGTGCCGCCTGACTCATCACGCGGGGCCGACGTGAACGCACACGCCAGGGCAATGACACCAGCGGCGCGATCCCCGCCGAACCGCGCCGAGGCCCACCGAAGCAGCCAGCAGAAAAGTGTAAAACGCCGAACAAGAGCGTCCACCGGCAGTTCGCCAGCGGCGCCCGTACCATCGGGGTCGGTCTGATTTCCCTCTGGATCGATCCCATCGTCGGCCTGATTACCCTCTGGGTTGACGAGTGGTACGAGCTCTCTGGTAGGACCACAGGGGCTGTTGCTCGCGCTTGGCCTCGCGGCCCGGCCCGTCCAACCACCCCGAGCGTCTGCGTTCCCCCCGCGACCGCCGCGTCACCCGCGCTCCACCGGGAGTCCGTCGTCCTTCCGTCAGCCGCCCGGGCGGTCCCGCTTCATATAATATTGTAACCGTGTTTAGGCTTGCGTCAACGTCTCTCGATATCATGTAATAGGTTAAGAGAGTTGTAAATAAAAGTCGTTATTGTTTATCGAGTATTTTATTCCTTGTCCTAGGAAATAGTGAAAAGCGAGGTTCGATCCCTCACATCTAATGAACGAAGTGGGTTGCTCTCAGCCGGGCCGATCCACTCCGTTACATTTGGCGCCCACCGCAAAAACCCGCGATACCGTTCCGTGAACACGTGGAAAAAAAAAAAAAAAAAAACCACCTACTCGTCCGTGAAAATACCGCGCGAACCAATTAGGTAGCCGGTCCGTATTGCGTCGCTTAAGAATCGCGTCGCATCCGTAAAACCACTCACCCGCGCCAATCCGTTACGCTTGGCCGGTCCGTCCGCCCGCGTCGCGTCGCGAGAAAAAGTACCGCGTCGCGTTCACAGGCATATTCCGTAAAAATAGACACGCTCCACGCGACCGTGGTGGTGTCTACCCGTACCGAAAAACACAGAGTGGCAATCAAACAGTAGGTCATTTCACTTTAGGAATACTCGCGACTTTTACAACGTAACGGTTACAAACTCTTTCACGTAATCGATTCGATTTATCGGGTCCACTGAAAGGGTGAGTAACCGATCGTATAAAGAGAAAGAAAACATAGGGAAAAGAATAAGAAAACGCGAAATAGATGCTTATCCCGGATTAGTCGGCTTGATTAACCTCGAGTAGTTAGATAAATCACGGGAAAAGCATCTCATCGTGTAGAAAACTACTACACGTACGACACAAGGGGGAACACCGCGGAGATTAGGGAAAAATTAATAAGAAAAATACAGTAGGTAGAAATAACGCTCGCCGACCGACCGTACTTGCTGTAACCGCCGGAATAATTAAATTGAGCACCGCGAAATAACCTAGCACCCGTACCACTACCGTAGATATTAAAAATAAAAGAGATAAACTAAGTTCTGCACCGTAGATATTAAAAATAAAAGACATAAACTAGCACCCGTACCACTACCATAGATAAAAAAAAAGATACTAACTAACAACCGTACCGTTACCGTAAAAAAAAAAAAAAATAAAAAAAAAAATAAAAAAAAAAATAAAAAAAAAAAAAAAAAAAATCACTAACGTCCGTACCGTAAAAGGAAAAAAAACACCCAAGACAGGGAGAACAAATCGAAGGCGAACTATGCCAACTGCCTGGATCTACTCACTAAACAAACAAAAACTAACAGAAGAACTAGAGAAGAGAAACATACCAGCTCCAACTACAAGCACAGTGGAGGAATTGAGGAAGCTGTTATCAAAAACGATAAAAACCGAAGAAGCAACTAGCCAAGACAACACGATGGGTACCGAAAGCGGAGCAACAGACTTTGACAAAGCAGTGTCCCGATGGAAGATACAGTTCGATTCAACAGGAGACGCCGTAGAATTCCTAGAAAGAGTGGAAGAACTGGCCGAAACATTAGAGGTCAACAAAGACAAAATAATACACGTCATACCAAGATGTCTCAACGGAAAAGCACTATGGTACAGGAACAACAATCAATATTGGGAAACATGGGAAGATTTAACAGACAGCTTCAAGTTGTACTACTATCCGAAAAATTATGAGAAAAATCTTTTAGAAACGATCATAAACAAGAAACAGGAAGCACGTGAAGATTTCGTCGACTATCTAACAAACATGCAAACATTATTCAGAAGATATGGGAAATTAACACCAGAACAACAACTAGAGAGAATCTATGACAACATGAGAAGCAGCTACCAGTTCTACATCAAAAGAAGAGATTTCAACACGATGACGGAATTAATACAGCTGGCAAAAGAATACGAAAAAATCCGAACAGATCAGTATCAGTATACATACAAGACAGCGACATACTACCACAAGGGAAACCAACCAGAACACTCCAGAGCAGGGTCCAGAAACCAGGAACACAAACAGAAGCCGGAAGGAAAACTAATCTTACCAGACTATGACCCAGGGAAATGCTGCTGGAAGTGCGGAAAGAAAAACCACAGGGCCCGAGACTGCCGAGGCAAACAGGCTATTTTCTGCAGCCGTTGCGGATTACTAGGAAAACTAACTCGGGATTGCTGCAACGGAGCGAACAAAGTGAGAAAAACAGGGTCACAAGCCTACACAATAAACGTACAAGAAAGAAAAAAAGACAATAGAATATTCGCAGGGGTAAAAATAGGCGACAAGACGTACGAAGCACTGGTGGATACAGGGTCAACAAACACGTACATAAACAAGACCATCATGAACCACATAAAAGAAACTAGGAAGGATGTAATACCCAAATCAAACACTATAAAATTAGCAGACGGTTCGAAAATAACATCGGACACAGCAGTGAACATCGAACTCGAAGTCGCAGGACAGAAACTAACACATCAAGTGATATATCTACCAACAACTACAGTAATGATAATGGGCATGGACTTGTTAAGAAGACTTGGACTAGCAATAAGATGGGAACAAAAGCCAAATAGACAAACCGACAAAGAAGAACCCAAGGAAAAACGCGAGGGCAAACAAAAGTTAACAAAGAAACAACACGAAACACTACAAGCTAAAATAGCCGAAAAATTCGAAAAAGCGGAAAAAAGTCCAAAAGGCAACAAAGGGGGGAAACATATCACAAAACTAAAACATAAGGAACCAATAAAACAAAACGGGATAGCAGATGAACTATCAAGAAACCCAGTATGCGCCGCGTCAGTTGACGAAAACGAATGGTACACAAGGAAATTCAATAAGGTAATGGCGAACCCCGAAACAGAACCAGACTATCGAATACAGGAAGATAAACTATATAGAAGAATAATCAATCCACGATACGGGGGCAAATTAGATCCCGACACCGAATGGAAGCTATGCGTCAAAAACTCCGACAAAAGAAGAATCCTCTCACAAAACCACGATGAACCCAGCGCAGGACACCTAGGGGTATCAAAAACCTTCAACAAAACAGCACAACGTTATTATTGGCCAGGCATTTTTAGAGATGTCGCAAAATACGTAAACAGGTGCGAGACATGTCAAAAACACAAAACGTCGCAGGAAAAAAGACCAGGACTCATGCATATCAATAACACGGAAGAACCATGGCAAATAGTGACAACCGATCTAATAGGACCACTACCACGATCGTCAAAGGGATATCAATGGATCATCGTTTTTCACGATAAGTTCACAAAGTGGTCGGAAATAAAGCCATTGAGGAACGCGACGACAAACGCAGTTATAAACGCACTAAAAGAGTGCATACTCATGAGATACGGCAGAATACAGACATTACTCAGTGACAACGCAAAGGTTTTCACAAGTAAACAGTTCAGAGACACACTCGATAAGTACGGTATACAACAGAAACTGACCGCACCATACACACCCCAGTGTAACCCAACAGAAAGAATAAACAGGACATTAGAAACCATGATAGCCGCCTTTATAGAAAAAAACCATAAAAAATGGGACGAGTACTTAGGTGAATTCAATTTTGCGATAAACACTTCAGTACAAGAATCAACGAAATACACGCCCGCATTCTTGTTATTCGGCAGGGAACTTAGACATTTTAACGACGAAAACAACCTCCCAACTCCAACACTGAAAGAAAAACAAAAACTAGAAGAAATTTATCAAATGGTACGAGAGAACCAGAAACTAGCATCAACAAACCAAAAGAAAAACTACGATAAATCGAAACGAGAATGGGAACCAAAGATGGAACAACTCGTACTTAAACGAGATTTTCCACTGTCAAACGCAGAAAAAAAGTTCTGCGCGAAACTAGCACCAAAATACTCAGGCCCGTACAAGATAATAGAAAGAAAATCGCCCGTGATATTTTTATTAAAAGCACTCAACGGAGGCAAGATATGCACAGCACACATAAAGGATATAAAAAGGTTCCAAGAATAAAACGAAAGAAACGTAACCGATAAAAGTCAGAACACGACACGAATAGTCCAAGACGACACACACCATCCAACATAGACCCGACCGGGAAGGTCCGACCAGACAAACATCGGACTATAAGAAAGCATAGACAAAGAGCACAGAATACACAAATGTCACTAGAAAGAAATCAACCTACCCTCAAGACAAGAAATATAACATCGAAATCAAGAAAATGTCAAAAAAAGGATCAGTTACAGTGGAGTAAACGATGGCGGACGCGACAACCCCAGCGTGCTCGGACAAAGAAGCGGCAATGCAATGTCCGTCAACCAGAAAGGAACCCGATGACGACCGAACGATGTCACCAGAATGCCAGGCACTGGCCACAGAGGTGGTGGCAGCCGAGGGGCAAAAGAAGAAGAAAAAGAAACGGAGAGGAAGAAAACGCATGGGTAACCACCGAAAGGGGATAGTAAGGTTACCCAAATACAAAAAGGGTGACAAAGTAGGGAAGGCACAGCCAAACGCATAGGTTCGAAATATACAAAGTGACATACAGACGACAGTAAACCACTTTCTAGTTCTTTTGATTCAGAGGATGGTGTGTAACCAACGGTGATGTTTACAGGTAAACATCTCAAAACGAGAGGGGAGAGTGTGACGAGCGCCGTCACAACGCAAAGCAACCTACACGGGCGGCGTGAATCATCGCACGAGGGACCCGCGTGAACACGCCGTCACAGCGCAAGCAGCCCACGATACACGTGCCGCCTGACTCATCACGCGGGGCCGACGTGAACGCACACGCCAGGGCAATGACACCAGCGGCGCGATCCCCGCCGAACCGCGCCGAGGCCCACCGAAGCAGCCAGCAGAAAAGTATAAAACGCCGAACAAGAGCGTCCACCGGCAGTTCGCCAGCGGCGCCCGTACCATCGGGGTCGGTCTGATTTCCCTCTGGATCGATCCCATCGTCGGCCTGATTACCCTCTGGGTTGACGAGTGGTACGAGCTCTCTGGTAGGACCACAGGGGCTGTTGCTCGCGCTTGGCCTCGCGGCCCGGCCCGTCCAACCACCCCGAGCGTCTGCGTTCCCCCCGCGACCGCCGCGTCACCCGCGCTCCACCGGGAGTCCGTCGTCCTTCCGTCAGCCGCCCGGGCGGTCCCGCTTCATATAATATTGTAACCGTGTTTAGGCTTGCGTCAACGTCTCTCGATATCATGTAATAGGTTAAGAGAGTTGTAAATAAAAGTCGTTATTGTTTATCGAGTATTTTATTCCTTGTCCTAGGAAATAGTGAAAAGCGAGGTTCGATCCCTCACATCTAATGAACGAAGTGGGTTGCTCTCAGCCGGGCCGATCCACTCCGTTACAATATTTATTAAAATATTTATTTATTTTTGTGCATTTGTTCTTTATTATATAATTAAATTATATATTATTATAGTATATAATCATTTAGGGATGTATAGTTTAGAGTTTAGACCCATGTAAAACTTTTTAATTTCACCTCACTCTTATGGGAGCTGGAAGAAATCTCCACATAGAGACAAGCTTCACCCCCGTCCACTTCTTCTATTATTATATTAAGGGATTTTTTTCTTGCACATAAATAATGAAAATAAAATATATTCAAATTCAATTCAAATTGAAATTATTAAAATTATAAAATTTAAAATATTATCGTTTCAAACTTCCATGCAGTTTCTTTTTAAAATATTATCCTCAAATTTCTGCTACATGCGCAAGTTGACGACAAATGCGTTGAAATACCTTTTTATAAAAAAAATAATCCGCTTGCTGCCTATCTTTGTAGAATCAATCTCGTTGATGAATATTAATTTTAACTTCCGATTAAGAAATTCAAAAACTTTAACTCTTAGTGTCCACAAAAATAATACTTCCTTTTACAATCCCATTTTTCGTATCTACCGCCTATTCAATGATCTTAACATAACTAACCACAGTAATATTGACATTTTCAATAATAACGCAAACCTATTTAATACATAAACTTTTTCTGACCTCATAATCAAGCGACTTACAACTTTAGTTTTAGACAGGCATATTTATATTCAAAAATACTCTTTAAGTTGTATTAAGTTTTGAATATTTATGTTATCTTTACTGAGTAACTGAGTAAACTGTGTAATTGTAGGTACCTATAATCTCTATAGATTCTATGCATAAATTTTATAACCACTGTGTACACATATTAAGGGTTGTTACCTGGAACCCAAATCTGATGTTATTGTATTACGTTTATATTTGGTTGCAACCTGTTTTGTGTACCTTTTCAATAAATAAATAAATAAATAAATCAATGTTAGAAAATGTTTACCTATGCATCAAATTGTGGGCGTTCACATTAAATAGTTCATAAAACTACACATTAACTTTCTCTGACGCATGGTTTAAGAATGCCACTAAATAAGTATTTTTTAGCATTAGCACAGTTAAACACGAGTTATCTAAATCAAGACAAGATATCAAGAATAAGACAAAACAAAATTAGTTATAACTCTAAGTATTGCACAATATTTTGCTCCAGTAATTTACCTTCTCAAAGTGTATTTTAACCTATGTCTCTTCAGTTTCCATCTGTCATTATACCTACGTAAGTATATGACACAACTGTTTATTTATTTTGCGTAGTAATAATCGTAATTTTCATCGCTATACATTGGTAAATCGATCACCAAATTGATTTACAATAATTATAAATAATCAACAATTCATGATCAAAACCTCGTCAATATACCCAGCCCAACGTACCTACCCGTAGTGAATATCCTCAAAACACAAATGTTTCATCAACTCACCAAGAAACAGTTCATTAGAATATACACATTAGAACATTCTTCATCAAAGAAAAGCTCATTGTCATCACATTCATCAACCTCAAATATTCACAATGATAATACCAGGCAACTCTCAAAAGCACTATTGTGTCACTAATATACTTTACACCAATATGCTACCAAAACTTGCTACTGAAGTTATGTATAAAATTAAAAGAATATAATATATAATACTGTACACATACACACACACACACACATTTGACTAATTATTTTGTAATTGTTTCTTTTTGAGAAAATCTGTAATGGGCCATATAATTTGTCTCTAGTTTTTAAGTCTAATATTACTAAAATTCGCTGTTGATTTTCCTAAAATAAGTAAGTAAATAAATAAATATTAATTGAGATTTCCCGTTCCTCGGTTCATCAAGTCAAGCTTTCATGAATAAAATATTTCATGTACCTGCCATACTCTGTAATCAGGTAGGTACGCAATAAAATTTTATAAAATATGAGTAAGTAAATAATTATTCATAAAAAAAATTGTCTTCACCAACAATACTGATCTAGATCTTACTTCAGATTAAACTGTCAAATGCCCGATTGCAAAAACATTAAAAATAACCCTCTTTTTTTTAACACTACTCACGCGACTTTTTTTTATCCATACAAACGCATTATTATAAAGCAAAGTGTATATAGACGTAATTCTTCAAACTTATTTTTTTTTTTTTACATTTACAAAAATATTTATTAACAAACGACCCGAAGGCACATTTACATATTTAAATAATAATTTCATATTATATCCATTTTAAAAATATTGGCAAGTGTTACAAAAACAACGCATCATCAATTCACGCGGTCAATCAATCGTGTATCCTACCCGCAAATGCTGACCAAAGAGGTACAATATGACCACGTAATAATGAAGAAAATACTCTGAATTCCTTACGACTTTTTTACAGACTTGCCATTCATATTATGATTAAAGTTCAAGCCATCCTTGCCCTCGCGGCCAATTAAGAAAAATCATTATATTGACAATATTTACCACCATACAAGTGATCTTAAGTTCATCAAAGGATAATTTTGTCCTAAATCGTGTCACATGTTTTCCCACCTTCGTATCATTTAAATGATTGCTAATACATTACCCAAGATATAATTCACTGTTACACTTGGCCCACCTCTAAACCAATTATTTATCACAATTAGAAGGTAGGTTTATTTTTTTTTTCAGGATAAATACGGTATTTAGGAAAATTACGGAAATTCAAGGTTTGGAAAAATATATAATAAGTTTGATAAAAAACAGGAGAACCCATTAAAAAGATTCAATATTGCCCAATATTGATAATCATTCTCGATTCTAGACTGGTTCTGATTTTATTCTACTAGGCGGGTAGACTATTACGACATCTCAGTATCTTTTTATTACAAAATATCTTTAATAACTACAATGTGTCAAGATAAATTTCTGTCAATAAAGTGGACCAAATAACCCTTTTTTAAAATAAAATTGCTCAAACAGATTAAAATATTTCAGTAATGTTTGAAATCCATTGAATAATAGTGGATAAAAAGTGGATAAAACACTATCATAAATTATTTTGTTCAAATATCAAATTATGTATGGCATTTTATTTTAATGTTTCTTTTTTTTCATTAAATGCAGATATTCAACTGCGAATTTGCACACAATGCATAATGTGGCAAAATGTGAAAGAGAATAATTTCTTACATTATATTACTATCGCTTCATTACCCACATTTAGCAAATAAACGATTTCATTTCATGTATCACATAACACTCACTTACCTTTAGGACACCCGCAGTCAAACAAACATAATTTATCACTTCTTTTCAACCCACGGGCACACCCGGCCAAAACTCGAATATTCATGGACGCACTGGGTCCAATATAGTGGGTATCATACTTAGTTGGACGTACTTGGTCCAATACACTAGGTAACACACATAGTTACCGCCTATAGTCGCACCTGGACCAATACAGTAGGTAACATACATAGTTACCATCTAAAACTACTAGGTAACATACATAGTTACCGCCTATAGTCGCACCTGGACCAATACAGTAGGTAACATACATAGTTACCATCCAAAACTAAAACTATCATTTTGACTCAACTCACGGTCCAACTATGCCGTCCAAGTAAGAAGGCTTAGAATCAAATATTATATCTATCAAACTTTGGCTGCTACAAACTATCATTTTCACTCAACTTATTATTTCATTTTACACTCCAAATAAAACATAACGAAAACCACAAATCTTGAATTTGATTGCCACACTAAATTTTTAAGGGAAACTCTTGTCAGTTGAAATGAATGGCATTAACACACATGGTTACAACTTAAGGACTTACATAGTCACCATTAAAGTAACCTGGATACACATGAACACATTTAGTCCAATATATAATAAACTTTGTTAATCCATTATTCACTCACTATCCTTATCAACCCCACACTTTTAATGAAACTGTCCATCAAGTTCGCAACTGTATTAATATTATTTGCCTTAACTTTACAGCAGCAAAATCAAAATATGAAAATTATTTTATGTGGGTATAATATAAATGATTCATAATTGTTGTCATACCTTCAACTTTTTAACATCTTCAAAATGTATCGAGTTCTTAACAAAAGAAAGACTATTTCTCCAAATGTTGAATATAGCAAGGATACATTATCAAAAAGTAGCTTTGACCAAACGTTCCAAGTGATATGATAGAATAGAATAGAATAGAAATATTTTTTATTCAAATAACACTGGTTCGGAATTCCTTTCCTGCCGAGAAGAACCACTGTAGTCACTATAAAATTATTGTGAAGGACAAAGCCTTTCAACAACTTATAACTAAATCATCACCATCAATTCCATATGAAATACTATAACATTAGCTACATATTCGAAAAATAATTATTCACAACTATATTGAAGGTATGACATTTCATATAAAGTAGGTAGTCATCACTTACATACCTTTGGGTTCACATTGTCACTTCTGAAGTTGTCACAAATATCGACACCTTACTCTTTAAAACCGAGCCACTCAAAGCCTATTGCTCACAAACTAATCATGCCTTAAGAGAATATTTATTTATTCTCTTAAAACGCTTAAACCCTACCTATAGCCGTCTCCTCCATCCCCATAACGGCCCCTTTCCTCACATCTAATCTATTTAACCACCAACACGACAGACAAACACCATCTGAACGTGAGGGTGGTTATCAAAAACATCTGAACATTAATTAATCAATTACATTAATCTTAAGCGCACTGGCAATATTTATTCGATTAGGGCGCGATTGCTATCGCAATCCCTCAATCAAACACAACGACCTAGACACGAACGGATCTATTAATCGGATGAGAGACTGTCGGAGACTGAACTCCCATCGTCAAAATAGCTGCATTTATACTCATATTCCAAGATGGCGCGCAAGATGGCGTGCCAACACTGTCAACATTGACAAATGTCGATTCAATTAAACTAATTTCAATAAACAAAATGACGACATCTTTATCATTTCTTAAAGTCTTTATCAATTTTAAACATGAATCTGACAATTAAACCATGTTCCTGACATTTTTTAAAATAAATTACTAAAAATATACTTAATAATAACTGTAAATAAAATTTTGGAAAAGAAGAAAATCCGGGAAAATAAGCAGCGAATCCAGCGGCTCCCTGTTTGATGTCGTCGGTCCACCTGGTGGGGATCTGCCAACACTGCGTTTCCCGGTGCGGGGTCGCCACTCACCTTGGGACCCCAACGACTATCAGCTCTTCGAACTATGTGCCCCGCCCATTCCAACTTTCTTGCTTGGTTAGTTATAGTCTTAATGTTCGTTTAACAGCTAATATAATTGCAGGTATAACCTTATAACTTTTAACTTTATCAGGTAATTGTTATCTATTTTAACCTTTTGTTGCAAATCTAAACTTTTGTTTTTATGTTGCAGGTGGACGGAGCCGACGGCCAGCGACAGAGGGCGGTCGGGAGCATCCTCAGGAGATGCAGATTTTAGAGTGCACATTAATGTTAATGTTTCAATGCTTTCAATTATGTATGCGAAATATAATGAATAAAAAATAATAAAGACCCTTGTTTAATTTTATTTTGTTCATTCTAATGAACCGAATATTATATATAGAATATAATATTCATATGTAGTTCTAATTAAGTTTTAATATATTTAGTTTTTATAGAATAAAATAATTCATTTGTTTTTAATCATATGGTGGGGATAGCATCAATTATTCGGCTTTGCAATGCGTACACGACTCCATACAAAATGACAGTTTTGTGATGCGAATCGATGCACACCGGTGTGATTCCAGCCTAATAAACCAAAACCCTGCAAGATTTTATAATCCGAGCAGACAAGTGTGATGGCATGACAATGGGGTCGTTATAACCCGTATGAATCTAAATATATAAAAGGAAAAGGTGACTGACTGACTGACTGACTGATCTATCAATGCACAGCTCAAACCACTGGATGGACCAAGCTGAAATTTGGCATACAGACAGCTGTTATGACGTAGGCATCCGCTATGTAAGGGGTTTTAAAAATTTAGTTTTCTATAAGCTGTAAATCTATCTCGGTCCTTTCTCATCACTTTAGGAATAGGTAAATTAAAAAAAAAACAGAATAAGCAAAAATCAATAGTAATTTATTAATTTACTTATAAAATAATAATATATCATACACAATAATTACTCGATATATATTTTACTTTCTCGTGCTACAAATAGCGCATCTATCCTGCTTTAACCAAAACTTAAAAATTGCCTACAACTAATAGGGACTGACATGATGACAGTTGACATGAGGTCTGGCGTTAAATTGTCACGGCCATAATGAGGTCAACAGTTAAAAATATCACTCAAAGTGCGCTCAGTGTTACAATATTGATATCTATCACGAGGAAATATAATGAGATCGTGATGTTATACCACCATCTTCCACTTGTCTAGCTCTATTAGCAAGACGTAAATAGAAAATGGCGGTTTAACCACTCTATTCTTTACTTGATCACGTTTATACAGATTGAGTAAAATAAAACTTATTAACATTGTAGGTCATATCACTATACCATATTATGACTATTCCAAAAATTCAAACAATAATAATATTATGTTCATTCAACCATTTGTATAACAAGCACGCGAAATTACAATTTAAAGTGCGACCTCTGTATTTATAAAGGTCGAATAAATAAAAAAGCACAATCTTTTATTATAGCTACAAAACTCTCAACATAGGTATCACAAAACATACATAAATACTCATAAGTATCTATTTCGAAGTCAATTACATTTACAATACATAATTATAATAAAACCAAGCGCCGTCAGTCACCACAGAAAAAGACATTTCACTAAATCCATAGCTTCACTCATATTCATATAAAAAAACTTTTAAAATCGATAAAAATACATGTAAAAAAAATTATTCACATTTAACGGTTGACCTCATGATGGTGTCTATTAACATACGACCTCATTATTCTATAGCCACGTCCAGACTGACTGGCGAAAAGCTTAGTGAATATTAGGTATACATGAGCCTATGCCACGCATACAATCGATGTATTAAGATCGCCGCCAATCAGTGTGGCCGTGTCGTAATTTAATTCATAAGTACGAGTCTAAAAATTAAAAAATTAAATTAAAGTAGCGATCTTAGTCCCTAAATAGGTATTTATACAATTATTATACTCAGTAACAAAATTTATACATTAGAATAAAACTATTTTAATGGATCCGATAGAAAAACAATTTATACACAAGTAAAATAGACTAGACTCAGTGATCATCATCACCGACCCACTAATCAGAACCATTATATCTGCTAGTTGTGTTTAGCCTAATTAAGTTCTGGCGATCACTGTGTCTAGTTCTCAAAGAAACCATAATAATAACATTATATATACATACAAGGTGAAACAGAAATGGAAGTATTCGCAAACAAATTCAAGTATTCTTAGAAGTTTAAAACTGTAAACTGACTACGGAAAAATTGATGTAAAATTCATCCTATTCATTTTGATCATGTAAAATAATATAGTCTATGTCATCTGGACCATAATAACAAATCGATTGACACCTCAAACACAAAACCGACTCAGTAGTTTAGGCGCCTAGTTTGGTGGAACGTTCGTATTTTGCCTTAGCCGTAGTCAGATAGAAATTATTTATCTAAAATTTGGATAAATAATATTTAATTTTAATTATTTATCTAAATAAAATTATTTATCTAAAATTTAGATAAATTATTTATCTAAATAAAATAATTTATCTAAAATTTAGATAAATAATTAGATTTAGAAAAAATAATAAAATTTTCGATAAATAATTAGATTTAGATGCTAAATCAATAAATAATTGCAAAATAATTTACTCACAAATACACAGTCGAAGAAAATATTCATTTTGAGACAAAATTGTAAGACTTGTAAATAATAATTTATTATATCTACAACAAATCTACACTACCTACATAATATTATTATGACGACCAAAGGTTGTATATCACCTAAATCGTTTCTTAAAAATAAAACAGAGACACAGACACACATGTGTGTGTTAGACACATGCATATTATTTGTTTTATAACTAGGAGTGCAAGTTTCTATATGAAAAAAATCTTAAAATTGATTTAAGGCAGCGTATTCTTTTCTATTCGTCGAATAGGAGTCATAAATCATAAAATAAAGCCTCAATAGCCCAACGGTTAAAGGTGCGGACTGAAAACTGAAAGGTCGCAGGTTCGAATCCCACCCGTTGCACTATAGTCGTACCCACTCCTAACACAAGCTTTCCGCTTATTTGGAGGGGAGAGGAGGGTATTAGTCAACTTCAACTTGACTAATAATTTAAAAAAAAAAAAATTATTAGTATATTACGATTTGTACATGTCGAAAACGTTGATCAGCTGGTCAATTGCGCAGAAGCTGCATCACTCAATAGAAATTATGAATTTGTCTAATGAAATACGATTCATGGATTTTTTTTTATAAAAAACGTATTTATTTTTCTATTTTGAACGAGATTGATATTTATTTTGATAAAATAAAACTATAAAATACAGCAATCCGCCATATTGGATTGAAAACCAATCAGATTCAAGGCGATACGTCACATCTATCTTCAAACTACAGCTACTATGAAAACATACAGATGACGTCACGGACGACGCCATGACACCATCGAGTGTTTTTGCGTGAATTTTAATACTTCAAATTGAAATGTCAATTTTATCTACCGCTTTTTTTACAAGATATTTTTTTCGAAATACGAAATAAGATACTTCGGAACATGATCAAACAGTTTTTCAAAATCGGTCACCATGCCTTCTGTGCTGAATTCATGGCGTTCTTTATGCAACAATGCATTGTAGCAAATAGAGATTGTAAGCCAATCAGAGGTGCGATTGTCTTAAGTTATTCCATTGATCGTAATCGATAACATTAGGGTCAAAGTGAAATAAACTAATAAATTAAATATAACTGCATTGAATTAGAGCTCAATTTCGTGTATGCATTCTTATAAGTTTTCGTATGTACGATACGCTCCACGCTTCATAAATAACAAAATCGGTTGAACTGAATTTGTGACTAAATCAACACAATCAAGGATTATTTTACTTTGACGCTAATGTCATCGAATACGAATAAGATCAATGGAATAACTTTTAGACAATTGGACAATCATTTTAAGACAATCCCGCGATAGGGTACAGGTTCATACTGACAACGCATACTATGTAACTAATTTAGTGTCAATGACGTTCAAACCTTTTTTTATCTCTGTGTGTATTAACACAATCGAGTGAAGACCGCGGACAGACCCGTTTAATTCATCTTAACATTCCCATTATTGTCTTGATCGCATGAAAAATTCAATATAAGGGCGGTTTCAGATTAGCGTGTTTTCAGCGCGTTTAAGGTAGTTTTTGGTATAGCGTGTACGCGCGTAAAGGTGCGCCCTTTGACACCCGCACAACTGTTATAGTACTTTTATTTCCCGAAGCGACGCGCGCTTTACTTGAGTAACCAAGTATACAACACGGTACGAATGTTGCGTGAAGACGAGTAGACGGTACTCTCAGTAGTCTCAGTACTACCGCGCTTACGCACACATTCACAGCGTGTTTGTACACTTGGTTACCACAAGTAAAGCCCGCATCGCTTCGTGAAATAAAAGTACTATACGAGCGTTGACGAGAGATGCCTCTCCGCGCGCCGACCGTTTTGAGGAATACGCCGGAATAAGCGCTTTAAAATAACCTAGTCTGAAACAGCTCTTAAATTACAAACAAAGGTTGGCTTTATTATTTTTCTTGTATGGTTTGCACGCCACTGTTTACAAAATTTATTTTGTTCAACTATAAACAGTTAATTTTCCTTTTTTCTGGTAACTGTATAAATGTAAAAATCCACTAAAATAGTTTTACTTTTGACGGGTAACATTCAATTTGAACAGGCAATTCTTTTCAATAATATTTATATTTTATTAATAAATAGGGTGTAACCACATCACACGCCAAATTCCAACTTTTTTTCTGAGAGGCACCTATTCGTTGTTTCATTAGGCCACAGTATTTCAAAACTTGGTTACAATGGGGTGTTTGACTTTTTTTTAACCCCCGACGGAAAAAGAAGGGTGTTACTAGTTTAGGGGTACATCAAGTAGTCTGCGGGATACCCAACTTAAAGCAGATATAGTGTGTTTGGGCTCATTAGGATGGCCTCAATGAGTAAGTGTCAGATAGATGATCATCGAGGATCGAGGAGGAGGATCTGATGATGGAGCAGAAAACTGGGTAGCAGGATGTCAGGTATATCGTACATAGTCCGGCCATAGATTCAAACGTCAGGGGTGTTTTAAATTTTCAATTTACACGTTTACTTTTAACAAGAACTTCTAACTGACGACCTCCCTGGCGCAGTGGTGAGCGCTGTGGTCTTTGGGAGGTCTTGGGTTCAAATGGCTTAAGCTATGGAATGTTTTGATAGACATTGGTACACCAAAACACTTAGTTCATCTTCTCAGACGCCTTTATGAAGATGGAACTGCATCTGTGCGGACGGATGATGTTTTGTCAAAAAACTTCCATCCCAGCGCAGGCGTTCGCCAAGGATGCATAATATCACCGCTTCTGTTCAATGCTTATACAGAACTCATAATGCGTATTACTCTCGAGGACTGGACGGACGGTGTTACTATTGGTGGCTACAAAATATCAAACTTGCGCTACGCTGACGATACTACTTTGTTTGCGACCAGTGTTCGCCATATGGAGGAACTGCTTCTCAAAATGGAGCGCGTGAGTCTAGAGTTTGGATTAAAGATTAATCGCAGTAAAACCAAGATGATGATTGTAGATCGAGCCAACAATAACTCACCCGAGGTCACGCAGATTGCGAACTGCGAGGTCGTGCAATCTTATATAGGTATATCTTGGTGCTTTAATCTCAAACAATGGAGGGTGCGTAGAGGAAGTAAAACGCCGTATGGCGATAGCAAGAACTGCGATGGACAAACTTAAAAAGATATGGAAGAACAGAAACTTAACAAAAGCTACGAAGATCCGGCTCGTCCAAACGCTTGTTTTTCCCATATTTTTGTATGCTGCGGAGACGTGGACTTTGCGACAAGTCGAGAAAAAGAAAATGGATGCTCTGGAGATGTGGGGCTGGAGACGAATGCTGAGAGTGTCGTGGATCGAGTTTCGCACCAACGTCTCCATTCTCCAAGAACTCGGCATAAAATAACGCCTTTCGGCCACAGTACAGAGTCGCATACTTAAGTTCTTCGGACACGTCTCCCGGCGTGGGGGTGAGTCCATCGAGCGCCTTGTCGTGCAGGGCAAAGTGGAGGGCACCAGAGGGCGAGGAAGGTCGCCCATGCGATGGACCGACCAAATTAAGTCTGCTGTGGGCGGTCCATTGCACGAGTGTACCAGGCTGTCGGCCAGCAGGGAGAAGTGGCGAATGCTCGTGAGGCGAATCACATCTGCCGCTAAAGACGTCACTTCGCGATGACCACGACCGCTCTGCCAAGAGTGTCACGAAGAAGGAGGAGGGTTCAAATACGAATTGAGTAAAGTTGGTGAGAGGTATTGGCCGTGGCTAGTTATCTCCATACCGTCAAAGACGTGCCGCCAAGCGATTTAGCGTTCCGGCACGGTGGCGTGTAGAAACCAATTAGGAGTATGGGTTTAATTTAAACCGCCACCCCTACCCCCTTGCAAGTTATCCCACTACAATCTTAGATTGCTTCGTCACTTACCATCAGGTGAGATGGCAGTGAAAGGCTATCTTGTCATCGAATAAAAAATACCGCTTAGAACAGATTTCACCAACGCATAATAAGTCTTATCCGAGCGTAAATTTGATATTTTAACAGTATTTTCGATACAAGAACTGTCAGAACGCCCCCATTTATTCCTCGGTGAAACTTCACTCGACGTAGGTGAAATCGGCACTTAGTGTATGACAGAAATAGAAAATGGCTGCTTCGCATTCCTATTCTCAACATGATTTAGTCAATAACAAAAATTATGCGACGATTGCAATACAAGTTTTGTAATACACGGCAGATCTAGGGGTCGCCTTCGCCTGTTTTAATTTATAGATTAACCGATTTTCATCACATCGATTCGAATGTGGTCATACCCATACATTTATCTAGCAATTACATTATAAACGCAACTCTATAGTTTCACTAAATCATCTATGTTTATTTATCATTTTGCACAGTCAAAGAGAAAAGAAGTCTCAACTTTTAGTCAAATTCTACTTTAGACTTTATTTGAGTTTTATCTGAATGTTTTGCCAAACCAGTGCAGTGCAGCGCGGCGTCTGGTTTCCTTCGAGGAGAATGATCCCAATTAGATTAGAGTTAAAATTATACTGTTCCAAATTCTATACTACCTTCAAGACGAATAGGTAGCCGCGGCGTGTAAAAATCCTTAAGAGACTTAGTTCTAACAGTGGACGAAATTTTAAACGGCCATATTCTGTTTCCGAAGCAGAAAACGTCATCAGAAATAGAAAATAGCCATTTAACATTCCATTTTTGTCATTGCATTATATCGTTTGCTGTCGTTGCGAGACCTGACAATTCTCTCCTTGACCGTACAAACAATCAGTTCGTATGTACAAATATAACGGATAATTATAATACTTTATTTAGCTTAAGCCAAATTGTAAAATCGAAAACATCATGTTAGTATTAATATGCGTACCGATATCGAAAAAGTAACCTTGAAATTTTGGTAGGATAGATTAAATTTTCGATAAAGACGAAGTTTTTAATTTTTTTGATAATCAAGTATTTGACTAACTTCAAAAGGGAAATAAGTTTGTTTAACTGTGAAATTTGAATAACACAGTCGGAAAAGTAAGTAGTATTTACCGGTGTTTAGAACAAGTCTAAAATTAGATAAGAGAAATTGCTTGGTCGAAGATGAAACAGTCATTTGAATATAGAAATATAATATTAAACTACCATTTACTATTTCTGTTATGCTATGAATTAGCCAGCATTTGAATTGCGCCATTTGAGAAAAATTTAAACTGACAAGGCGAAATCATTAGTCAAATACCCAATTATATTTCAATCGAAACAACATACTAAAGGGCTCTAATATATACATCTTATCTATCTATATAATATAAGCATAATCTTGACATTTTCGACAAGTTCTCGGCAGTACCATTTATCATACACAATAAAATTTAATGCCTTCAAGACAAGAATAGGAATGCCAAACCGCCATTTTGCATTTCTGTCATTCTCACGTGCGACAACAAACAAAGACGTGGTAAGACGATGGACTGGACTTAGTAAGCAAAATTAAAAGATTTAGCGGCTTTAAATGAAGAGGCTTTTCGTGTGATGAGTGATGACCGCTAAACTTAAGACTCGATAAAGGAAATGATGATTGTGACAGAAATAGAAAATGGCAGCTCATTTCTATTTTAATCTTGATAATTTAATATAAAATAGATACCGGTCGACCAATTTATAAGTTGCAACGATATAGCTGCAATGATAAGATGTATTTTTGGTAAGGGTTAAAATATTTTCAACTGTTATTGGTTGTTCCATACGCGACATTATGGGGTTTATTCTTAAGGTTGAAGACACGGTTCTGCCCGCGAAATTCAAATTTAATTTGGTTTTTCGCAATTTGTAAACTAATACTACAAAGTAGGCTTATGGCATTCTAATTGCGACAATGGCAGTATCATCTTCACAGGTTTATATAAAAATCTTTACTTGAAAGTGTCCATTTTAAGAAATTAATCAAAATATCGACTAATTTGTGAGTAACTCACGTCCAACTCAGTATTTTGATTAATTTCTTAAACTGGTCACTTTCAAGTAAAGATTTTTATGTAAACCTGTGAAGATGATAATTCCATTGGCGCAATTAGAAGGCCATAAGCCTACTTTGTCGTATTAGTTTACAAATTGCGAAAAACCAAATTAAATTTGAATTTCGCGGGCAGACCCTTGTCTTCCACCTTAAGTAATTAGGCTTACATAAAATTTGTGTTACAATGGTTTTTAGTCGGCGAGATTACTCTTTTCTGCGATAAAGGTAAGGTGATTGTCAATGTAACTTATAAAAATGGTCTCGCTGTACTCCATCCATTATATCATTTTCTATTCAACACTTCCTAGTAAAGTTATGTGCATAATGATTTGAAAAATACGTATCAATTTGTATTCGAATCAATGAAATGCCGAAGTCCACTTATATTCGAATCAGTAAAATCTATTAGAACATCACTAAACTAAAATGATATTGAGAGTGAATCCTTTTCACAATGTGGCCAGAAGAAAGGGACAGAGCTTTTTTAAAAACCTGTCAATTGATAAAAAATTGAGTGCAAACAAATTATTTATCAAATCAAACTGTCAAGGAGAAAATACTATAATGGACGTATTTAAATAGTCAGAAAGTCTTTCTTTATTTAAATTCATAATATACACGGGATATTTTATTTCAGTCATGGATTTCATAGTTCAAGATTCATTTTTTTACATACAATCATCAATCACTCTCGCCCCATACAAACGAAAAGAAGGTTGATAACTATTTGAATATTAAACTATCATAGTCAATGAAAGTTTGTGGACATGCTCTAGATCTTTAGGTCATAGACACTAAACTCTGTGTCTGTCTTTCAGGGCCTATACACTTCAAGGAGGATTATTTCAAAACTGTTTTGACATGTCATACAATGTCAATCTTGTACATAATTACTTCAAGGTTATCATTATGACATCTGAAAAAAAAATTGAAATAACTATGCAGCGTTGGTAGGTTATAGGCCCAGTTACCATAAAAGCATTGTTGTTTAAAAGTTACTTGGGCTCAAAGTTTGGAAGAAAGCGCCCCAACTCCACGCAGTCTTGCCTGGTCCCTAACCATAGTGTTTTTATAGCGTGGAGCCAGAAGCTATACATTACTAGAACTGTGTTCCATTACAAATACAGTTATTTATAAATAAAATGCGCTACGCCAGAAGACTCGCTCCGTCGCCCCTTCATTCAGGACCTCCTTCGCGAGCTTCTGGCTACGCGCTTTAAAAAACACTCCAGGGGTAGGGCAGACAAGACTGTGTGGAATTCGTTTTTAGGTAATATTCGAAATTATGATTTTTAGTAGTAAAACATATCTTATTATTTTTCTATCCAATAGGTGATAGACTAGGTGTCACTACAGTATGAAAAAGATTTTTTGGCACGTGGCCAAAGTCGGAACTAACGCCGCCATCTTGCGAAACGTCACTTTAAGACATGACGTCATAGAGACGTCACTTTATGAAATGACGTTATAGAGTGACGTTTAACATCACTTAATGACATTTATATAGTGTTGCCACCAACTTATCTGTTATCTGTTCAAGTGGACAAACTTGGAACAAAGGCCGCCATTTTTAAATATCATTCCGCTAAATTCCACTGTCCAAGTGTTCATGGTCTTTGTTGCTGTCAGTTTTTTATTTTTTCTAATGCGAGTGCCGTACAATGCACTACCGATTTTATCGTAATTTTTTAAGTAGCAAAACTAGATACTCCACTAGCGCCCCCCTCACATGAACAGATAAGTTGGTACATCTATAGCACGTACCGCATTCTTTATTAATGACATCAGAGTCGAGAGATCTTTATCGTAGAAAATATTTATTTATGAGGCTCATTTTGGCGTTTACGAAAGAAGTTAAGTGGACATGGACATTCAAAATGGACGTCCTCAGAAACGGATATCGTCGCTCCATTTTAATTTGTGACATTCTTGATATTACTTAAGATATACTTTTTGGCATATAGCCAATAGCCACGTAATTTGACAGTTCGAGTTATAATAAATTGATGATCGAGATAAGTATATTGGTGCAAACATCATCAAAAACAGATTTTTTGATTTTGATGATTCTAAAAAGAGACTAAAAAGTCTCGAGACCACCACAAAGGACTAAAATCAAAAAAACTTTAAGTTTAGAAGTTCATTCACTTGAATGGAAAATGGAAATCGTATTTAGATTTATAATAATAATTCTTCAATTTCATAGGTAAAGTTAATTTATCCTTACTAATATTATAAATGCGAAAGTGTGTTTTTTTGTTGGTTTGTCCTTCAATCACGCCGCAACAGGGAAACGGATCGACGTGATTTTTTTGCATGGGTATAGTTGAGATATATAGAGTATATATATAGTTGAGAATTGAGATTGACATAGGCTACTTTTTTACCGGAAAATCAAAGAGTTCCCGAGGGATTTTAAAAACTAAATCCACGCGGATGAAGTCGCGGGCATCAGCTAGTATAATATAGTTCAGGTGAAGTATACTATATAATACGGTATATTTAACATAAAAATAATATAATGGAAGTTAATTGTCTTTATATTTGTAAATAACGGGCTACGAAAAGTACATAATTTGGGGTGATCAAAATTCTTTTAAACTTTATGACCATTTTTTTTATAACAACGATATTAATAAAAGAAAACAACACAATTACAACCATGATTGAGACTTGGACAGTATTTGTTACGAAATCCAGGATGTAACCTCGCATTGGTTATAGGTCTATACCTATGATTAGCACTGGATATTATAGACGCCATGTTGGCGCTGTAAGCAGTTACGAGTGTCCAAGGAACTAAAATTAGTGAAGGCACCAGCTGACAACTGAGAGTATAGAGAGTATATAGATAGTAGATAGTATACTCTTTGGCACTTCTGCATCCCTATATTCATTAGTTCCAGAGACACTCGTATGTCAAATGTGGCGCTTCAAATTGATCCATAATTTAAGCTGTCACTTGTATAGGGAGAGCCAGTCCAGTGGTACTCATAGCTTAAGGTGGAAGACACAGTTCTGCTCGCGAAATTCAAATTTAATTTGGTTTTTCGCAATTTGTAAACTAATACGACAAAGTAGGCCTATGGCATTCTAATTGCGACAATGGCAGTATCATCTTCACAGGTTTATATAAAAATCTTTACTTGAAAGTGTCCAGTTTAAGAAATTAATCAAAATATCGACTAATTTGTGAGTAACTTTATGTAAACCTGTGAAGATGATAATTCTACTGGCGCAATTAGAAGGCCATAAGCCTACTTTGTCGTATTAGTTTACAAATTGCGAAAAACCAAATTAAATTTGAATTTCGCGGGCAGACCCTTGTCTTCCACCTTAAATATAGAGGTGTGTTTGCGAGTCACCTGAGAGACTCTAGCTTGAATTTAAAGTTGAAAGAGACTACAAGCATTTGTATGTAGCATATAGTATTGCATAATTGGGTATTTGACTGTTGTCAAAATGTTGATATTCATTAATTATAATCGAAAATGTAGCATGTAAGAATAACATTTGTAAAAACAGAAAATAAATCCGTCAAAAAACAAATAAGTTATAAGCTGTTTTACTGTTACTGTATCTGTCTGTTTCTTAAACGAAATGTTTGGAGCTGCCGAATTGTGACGTCACACGCCAGTAGCACTCTCTCTGTCTAACTCATAACTTTAAAGCTCTATATTTCCGTAAGATGTTTAAAAAAGAAAAATGGCATTGTGTTGTAATATTTTAACACTTTATTTAAAATATATAAAAAATGACCGTCAAATATCCTATTGAGTCGAGTCTTCAATATAACTTGAAGACTTGAGTTCTTTGCACATCTAAGTAAAACAGGCAACAACACTAACCATTTTTGGGCTAGCTAACTTAGCTAAGCTAAGTCTCATGGGTGGTTACTTAATAAATGTTAGCAAGTAAGCACTTGATTTGAGATCCACCAAACTATATCTATAAATCAATAGTTTATACTTAAAGCCGCGGCCGCACTCTCACGCCGCACGACTCTATGGTGCAGGCAAGAACAGATGATATACTTATAGAAGGTTTTTTTGAGTCAATAATACATAATGTTTTTGAGGAACACAATTTTGGTGCTTTCATTCACATTTATATTTGGCATTCCAAATAATAAGGATAGAAAGGGATATGAATGTAAATATTCGTGCGGGAATTTCATCAAATTAATGGAGGAAAACATAACAGCAGTTGCGGTTGAAAAATATGATGTAAAAGGAACCTTTTCATTTATTAAAAATGACATAATAGCGTATGTTATGTCCCGGGAAAAGTATTGGCAAGTTATCGAGCACAATTATGGGCCAAAGGCTAAATCAATTGGAAGGAAATTTCTGCATCCTAATCTTGAAGAGGCTAAACAATGGGTACAGAATGGGAAATGTAAAATTGGTAGAGTATGTGCCCCTAATAGTGACTGTTGGGGCTCTGGATCTGATTATTGCTATTCTGATGCTACAATGGATTGGGTGAATGAGAAATCATTCCAATATTTGAACATGTGGTGGACAACTGAATGGCGAGAAACTTGCACAATGGATTGGGAATGCAAGATAATCAAAAAGAAACTCCCTTTACATTTTAACTCAGACGGTGTATCTTTTATAGTACTGGATGATGACAAAATTGATGTGAGTCTGGGTGCAGATGATCAAATTTTTCACAGAAAATCATATATATTATTTGTCCCCAAAGTTCCAAAGGAAAATTCAATGACTATATATATGAAGTGTTTCAAACATAAAAAAGATCTGTTATGTGAGGGTGGGAATGAAGAGATGATAAAATTTGAAGAGGGAACCAGATGTACCGTTATCGGGCCCACAAAATATTGCTTAAATGAAGGGGAATTTAACAAAATAAGAGATTTCGGTGCAAACATTTATGCTAGTGTTTCTGATCTAAATCAGGTTCGCGATGCATTTGTTGTAAATCAAGAGCGAGACAATTATAATAATTTTGTACTTTTATTAAAAATTAAAAGAATTCAAAAAACACTGCTTGATGTGATAGCTGCATTGTCTATTAGCAACCCACAAATTCTTGATGAATTGTTCAAAGGAAAGTTTTTCTCAAGACACCTAACAGATAGTATCTATGAAGTTTGTTCATGTAAGAATGAGGAAACATGTGAATCAAGAGAATTCCATGCAAATGGAGTAAAATTTTGCGGCAACAAAGTAAATTATAAAAGATTCCAATTGTTTGACGTCAACAAAACAATCGACTATGTTGTAGATGACATATTTAAATTCCAGGGCAAAGCAGCACACATAATTGATTCTATCATGGAGGAAGAGGAAAGAGGCTCAGATTTTCAGGATAGTTCTACTAAAACAAGTTTTTGGCAAGACATAAGCAATTCTATGAATCCTTTTTCATGGATTAGTTCGTCAATTAGCTACATAGCTTTAATTGTTGCCATATTAGCATATTTAAAGAAGTAGGAAAACAAAATTTATTTTTGTGTTTACTTTTATTGTAAATTTAAAAAAAAAAAAAAAAAAAAAAAAACCCGGCGCCGCGATGCTAGCAAATGTTCTGGAGCGTTTGGCAGCGGTACACAGAGCTCCGCTGGTAGACCTCTTCCAAGCATTCTCTAGCATGGCTATGCGAGGCATTCCTTCATGCAACCGGGCGGGTCGGCGGAGTTGCGGATCGCCGGTGTCTATATGACCCTGGACAAGAAGGACTGCTCATGTGCCACTCCCAACACTGGGCAGACCCTGTAACCTTTTTTCCCATGTGTTCCCCCAAACCCCTATTATACCCCCCACTCCCGCACACTCCACACTCACTTACACACTGCAGTTACATACAGAAACTCCACATCTCGACACACAACTCAAAAAGCCTCATGACGGATCTCAATACACGTAATCGACTCCTGGCGGGTAGCGAGCAATCCAAATCCCGTCCTGGCACCCAGGCGTTGCCTTCAGGCGATGCCCAGCCAGGCTGCCCTTCGTACTCAGGAGGGGGCAAAGACCCGTTTATAAGCTCACGCACAGACCGACCGACGACCTCAGCAAGCCCACTGGACATAACCTCTCTGGCCGAAGCGATCCCGACAACCACGCTCTCTAGCGCATGGACGCTCGTGGCCCCAAAACAAAAACGGAAAGGCAAAAAACCGACGAACCGACGGACCGATAAACCCAATGACCCAGGCGACTCACACACGGACACCGCACACACCAGAGGCGGGAATCGGGAAGACTCCGACTGCACAACCGCGCTCGCTGGCGGTGCGGCCGGGGGAAGTAAAGGAGGAAGCGAAGAGCGGCCGTCAAAACGAGGCGGCAACTCACACGTGGACTCCAATGCGACCCCAGGCTGCTCCGCAAGCGTTGATGCGGGCGGGCAGAGACCGGGCCCTGACCGTGACCCACAGGCCTCGGGAGAGTCGAGCACCACCACCACCACTGGGGCTGGGCAAACCGCAGTCAAGGACAGGGCGAACACTGGTGGTCACACCGACCCCGACGGGAACCCAATCCGGACGCGGGGCGCAACGGGCCCCAGGGTATCCAACACAGCTCGACCCCCAACAACAACAACAACAACAACAACCGACAAAACCAACGCTCACAATCTGCCTAACACGAGGGCTCACCCACGTGCTAGGAAACGTAACAGAGGAGCTAAAACCAACAACCCTGGAACGTCGTCGAGCCAACCAAACATGAAAAGGGAAAGACTCGATGACACAATCTCACCCAGGGGAGGGCATAAACGCGCTCGGACTGACAATCGGCCAACTCATGGTGAGGCGGGCTCCTATGCCAGGGCTGCCCAATCTCACCTGAGTGTGGCCGTGACCACAACACCCAGAGTAGACCTAACCCAAACTGAGGCAAACGCCATACAGTCGCAGATACAGAAGGCCATTTTCGCAATCTGTATCGCACCGTTGGCTCCAGGCCAGACCCGATACGCCCCGTCGTTTGAGGGAAAAGCCTTCCTCAGTGAGGGTGTGCTTAAAATCTTCTGCCATGACGAACAAGCCTTAAACTGGCTAAAAAGTACGGTACCCAAACTCACACCACCAAGAGACGGAACAGAGCTCACTGTGATACGTCAAACGGAAATACCGGTTAGGATAAGGTCGGGGCTCTATGTACCCGACTACGATGGGGGGATAGGGCAACTCCACCAGGTACTATCATTCCAAAATCCCTGGTATGACGTGTCACGGTGGACTCTGTTCAGTTACCAAACCACCTCCAGCAGCCCTCCGGGGGTATTCCTAATATTGGGAATACCAAAGGAAGAGCTGCCAACAATCCTGGCGCGCAGTAGGAAGGTCGCCTACTCCACGGGCACGATCTACATCAGGTTCTTCACGCGTGAAGGACTGAGTGATGTACCGCCTGGACACAACTCAGCGCCTGAAGACCGTGGGGAGCCTGATCGGGGAGTGATCATGGATGTGGACGAACCAACCGACCAGCGCCCCAAAACACCAGAACCATCCGTGGGCACTGTCCTCGATAACATTGAGGCAGTGCTAGCGGACTCCCGAGCGGACCGACCACAAACTCGGGAGGAAATGGTGACACCCAACGCCTCAGACAAAACTGCCCCCGCCGACCAACTACCGGCGCAGAGGGCACTATAATACATATGATTCAGACCAACCTCCAGCACAAACATCTCGCCACGGCCACTCTACGCAGGCAGCTGGAGGTGGAAGCCGACACCATTGCACTGATTCAAGAGCCGTGGGTCAGGGGCAACAACATATGCGGGTTCGGCAGCTGTAATGGTAAGATCTTTTCATACAGTAATGATGAACCACCTAGAACATGCATTTACATCCCACGCTGCTTATCAGCGTTACTACTAACGCAATACTGTTCCAGAGACCTAACAGCCGTAAAAATAAAAAACGGAATACAACAGGGCAGGGGAGAACCGCCAAGACCATTGGTGTTGGCATCTGTCTACATGCCCATTGAAGACCAAATACCAACAAAAGACTTGATGGACCTCATCACGCAATGCGAAGACAGCGGCACAGATCTAATCATCTCTGCCGACAGCAACGCACACCACATTCTATGGGGCAGCCCAACCAACAACAACAGAGGTGAGACGCTTATTTCTTACTTACTAACAACTAACTTGACTATCCTAAACAAAGGCAATGAACCTACCTTTGTGTCAAGTAGGTACCAAACAATAATCGATCTAACTCTAGCATCTCCAGGAGTTTCAGACCAGGTCAGAAATTGGCACGTCAGTAATGAACCCTCACTCTCTGATCACAGAAGGATTTGCTATGAATTAGATCTTACTAAAACTCAACACATACCGAGGAGAAATCCGAGGAAAACCAACAGACCAAAATACAAACACTTGCTGAGCAAAGGAATCGGCACAAAGAAACCGGAAGATATCGTTGATATCGGTTCAATAGAAAACAACGTAACAGAAATAACAGAACAAATAATAACATGCTACGAGCAAGCCTGCTCACTGACCAAAACCATTACTAAGCAAACACCGAAAAACAGCTGGTGGGGCCCTGACCTGGAAAGAATGAGGAAGAACCTCAGACACCTTTTCAATAGAGCCAAAAACACCAGGCAAGAACATGATTGGGATAATTTTAAAGAAGCCCAATATAAATACAATAAACGCGTCAGGCAAAAGGAAAAGAGCTCCTGGCAAAAGTTTTGCACAAGCATAGAATCAAACGACAATGCTGCTCGCATTCGTAAGATTTTATCGAATGACAATACACGTTCACTCGGCTCTCTAAAGAAAGCCGACGGAACCTACACTAAAGACGACAAAGAGATCTGTGAAACATTAATTGAGACACATTTCCCAGGCTGCAGAATAGTAAGTTCTCCAAACTGGGCAAGCTGCTCCAACACTCGTCCAACAGTGGAAGACTGGGACCTCGCAAACAAAATAATCACTCCCGATAGAATAACATGGGCAATAGATACCTTCCATCCCTTTAAATCGGGCGGGTTGGATGGCATCTTCCCTGCGCTCTTGCAATGGGGAGTGGCCCAACTAACACCATGGCTCGAACCAATTTACAAAGCTTGTATAGCACATAGATACATACCTGAGGCCTGGAGAGAAGTAAAGGTCGTCTTCCTACCAAAACCAGGTAAGAGCGATTACACTTCACCAAAATCCTTCAGACCGATCAGCCTCACATCCTTCCTACTGAAAACGCTTGAAAGGCTGGCCGACCGATTTCTCAGGGACGGATCCCTAAAGCACATACCCTTACACCCTAACCAACACGCATACACTACGGGAAAATCAACGGAAACAGCTTTACACTCCGTAGTAGCCAAGATTGAACAAGGTCTTGAGAACAGACTATCAACTCTGGGCATCTTCATTGACATTGAAGGGGCCTTTGACAAAACAACATTTGATAGCATAGACAAAGCCCTAGATCGTTATAACGTACCGGGCACTCTACGCAGCTGGATAAGAGCACTGCTAGAACATAGAATTATACAACTGGACATTAATGGAGTTACAAGGGGCATAGTAGCGAGGGGTTGTCCTCAAGGAGGTGTTCTGTCGCCGATCCTGTGGAACCTCGTAGTCGATGACCTAATAAAGAAACTGAACACAACCGGATATTACACAATTGGCTATGCTGATGATATAACGATCCTCATCAGTGGCAGATTAGAAAATACACTATACGAAATCATGCAACGAGCATTGCAACTAATCGAGCGATGGTGCAATGAAAACGAACTCACGGTTAATCCGAAGAAAACAGAGATGGTTCTTTTTACCAACAAAAGGAAAATCGAACTTGGCAAACCACCAACTTTGGCTAACACAAAACTAACACTGTCTACCGAGGTAAAATACCTTGGTGTAATCCTTGACAGTAAACTCAACTGGAAGAAACATCTAGAGGACAAAATTAAAAAGTCCCTCATTATCTTAAACCAATGCAAACGCATGCTGGGGAAAACCTGGGGCTTAAAACCAAAAATCATGAAATGGTTATACCTAGCAGTGGTAAGAAGCTCACTTACATATGCCTCATTAGTCTGGTGGCCAAGAACACTTCTTACAACTGCCCAGCAAGACCTACAAAAATTTCAAAGACAAGCCTGTCTTCCCATCACAGGCTGCATGAGCACAACACCAACTCAAGCACTAGAAGTAATACTAGGGATTCCGCCCCTACAACTACACATTAGAGAAGAAGCAACACTGTCTGCCCTGAGGTTGAAAACTTCAGGTCTTTGGAAAGAGTTTGACACAGCACACACCAAAATACTAATACAAGGATTCAAAAAAGAACCACGTCTGGAATGGAAATGTGACAGATCCAGCAAAAAATACACACTTGACAGAAGCTACAAAGTAAATGCTGAAAGCAACACTTTTCATAAAGCATTTCAAGATACAATAGAAGTTTACACTGATGGATCGAAAACCAAACTTGGTACAGGAGCTGGAGCTTACTGCCAAGAACTCAACATGAAGATAAGTCACGCACTTGGTAAGGATAACTCTGTTTTCCAAGCAGAGTGTGTGGGCATCTTAACAGCAACTACAGCTATAATTAACAGACAGGTAAAAAACTTTAAAATTAACATTAACTCGGACAGCCAAGCCGCTCTCAAGGCTTTGGCAAGAACATCGACAACATCTAAACTCGTACAGGACTGTCATAAAGCCCTGGCTACGCTCGCCGCCTCCAACGATATCACCTTAAGGTGGGTCAAGGGGCACGACGGGGACCGGGGCAACGAGGCAGCAGACGCACTAGCACGTAAGGCAGCGACGCTGAAGGTGGCAGGGCCGGAACCGATCGTTCCCATCCCCTTTAGTGAGTACAAGACATGGTTGCATGAACTAACACTCAGAGAGCATTCCCTGCTTTGGTCGAATGCAACAGACTGCAAGCAGACTAAGGAAGTCTTTCCTTATCTAGACAAACAACTAACAAACAAACTACTCCGCCTGGACAGAGGTAAACTCAGGAAGGTGGTAGGAATCATAACAGGGCACAGCCCACTAAACAAACACCTTTTTATTATAGGTGTCACCGACAGTCCTCTGTGCAGGGCCTGCATGGAGGCAGATGAAACGCCCACGCACGTGCTCTTGTCATGCACGGGCGTGGAAGAACAACGCAAGAACCACCTCGGATCTCCAGCTTCACTGCAAGAAGTCCTTGGCAACCTGGGCGGCCTGCTAGGCTTCTGGAGAGATCTGGGATGGTTGGAGTAACTACAATGGATGGATTGGTCACACACAACAGACCATCACGGTTTACGTGTGGAAACCAGCCCAGAAGAAGAAGAAGAAGAAGAAGAAGCCGCGGCCGCACCGATTAATTATCTGACTGTTGACAGCGGCGATAAACCACCGAATTTGGTATTTGACTGAATTGACTGTAGTCAAAATGTTGATATCTAATACCTTTAAACGAGTAATTCTTGTATATATATTATATAATCTGAATCTCGGAAACAGCTCCAACGATTTTCATGAAATTCAGTATGCAGGGGGTTTCGGGGGCGATAAATCGATCTAGCTAGGTTTCATTTTTAGAAAAGGTCGTTTTATCCGTGTTTTCAATATCATTAGAATACGAAGGTAAATTTCGCCATCATCTATAAAGTTCGATTAGCTCGGGAAATCGGGTGATCCTGAAACCAGAAGACCCTGGTTCGAGTCCAGACATTTTCCCCTATAAATTTGTTGTTATTTTTTATTAAAATTTATGAATTTTATTATTATTATTTTTAATATATAATTTCCATAAAACACGATTTAGCAAAAAAAAAAATCACACCCAGATATTTCATTATTTATAACCGAAAATGTAACATGTAAGAATAACATTAATCCGGGAAAACAAGCGACAGAGGGTGGGTGGGAGCATCCTCAGGAGATGTCGACTCTACAATACTCATCGTAAAGTCGACATCTTCTGAATCCTCAGGACCTCCTCAGTTTCGCCCCGACACCGGAGCATCCGCTCCAGTGTCGGGGCGAAACCTGCGTAGAGATTAACTAAAGCCGCGGCCGCACTGGTAAGGCGACTGGCGATGCGATAAACCGTGTGTCCTTAAAACCATGTTCAATATTAAAATCGATGCGTATTTTTAAATACAAAAGAATGCACGCACGCTGAAGTACGCTGAAGACGCAAGGGCGGGAGGCGGTCAGAGGGAGCGCCGGCAGCGCGCGGCGCGGGTTTTTCTCTGCGTCTCAGAAACGCGACTGTGTCTTACAATAGCTTTTTTCCAGTTGGTTAATGCTCCTGTATGTTCGTTTTATAATTGTAAACTACCAAATCTGGTATCCAAATAATTCACTGAAAAATAAATAAATAAATAATTCAAATTCGATTTGCAAGAAAACCCCAAATCTACGGCGGATGTCGTCACAGTAAAAAATCATCAGGCTGCCATGATGTATTAACTGAGATACGTTTGAAATCTGTTGGTGGGTGGGGACGGTTTTTTTCATTGTCGCGATGCGTTCACCGCAATTTGCCTATAGGAGTTCGTTTCAACGAAATCGTCGTCGCGTCGCAGTCTCCTTATTATTGTGGCCGCGGCCTAAACGCTCTTTCTAACAATGTAAAAGCTTGATTACAATTTTCTGTATAAAAGAAACTGTCTGTCCTTACTTCAGTATTTACTCTGTCATCTTAAAACGAAAGTATTTGCAGTAAACTCTGCAGAGCAACGCCTTAGCAACGATTTTTTGACAGCGCTTTTGATATTCTTCAACTCGTTTCACTTAAATCATTGTTATTTTGTGATTAATCAACTTCGAAAGGTCGCTTAAGTGTTTATGCTAGTAGACTTCTTCACCTTTTAAGTCATCTAAGCGAAAAAATCTGTACAATGTACATTGCTTTGTTTCCAACTGAATTTGTGGAAACACATGTCTATGTTCAAGGCACATTGACGTAAACTGTAAAGACGAAGCGAAGTGACGCGTCTTTCGCGCGTGCGTGTGTGTGAATGAAATTGACACTAAATAGGTAGTTTAAAATTGTTAAAAGCAAAATAAAAAAAATTTGTGCGCGACTGCACTAATATTACACGACATAAAATGAGTTGGACCTAGCGCGCACTATTTTTAATGGTATTGTCGGAAAAATGCACCATATTACGGCGTAATTCACATAAAAAATTCGCTGCAATTTTAAAATTGTGATTTGTCACATTTTACTAAAATTACTCGTGACGATATTGTCGAAAAAGTCATTTGAAGCATATTTAATGTTTTTATGTGCAGCAAACCTTACCAGTACTAGTACTGACCTTACGTGGTGTCAGAAGTGGCATTACCGGGCCTCTCATCATTCCATTTGCACTACGATAGTAAACCGCTGCCCAGCATGGCAACTAAATTCGTGTCGCAATAAAATAAAATCGCAGTGTGCACTTGTCCTTAAATTCAAACCTTTGAACAACGTTCAGCGTTCGTTTTCCAAACGTTTCACAAAGCCCGCGACGCTGCGCTTCGCGTCGCACCAATGCGCCTTGAGCTTATGATACACTAAATTACCACCTGAGTCAGATCATAATGTTAATGTATAAACATAATTTAATTATTTATCGTCACTATATTCACTTTTTTACACTTCACTCGCATCAACTTCACTGCGTTCCACTTGAGTCACTTCACTGCAGTGAATCGTTATTTGTATGCCCGATATCATGATGATAACGTACAAATGCGGTCTTTGAGAAAAACCTGAAATGGAAAGGTGAAATTAGATTTCTTAAATGGATTATTACATTTCGCATCCCTCTCTCTCTTTCTCTCTTGAGAGAGGAGATCTCAATCTCTCGCACATTCTAATATTTTTAATGATTATAAAAATCTCAGATACTTTTGAAAATATCAATATTTTCGATAGTTAAATTACGGTTATTTTAGATATATTTTTATAAAGAATAAGAGCGGTAAAAGTTAATAGTAGTTTTCGCCGTTTTACTCTATCAAAATCTAGGTATATGATAATAAAACTCTATTATAAATGTCAAAATAGTACATTGTCAGGTAAGTAAATAAAACCAAAAACACATTTTAGTCAAAAAGACCACCCCTGGTTGCCCCTGAGCCAAAGGTGCCCATCAAGCTCGCGGTACTGCCGCGTTGTATGGCGATTGACAGCCTTTGAATCAGGTAAGCCCCAGAGCGTGGATCGCAGCCTCTTTCCCTTAAACGACGTCCAATGTCAAATAAAAATCTCCTAGCCTCCTCATTCCAGCATCCCATCGTCTCCACCGCCAGAGGGACAAAAAGGTAGCTGCCCAGAAGAGGGGCGTATTTGCCTCTTTTTTTTAAAGCAGCGGACTCTACAGCAGCGCCGGCAACCCGCGCCGTCCGGCTGAGATGGCTTGGTGCGAATGTAAGTGCACGTCGCGCCCCACAGCAAGCATTTGCAGTTTTGCCATGGGACGAGCGTCAAGCCATCTGGACGCTTGCCGTCTGTGCGGCTCAACCCGGGTGGCTCGAGTATGCAGGGCACGCCAGCCGAGACGAGGGCTCTGCGGACGATATCGTTCAGGGCGTGGTGACGCGGAAACCTGCCCGCACAACGACTGCAACTCAATGCATGATGGCCGTTGGCTTCCACCATGGAACCGCAGATGCATCGATGAGGTTCACAAACATCACAGCCCAAACGGAAAGCCACCGCCACACGCAACGAGTTGCCGTCGAGGAGAGTGCCCAAGTGAGGTGAGGGTTGAGCTTGTAACCACGCTCCCGACTCCGATTTTGATACCACCTTCAGTCTTGCCAAATCCGCACCCGCTGCCTTATCCATGAGTTGCTTCAAAGTGGCCTCCGAGCTAACGCTGTCCCACTGGCGCTGGACGTGTGAAGCCTGCGGAACGGATGCGCCCGGGCTGAGGGCCAACCAGGCCTCCAATGCGCAGGATGCAAAGGGAATGCGAGAAGGGTCACCATCAATAGCAAGTATGCTAGCGACAAGGCTCGCAGACCCATGCACCGACGCAAGGAAAGCCGGCAGGCCCACATCCCGGGCGCGCCGCACCCCCAGGTCCCCTAGGCGGATTGGAAGGGCCGCCTGGCTTCACTGGTCCCTCCCCATTGCCACGTTGAGGACCGATTCCAAGGTCTCCTTTAGGACATCGTCAAACGACGCGATACTGCTTGGATGCAACCATGTTGGAGAGGTCCTCAGTAGGTATGTGATCTTTGGCACCGCAAAACAGTTTCGCAAGAGTGTAAGAGCAACGTGGGCCGAAAGATCTTCAAGACGCTCCCGAGCAGTGGAGAGTAACTGCCTTCTTGCCTCAATGGCTTCCGGAATAGCGGAAGAAAAGATAGGAGACCCCAAGAGGAAAAAATTGTCAGTGTTCAACTCCTTGAGCCCAGGAATTAGGTCTTCGAAGCGAGGGAACAGAAGATGGGACTCTGGACTACAGGGGAAGAACTCGCACTTGGACGTGCTCACCTTCAGCCCCAGCTCTTTCAAGCGGGGTAGTAAAAGAAGTAAATCACGCTCCACAACCTCGGGTTTACCACCTATGGTACCATCATCGAGGTACCATATATTGAGGGGAGATTCGAGGCCGTTAAGAACTTTCTGAATGCTTAGGCTGAAGATGAGCGGTCCAAGCGGGTCTCCCTGCTGGACACCGACCTGCGAAAGGATAGAGCTTTGGCCATAGAAGAGATTGGAGGGGGAATGGTAATGTTGGCGAAGAAAAGGATATAGAGTGGGAATCCTATCTTTGGCTTCACTCAGCAAAATGTCCCTCTCCAGCGTATTAAAAGCGTTATTTATATCCAGCTTCATGACAACACAGCCCTCGTTGCTTGGGTCCATTACAAACAAACGCGTTGCGTGTATAGCCACCTCACAGCCTAGCTGAGTGCCAAAACCCAGCTGGTGCGGTCGCAGGTAAGTCGCCATTTCTTCCCTAACGGCCCTACATCCTAATTTGGCGGTCAGACGACGAAAGACACTACCTATTGCGATAGGCCTAACACCTCCGTCCTTCTTCATCAGCGCACAAAGTGTAGCTCCATAGAATTAAGGGGGGGCGCGGAGCATCTTTGTGCATTCGCCCTATGTGCACGCGAAGCCCGCCTGGACCAAAAGATGCTGGACAGTGGGGGCAAGGTTTTAGTTAGGAAAGTCCCGCACGAGGATGGTGTCGTCGTGCGTGGTGTCAGAAGTGGGATGCTGACCGGGCCTCGCGTGATGTAGACGTGAGGGATGACGCAATTACGTACCTAGTCGTAGAAGGCGCGGTCGTTGTCGGGCGAGGTGCGACGCGCCGCTTTAGTTAAGGAAGTCGGGGAAGTCCCGCACGAGGATGGTGTCGTCGTGCGTGGTGTCAGAAGTGGGATGCTGACCGGGCCTCGCGTGATGTAGACGTGAGGGATGACGCAATTACTTACCTAGTCGTAGAAGGCGCGGTCGTTGTCGGGCGAGGTGCGACGCGCCGCTTTAGTTAAGGAAGTCGGGGAAGTCCCGCACGAGGATGGTGTCGTCGTGCGTGGTGTCAGAAGTGGGATGCTGACCGGGCCTCGCGTGATGTAGACGTGAGGGATGACGCAATTACGTACCTAGTCGTAGAAGGCGCGGTCGTTGTCGGGCGAGGTGCGACGCGCCGCTTTAGTTAAGGAAGTCGGGGAAGTCCCGCACGAGGATGGTGTCGTCGTGCGTGGTGTCAGAAGTGGGATGCTGACCGGGCCTCGCGTGATGTAGACGTGAGGGATGACGCAATTACGTACCTAGTCGTAGAAGGCGCGGTCGTTGTCGGGCGAGGTGCGACGCGCCGCTTTAGTTAAGGAAGTCGGGGAAGTCCCGCACGAGGATGGTGTCGTCGTGCGTGGTGTCAGAAGTGGGATGCTGACCGGGCCTCGCGTGATGTAGACGTGAGGGATGACGCAATTACGTACCTAGTCGTAGAAGGCGCGGTCGTTGTCGGGCGAGGTGCGACGCGCCGCTTTAGTTAAGGAAGTCGGGGAAGTCCCGCACGAGGATGGTGTCGTCGTGCGTGGTGTCAGAAGTGGGATGCTGACCGGGCCTCGCGTGATGTAGACGTGAGGGATGACGCAATTACGTACCTAGTCGTAGAAGGCGCGGTCGTTGTCGGGCGAGGTGCGACGCGCCGCTTTAGTTAAGGAAGTCGGGGAAGTCCCGCACGAGGATGGTGTCGTCGTGCGTGGCTTCAGAAGTGGGATGCTGACCGGGCCTCGCGTGATGTAGACGTGAGGGATGACGCAATTACGTACCTAGTCGTAGAAGGCGCGGTCGTTGTCGGGCGAGGTGCGACGCGCCGCTTTAGTTAAGGAAGTCGGGGAAGTCCCGCACGAGGATGGTGTCGTCGTGCGTGGTGTCAGAAGTGGGATGCTGACCGGGCCTCGCGTGATGTAGACGTGAGGGATGACGCAATTACGTACCTAGTCGTAGAAGGCGCGGTCGTTGTCGGGCGAGGTGCGACGCGCCGCTTTAGTTAAGGAAGTCGGGGAAGTCCCGCACGAGGATGGTGTCGTCGTGCGTGGCTTCAGAAGTGGGATGCTGACCGGGCCTCGCGTGATGTAGACGTGAGGGATGACGCAGCCTACACTTGTTATGTACGCACCTAGTCGTAGAAGGCTCGGTCGTGGTCGGGCGAGGCGCGGCGAGGCGGCGGCGCGGCGGGCGAGGGCGACGCGCCGCCGTAGTTGAGGAAGTCCCACACGAGGATGGTGTCGTCGTGCGAGGACGACACGATCTGGAACTCGTCGAACTGGAGCCGGAACACGCGGCCCGTGTGCTCCTGCAACTCAAACACGAATACCATTTACAATAGACCAGCCGATGGCCGACAGAATACGGGGCTTTGATACAGGGGCCCTAGTGCTTAGGTACTCGACGTGTTCGATAGCGGTTTGTGACATTCAGGGGGCAGTAGGAGAGCCAGAGAAAATTAAGGGGTGTTGAGATGGCACACAAGAGATGTGGGTAGGTTAATAATAATTAGTATAGTCAAAAAAAAAAGACAAATCAAACCACACTATCACGTTCTTAAGTAAATTGTAATATAGGTTAAGTTTTGTTATCGTCAATTATTTTTATAACATTTGTGAAAATTCACATATTTCGTTAGTACTTCAGGTAGTAGATGAAAAAACCGAAAGATTCCATTGCATTCAGATTTAATTGGATAATAAGAAAAATTTCATTAGAGTTAAAAGATTTCAAAACTTCCGAAAAATAGAAGGAGTGTCTTAACTTAAATTGTTTACAATATTCATTTTCTAATCTGCCGATTAAATTGTTTACAATATTCATTTTCTAATCTGCCGATAGATGACGTTGATTGAATTCACCTCTCGCGATACTTGGCTCGCCTACGGGTGATATACCTAGGTACTGAACGTTCATGTAACAATTAAAGTTTTGGAAAGAACAAAGTTGTAACTAACAGTGCAAAATGTTCAATTGTGTGCCCTAATAGATTCATAATAAAAGTGATGAAGTGCTAAACAATCAGCCCGTGATATGTGCGTGCTTATGGGGGCAACTCACCACTAACGTGCGCAGGCACAGGTCCTGGTGCGGCGTGCGCACGTCTAGCGCCGCGCGCAGGTCCCACACCTTGATCTTGCCGTCGTACGCGCCGCTCACTATCCTTTTGTTGTCAAACCTGCAACAACATTATACTTAAGTACAGGCAAGTCCGAAATTGAAAGTTGTAAGGAAATGTAGGGCATTCTATTTACATTGGATCTTATCAACGATTTAGTACAGAGTAATCGGCTTTCAGTCGCAAGACAAGCTGATGTTTAATTTAAACTTTGTAAAAAAAACACTATGTAATTTTTGTAATCAGCAATAAAGGCTATGAAATGAAATGACATGAAATCGGCTTTCAGATAGCTCTGTCCCAGCGTGGTGGAAGCAGGGTATCGTGCCACCTCTTACTCTGTAGGCTGCAGATACCGCTTTCAATACTGTCCCATCAAGGTGGAAGCAGCACTTGCCACGGTAACGCAGTAGTGCGAAAGAACCCCCAACTATCATCGGTTAGTCAGCCTATATATGGTCTGGGCACCGTGTCTTCGATACCGCGAGTTAACTGTTGTGCAGCGCCGTCTATGTCTCGGGTGGGTAACTAATCGGTGTTACAAAGTAGAATTTTTCAGTTAAAAGACATTCCTACAAACGACTTTCAGACTTTCTTGAGGCGTAGTTGAGGAATCATATCGTTTAATTCAATAGTGTTTCTGTGATTATTTCAGCTGTCAACTTACTGAATACACTTAACCAGCTCCTTGTGACCTTCCAGTTTAAAATTGACTGTAGAATTCTATTGTTGAACGTCACGCCCATCCCCATAAACGACTTTCGTACTTTCTTGAGGCGTAATCGAGTAATCACAAGTCTAGTGCAGTTGGCTGTTTTGTAGTGTTTATTTTCTCACCAAATACACCTGACCTTCCAGAACTCAAATGCACTGCCCACACTCGATGTCACACGACTAATCTGTCGCGATACTGTAGACATGCGATCCCAAACCTGTGTCCATTCCGTTGCTATCGTGTTAATAGTGCTATAAACGTTCCCAGTGAATATTGCTGCGTTCAGTTGTTCGCTTACCTATGGCAAGTCCAAAATTGACTGAACAATTTTAATTATTGAAAGCAACACCCATTCCCACCAACTACTTTCGTATTTTCTTGGGGCGTAGTTGAGGAATCATGTCGTGTTCGTGTGATTAACTAATAACACAAACTATTAACACAGCAGTTAACTCACCGAATACACCTAACCAGCTCTTCGTGACCTTCCAGAACTCGAATGCACTGCCCACACTCGATGTCCCACAGCCGTATAGTGTTGTCGGACGACCCCGACACGACTAATCTGTCGCGGTACTGCAGACATGCGATCCCGCGCTTGTGCCCGTTGAGCGTGCGAACGAATTCGCACGACGATGTGTTCCACACCTGAAATTGCGGGCTACATTTAAATTGGTACTGTTGGGGCGGTTTTTTTATAGAAATTAACGATGGGTTATTAACTTATTAGCTCTTAGCTCACACGTAGCGACTTTAAGTTGCCTGTTGAGGCAATCGGCAACTCGCAATTAGCTTTTTTTTTTACGATTTTCATATAATTTTGAGAAAATGCGCAGACGTAACGACAAGTTATAAGATTTCTCGATTCGATTGATCGTATTCTTATTCGCTGACATTACCGTCAATGTAAAATGAACCATAAAGGCATTGAATTAGAGTTCATTTTCGTGTATGCAGTCTTATACGTTTACGATAGGCTTTCAAACCGGTTGTACTGAATTTGTGACTTTAAATCGAAACAGTTGACACGAATGTCACTGAATATGAATACGATCAATTGAATTAATTCTACTAAACCCTACTGCTATCGAAACTTTTCAAAAGTTGACAGTTTTTCCGCAATCGAAGTTGATCAGTTTGCTAAAAAAAATTACAACAGTGAGATCTATAGATGAGACTCTCACTCAGCTCAGGGTAAGATCTATAGATAGCACTCATTCAACTCAGACTCAAGACCGAGTTAAAACAAGACAGATTTATGTCAGGACATATTTGTGTCTCATTTTAACTCAATCTTGTCTTGAGCAGAACCAGAGTATGATCTATAAATCTTAGCCTCAGACACAAGACTGAGTTAAAACGAGACAGATTTATGCCGGGACATATTTGTCTCATTTTAACTCTGTCTTGAGTCTTGAGCAGAGCCAGAGTACGATCTCAGCCTAAGCATCTGATGAGATTGTAGACAAGGGTTTCATTATCATCAAATTAATAATGATGTAAAGAGATAGTAAAGCAAGGAATCGAAGTAAAAAGTACCAGGAGCACAGAAACTTAAAGGAGTTAAAACACAGTCTCTCTCTCGCTAGTTCTTTACCAACATATAGGTCAAAGATGTAACACTGCCCATACCTTTATAGTCCTATCGCCGCTCGCGCTGACTATGTACTTCTCGTCGAAGTCCACTACGTTGACGGCCGCCCGGTGCCCAACCAACACCCGTCTCAGCATTATCTCCGTCGTTGACGTCATGTCCCATACCGCTATCGATCTGTCCTGGAAATAGGTACGATGACCGATTTTGAAAAACCTTTTGGATGATGTTCGGAAATATTTGCTAGATATTTCTAAACATAGTTGAGCGAAGCAACGGCTGGATCATGCATCATGCTCGTGAACGGGTGCCACCGGCGCGAATGGGGATGTTTTCTGTCTGCCCATCTTAACATGTATTGAATTGTAAGTAGGTAGTAGGTTTTTGCGTCAGCTTACTGTTGTTTACGTAGTCGTGATTCCTAGTTCCATGGTTGTTTACTTCATAACTACTATCACAGACTACTATTCATAGAGTCGTGTACGCATCAATTCGACAGTTTTCTATGGACAAAATGCGCATCGATGCGCACAGATGTGATTCCAGCATTTCCAGCCTTATAGTTTAAAGACAAAGTTACTCTGTGTCACTCTGTGATCTCTAATACCTACCTACTCTGTGAGTTTACTGTGCTTATGACGTCATAAAATGGCTTCTAGGTGTTTTCTTCAACTTACGCGCGAAAATTTAAAATGAATTTTATTGGTACTTATCGATTGAATAAAATTTAAAATAAAATTCTAGTAGTAAATTATCACCTTAGGATTCAATTGAGACACTTTTCAAAAAATAGTGAAATACCCTATTTGTGAATAACTCGCGCCCAACTCGATATTCTGACTAATTTCTTAAACTGGACACTTTCAAGTAAAGATTTTTATATAAACCTGTGAAGATGATACTGTCATTGTCGCAATTAGAATGAGATAAGCCTTCTTTGTCATATTAGTTTACAAATTGCGAAAAACCAAATAGATTTTGAATTTCGCTGGCAGACCCGTATAATCAACCCTAAGATTTCTACGGTGTCTACTATAATGAAACACCATACCTTACTGCACGTGACCATCATGCCGTTGCAGAACCTCAGATGCAGCACTGCCTCACAATGGTGGATGAGGGTGTTGAGCATGGCACCGGTGGTCACATCCCACACCCTGACCGTGCTGTCTGATGACCCTGATATGATGGCTCGCTCGTCATACTGTAGGCACAGGACTGAGCCTGTGTGGCCTTGGAGCTCCTGTAGATGAGTACGTAAATACTTTATTATGGGGAAAATAAGCGGTGTTCTTAGATTAATTAAATACTCATAGATCGGAAGTTTCTAACAAAGTTCCGCTGCAATATGGTTGACGTTCCCTCAAATATGGTTGAGCGAAGCAACGGCTGGATCATGCGTCATGCTCGTGAACGGGTTCCACCGGCGGGAATGGGGTTATTTTCTGTCTGCTCGTCTTAACATGTATTGAATTGTAAGTAGGTATGCTTTTGTGAAATTTCCCCTCATTGTAGAAACCCTGCATACATAGCATAGTATCTATTGTACTGTAAACTTGTTTTGAATAGAGCAACCGCCGAGTTTCTTGCTGGTTCTTCTCGGCAGGAAGGGCATTCTGAACCAGTGGTAGAGTCACACAATTCAAAAGCACTTGTAAAAAGCTTATTTGAATAAAAAATATTTCTATTCTATTCTATTATGGGGAAAGATGGTCTGGTCTGGTGGGAGACTTTGGCAGTGGCTAGTTACCACCCTACTGTCAAAAGACGTGCCGCCAAGCGATTTAGCGTTCCGGCACGATGGCGTGTAGAAACCAATTAGGGGTATGGGTTGAATGTTCACTGCCATATCCCTTCCAAGTTAGCCTACTACCATCTTAGACTGCATCGTGCATTCATATTTATAATATTACACTAGCGGCACGCTATGATGGCCGGTTTGACGTTTGTCCGCTCATGAAGTTCCGTATTAATTGATAACGACTTTGAAGGAAATAATTGTATTACTTTATTGACGATAGTGATGTGCAGAGATTCATAAATTTTATCGAATGTAGTTTTAGGTTTAGGACTCAAAATTTATTTATTAAATTGATTTCTAAAATGTATACAAGCGTAGAAAAATCAGTTTGCACCATTTAAGGGGTGAATGTACTTGTGAATATGAACAATTTTCACTATGTGGACAAACCTCTGAAATCGCAAAAAAATATCAGCTGTTTCATACAAAAGGTAAAATTTTTATTTTTGTATGATATATACCACAACTCGGCATTTGGTTTTCTAAATTGAAAATTTTTAAAAATGGAATCTAATACGATCGTCACATAGGATCGCTGGCTAGCACAACTACTACCTCCGGCAAACTCGCGTCAATGTTCAATGCAAAACAAAGCAGTTTCGAATTGACGTTGCTTCGAAAAGTATAAACTGTCAGTGCAATGCGATTGTGATATAGTTTTGACCTGGCTTTGGATTTCAAATATTGATACTGCATTACTGTTGACCCTTGCTCGTGATAGCAGTGACGACAGTGAAAATAGTAGTATGGACGAATCTGATTAATTATGGCCTTTTGTGGCACCTTTTTTGGTATCTTTTGTATTCATATGTTTCTTTTGTGCATATAAAGTATGTATATTCATTTTCATTCAAATATTCAGTTCGTTCAAATAAATTAAATAAACATATACATTTTTGTTTTATTAAACCTATTTAATCAGGTACAAAAACAAAACTTAATTGTTTTTTGTTCGAGAATAAATTGACATTCCACATCACTATTGTAATGTGTCAAACCGGCCATCATAGCGTGCCGCTAGTTTAGTAAAGATAGATAGATGGATTCTTTATTGCAACATACTTAACCTTACCTACTTACCTTAATTTTAAAGGAATCTTATTGAGGGTTAGGGGAAAGTGCAATAATTTTATATACACTACATAAAAAGTACACAATAATATACACATCATACCTAAAAAATAATAATAACATATAAGCATATATATTTCTTCTTCTTCTTCTTTATCAATCGATAGACGTCCACTGCTGGACAAAGGTCTCTTGCATGGACTTCCGCAGGCCTCGGTCTTGCGCCGCCTGAATCCAGCGGCTCCCTGCGACTCGTTTGATGTCGTCGGTCCACCTGGTGGGGGGTCTGCCAACACTGCGCTTCCCGGTGCGGGGTCGCCACTCCAGCACCTTGGGACCCCAACGACCATCAGCTCTTCGAACCATGTGCCCCGCCCATTTCCACTTCAGTATCGCGACTCGCTTAGCTATGTCGGTGACTCTGGTTCTCCTACGGATCTCCTCATTTCTGATTCGATCCCGCAGGGACACTCCGAGCATAGCTCTCTCCATCGCCCGCTGAGCGGTCCTGAGCCTACTTATGAGGCCCTTAGTTAGCGACCATGTCTCGGATCCGTAAGTCATCACTGGCAACACGCACTGTTTGAAGACTTGAGTCTTCAGACACTGAGGAATTTTGGACGAGAAGACATCTCGGAGCTTCCCGAACGCTGCCCAGCCGAGTTGGATTCGGCGGCTGATCTCTTTCTCGAAATTGGACCTACCTAGCTGGACTGTGTGTCCCAGGTAAATATACTCATCTACAATTTCGAGTGCAGAGTTCTCAACAATTACTGGGTGGAGCGGTGCATGAGCATTGGACATGATTTTCGTCTTGCTCATGTTCATTTTCAGGCCCACCTGTTGAGAAACCCTGCTGAGATCGTTGAGCATTGTATTGAGGTCTCTCAGAGTCTCTGCCATGACTACTATGTCATCGGCAAATCACAGGTGAGTGATGTACTCGCCGTTTATGTTGATGCCAAGCCCGTTCCAATCCAGAAGCTTAAAGACGTCCTCCAACGCAGCGGTAAAGAGCTTCGGGGAGATAATGTCTCCCTGTCGCACTCCACGCTGCAAGTGGATTGGCCTCGTAGTCTGGTCCTGTATACGTACTGACATTGTGGCGTTTTCATACAAGCACTTCAACACTTGGATATACCGGTAGTCAATCCGGCATCTCTGCAGCGACCTCAACACAGCCCAAGTTTCCACCGAATCGAAGGCTTTCTCATAGTCCACAAACGCTAAGCAAAGTGGCTGGTTATACTCTTCCGTCTTTTGTACAACCTGCCGCAGCGTATGAATGTGATCTATGGTACCAAAGCCTTTTCGGAATCCGGCTTGTTCGGGAGGCTGGAAGTTGTCGAACCTACGAGCGAGACGATTCGTAATGACTCTCGAGAACAACTTATAAACATGACTCAACAACGAGATGGGTCTATAATTCTTCAACAAGGTATTATCACCCTTTTTGAAGAACAGAACCACCACGCTCCTGTGCCATGCTTCCGGCATATATATTTATAATATGTAAAAAATTAAAAATATATAAAGCTATTATATATCTATAATTATGTTGATGTTTCTGTATATACTAACCTTCACACACTGTAAAGTCTTCCTGTCCCAAATCTTGATTGTGTTATCTCTGAGTCCAGAAACTATTTTGTTGTCGTCATACTGCAGACAGTATACGCCTTTCGAATTTTCCGACCGGCAATTTATCCTCTGTAATCACGTAAATTCATGTTATTTTTTAATCCTACTATATAAACACACAAGTTTTAGTGATTAATTGTAGCCTTTTGTATTAAATTGTTTCTTTACTTTATCTTGTATGCAATAAAGTTGTACAAATAAATAAATAAACGCGAGTTTCTGAGGATAGATGGATGGATGAATGTATAAATGGATGGATGTATATTTGTTCGTGCCACAATCAATGAACCAGTTTGGCTGAAACTTGGAATGGAGATAGCTCATACCCTTGATTAGCACATAGGCTTCATTTTATCCCGGAAAATTAAAGGGTTCCTGCGGCATATAAAAATGCCTATTATGCTGGGTACCAATTGTCTAAAAATTATTCCATTGATCGTATTCGATGACATTAGCGTCAAAGTAAAATAATCCTTGATTGTATTGATTTAAAGTCACAAATGTCAAATTCAGTACAACCGATTTTAACATGGAGCGTTATGGAGCGTATTGTACATACCTAAACGTGTGAGAATGCATACACGAAGTTGAGCTCTAATTTAATGCTTTTATGGTTTATTTTACTTTGACGCTAATGTCATCGAATACGATTACGATCAATGGAATAACTTTAGACAATCGCACCTCTGATTAGCATTAATATAAGTGATATTATAACGTGTATTACCTGCAAGTTATGCCTGCCCATGCGCCAGTTGTCTTCAATGGACTGAATGTCCTGTATGATCTTGGGGTACAGCTGTCGGTAGAATGAATGCGATGGGTGCTGGCACCCGGGTTTCGGTTTGAACAGGTACATTATCCTGAAACACACAATACAATCATAGAAAAACCGGCAAGTGTAAGTGAGTCTTGTATTGTATTTGTGGAGGGGACGCCTGCTGACGCCAGGTGGGTGATCAGTCCTGTGTCGGAACTATTCCACCCAATTCCCCGTGTAAGTGAGTCTTAACTCGCGCACTAAGGGTTCCGTAAATACATTACTGTCAATATTGTACCTCGAAAGTGGCCACGAACTTCTCAGGAATGGCGCTATGCTACAAATACTGCATCATAAAGAGTAATGGTGAACTTCCATACATTTAAATTATTCGAATGTACAGTCGACGTCAAAAGTCCATACATAGCTTAAAGGCTAAAACCATGCGCAAGCAATGCTGTGTATCACTCACATTCTCACTCAAACAAATAAATATTATCTATCAATAATCAACCTTAAGTCAACAACATAAGGTTCAAACGATTTCAGTTCAATACTACAGTAAGTGTGCGAGTGACAGACTGCATGCAAGGCAACTTGTTTGCTTTTTCTATATGGACTTTTGCAGCCGACTGTACACCTATGGAAAAAATATTTGTTAGTTAAGCGTCCCATACCGAGCTTGTACGTGTAAGATTTTTTTTAATACGAAGCCGAAAAAAAAAAGATATCTCGTTCGAAAGTTTTGTAGGTTATGCGTATTGTCACTTCTAAAATGTCTAAAACTGATCACAGAATTCTTGGGATTAAATGTGTAGTCTTTTATTTGTGAGAGTAAGTGTAAAAGTAGAACCATGGTGTTTAATAAGCTCTTTGCACTAAAACTCCAATTATGCAACAAACAAAGGTTGTACCTAAGGTGCCCGGTTGGCAGTTGGCACACCTAAAAGCCACTAATTGGGAATTGAATTGAATTGATTACCATTTTATTCAAGGTTATATTTAAATATGTAAGAAAATTCACTCAAATAAACCGAGTTAAATACAAAAAAGTATTCTATTTATTCAGACAAACGTCAATCGATCAAAATAATATACAATAATCTACCATTTTGTATTTATTCTACTACTAGGTTGATTATATTATTTATAACGGCAACACTGAACGGACGAAAAAGAACATACACATCAATTGAGATTCCTTAAATATTTTATTATTTTACTCAGCTTCATTTAATTTAAGTGATTACTTGATAAAATATAAATAATTAGGAGAGTTAATTCCGTATAGGTGTCATAACTGTACACTCAAAATTTGGTTAGTAATCTTTTCGCCATTGCTCTTTCAGTTTTCACGTAATATTTCGTGACAGAGTCAAACTAAAAACTTGAAATTTTCACAGCAATATGAAAACATTGACCTTTATATTCAGTATAAATTTCAAACGCAGTTTCTGAGAAAAAGGGCCTTGACACACGGATAGACAGACAACGGAGCGGAACGGAGAATTCTGTCAGAAGTACAAATGTTGGACACCCACCAGCCTCGCCGCTCGGCGAGCCCGCGCCACAGGGAGTCGGTCCGCACTTTGCGCTCCACGAGCTTCTTCCACAGCATGCCCTCGGAGATCACCCGCTGCCACTCGCGACACACCAGCTCGGCCGCGCACAGGGAGCTCGCGTCCAAGTACGACAGGATGTTCTCAGCTACATGGTCGAGGCCTTTTTCTGTCAAGTTAGAAGATACAGAGTGAGATTTCGACAGAAATTGAACCAAAAAACTGACATTAATAAAAAAAATAGCATAGATACATAAGCAGTGATAGCCTCGTGGTTTGGACTGTGGTCTCCTATTTGGGGGGTCGCAGGTTCGATTCCGGGTACTCACCTCTTACTTTTCGGAGTCAAGTTCGGACGTTCGTCGTTTTTCGGAGTTAAATATCACTTGCTTCAACGGTGAAGGGAAACATCGTGAGGAAAACTGCACACTTGAGAGTTCTTCATAATGTTCTTTAGGCCGACTTGCACCAAACTGCTTAATCATGTTTAGTTAAATTTTATAATGCTGTCACTTTCTGACCATACTATTTCAGAGTTAACATGAGAAGGACAGGTATAGAAAATTTAACTAAACATGATTAAGCAGTTTGGTGCAAGTCGGCCTAAAAGTGTGTGAAGTCCTCCAATTCGCATTAGGCCAGCGTGGTGGACCTATAACCCTTGTCTGAGAGGTGACCTGCGCTCAGTAGTGAGCCGTTGATGGGTTGCTAATGATGATGAATGATGAATAAATAAATAGTAAAGCCAAGGTCAAGACAATTTCAGTTGGCAGCCCTTAGCCCTACCAACAAACATGCTAACAAGCGATTCTAGTACAATGGCATGTAGAAACTGATTCCCTATAACCACTTATGGGTTTAATTTACCAACTGCTACCATCTTAGACTGCATCGTCACTTACCATCAGGTGAGATCACAGATATGTGGGTCATCTAGTCATTGAATATAAAAAATCAAGAAGTATAGGAGGGAGTCATTGTGGGATGGATGCCTGGCAGATGTGAAACATCAAAATTATTTTGTACAGGTAATATCAAACTTAGTACACACATAAATGCACACTCTTTCTAAACTATAACTATCAGACATATTGTTAAAATTATAATATCTTTTATATATCTTACTCAAGTAAGATATAGGTTACGTTTACCATAGTAAACAACACTGTATTCTACTATATACATAGATACTACTACAATTACAAGTATTGTTACATAACAGTATGACCCTGACCCTGATGTTTATTGTGAAGTTTCACATCAAAATTTTTTTCAAAAAATTTATTGCTGTCAACATACTTGGCAACATGCTGATGAAGTCTCGCTGCAGCATGGGCTTGAGGTAGGCGTTGATGTGGCCATGCTGGTAGTGGCACATGCGTGCCAGCAGCTGCTCCACAAACTCCACCTGCAAACACCACCACTGCTAGGTCAAACAGGGCTCCCAAATTATCAAGACAATTTATACCTACTTCCCGATAATTATTATGATTGTAAGACAAATTATTTGTTATATTTTTTCTAAACAAATGTATAGTAATTTCACTAGAATTACTAATAGAGATAAGAGATAATTTTTTACTACTTTTTTAGGGTTCCGTACCCAAAGGGTACCAACGAGACCCTATTACTAAGCCTACGCTGTCCGTCTGTCCGTCCGTCTGTCAGCAGGCTGTATCTCGTAAACCGTAATAGATAGACAGATGAAATTTTCACATATTATGTATTTCTATTGCCGCTATAACAACAAATAATAAAAATTAAATTAAATTAAAAAAATTAAATTAAAATCTTTCCATGGGTACATGGAAATATTTTTATTTAATTTTTTTTTAACGGAACCCTAAACGGAACACTTGGCCGATTTTTGACGTGATAACGTCTTATAAATCGATGAACACCGGCTGCACGCACGAAAAAGTGTAACGTTCCGCCTGAGCCTGCGCGTGCAAGCGAGACGCGGAACAAGCGATACAGAGACACGATCGGCCCAAGCGTTGGCTTGTGATACATTTATGAATCATCAATTTTTCTTCATGACGTTATCACGTAAAACTATCGTCCGTAAACCAACTTTACAGACCAGTTTTTTTTTAAATAAATAGTAAAAAGGTTCCTTGATTGTTGACTTCTTAAAAGAGAAAGGAATTCAAAGAAAAGTGCGTCAGCAATGCTCTCTTAACGTGCAATGGACATTGGAGGCGTGATTGAAGGACAAACTGATAAACAAACACACTTTCGAATTTATGTAAATTAGTAAGATAGTTCAAAGCTGTTTTATCATCATCATTAGCAACCCATAAACGGCTCACTACTGAGCGCAGGTCTCTTCTCAGAGAAGGGTTATAGGCCATAGTCCACCATGCTGGCCCAATGTGAATTGGCAGACTTCACACACACCTTCAAGAACATTATGAAGAACTTTCAGGTGTGCAGGTTTCCTCACAATGTTATCCTTCACCGTTGAAGCAAGTGATATTTAATTGCTTAAACGCACTTGACTCCGAAAAGTCAGAGGTGGAGAGGAGGCGTACCCGGGATCGAACCTGCGACCCCCCAAATAGGAGACCACAGTCCCAACCACTAGGCTATCACTGCCACTGTTTTAGCATATTGTTTACCTTTTATAAGACAGCTAATTAAAAAGGAATCATACCTGATCCGTCTCGTTCCATCTCGAGAACAAGTTCAGACATGTGTTGCGTTCGGCGACGTAGGCGGCGCCACTCGGCGCGGGCCGCACGCCTGTGTCCAGTGATGTTAGTGACGTCACCTGGAAAATTGCACATTTAGCCTAAGCATATTATGCTGAGACGTGACTGATGCAGCATAGTAGTCTGTCTGAGTCAGTGGACATGGGTAAAATAGGTTGTAGCAACAATAGAATAGAATTGAAATATTCTTTATTCAAATAAACTTTTTACAAGTGCTTTTGAATCTTTGTTTGTCAATGAGTCTGCCACTGGTTCGGAATGCCCTTCCTGCTGAGAAGAACCAGCAAGAAACTGGGCTCACTATGAAAGTGTGAAAGACATCAATGAATCAAACAGTTTGATAATAAATTACATAAAAATAAGTCTCATTTTAATTAATGATAAACTATGCACACATTCGAACAGTGCGTGTTGCCAGTGATGACTTACGGATCCGAGACATGGTCGCTAACTATGGGCCTCATAAGAAGGCTCAGGGTCACTCAACGAGCAATGGAGAGAGCTATGCTCGGTATTTCCCTGTGAGATCAAATCAGAAATGAGGAGATTCGTAGGAGAACCAAAGTTACCAACATAGCTCAGCGTGTCGCGAAACTGAATTGGAAATGGGCGGGGCACATAGTTCGAAGAGCTGATGGTCGTTGGGGTCCCAAGGTGTTGGAATGGCGACCCCGCACCGGGAAACGCAGTGTTGGCAGACCCCCAACCAGGTGGACCGACGACATCATATGAGTCACAGGGAGCCACTGGATTCAAGCGGCGCAAGACCGAAGCCTGTGGAAGTCCATGCAGGAGACCTTTGTCCAGCAGTGGACGTCTATAGGTTGATAAAGAAGAAGATGCACACATTCATGTGGAAAGGTGGAATAAATGGATAAACTTTTGACTCTCAAGACTCAAGACTTATTGAACAGACTATACAGAGTACAGACTTTGAAAGGACTGGACAGTTGAACTAGCTAAATGATAAATATCACATTCATTTGTATCCTAGCAAGTACAAATAATAGCCAGTATTTTTTTAAAATCTACATTTTTATTGGGGTTTTTTACCAGCTGGCATGTCAACCCTATTGATACATACATTTTAACAAACTGACTTAAAATGCACATGTCACCGTAAGATTGTGAAAATCGTTACCTTTATAAACAGTTTACTAGCTGTAAGAAGCTTGCAAGATTGTGTACTGCATCTAAGCTCAGGTGACCATGCATTCTGGACTGAGATGATATTGCTCGAGCATTAGGTATACATAATGCCTATCACCTATTGGGTAGAATAATAATAAGATATGTTTTACTACTAAAAATCATAATTTCGAATATTACTTAAAAACGAATTACACACAGTCTTGTCTGCCCTATGCCTAGAGTGTTATTTTATAGATTTGATTTGTAAATGAAATGTCTGAATGTTTTTATTTTGACTTAAGAAAATTTCATATATACAATACTATATTAAACCTAAATTTAATTTTAAAATTAAAACTAAAATAAAAAACTAATTAAAATCTAAAACCCCATCCAAGCCACCGCAGTGTGGCATAGTACCCAAGATGCTGGCAGCATTAGCTCTTTGGATGGCCAAGCTAATCCTTTGGCCAAGGTAGCTGCCAGCTCTTGGATCCCCGGTAGACTCGATCACTCTTTTTGATATCTCTAAAAAAAGTGCGCGAGCCTCCGGGCCCCACGGTCTCTACACCAAAAGGCGCAAATATGAAACCACTGTCAAGTTTTTCATATTTGCGCCTCTTTAGACTGTTCGGCGTTAGTAGCCGCTGCACCCGCCACAGAGGAGGTCGCATGGATGTGGGAAGCAGCTAGAGTATCTACACAGGTGGCATCCCACACAAGCGACCTCCCTGTCCTCCAAGGAACAAGCGTCATACCATCAGGTCTCTTGCCATCACTATGTGCCAAACCAATAGGTTCTAATACAGCTGGCACGTGAGCAGTAGCAAGAGACCTGCGGATGATGTCGTTGAGGGCATTGTGGCGGGAGAAACGACCAGCGCTCTTCGAACAGGAGAGCCCGTGATGACCGTAAGAGTCGACGCGGTCACCGCAGTGGCAACGGTGAGGCTGGGTTATTTTGGCGCCAAGCCTAAGACCAACTACCACTGCAAGAGTGGCGTGGTCTAAAAGAGTGCCCAGATTAGCAGAAGGGATAGCATGGAGCCAGTGTCCGGATTCTTTCGCAGAGACAGCGAGAAGACAAGCACTGTCTTTAGAATTTGCTTGCATTAACATTGCGTTGAAAGTTTTTTTACAAATAATGTCATCCCACTGTCTCTGGGAAGGAAGAGAAACCGGCAATTGATTTGGGCTAATCGCTGACCATCCATTTCTTGCCTCTGCCAAGTACGACACCTCAATTGATCCCAAAGACTGGGATATAATTTTTTCAAAGAGAGTGTGTGTACTATAAGCAATAAATGAAATGTTATATTTTAAATTACTTAAAAAAACAATTTCTAATGTCAGTTATTTCATCTTTTTGTCACATGTTCAGTGGTCACCCTCTGGTAGCTTACAATTTTACATACGTTAAATTATACTGTTTGCCAAGTTCACAATCTTGCGCCAGTTTACAATCTGACTAGTTTGTTTATGAACTAACAATTTTTACAATCTTACAGTGACACATAACTAAATAACACAGAGAGTATGTGGGTGGTTTTCGAATCCTGGACTCCAAATATGAAAACAGATGGTTATTGTAAAACATTAAGGGCCTGTTTCACCACCATCCGTTAAAGTGTCTGATATATCTGTGATAAAATAGCTGTCAGATAAATATCTGTTTGATATATTCTAGTTTATCTGTTAGATTGTTAATAAATGAAATAAATGAAATGAAATGAAATTGTCTTAAGACACTTGTGGAACAGAAATTTGAACGCTATGTCAGACAATTTGTACATAGGCTATCAGGGACTTTATCAGCAAGCAGTGAAACAGGCCTTAAAACAGCTGTGTGATTCTCTAAAAATGATAGAGCAAAATATACAATATGAAAGTTACTTCACCACGAAAAGAAACGAATTGCTCTGTTTTGTTCATGAAAATATAAATTTTTGATCAAGCAGAGACACATTAGCACAAAAACTTAACTGGGTTACAAAAAAAAAACTCGAATGTTGACTGTAATGCAGAACGTCAAGGAAAGAAGGAAGCTAAGAAATTGACGAAATTGGAAAACATACTAGTTTATTGATTATTCCATACATTTTTTCACAAGAATTATTTAACTTTATTAGGGAAAATTATTGAATTTACAATGCAGTAAAGCAATAAAGATGGCGGAATAGCCTGTCATGATGTTCCTACCGTGGCCCATTTCTTAGTTTTAAACGATACCTTTGGTGTCGTCGAATCTTCTATCATCCAATCGGTTTCCATTTTTGTAATTGCACTAAATACATTAATAAATGTCCACAAAACGGCACTAAGTATCGAAAAATCACAATCTCTAAATATTCATCGTTCGCATGACGTCAAAGCACCACTGACCACAGACGACAGAATTCTTTTGATCTTTGTATTGATGAGTGATGACTGTTGTCTGCATTGTCTGTGACTGTGACAAAGGCTTGACAAAGGTGATTGCGATCAATCTGCAGGTCGACCACGTAACTATTGTCTCACATCTCACATCCAAAAATATCCATAAGGATCGTTATCGTTACAGTCCTTATAACCGGTACCGCGTAAGCTTTTTCAGGAGTGTAGCAATAGGTCGCAATCAGGTGACTATCACGTGACTATCGATATTTTAGTGGTGGGTCATACGTATAATCCGACTAATTTGAACATCTATGATAATCTAACAATCTATACGGCCACAGCAGTCTTCCAAATTTTACTGCGTTATCCCAATTGAACTACTTAATAACTGCCATAGTTAATAATAATTGCTTTTGAATTAAATATTTAATATCTGCAAATAATTTATGCAATATTTAAGTATTTAAATAGGATGGTACTTCTTACACATAAACACATATAAAACTTGGTAGACTCATTGACAATTCAAAAGCACTTGTAAAAAAGTTTATTTGAATATAAAACATTTCTATTTCTATTTCGAAAACTAAAACTTATTCCCGCATCACAGACAGAATTTACCCAGGCGCAAATTATTATTGAATATTATGTAGGTTTATACATAAATCATACGTAATATGCGGCTAGTTCATGGAACTAGGAATTACGACTACGTTAATTAATCCAACAATGATAACAACTGCGAGTTTGATGCCACCCAAACAAAAAACTATTTTTATGATTTCAGATTTTCTATCTTTATACTTCGTAACAAACTTTCAGACGGCAAACCAGAGATTACTCTTTAATTAGACGTAGTCGTAATTCCTAGTTCCATGCTCTACTATCCAACATACGAAAGTGTCAAAAAGTAACCTTTAAATCTAAAAATTATTCTTCAATGATTTTAACATTAAACATACTTCTTAAAATACTACTCATTGCTTTGCTAATTTGACAAATTATTTATTAAAGCTTTTTAAAACATTTTAACAGAAAATATGAGTAGTAAAACGATTAGTGGACACCTTATGTCACCGATAAGAACACCTCACGGCTTGTATCAATGAAAGCCTAGTTTGACGTAACTTTTGTCGTAGTCCTTAGCGACATCTGCCTTCAAAAGTCTTACGTGGAACCAATTTTCAGCAATGTTCATACAAAAATTGTATCGATAGTGTACTGCATCAATGTCAAATAATTTTTTGTCCTCAACGATCCTTTAAGGACTGTATCAATGATACGTGGAGCCAAAACCATGTTTTGACATTGATGCTGTCCTTTAATGATTGATATATTTCTTAGCCGGTTGCCCCGCTGAAATTGCGTTTGTCAAACATTCGAGATCGCAATCCCGCAGCAGTGATGTTCGACCCAAGAAGCTTAAATACCTTTAAGTTAAGCTTCTTGGTTCGACCCAGTTCGACCTATGAGTTAAGTGGGCACCATGAAGGTACACCTATTTCACCATGGTGGGCACAGATTTCCTACCTACCCATGAACATTATATGCAAACAGAACTGATAACTCGGAAAATTTGTATTTACGAAAATGAACCTTATAACAAGTAGATAAAGTATATTTCCTGTTGCGCATTACACAGAGGCTAACCCGAGCCGAGAGGGATAGTAATAACGGAGGCCGTGTGTCTCGTTCTTTCATTCATGCCAGCCTAAAAAAATGATTTTGATCAAAGATATTGGCTAAAAAATCAGTTGAGACACTTATGTTTTAATTTTATTTTAACATTTTTAAGTCACCGTATTTAATTGCATTAATTTCGATAGACATATTTCTTAACAAAAAAGAAAATATAAATTTTTATCTAGTCTATTTTTTTCGAGCGGCAACCCTTTAAAACGTGAAAGCTAAATCTACAACTATGTTGACCATGAATTTTTAAATTCTTGTATTGTGTGATGGGTCGAATACGTACGATGCAGATGCCGATTACGATGGTCCCTTACTCCTTACTTTTGTATTACTATTTACATTTATTTCATTTTTATCATATAATTTACATTTTTAAATATTTGATTATAAAAAAAAAACATTTAAAAATATAAAAAATAGCGGTCCACCGGCCTCGGGAACAGGGTCCAAGCAACCGGCGGTCAGGGCCCCAGAGAGAGGAACCTCCTGACTATGCGAGCCGTGTCCAGGAGAACAGCCTTCTGGATCTGGCCCTTGACCCAGCTACCCAACGAGAGCCTCGAAAGATGTTGGTCGAGGCTCTTGGCTATAAGACCATTAGCGGTGACGACTATCGGTACAATGATTGCTGAGTCTACATTCCACATGGCGACAACCTCGTGCGCCAAGTCGAGATACTTGGTGAGTTTCTCTTTCTCGGCTTTCACGAGGTTCTCGTCATGCGGGACAGCAACATCAACAATCATTGCACGGCGCTCTGATCGATCTATCACCACTATGTCAGGCTTATTGGCTACAATAGTCCTGTCTGTAATGATAGATCGATCCCAGTACAGTGTGATATGACCATTTTCAAGAACTGGGTCGGGCACATACTTGTAGTACGGTACCTCCGATTCCACAAGATTGTATTTCAAGGCAAGTTGCTGGTGGATAATCCTGGCCACTTGGTTATGTCTGTGTAAGTATTCGCCGTTAGCCAGATGAGAACAACCAGAGACAATGTGACGGATAGTTTCTCCAGGACGGCGACATGCCCGACATACGTCTACCTTTCCATCCTTCACAATGTATTTTCTGTAATTGTTTGTCATCATGACCTCGTCCATAATTGCACATACAAACCCTTCGGTTTCCCCAAAGAGGTCACCAAAGCGCAGCCAGGCCACGGACGCTTCAAAGTCAACATCAGGCCCGTGGAGGGCCCGATAAAAGCGTCCGTGAAGCTCCTTACCTTGCCATACAACCCTGCGGTCATTGGTACTGAGCACCACAGGTATGCGCCAGTTCTCGTTAGCCAAGGAGAGCGGCGTCAAACCCCTGTCCACTGCGACCACATCGCGGTGCATCTCCGTCTTGGCGTGGAGAAAGTACTCCCTGAGACTGCACACCTCGCGGTTGTGGAGGGTTTTGGCATTCAAAAGGCCTCTTCCCCCACACTTCCGCGGAATGTACAGCCTCATCACCGAGGAGCGCGGGTGATGCATCCGATATGCGGTCAGCAGCGCACGAACTTGTCTGTCCAGGGCGTCAAGCTCAGTCTGAGTCCACCTGATTATGCCGAAGGAATACATCAAGACCGGCATAACCCAACCGTTGAAGGCGCGCACCTTATTGCCGCCCGACAAAAGGCTTTTCAGCACTTTCTTCAGACGGCCAAGGAAACGCTCCCTCACCGACTGCCTCATGTCGGCCTCTCTGATACCTAACGCCTCCGCCATGCCCAAGTATTTGTAGGTTTCAGTTGGGGAGAGCGATCTGAGGTATATGGAATCCGAGAGCTCAATCCCCTCAGATTCCACAATCCTCCCTCGCTTTACATGCATGACCGCACATTTGTCCACACCAAATTCCATCCTAATGGAATCACTAAAGGCTTTAGTTACCTTTAGTAACTCTAGTAGATGTGATTTGTTGGGGGCAATGAGTTTTAGGTCATCCATGTAAAGGAGGTGTGATATAACCTGACCACCTCTCCTCAACCGGTAACCTAGCCCTGAATTCTCCAAGAGAGTACTCAGAGGATTCAGAGCCAGGCAAAACCACAAAGGACTCAAACTATCGCCCTGGAATATGCCTCGCTCAATCCTTATAGGTTCCGCGCTCCCCAGGGTCCGGCGACACCCTGGATAGTGAAGGACTGTCCTCCACTGCCCCATACACGTCTGTAGGAAGGCGCGTAGTACTGAGTTTACTTTGTACAGTTCCAGCACCTTCATGAGCCATGTATGGGGCACAGAGTCGTAGGCCTTCTTATAGTCTATCCAACATGTCGACAGATCCCTTCGGGAGCACCGAACCTGTTGACAAATGGCCATATCAATGAGGAGAAGCTCCTTAGTACCACGGGAGCCATTCCTACATCCGTTCTGAGAAATAGACATGATGGATTTTGTATCGATATGATCGTTAATTTTTGTTCTCAGAATGGATGTAAGAAGTTTATACAATGTTGGTAGGCACGTAATCGGCCTATAATTTTTGGGCTCCGTGGTACTACCTGACTTATGGAGCAGGAGGGTAATACCTGTTGTCAGAAACTGGGGTAGCGACTCTGACTCTAGAGATGATTGGAATTGGGATGCCAAACGAGCGTGCGAGCTGCGTAGCCACTTTATCCAAAAGTTGTGCAGCCCGTCCGGCCCAGGGGATTTCCAATTGGGTAGGGGACGGGCTGCAGTGGTCACGTCTTCAGGGGTGATAGTGACTAGGTCCATTTCTGGAATTTGATCGCAGGCTCTTTCTACATCCCACGTCCAACCACCCTCAGTGTGAGCGACAGGCGCCGACCAGATGTTGCGCCAGAATGAGGTCATGGCTTCATCATCCGATAGGCGCGCATCAGTGACACCTTGGTCAGGGTGTTCCCAACCTCGATATACCCGCCTCTGATCGCTTTGGAAAGTGCGATTCAGGGTATATCTCTCGACCCGGCTCTTGTATCTACGAATACGGCTAGCCCATGCCGAGACCTTCTGTTTCAGGAAGTCAATGCGCTCAGTGACGCGCGCCATATAATCTTGAGGGCTGATATCAGTCCCCAAGAAAGCGCGCCTCACATAGCGCATGACTCTAGGGCGAGTGTTGCCCTCCCTGAAGCAGAGTAGTTTTCCAATGAGTGCCCTAGCCCCATCAATACGACGTTCGATCCTGCACTGCCAGGCTGGTGCGGCAGGCTTCGGTCGTGTTGCTGTATCATTATTAATAAACTTTACATTAGCAACACGACATGCCGCAACAGCCGCGCAGTACAGAATCGAATGTGTGTCGGAAAGATCTGCTGTCAAAATAACTCGGCAGCAGCGAATCCAGGGCACCCATTAGCGCTTTGTTCTTATTTTTCATGGGCAACCGAGGTAACCGCGGTCTAAACTCGGGTGGTGAAGATCTATATTCCCGAATAGCACTCTCCAAAGCACTCCTCAATTGTTCACTACACTGGGTACTTACATGTGCAGCCCCGCTATCCTGTCCCTCACCAGCCTGAGTGGGCTGCAGCGAAATCGCATGAGCAGTTTGCGATTGTGCTGGAGCTTGCGGTGAGGAGGGGGTAGCGCGGTTACATTGCAGTTCAGAGCGAAGCCGATCAAGCACGGCGTTGTCCAGCATGTGATTACGCTGAATAACCCGCACCTGGTCCGACAGTCGCTGAGCCGACACATTGAGAGCTGGTTCAAGGACCTGAAACAAAGCATGCATCCTAGCACGGTACGCGGTCATGTTGGTTCCACCCTCAGTAGCCCCTAAGTATGCGCGCATGACATTTTCATTGATGGATGTTGTCCATCTCATGCGCGACACACTACCGCCGGAAGCGGGGACCCTATCAGAAGCCGGTGGGCCTCGGGATCCCAAGCAAGTCGGCGGCCGGCCTCTCCCACGACGATGTACTGGTGGTGGCGACGTCGGCGGGGAGAAAAACTCGTCGCTCGAACTCGACGCAACTGCAGCATTGGGCGTGGTCCCGGGTGGCTGCGAGGCGGGGTTGAGTGACGAGTCCGGGGATGGTGTTTGTGCGTTCCGTGCCCTGGATCGTGTCAGCATTCTACATTATTAATTTATTTTGTATTCATCATATGGCATCTATTGACAGCTTGTGTCAGTTATATTTCGGGCTATTTTAATTTTCTTCATAGTTTCTGCTTCTTCTAATTAGGTTTTGGTTCTTCTAATTAGTTTTTAGTATGGTAAATTTATTAAATTAAATCTAAAATTCTGTTGAGATCGGTTGTATAATAATTATTTCGGCGAAAATGTAACGGAGAAAAAATATATCGTATGCTGACATTTAGGGTTGCCAGGTATATTACTATTATTATTATTACAATTTTCATTATTTTAATGTTTCATTTCAAACTAATAGAACAGAATTTCTGTACAACCCTGACCTAACCTAAGATTTTGGTAAATATACCGATCGTGCGTCAACGGAATAAGGCGCGGGAAGGGAAGTGGGGCTGTATTTAATACTTTGGGTGCCTTTGACCAGCTATTATGATTAATATCTAGAGAAAATGAATAATTCATCACATTTACACATTACCAGTCATTATAATATCTAGCAATGTACTCACTATGACTGGACAAATCGAAACCTTGTACTATTTGTATTATTTATTTCGTAATCAATCCCTAATCCCTAAGAATTTTTCCATTGTTAATGAAAAACTGCAATAATTGTGTTTATAATAAATTTATAATTAGTAGGAAGATTGTAAGATTGAATTTGTCTCACATATATCGAAAATATTATTGTCACCCTGTTAGAAAGGGACACACGGCCTCTCTACTAGCTATCTCGCTCGGCTCGCTTTTCAGCTGCGAGTACTCGGTCCTGTTTGTTTCCTATAATGTACCTACCATGGCACAGACTAAACAACAAGAGTAAATAGTAGGTGTTTAGACGTAGTCGTAATTCCTAGTTCCATGATATTAAGCGACAAAATTAAGTTTACGGACCGTCACGTTAAGTCCATCAAGGAATAGGGTGTTTTTAATTTGATAGTATTAAAAGATAAAAGGTATAATTTGTTGATAATCGAATAAACACAAACAGCGATGTTTTGTTTCACTCGTACTTAGGTGATAGTGATACAAAGAAATTGGATAAAACATAGGTGTACATAGTTTTTGACGTGATAACGTCTTTAAATCGATGAACACCGGCTGCACTCACGAAAAAATATCACGTTCCGCCTGCGCCTGAGCGTGCAAGCGAGAGCGCGGAACAAGCGATAGAGAGGCACGATCGGCCCAAGAGCGCCCGCCGCAGCACGCCAGTCATCGTCATGGACTTATAAAACTATCGTCCGTACACCAACACAGACAACCAATTTTTTATTTTAATCCTACTTCCATTAGACGTGGTCGTAATTCCTAGTTACACGGTATTTACACATACATAATCTTAATCTGTGTTCTGACTTCTGTGGTTCTATATTACTCTTTGGTGCATCCTCTATGGTGCAAATCAAGTGATAATTTAGTGATGTAACCGATTACACCGGTACCGATTACTTTGTGAAAAAACCGGTGTTTGAGATATTTTTAGGTTTTTCTTATTTTTGTAAAGAAAGAACAAAACATCCAATTTTTTTAAGTAACTTTATTATGATTAAAATAATAGGCTAGTCACTAGCCTATTATTCAAATGAGTGAATAAGTTTCTTCCCATTTTATATGAAACTCAAGAAAGACATTTTTTTTTTCAAAGTTTAATATTATTATTAAATAATAAAGGTTAAACACTTAATAATAATAAATGAACATGAGCAAGATGAAAATCATATCCAATCATGCTCCGCTCCACCCAGTGATCATCGAGAACTCTGCATTCGAAATTGTGGACGAGTATATATAACTGGGACATACAGTCTAGCTTTCGAGAAAGCGATCAACCGCCGAATCCAACTCCGGTGGCAGAGTTCGGGAAGCTCCTAGATGTTTTCTCGTCCAAAATCCATAAGTATCTGAGACTAAAGTCTTCGAACGGTGCGTGCTGCCAGTGATGACTTACGGATCCGAGACATGGACGCTAAATGTGGGCCTCATAAGAAGGCTCAGGTTCACTCAGCAAGCGATGGAGCGAGCTATGCTTGGAGTATCCATGCGAGATCAAATCAGAAATGAGGAGAACCAAAGTCACCGACATAGCTCAGTGAGTCGCGAAACTGAAGTGGAAGGGGACGGAGCATATAGTTCAAAGAGCTGATGGTCGTTGGGGTCCCAAGGTGCTGGAGTTCAAACCCCGCACCGGGAATCGCAGTGTTGGCAGACCCCCCACTAGGTGGACCAACGACATTAAACGAGTCGCAGGGAGACGCTGGATACAGGCGGCGCAAGACCGAAGCCTGTGGAAGTCCATGTAAGAGACCTTTTTCCAGCAGTGGACGTCGAAGAAGAAGAAGAATAATAACAATAATTGTATTGACCTTTGAAAGTAAACATTCACTTGGCACCACTATAAAATATATGGAGATTATCAAATATTTTCTCTTACGGCTCTGAGAACTTTAACATCTAAGATGACAGAGAGTGCAGTGTGGTCGGTTCGATACCGAGTAACTATTGAAAGAAATGATTCGATACTAAAAGTTGTTGAAACAATAGTATCGAGTATTTATTTGTATCGAAACATCACTATCCAAAAGTAATCGGTTTTAGTAAATAAAACCGGTGTTCATCGGTTCACATCACTAGTGATAATCACAAACATCACAAACTACAAAGTACCTGAAAGGTCTGAAAGTGTCAAGTGATAATTTTGTTTTTGTTTCAATTCAAAATCTATTTCTTTTTAACCTGTAAATTCGTAGCTTGCAATGAGCAACTATTTTAGCTGTTTACGTAAAAAAAATGTATCCTATAATACTACTAAAGTAGAATCAAAGGTCAAAGGGAATGTATCCTACAATCACTTTGGAATCCAATAATTGTTTGTATTTGTAATAAATAATAATAGGTAAGTAGATACATATTTTTTATTTTGTTATGGAGGAAGAGTTTGAGTTACCGCAATTTTGTACTTGGTTTGCATATTAAAACCTCTCAAATAGGTTGACTGTCAGTTTATAATAAAATACCTGAGTTAATAAGGCACTTCATGTAAAGAAGTACTTTAATTTATGTTACAAGTTAGCTAAGTTATGGCTCTTATGACAGGTTGAGACTTTGCTACTGGTTCAGAAAGCAGATTTAGCTGAGAAGAGCCAGTAACAAATTCAGCAGTTTCTCTTTACTTAACTCAAATTGCTATAATGCTGTTAGAAATGTCAGAGAGAACTCTACTACTCACTCAGAGAAGGGTTATAGGCCATAGTCCACCACGCTGGCCCAATGCGAATTGGCAGACTTAACACACCTTCGAGAACATTATGGGGAACTCTTAGGTGTGCAGGTTTCCTCACAGTGTTTTCAGTGTGAAGTCTGCCAATTTGCATTGGACCAGCGTGGTGGACTATGGCCTATAACCCTTCTCTGAGAGGAGACCTGCGCTCAGTAGTGAGCCGTTGATGGGTTGCTGATGATGATCGAATTGATATGTTTCAGTAGATATAAAATATGGAGAACCGCCATGCTCCGCCCGGAGTCAACTCACGTTCAGAAACTGCTGCACAATCTGCTGCTGACTTAGAGGTATGTTTTACTTTTAGTGAATATGGATATGGAAAGTAAGGCAACACACAAAGGTCGTGACGGAAAAATTCTTGCACTCTTTTTCGCCTAGCCTCCATCCGCCAAGTCTGTACCGTCTGATAAGGAACTTTGTTCCAACAAAATTGAGTTAAAAATGAAAGAAGTGTCAGTCTCCATACAGTAAACTTTTGTTTTTGCTTGATCTTTAATATATTTTAAGTTAAAAATCAGCCAAGTGCGAGTCGGGCCTCGCTCTTTTAGGGTTCCATACATAAGACCAAATAATTTTTTTAAAACTAGATACATATTTAGATATCTTGGTTCTTAGAAAGTACTAAATTAGTATATGGGGAAAGAATGCTTGTTTGTTTTGGTCACAACTTACCAACTGCATTATAAATTGGTGTTTTCAGTATTTGTTGTTTAAATACACTATATATATAATATACCAAAATTTCAAATTCCTAACTAGTTTAGTTTTTGAGATAGACCCCCTAACAAAATTGGTCTAAAACCGTAAACTTTGACAGCCCCCATTTCTTCATTTTTGTAGCTAAAAAATAAAAAAATATATATTTGAACTCCACTTAATGAGCTCTAAACAATGACACCCCACATGCCGGGGTAAAAAAATAAAATTTTATTTCGACTCCTTTTCCATGTATGGGAGCCCCCTTTATTTTTTAATTTAATTTAATTTTTATTATTTGTTGTTATAGCCGCAATAAAAATACACAATATGTGAAAATTTCAACTGTCTATCTATTACGGTTTACGAGATAAATGAAAGAAGTGTCTGTCTCCATACAGTAAACTTTTGTTTTTGCTTGATCTTTGATATACTTTTACTCTTAGTCTCATCTATGAATTGTAGTACGCATTTTTGGAACTTCCCCTCATTGTGGAAATATTCTATTCTATTCTAACAAAGTTGCATGGGTTAAATCGGCTTGGCATCCAGCTGCCCACAAGATACTATAAAGAACTTATTACAATGTAATAACTACATAATGATATTGTTAAACTAAAACAATTATTTCGAAAAGAGCAACTGCTGAGTTTCTTGCAGGCTCTTCTCAGCAGAATCCGCTTTCTGAACTGGTGGTAGTCATCGCATAAGAGCCACAGGTTGGCCTATGTGAAATAAATAATTTTGAATTTTATGTAGGCGCCAGGTGGTGTTATCGCTAAGAAGCGATCTCTTCCAGGCACCCATGGTAATAGGTTACGTTATAAATTACAGGTCCTCCGTGAAATAGAGCACATATACTTCTCGTCGCCGGCGGAGTTTGACGCGGCCAGATATGCGCTGGAGCACGCCCCCTCCCCGCCAGAATGTGAGGCCATAGAGCGCATGTTCGCCAAGTTGAAGCGACAACAGCAGGTGAGAAGGAAAGAGAACTGCCACTGAGCTCTGATTAAAACTGGAGAGGCTGCCTTCATTTTTTTTTGGACCTACTTGATTGACGCCATTTTGGCGCTGTAAGCAGATACGAGTGTCTCTGGAACTAATAATATTGCAAATGGCGCACCGATCTCTACAATGGAATAGAATAGAAATGTTTTTATTCAAATTAACTTTTTTACAAGTGCTTTTGAATCATCGTTGAGTCTACCACTGGTTCGGAATGCCCTTCCTGCCGAGAAGAACCAGCAAGAAACTCGGCGGTTGCTCTTTTCAAAACAAGTTTACAATTGAATTGATACTATGCTATGTATGCAGTGTTTCCACAATGAGTGGAAGTTCCACAAAAGCACACCTAATTATAATTCAACACATGTTAAGACTGGCAGACTGAAAGTAGCCCCATTCCCGCCGGTGGAACCCATTCACGAGCATGACGCATGATCCAGCCATTGCTTCGCTCAACCATATTTGAGGGCACGCAACAACCCGCATCACACGACACCACCACAGAAATGTTTAAAGAGAGTGTGACATACTTAGGCTATCCATGTTAAGGCATTAAATTGAAACTAATATTCGAATATTCATGTTAAGACATGACTTCGACACAAATAAAGTGGAAACACTGAATAGAATACAATTATTTTGTTATACAGTTTAATTACTACCTCATGAATCGCTGGAACAAATCATATTCACGCTTTTTTGTCATTTATATAGTCTTCAATTGTTGACCGAGCGAAGCGAGGTCTCTGAGTTAACTAGAGCGATTTGCACTTGTCCGTCCGTCCGTCCGTCCGTCTGTCAGAGCCTTATAACTTTTGAATTACTAAACGTAATTACTTCAAATTTAGATATAATATGTAAACCGATGGCCTCCAGCCGAAAATGGCTTAAAAAGTTATAAAAATCTTTATTTCAGGGGGGCTCTCATAGAAGCGAATGCAAAGTAAAAAAAAAAATATCGCGTTACATAAAATTGTTATGTATCATTTTAAAGATAATTTTGAACTGAGTACAAAAATATATTTTTTTTAAGTTTTCCCTTAAAATTGACGAAATGGGGGGCTTTCAAAGTGGCGATTTTATACGCTCGCTTGAAGACGCTCTCTAGGAAAATCCGCTATGGATTTTCAAACTGATTTTATGTTTTTAGGTCACTTATATCCTGTACTTGAACAACAAATACTAAAATTATATGAATATTATAAAGAAACGAGATTATTTAATTTTTAATGTACATCAGTAATTCATATCGCATCAACATAGCTTCACAATAATGCTAATAGATGGCGCAGTCAGTAACTATTCCCATGGAACTACGAGTTACGACTAACGACCTATCCCAAAAACAGTTTTGCGTCGACCATTATTATTTAGTTACTTATTATAATACAATAATTGTATTGTAATTTTTTTTGTACCATATTATTCAATTAAAATTATTTTTTAGTTAAATTTTAGTTAAATATTGTATATTTTCTATTCGCGTCGATAGATGACGATTTGTACAGATGCCCGTAACCCGGTTTCACTCGTTAGTACCTACATAATAATTCAATGTTTTCACTAACGTTCCCTAACCTTTACGGGCTACCTATAAGTTAGGTGATTGATGTTTTCTGTCAACTTATTTATCACGATCCTGTACGGGACACCTAAAAGGATATTGGGACGGATGTTAGGACTTAGGATTGTATTTAGGAGCTACCTACGTTAAGAGACTCCTACTTAGGGGATGATTTAGGTATGTTTGGTGAAAACGGGCATAATAATAATGTCAGTTTTGGTTATCATGTATCGATTGAATGAATAATCATGGGATACCGTTACCGCGAGGTCTCAGTTCGGGGCGAACCACTAGTATTATATGCTTTTTTCATGAGATTAGTTTTAACTGATTTCTTAAACTTGTGTAAAGGCAAGTCTGAGATCGACTGTGGAATTTTATTATAGAACGTCACGCCCATTCCCACAAATGTCTTTCGGACCCTCTTGAGGCGCAATCGAGGAATCACGAACCTGTTTGGATCTCTAACCTGCCTATCATGTAAATCACCCTTTTTTTTGTAATTCACAATGTTTTGTCTGACAAATATTATATTGTTATAAATATATTGTGAAGCTACTGTAAGAATGCCTATTTCTTTAAATTTTTCTCGAAGGGAATCCCCTCTTCTGCAATACAAAACTTTTTCCAATATCGGCTGCTTTACCCCATAATATTCCATATGACATAATACTATGGAAATATGCAAAATAAACAATTTTTGCAGTTTCTATGTCAGTTAACTGTTGAATCTTCCTAACAGCATAAGCAGCAGAGCTAAGCCTGCCAGCAAGTGCTGCTATATGGGTGCCCCATTGCAGCTTTGAGTCCAGGGTTAATCCCAAGAACACTGTGGAGTCCTCTGTTTTCATGGGTTCATTGCTTATATTATAATTAATTAATAATTTATGATTTCATAGATTAGTATTATAGAGCTCTATAATAATTTATATATGATTTCATAGATAAATGAGGTCAGTGCACCATTTGCAATATTATTAGTTCCAGAGACATACTCGTATGTCAAATGTGGCGCTTCAAATTGATCCCTAACTTAGTTGCCATTTGCATAGAGATTGCCAGTCCAGCGTTAATCATAGATTATTAGATGATTATTATTAATTGAATAGAGATCGAGCCAGCCACTTCCCACAGCCCCTCCAACCTTATTGTATCTCGTTATATCTCGGTTGTCTCGGTCGAATATATTGGATTGAGATCAATGAGAACTGCTGAGTTTTTTGCCGGCTCTTTTCAGCAGAAGCTGCTTTCCCAATGTCATAAGAGCCACAGTTTGGCCTACATGAAATAAATAATTTTGATGTTTTTTTTTTAATTTATAAGAAAATAATATGTACAATGTACATACTTGTAAAATTGATTATAAAATGAATATTGATATAGAATTGATTGATAGTGTGGATTCAATCAAACATGTTTGCGGCGACATTTTGATAGAAAACACAAAAAAAGCACAAACATTTGTGCAAACTGGAAATTTCACATTTACACGTTCCGTTTGCACAATATTTTGTTTACACAAACAGTTTGCAAAAACTTTCGTTTGTGCCGTGTGGACCGGCTTCTAGTTTCCTATGTATCTTGTTCACAGGTGGTATCGGGCAAAGCTCTCCACCTTATCTCCCAACAAAGGGACAATTGCGACAGAGAGTTCGCCGAAATCCAGAACATTCGAGAACAACTCTCACAGACCCTAGAGACGTGCAGGAAAGCGAGAGAACGCTTAAAAACCGCTTCCAACCATCTAACTATATCCACCTTTGTCATACTCGCAAACGTCAGAAAGAGACAAATTATCAAATCCGTATTAAAATCATTAGAACTATTGCAAGGTTTGCGCAGCGTCGAAAAAGACGTTTCCGAGCTGTTATCCAAAAAAGAGTACTTCGAAGCTATAGATTTAATTTTGAAGAGTAAAAAGGCAGCTGCCAATCACAAGCAGTACACTTGCATAGCGGACCTAACTACGAGGCTGCAAGACACCTTGGATATGACCGAAGAAAAGCTAGATTCAGTTCTTGCTAGCATTTGTCATAATTTTGACGAAGATGTTTTCAAGAAGCTGAAGAAGGCATACGACTTGCTTGGAAAGACACAAGCCGCGATGGAACAGTTGCACATGCATTACTCTTCAGCTGTTAATGAGTCAGCAATAGAAGCTGTTAAGCCACTGTTAAACGAATACACATTAGAAATGAAATTCCAAGAAATGTGTCAATCCGTACCGACGAATAAGGCTCCAATATGTCTACTGAACTTGTGCGAAAATCTGTTTCACGTCATGCGAAGTTATTATCTCCTGGTAAATTGGCATCTAAAGAACGAGGAAGTTCAACCGAGTTCGAATGTCTTCGACATCGAGAAGAATGTAAGTCGGGAATACATTAAACAAAAGTTAAAAGCCGGTCTGATAAGGATATGGCACGATGTTCAAGCGAAAGTATCGATTTTCCTCAAAAGCTCAGGTCTGGAAGAGTTTCCATTTGAAAAATTCATCCAAATGCTGGGAATCCTGAGGAAGTTGACGCAAGTTGCAGAGATATTTTGCGGTGATAAATCCGACCTGCTACAAGATTTTATTAAAACCCAATCTGTTTCGTATATAAAGAATTACCATAGAGGCAGAATGGAGGAATTGAAACTGTTTTTGGAGAACGAAGGTTGGGAGCAATGCCCCGTAAAAGCTACCTTCAATGTCTTGAACCTCCAAGAGTTTAAGCAGTTTAAGAAGTACTTGAACCCAAAGTCTGATCTGACTAAAGGACCGTTATCGGATGCTACATCGTCAGCCCCGTCTCAAGACGATAGTGTTTATATAGCGAAGTACTTCACCCAAAAAACTTCGCGGACACCTTTCGAAATTTTCCGTAATGAAAACGTGACTAACGACGATATATTTGGTCTTGAACCGGAGTCGGAAGGAAGCGACGAATCGGAAGACGAACCCGATGAATTACGACGAGATTTCGTCGAGGATACAGATATGCAAGATTATAACACGACCAATTTAAAAAGTAGTCCATCCAAAATAAAAGAAAGCGTCATAGTAACTAACACAACATTATCAGTCCTCAGAAATTGCGGGCAGTACCTCCAAATATGTAGATACCTACCCCAGATTTCGCTAGAAGTAATAATGCTAATGAACCAGTTATTCGATTACTACTTGTACGCGGTACATTTATTCTTCACCTCAGATTTGGATGTGGCATCCTCGACTTTGTACACTACAAAATTAAATTTAGTTTTGAAAAGGATTTCGAACAGTATAAATGGGGGGGATGAAACCAAATTCGAAGGTAATCCTCAACATTTGGACATGAATTCTGAGGAGAATTTACATGGTTTGAGTGAAAGGATAGTCGGAGTGGAGAGCGTCATATTTTTGGCTAAGCAATTTGAACTCCTCCAACCCTACTTGGAGTCGATAGTAGCGTCTCACCAGCGAATGATTTTAGAGCATTTTACCGACAACACTTTAGCCGTAGTCGAGGATTTGAGAATGCCTGTCTATATGTGTTCAGCGTCGAAAGCTGTAGATGCGCGATCCGCTTTGATAGCTATGTCTCAAGTGAGATGGGACGTCAAAAATGTGGCAGTAGAACACAGTCCCTACGTAGATATGGTAATACGTAAAATCCAAGTATTCGCGTTGCGTTTGGAAAATGTTTCTTCGAGAGTGACTTTAAATTTGAGGGTAGTTAACTCGATGTGGAGTATGGTGTCGAAATTCGTCGTACATTTGTTAGTAGAGGGGTATTCCAACGCTACGAAATGTTCTAACGGCGGTCGAGGGCTAATGCAATTGGATTATAGGCAGCTATTTGTGAAATTAGAGAAAATATCTGGACTTAAACCTGTTCCGTACCAAGACTATGTAGATAAGTACGTTAAAGCGTACTATTTGCCTCGGAATGAGTTGGAAGTCTTCGTTAGGGACCGGAAAGAGTATTCCAATAAGCATTTGCTGGCGTTAGTTAGTTGTGCGTGCGAGAACAAGAGGGACAGGCAAGCTTTGTCAACTATTATTGAAACTAGAGATGCGGGTAGTTGAAAAATATTTTTTGGATAAAAAGTGCTTCAACTTGTAAAAACTGTATGAATGATATCAATAGCTTGCACGGTTTGACACCTCACGCTAACTTCACACACAAATATAATAGTGTAACTAATATGAACGAAGTTAGCAGAAGACGCTAAATCGTGCCTGTTAGTATTTGAATAGGATTATAGCACAGAAAATATTTTAAGAAAGAACGGAAAGTGGGCCACAGTTTCCGAAAAAAAAAATTAATTTAATCCCATAAAAATGCTCTTTTTAAAATATTTAGTAAAGGAAATCTTTAAGTAACGATTAGCGAGTGGAGTAGTATGGTCATCAGTTAATTACTCATCCTTACTAATGTTATAAATGCGAAGTGTGTTTGTTGGTTTGTCCTTCAATCACACAGCAACGGAGCAACGGATCGACGTGAATTTTCACATGGGTATACTTGGGAACCTGACGAGTAACACAGGCTACTCTTTATCCCGGAAAATCATAACGTTCCCGCGGGATTTTAAAAACTAAATCCACGCGTACGAAGTCGTAGGCATCACTAAGTTTTTGAATTAATTTATATCGTTTAAATGCGGCTATGATAGATGGCGCTCTCACTGTGTTCCCACATACAGACCCAGGATTATACTGAGTTAAAACGAGTCTGATTTTCGGCCACATATTTGTGTCTCATTTTAACTCTCTTAAGTCCGAGCACGATCTTTATATTTCAGCCGGAAGCTCTCCGCCCACGTCAGACTTTGTAGGTTCGATAATTCGGGCCGATAAGTTTGCCGACTTTTAGTAAGACGTGTTGCGTTTCAACATTACAATCTGTATGTTACCTACATTTTTTGACGAAAAACAGTCACCCGTCGTCGGAAGTGGGCGGAGTGCCTAAGGCTATCGACTGCTACAGTTTTTGCAATTCACGAAGGCGAGTGAGCTTTACTCGAGGTTACTTCTTGTACATGCACATTGCATAAGTGTGCGTGTCAAAGCCTCGGTGGGAGCGGGCAGGCGCGAGCATTGCGCTCGCTCACACTTATACAGATACGACACACACACAACCATAAGTCAGTCGCCCTCGTGAATTGCAAGAACTATAATTTATGTGCGTGTAACAAAACTCATAAAAGTTGTATTCCTAATAGTTTTTATTATTTTTCTGTACAGGGGAAAAAGGTAATCTCAAAATATTATGTAAAGACAAAATAAGTGATATTTATTTTTATTTTATATTTACATAAATCTGTAATCATGCTTTAAATAAATGAGCTGTTAAATAACTATGTACTTACAATAATAATTCTGTTTTAATTAAGTACCACAATTTTCTAATCCTGCTAACATTATAAATGCGAAAGTTTGTGAGGAGGTGTTTGTTACTTTTTAACGCCACAACGAATGAACCGATGGCTGTCCGCGAAATTTAAATTTAATTTGGTTTTTCGCAATTTGTAAACTAATACGACAAAGTAGGCTTATGGCATTCGAATTGCGACAATGGCAGTATCATCTTCACAGGTTTATATAAAAATCTTTACTTAAAAGTGTCCAGTTTAAGAAATTAGTCCGATTATCGAGTTTGACGTGAGTTACTCACAAATTTAGTCGATAGTCGGACTAATTTCTTACTTAATTTCTATATAAACCTGTGAAGATGATACAGCCATTGGTGCTATTAGAATGCCATAAGCCTACTTTGTCGTATTAGTTTACAAATTGCGAAAAACCAAATTAAATTTGAATTTCGCGGGCAGACCCGTTTAGTTCACCTTGAGCCTCATTCTTCAACGTAAAAAAACGCTTAACAAACAAAATACTATCAAAAGCATACACCTACGCAGTATTTTAATAAGTATGGTCAACATATTAATAAAATAGTCCCTTAACATTAAGTTTAGGCAGATCTCGTACAGCTTCTGCAAATTCTTCGTATTTGCAGCAAAAGCTGTGCGTGCCGTCTTTGGGCCGCCATTTCAGCCACGAAAACTGAGGGTTCTGTTCACAGATGTCGCTGCAAAATTCGAGCTGAGATATCACAGTGTTGTTGTAGAACGAAGAGTTGATCGATATGAACGCGACTGCTGTGCGCTTGGACGGGTCATATACAACCTGGAAGAAGAGAAATTATAGTAAGAAAAGTTTTCGGTGGTTGGCTGTATGGGCGTCGATTGTGGGTTTTTTTTTTGCGTTGGAATGCACTGTGAGTTTGCACTGTTACTCCGCGTCAAGAGAGCACTGTCACTGCGCTTCGGAGTGCACTGTTACTGCGCGTCAAGAGTGCACTGTCACAGCGCGTCAAAATGTACTGTCACTGCACTATGTACTGTCACTGCGCTTTGGAGAGCACTGTTACTGCACACCAGAGTGCACTGACACTGCTCTTTAAAATGTACTGTCACTGCGCTTCGGAGAGCACTGTTACTGCGCATCAGACTTCAGAGTGCACTAACACTGCTCGTCAAAATGTACTGTCACTACGCTTCGAAGAGCACTGTTACTGCTCATCAGAGTGCACTGACACTGCACTCCAAAATGTTCTGTCACTACGCTTCGGAGAGCACTGTTACTGCTCATCAGAGTGCACTGTCACTGCACTTCAAAATGTACTGTCACGACGCTTCGGAAAGCACTGTTACTGCTCATCAGAGTGCACTGACACTGCACTTCAAAATGTACTGTCACTACGCTTCGGAGAGCACTTTTACTGCGCATCAGTGAACTGACACTGCACTTCAAAATGTACTGTCACTGCGCTTCGGAGTGCACTGACACTGCGCGTTAGAGTGCACTGACACTGCGCGTCAGAGTGCACTGTCACTGCGCGTCGGTGTACACTGCCTGTGTGTTACTCTGCTCACCTTATAGAAGTACATGGGCACAGGCACCACGCGGTTGTTGTTCTGGTCCGCGGTGAGGTATATCTGGCGCGGCACGCCCGCTAGATCCGGCAGCGTGCACACGCCCGCAGTGCCCGTGTACACTGTCACTGCGCGTCGGTGTACACTGTCACTGTACTACTCGGCTCACCTTATAAAAGTACATGGGCACAGGCACCACGCGGTTGTTGTTCTGGTCCGCGGTGAGATATAGCTGGCGCGGCACGCCCGCGAGGTCGGGCAGCGTGCACACGCCCGCAGTGCCCGTGTACACTGTCACTGCGGCTCCGTGAGTGTGAACACGGCGACGTAGCGCCTGTAGAATAGTATCTTTTGTTAAAATATTAGTTCTCCTCAATTGGAACGACCGCGACATTCCGAATCAGATGCTTTCTGCGTACATATGAGGGGAGAGGAGAATATAAGCCACGTTGCAAGCTTGAAAAAATAATTGGATATTTGACTGTCGTCAGAATGTTGATATTCATTATTTATAATCGAAAATGTAACATGACTAACATTTTGTAAAAACAGAAAATAAATCGGTCCAAAATCAAATAAGTTAGAGCTTTAAAGTTTCCTGTTAGACAGAGAGAGCGCTACTCAAGTGTTATGTCACAAGTCAGCAGCTCCATACACGCTCCGTATAAAATATCGTTTTAGAAAGAGACAGATACAGTCACCGTTATTTTAAATAAATAAAATAGGAGCATTATGAAATAGCTCACGTCTTCAAGCGCGGCCCAGTCGCCCGCGTTACCGCGCATCCATTGCGGCGCCGTGTTGATGTAGTGAAAGCTCGCCCTCTGTTCGGCGCGCAGTGGAAAGTCGGCGCGCGCTGCGAGGTGCCCGCGGTTGAGTCGCTAGCACACGATGAGAAAAACAATACTATAGCACAGTATAAGGAGGAGAAACCTTACCTTCGTTACTCTGTGACTATAGTATAGTTCTTTGCAATTCACGAGGGCGACTGACTTATGGTTGTGTGTATGTCGTATCTGTATAAGTGTGAGCGAGCGCAATGCTCGCGCCTGCCCGCTCCCACCTAGGCTTTGACAGGCACGCACACTTGTGCAATGTGCATGTACACGAAGTAACCACGAGTAAAGCTCACTCGCCTTCGTGGATTGCAAAAACTGTATTTTATTATGATAGAGCACGGAGCATGGATCTGTGACCCTACAATGTACAAGGTAATAGAGTCATAGACGTAATATTTATTACCGTAAGTAGACCACCTGTCAGCCATAAAACGCGTAACCAATAACTTCAAAGATATAGTATAGTGCTTTTAATAAAGCCCATAGTAATTATTTGGGTGTGATCTTATTTATGTTATTTTAGTAAATATAATAAGTCTATGACTTCTATAGTCTAATTTTTTTTAACAAACGAGCCTGAGTATGTCTCTCGCACATTTCCGATATTGACAGAGTGAGATGGGTCATTTTAGGGGTGGGGCCTGGAACTCTATGTTGATTACGTGGACCAATAGCAACGCAGTCAAAATTTTCGGTACTTGTTTGTTAAAATAAACAGACTATAGTGATGTATTTAAGAAATATAGTACCTACCTACTTTTAATAAAGCCCATAGCATTTATTTTGGCGTGACCAATGTGACCAATTTTTCTTTGAAATCTGGTCGCAGCGATATCAGATTCGCTTTCCTTTTCTATCTTTAGGTATTGCCGTAAGAGAGTGTCCATGCGTTTATCCGATGAATTTTGACATTCTGACAGTTTTGTATCCAAAATCTGCCAAAACGCTTCTGTAAATTAAAACACATACCTGGGACTTAGTCACGTATTTGTCGTCCATTCCACTGCCCAGAATCTCCTTGAGCCTGAGCTTTTGGTTCTCGATTTTATATGCTTTAGACATTTGCACCTTGCCGAATACATCACCTTCTGTTAAACAAGTGAATATAATATATTTTTTGATAGATGTAGGCGGGCGGGTGGCGGTTGCAAAAGTCCATGGTTATATTTATGGAATAAACTTATTTTCCTACAAGGATGATGCCAGTGTCTTTTTACACTCGTACCTAATTACCTACATACCTACCTAGATAAAATAATTTTGGGCGTGGGAAATAGATATTGCATAGATACATTCAAAAGAGATATTGACATAAGATTTAAACGGGCGGGAGTTGACGCACGGAAGAAACGTTGTACGACTGAGCGGGCCCGCTTCGAAGCTCATAACACTTTTATTATTGCTTTTGCAAATAGCAAATTCCTAAGCATAGTGCGATCGCAATGAAGATTGGGCCGTTCAGTCGAATAATTAATGTGAAGTCTGCCAATTCGCATTAGGTCAGCGTATTTCTTTCATTACTACCTACTTCATTTCTTTTTGACTTTTAAAAGCTTGTGTTAGCCTCGATCGAACCTTTGAGTTTTCAGTGCGCACCTTTAACCGTTGGACTATTGAAGCTTTGAAGCGTGGTGGACGATAGTCTAAGACTCTAAAACCTTCTCATTTTGAGAGAATACCCGTCGTAATATGAGGATTGGGCAATTCAGTCGAAAGGTTAAACACGTGAAGTTCTACCAATTCGCATAGGTCAGCGTACTTCCATGATTTCTTTTTGAAATTTCTTTTAAAAGCTTGTGTTAGCCTTGATCGAACCTTTGAGTTTTCAGTCCGCACCTTTAACCGTTGGACTATTGAAGCTTAAAAACATGGTGGACGATAATCTAAGTCTAAACCCTTCTCATTTTGAGAGAATACCCGTACAAAGTACCTAGTATGGCCGGCAATGGAATAAGAACTTGACGTACCTACAAAGGAAGGCCGACGTCCCAGCTCTATGAACTTGCTCTCCGGCCTCAGTTGCTGTTTTACGTACACAGTCCGCAGCAGACTGTTGTCGAAGCACGCCTGGTATACCTCGTGGAATTTGCTGCCTATCTTGTAGCCTATTCTAAAAGTACAGAACTCTATTAGACAGAATGAGGAAAGAAAGATAAACTAGTGTTTCAACACGAACTAAGAGTCACATCTGTGCGCATCGATTCGCATTTTGTCCACATAAAAGTGCTATTTTGTACGCCAAGCCGATCTTGATGCGTAGGTACACGACTCCATACAAAATAGCACTTTTATATGGACAAAATGTGAATCGATGCGCACAGATGTGATTCCACCTTTATAAACCACCATTTATAATATTAATTATCAATTTATACATTTATTTTAGCTTTTTTTGGAAATGTAACTGTAAGGTAATATTAGGGTGGAATCCCTCCCTAATATTACCTTAAATGTTCAAAAAAAGCTAAAATCTATAATATAATAAAACTGTAACAGGTCCAATTCTGTACATTGAAGATATTTTGAAAATTTTTATTTGAGGGCACTCTATAATCGATACTGAAGCCAAAACAATTTTTTTTTAATTTTTTGTCTGTCTGTCTGTCTGTCTGTCTGTCTGTCTGTCTGTCTGTCTGTCTGTACCTTGGCCGCGCATCACGCCGAAACTACTGGACGGATTTAAATGAAACTTGGCACGATTTAAGTTAATACTACGAGGTATAATATAGGATACTTTTTATCCCGAAATTCAGCACGGTTCCCTTGGGAGAGGGGATGAAAGTCAAAATGTGTATTTCGCTGTAATTCATTAAGGCGTATTCCGATTTAATCCATTCTTTTTTTGTTAGAAAGCAGGTTCTTTAGAGATTGTCCTGTAATTATTTCAAGGTCGTCAATTTCGTAGTTCAGAAATTATAGACATCACAATCTTCAGTATAGGTCCAAATAACTTGAACCCCGGAACCTGCAGGATACTTTGAATGAACGGCTCATCTTAAGCTGGCATGCGTAATTTATCGTATATAGCCATCGTGGATACTATTTTGTCAAAGTCAAACTACTCCAAAGGCGTCAGATTTTGCCAAACGATCATTTTACCTACATACTACATAGTAGGTATGGATGTAATACATCGTATGGACGTAATATTACAGTGTTTTCCTATGTAATTTAATATCCTAATCATAATTACTAATATTATAAATGCGAAAGTGTGTTTGTTTGTTGGTTTGTCCTTCAATCACGCCGCAACAGAGCCACGGATCTACGTGATTTTTTTACATGGGTATAATTGAGGACCTGGAGAGTGACATAGGCTACTTTTATCCCGGAAAATCAAAGGGTTCCCGAGGGATTTTAAAAACTAAATCCACGCGGACGAAGTCGCGGGCATCAGCTAGTCTTAATATATATAAATTACGTGTCACGTTGTTTGTCCGCAATCGACTCCTAAACTACTGAACCGATTTTTATCAAACTCTGTAACTATGTGTAATTTGGTCCAACTTAAAAGATAGGATAGTTTTTTTGGATTGGGATAGTTTATTTGTTTTATTTATATAGATAAGTTGGCGGTACGAAGTTCGCTGGGTCAGCTAGTAAATTTATAAATTGATGGTTAATATTATAAATGGTGGTTTATAAATCGTGTAATAAGTCCGGGCGACCCCGCACCGGGAAGCGCAGTGTTGGCAGACCCTCCACTAGATGGACTGACGACATCAAACGAGTTGCAGGGAGCCGCTGGTTTCGGGCGGGGCTAGACCGAGACCTGTGTAAGTCTATGCAAGAGTGTGTCCAGCAGTCAACGCCTGTCGGTTGATAAAAAAAAAACGAATTGCGTGTGTGAGGGGACACTTCTTGCTAACTTTAATGTTTGCATTCTTCGCATCGGAACGGGGTTATGTTTAGAACGTTCAGAAAGATTGTTAGTACTGCGGTCTCCTATTCGGGGGGTTGCAGGTTCGATCCCTTGCACTTGCCACTGGATTTTCTAAGTTATGTGCGTTTGACATTAAAATATATCACAAGCTTCAACCGTCAACGGTAAAGGAAAACATCGTGAGGAAACCTGCACACGTGAGAGTTCTTCTAATGTTTTCAAAGTGAAGTCTGCCAATTCGCATTGGGTTAGCGTGGTAGACTGTGGCCTGTAACCCTTCTCTGAGAGGAGACCTGCGCTGAGCGCAGGTCTCCTCTAAGAGAGAGGTGAGCCGTTGATGAGTTGTTGATGATGATGATGATACCTATAAACGCTATTTCTTCCGGCACAGCTAGCGCCGGTCTCCTCAGTGGTGAACCAGGGCGGAGTGTTGCATCTGATGTCCTTAAGGGTCCCTATCCAAGGGGTCTTGGTGGCTCGGAACGTTGTGTCCTTTACACATTTTACGGGCTGAAAAAAGACGGTAGTATATTATGTCATTTTAAGCGTAAAAGAGATGCAGCTATATCAAAATATAAGAGTGCAAGAGAGTTAGTGCTCTGGCCGATGAAAGGTAAGATGGCAAGCGAAGTGAGCCGGCAATCTCCGTAGCGAAGCGATGCAATGGTCGATTTGGTGAACTTGAATGAAGGCGAGGAGCAAGTCTTCTGGTGTAGCCAATTTCCTTTGTAATAATATGAACAGCCTATTTGTTGAATGGTCTATAGTGTGTCTATTCACAATTTTTCGACAATTTATAATAATAAAATTATACCTACTTGTTTGTTTATAAACTAACGGTTCTTAAATAAGTAAATGGGAAACCTAATAAGTTACATAGGTCTGTATGAACCCTAACGTGTATATTCATTATTTTATTGGTTATTCTATGTCCCTTTCGTTCTTAGACCATTTCGTTACGTAATACACGTTGCAGGTTTAGATCCCTAATCTATGGTCCATACGTACAAAAATATCATACTCCGTGGTACGATTGTCAAGGACAATAAACTTGTTGTTCCCCGGACACGCGATCTCCAGCTTTTCCGAACGACGCAGCAAAATGGCGCCCGTCGTAGAGTTTGGCGCCAAAAACCGTCCGTTGTGAATGTATACCGGGGAAGGGTGGCCCAGGTCATTCTTTAGGGTTATGTTGCAACCTGTAATCATTATCACTATTAATCTATTTTTATAATCCTACCTAGAGTCTAGTTTTAAGCCAAGTATGCAGCATAGGTACTTGGCTTAAATCTAGCAGATCGTAAAAGGTATTCGGATTCATGGAACTATATAACATCGTTGTTCGGATTTAAACGATCCAAAAAGCTTGTAGCTGGTACTGTATCCGCTTCACTTATGTGGGACTGGGCACTGGGCAGATCACCAGATGACTTGTAAGTTGTAGGCTAAATCTGTTTATTTCTGGATTCCGCACCCCGCACCGGTAAGCGCAGTGCTCACTAGGTGGACCGACTACATCAATCGAGTCGCAGGCGGCGCAAGACCGAAACCTTTGGAAGTCTATGTCGGAGACCTTTGTCCAGCAGTGGACGTCTATCGGTTGATAAAGAAGCCTAGAAGTTCGCCTATTAATAGAAGAGCGCGGGTCGCCGCCGGCGTAGGCGGGAGGGGCAGCCATCGGCAAGCCTTCTGCGCGCGACTTACTTTATAATAAGACTAGCTAATGCCCGCGACTTCGTCCACGTGGATTTCGTTTTTAAAATGAATTGAAATTGAAATTAAATGAAACACACTCCAGTCTGCTGGATGCTGCATCAAGCCCACATCATGACATCAAGCCGCAAGCTAGCAAGAAAATCAAGAAAAAAAGAACTTTGTAGAGATGTGCCGAGTCAGGTCGAATCGAGTCAGTACTCGAGTACTTACATTTACTCGTATACTAGAGTACTCGTGTGCACTCACTCGAGTACCACCAGTTCTCGAGTACTGAGACTGATTCGAGTCACTACAGCGTTATAGTATACTATATACGTTAGCGTTGTATACTAGCTGATGCCCGCGACTTCGTCCGCGTGGATTTAGTTTTTAAAATCCCTCAGGAACTCTTTGATTTTCCGGCATAAAAGTAGCATATGTCACTCTCCAGGTCCTCAACTATACCCATGCAAAAAATCACGGCGATCCGTAGCTCTGTTGCTGCGTGATTGAAGGACAAACAAACACACTTTCGCCTTTATAATATTAGTATAGGTATGACACGAAGTAGTCCAAATACATCGTTCTTTACATCATTCACTCGGCTCTGAACGAGCGGAAACAAGGAACCATAGACAATAGGGTATTTGACTACCTACTTTTAGAAAATCATATTAAATTGTTAATAATGCTACATAATATGCTGAAGCAAAGGCTGAGGCTAACAAAACGTACCTAAATTTTCAGTATTTTTCATAAAAATCGAGAAATAAATTCAAAAAATAAATTGCCGCGGAAACGTTCCATTTGTTTACATGACGTCACAGTTCACACACAGTTCAATGACAATAATTCCAAAGTCCAAAGGTGGTGTGAACTGTGACGTCATTCGAGATTCAAGAACGTTTTCGATCTCGTGAACATGGCCAGAATTATAGCAATTTTAATTAATGTTTTCTAATTAAATAAAGCTTTATTTTTTAGTTTTGTCGTATGGAATAATGTTTTTAGATGACACCAGATGAAACGATATTTTTATTATAATCAAATACCCTATTATAGTAAGTACATCGTTCAATTTGTGACCCAGCAAGAACAAGTCTAACCGGAATGTGCAGTGTTGGCAGAGCACCGACGAAATCAAACGAGTTACCGGTAGTATCTGGATACAAGCGGCGCAAGTGTTGAGTAGCTGCAACAGACCTTTGTCGCGCTATCTGACGACTTGAGTAATTCCTTATTAACTTTAGATTATGTAGGTAGGTAGATAGGTAAGGTAATTGCTAATGACGTCATTATGATAATTACTTGCCGTCATCATCATTATATAAGTAATTAATGACGTTTTAAGTAACTGCTGTTTTCCTTCCAGCTAGGCTATGTAAGTACTGGAAAAATAGCTAAAATAATTTACTATTACTTAGGATGTAAAGGTAACATAAGGCAGTTCATATTTATTAAGATATAAGGGCGTATTTTAAATAGCTATGACTCCATCACCCATCACAGTTCGGGATTCCCGTTTATGACGAAATTATAGTTCCACCGAAAGCGGTTAATTTATTCCAAAACCGGCCAAGTGCGAGTCGGACTCGCGCACCGAGGGTTCCGTACTCTAGAAGTAAAAGTAAAACGATAATAATATTATATTAATTTGCTTATTAATCGTTAACTTTGTTTGTAGAGGTTTATTGTTAATATTAAAAAAAACTATGACTAACTAAAAAAATCTGATATTTCGATTGTTAAACTTCGGATATAAGGGGGGGGGGGGGGTTTGTTATTATTTTCGACAGTTTGCCCAATTAATCAAAAACTATTAAATATAAATAAATAAAATAAAACAATAAAAATCTGTTTTTGAATTTACAGGTAAAGCCTTTCATATGATACCCCACTCGGTATAGTTATTTTACTTTGAAATTTTAAACCCCCGATTTTCCCCCTTTTTTAATAAAACTAAAAATAATTTTCTAAAACTAAAAAGATTTTTTTTATTCCAATAATGTTGGGCCTCTATTATACACAACTATTCCAAATTCCACGTCGAATAATCGACTGTGACAGACGGACGGACGGACGGACGGACGGACGGACGGAGAAAATCTCACCATAAGGGTTCCATTTTACCATTTGGTACGGAACCCTAAAAAGAACCGCGTTAATTTATTCCAAAATGGCCGCGACATAGACAGATAGATCAAGGTAGACCTTGTTAGACATATCTCTATTACTTATTCTAAATTCAAATAGAACCTTACCGCCATCTACCTCGTTGCACAGTTTTAGAAGGAACAAGATCACAAACGCCAACACTGTATACTTGCTCATAATGAGTGCACGGTGCTGTTTGTACTGAACTTACTACACGCGTGTGTAGGTATCGATTAACGGTTTATGGAAACCCCCTACTATTTTCTCTCGAATCTCGTACGTCTTTTGTGTTTGTTTGTCTTTCAACCACGTAGCAATGGAGCAACACTTAAGAACGCGTAGAACACCAAAAAAAAACAGATTTCGCCCACGCGGTGCGATGAAATAAAACATAGCCGCAACCCCATGTGCGGCGCGACAAACGAAAGCGTTTTGCGCGGAATAGGAGTGTAGTAAGCGCCAAATACTTTGTAACTCGTAAAATATTCATTTTCTTTTCAATTCACTAGGCTACTCTCTTGATAAATCGGAATTTAATGTAAAAATTTTGGCTCTGTAATATGCAACACATTGAAAATAAATGAATATTGGTTAAAAATTAGACCTAACTTCGCGATTTTTTATTATCGAACAAATTTCATCATTTTATGTTTTTGCCCAAGCACGTCCCTTGGCAGTATGATGTAATTTTTGAGTGTTTTTTTCGGATAGTTGAAACTTGATCTACTACTGTAAAAATCAAATCTGTTTACTGTTAACGAACGTACACCGTTAAACGTGATTAAACGTGAATTTTTGCATGGCTATAGTTGTAAGGCTAGATGGCGTGCACGAGAAAATGACAAAATTTTCCAGAAACAAAGGTTTCCCGTGGGATTTAAAATTCTTCGCCGGCGAATTCGTTTCACATAGGTATAATATGTCGTATACGACAGATTGAGATACAACCAGCTAAAACGCTGAAGTTGAATGGATTTTCTTGATAATGATTTTATTCTGAACTACGTTTATTAATAGTAAGTAGGTTAAATATGTTACTGATGATGACTTGCAAAGTATTGATTGAATCAGAACTCCAATGAGTAGGTACTAGGTAGGTATGTATGTAATACCTTAAGTCCTTCTTAAGTCACATATAAGCATCTAAATATATTATACATTTGCAAACAACAGAGCAATAAATGGAGTTTAATTAATCATGATTATGTACTATGATACTGTTTGTAATCATTATAACAATATATCTAGTTATTTCATTAGCTAATCTAAAAGAAAAGTGCAAGCAACGCACTAATTTTATTTTTACATTTTTATTTTTTTACATTTATCTAAACGAGCCCAAACTCGATGGGGTTACGTCGTTTTATTACAGAGTTGCCAAAACCACCTTCCGGCTTCATCATGAGACCCTGAATATCATCTAGGACCAGACTACTTGTCAACACTAATCAAACGAGTCTACACTCGATGGTATTACGTCATTTTATTACAGCGTTACCAAAATCACCTTCCAGTTTCATCATCAGACCCTGATCAGATCAGACCTTGGTAACCATCTAAAAACAAAGTACTCGTCAAGACGAATTAAACGAGCCGAAACTCGATGGGGTTGCGTCGTTTCATTACAGAGTTCCAATGACCACCTTCCAGCTCTATCATCAGACCCTGCAGGTTACCACTGAAAGACAAACTACTCGTCAAGACGTATCAAACGTGCCCAAACTCGATGAGGTTGTGACTTGTGTCGTTTCATTGCGAAGTTCCTATGCCCACCTTCCAGCTCCATCATCAGATCAGCACCATGTCATCATAATATTGCTTTGTCACGTGATTTACACATGTATGCAAAATTTCAGCTCAATTGGTAACCGGGAAGTGGATCAAAAATTTGCAAGACTTGACAACCATCGCAAACATCGGGACACGTGAAACTAAATAAAAGCTTGTAAAAACCAATAGTAGGGGTAACCTCTTTATGTTTTAAGAACAACAAAAAACGTGATTTAAGTAAACGCGGTTAGAGCAAACTCTACCATCCTTTGTCTACCTAAACAATGTCCACCAGATCGAATAATCGATATTAGGCACCTGTGCGGGAGATATTATAGTGCACAAGTGTGTGCGAACATAAAACAGCTGTACTTTCTATTCCCTCACTCTCATAGTACGAAACCTAATACATTATTTGGCCTGACCCGAGAGTTTTTTGCCGGTGGTCTTCCTAATAGTTTTAAATAAGTATTATAAAAACAATACCATTTCTCTTTTTTAACATCATAACTAGTTTCGGAAAAATAGAGGAAAAGTTGTTAGACAGAGAGAGCGCTACTGGCATATGAGTTATGACATCACAATTCAGTAGCTTCCATGGACGTAGTATAGTTTAATATACTACGTTTCAGGGATAGTAAGGGACTAAGTCACTCTCGGTCCTCAACTATACCCATGCAAAAAATCACGTCGATCCGTAGCTCTGTTGCGGCGTGATTGAAGGACAAACAAACAAACACACTTACGCATATACACCTAATATGTATTAGTATGATTAGACTGTGGTGTTCGTATCAGAACAACAGAGATAACCAAATTACTATTAGTATATAGTATAGGGTATTACCACAGTAGAATTATAACCAGTACTGAAACTACCTACAAACGCTCGAAACGGCCTCACTCACACAAACATGCGCATCGACGAGCCAAATAGCGGGCCTCGCGGTGCTGGCAGTACTGAGGACCGGTATTTGGTCTCGTCGATGCGCATGTTTGTGTGAGTGAGCCGTTTCGAACGTTTATAGGTAGTTTCTATACTCTATCTATCTTTACTCTGGTATTACCAAATTCACGTTATCATTAAACAAAGTACCTACTTAGGTAATGAATTGCCACATAGTTACAAATAGGCCATCGCTAGGTCGACAAGGCCGCCAACCAAATCAGATTTTTTCTTGTATCGTTCTCTACAATATCTCTGATGATCCGCGTGCAGGTTTCCCGATGGCTGCACCTCCCGCCTAAGCCGGTCGCGAACCGCGCTCGTCTACAATAGTTTGCCATCGACAAACCTGCGCGCGGCTTAAGGTTGATTATACGGGTCTGCTCGCGAAATTCAAATTTAATTTGGGTTTTCGCAATTTGTAAAATAATACGACAAAGTAGGCTTATGGCATTTTAATTGCGACTAATTTCTTAAACTATAATAATAATATAAACCTGTGAAGATGATACTGCCATCGTCGCAATTAGTATGCCATGAGCCTACTTTGTCGTATTAGTTTACAAATTGCAAAAAAAACCAAATTAAATTTGATTTTTGCGGGCAGACCAGTATAATCAACCTTCATCATCATCATCAGCAACCCATCAACGGCTCACTACTGAGCGCAGGTCTCCTCTCAGAGAAGGGATATAGGCCATAGTCCACCACGCTGGCCCAATGCGAATTGGCGGACTTCACACACCTTCGAGAACATTATGATGAACTCTCAGATGTGCAGGTTTCCTCACGATGTTTTCCTTCACCGTTGAAGCAAGTGATATTTAATTGCATAAATGCACTTGACTCCGAAAAGTCGGAGGTGCGTACCCGGGATCGAACCTGCGACCCCCCGAATAGGAGACCACAGTCCTAACCACTAGCTAGGCTATCACTGCTTCAACCTTAATAAACCTTAATTAAAGGGTTTAGTTTAAGAAGCATGAAATAAAATATACTGTAAGGTTTTCATGGTTTATTTTACAGGCAATGTATCACCCCAGTTGCTAGATCGAGCACATCTGTAAGTAGTTTGATCGTGCTTTCCCTTAGAAAAAATTATTTCTTTCAATTCACCATTTTGCGTACATAACCTGCATATCGTATGACCTGACCTAACAATTGGTGCTCTCACTATTCTCGGCCATTGAGGGTCATCTGATGGCCTTTCACCTTTCCTTAAAATTACATATGAGAACAAATCTGCCATGATTTCAATTTTTGACGGAAACCCCAATGTTTCATACTTCATCAAGAAGTTACATGGTGTCTCATGCTCTAAATATCTTGGACATACATTGTCATTGGGGCACGGAGCAAATGCGTGACCTTTATCGTTACCGTTGAGTACGAATTCTCTAGCTTCATTAACAACACGAAAACCAGCATTGGAGCCATGTTCAACGATAATCAAGAAGTCTTCAGTTTTGTTCCACAATTTTTGTATTGTTTCTAAGCGACTTTGTATGTTAGGCATTTCGAATAATGTGAATGCTGATAGGACGATGTTGTATTTCAAATCAGCAGATGCGGGCAGGAATTGTCGTTGGAAATATGATTTGAATGGCATGGCAACGTTATCTCTGCCTTGACATAGTATGAGACGGGCTAAATCGTTCATATGGGTTGAAGTATCCACTGTATAGTATTCAAATATATCATTTTTCCAGTATGTATTTACAGCCCATGTACCAGTACCAACTCCAGAACCAAAATCGAAGAAGCTTCGAGGTCTATAATCTGGTAACCTACGTTTAATTTCGTCAAGTATACGTACTAGGATAGCATACTCTGGAGGAGCTCTCGCCATCAAGTATTGCAAGGAAGTCGCTTTATCGTACGATATATTGCCCCAACGGTAAACATTTTTCTTTAAAACGTTGAATACTGTTGTGTCTATTTTCTTATTACAAGTTTCTAGCTCATCTCGTGTCAGTACTTTGTCGGTTTTTGAGAAAACTTTTTTTGAGACAGTAGCGTGGATTTTCGACGCTTTATCTCGAATTTCGTGATCTTCTGGTGGGAGTAAGCGCGAATGTATATAGTTGTTTAGCTTAACACTCTCCTGGTAGTAGGATTTAGCGCCGGCGTCTTGTAAAATAAGTTTTATAGCCTTCTGTATATCGGGTGGTATCGTAGCCACCTTAACCTGAGTCCTGCCAGGGTGTTTTCTGGGCTTATACTCCTGTTTATCGAAGTTTTCTCGTAAACTGGCATCAATTTCTACTCTTGTAGAATAATTTGCGTATATTGAAATGTGTGAAAATCTGATTTTTCTAAACATTTTGTTTGTTTATAATTTTTATAACCTAAAATTTTATTTGACAATTAGTAACACAGATCAGGAACGAACACAGATTAGGTACTAGTTACTACAGAACGAATTTAGTAACCTGTCTGTGTCGTCATCTGTCAGGAATTTTTCGCTCATTACCAAAGACTATGTAATCATTACGTTTGAGTCGGGACTCCCTCCCATACAATGAACGTGCGTTAACGAACAGCACCAACATAAAAAAAATAAATTTTCTGTCATCTCTCAAGGACTGTAGGCGAACTCGGTAGATGCGACAGAGACAAACACTTTAGAGGAAGATAAACAGAAGCCGCCTAAAATTAGCGCATTTTTCATATACAAAAAAAATTCTCTTCGAAGTTGCGCGGGCCTGGGCCCTGATTCTGTTACTTAGTTGCTATCAAAAATGATAGCCACTGACATATTATATTTTTTACCCATTGAAGGTTTGCTACGAAAATGATACTTTATTTTCACAGCAAACCTTCAATGGGTAAAAAATATATGTCAGTGGCTATCATTTTTTGATAGCAACTGAGTTATAGAATCAGGGCCCTGCTCATTACTAATAACAAAAAAGAAGAAGAAGAAGAAGACGTAGTCGTAATTCCTAGTTCCATGCTACTAGCGATATGTTCAAACTTCAAATCGATTCAGCATTCGATTTTAACCCTTAGAATGACATCTGTCAAATGTATCGAATTACAGTGGATGGTCCAGGCGCGCATTTCAATTTCGCGCCATTTTCTCTCTTAGCAGTTTTTCAAGTTTTTCTTCAAATATTATTATTACAACTTGTATAAATTATATGTTTTTAAAAACTAGATGAAATTTCCTACTTGGCTATCTTTGTTATATGTCTACAAACGGTATGAAATAAAAACAATCCTGGATGAAATCTAAGAGTTTCGATTTTTTTCGTTCTTTTATTTTAAAACCCATAAAAAACTGAAATTTTACCCTTACAAATACTATTATTTGCATTAATTGCAAAGTTAGATACCTGGTTTACATGAATGAATTACAGAAATAAATCATAAAGCATTAAAACTCGAAATAATCAATAAGAATTACCACCTTCTACAACAGGCGCATCTGAACAAAAAGTATCTTTCATCTGTGGTCGCATTGACTATGAGGTACGTTGCGATGCAGAAAAGTGCAAGTGCATTTACTCTATGGTGCAGGGGCCCATGTACCGTGCATCGTAGCGAACTCTGGGTTATAGTAGTAGTATGTTTCTTGGTGTTCCTTGGTAACGAAAAAAAAAATCGTCTATGGTGTGTGAATTCCTGTGATAATTAATATTTTAATTAATTAAAAATATTAAAATAACTAAAGATGGTAAGTATGTATGAGCTACAAAGTAAATGCTGAAAGCAACACTTTTCATAAAGCATTTCAAGATACAATAGAAGTTTACACTGATGGATCGAAAACCAAACTTGGTACAGGAGCTGGAGCTTATACTGCCAAGAACTCAACATGAAGATAAGTCACACACTTGGTAAGGATAACTCTGTTTTCCAAGCAGAGTGTGTGGGCATCTTAACAGCAATTACAGCTATAATTAACAGACAGGTAAAAAACTTTAAAAATCGTTCCCATTCCCTTCAGTGAGTACAAGACATGGTTGCATGAACTAACACTCAGAGCATTCCCTACTTTGGTAGAATGCAACAGACTGCAAGCAGACTAAGGAAGCCTTTCCTTATCTAGACAAACAACTAACAAACAGACTACTCCGCCTGGACAGAGATAAACTCAGGAAGGTGGTGGGAATCATAACGGGGCACAGCCCACTAAACAAACACCTTTTTATTATAGGTGTCACCTACAGTCCTCTGTGCAGGGCCTGCATGAAGGCAGATGAAAGTTGAAACACCCACGCACGTGCTCTTGTCATGCACGGGCGTGGAAGAACAACACAAGAACCACCTCGGATCTCCAGCTTCACTTCAAGAAGCCCTTGGCAACATGGGCGGCCTACTAGGCCTCTGTTGAGATCTGGGATGGTTGGAGTAACAACACAACAGACCATCACGGATTACGTGTGGAAACCAGCCCAGAAGAAGAAGAAGAAGTATTACTTGAATTTTGTACAGTAAGGGCTCGTTTCTGGACAGGGGACGCTTTGCACGGTTAACTCAAACATATTATGGCCAAGAGTGGTCCAAAAAGGAGCCCTTACCTAGATGAGAGGCGGGATAATAAAGGAAACATGTTCAATTCAATTCTTTATTTGCTTAAATCGTATACAGACAAGGTGACAACAAGACAGACAAAACTAGGTATTCATAAAAATAAATTGACCAATACTCGGCTATACTTTGATATGATAGATAGATGTTCTCTTAAGGTGTGAATAGTTAGAGTAAAAGTCAGAAAAGAACAGTGTTTGAACTCGAGACCAGTAGAGTAATTTAACACTCTGGTGTGCAGGTTTCCTCACAATGTTTTCCTTCACCATTTCAACAGTGAAGATGTTAATTATCTAAATTAATAAAGATATAAATATACTAAGGCAGCAAGAGATGGAGCAGCTTCTGGAACTTGCTCCACTACGTCATGGCCCAGGAACACGAAGGTTCTTCCAAGGTTAAACTGAAACAGAAAATGTAAACCTATACTCTCAAACAGGCAGTCTCCAGAGGGAGGTCATGGAGGGTACTGGTGTCTCCTCGGGTTGTGTACCCGATAAGGAACCTTAAAAAAAACAATTATTACAGATAATTTGAAAAACATATAAATGTGCAGTGATTTAGCCTAAGGAAAAACAATTAATTTATTTATTTATTTATAAGCCTTTCTTGTTACATTGTTATTATTATATTTACACATGTTAATTAATTTTAATTACAAGTCATCCCACAGCTGGGCAAAGGCCTCCCCCTTCTTCTTCCATTCTTTCTTGTTTTGGGCTGAGCGGGACCATAGTTTTCCCTCAAATGTCTCTAGTTCATCTCTCCACCGTAGTACTGGTCGTCCTTGTTTCCTTTTTAAGTATATTGGTAGCCAAGTTGTAGTGCTGTTACTCCATTTCCCAGTTCCTGCCCTCGCTACATGTCCCGCCCAGTTCCATTTTCCTGTTTTAGCTATCCTCACTACATCTTTTAGCCTACTCCTTTGTCTTATTTCCTTTTTTGAAATTTTGTCCATTAATCTTATTTTTAGTAAGTTCCTCTCCATGTTTCTCTGCGTTACTTTTAGTTTTTTAACTTGTTTCTTATTAAGTGCCCAAAAACAATTAATACTTAGAATAAAAGTGTTGTAAAAGAAGGTTGGTTGCAATTATTGAAAGAGATTCAATGTCGACTGGCCGAATTAGAAGTATTATTTAAATGTGACAGAGTTGTCATGGTCTTCTTTGTTTTTTCTGTTTCTGATTAAATTAATATAAAATAAATCTATTTTATATTCTAAATGTGTATTGACTCCAGCTAAACTACAGCTACAGCTTAAACCACTACTCTGCTACACCAATAGGTTATGGTCAGCACTCCGTAAAACTGTAAGTTTTTTCTGGATAGAGAAAGTCAAACACAGATCGAGATATTGAGGTGGTCAGAAAACACGACAACACAATGAGTGTTAGTAGTAATAGCATAAGTACTAGCAGTACGAGCACTAGTAGCCTACCTGCATTCGAGAAATTACAAGGATCTTCGAATTACTCGACATGGAAATTTTTAATGCAGATGTCACTAGTACATGACGATCTATGGAGCTATGTAACAACTACACCAGCTACTATAGATGTAGAGTCAATGAAGAAAGATCAGAAGGCTCGCGCTAAGATCTGCCTCATGATAAATACTGATTTACTAGTACATGTTAGAGAAGCTACAACTACTAAGGAAGTATGGCAAGCATTAGAGAATAATTGCCAAGACCAAGGAGTCGTAAACAGATGTCGGTTACTGGGACAACTTGTAAGCTTTAAGTTAGAGCAATTCAGCTGTATGAAGGACTATGTTACTCAAATACTGAAAGTAGCTCAACAGTTACGAGATATTGGTAAGGAAGTTGACGATGAATTGCTAGCAGCGCTAATGTTACAAGGACTTACTGAAGAGTATACTCCCCTAAAGATGACAATAGAGAATGCGAACATCACACTGACATCTAACTACGTCAAAACAAAACTGCTTCAGCAGGATAGTCCAATACCTTCGACATCCATTGGGAATACATTGGTTGCAAGAGATAACCGTTCAAGGTACAAGAGTAATTCCACGAACAGTAAAGGCAATCAGCAGAAACAAACGCAGCAGAAGCGTGAGAAGCAGAAAAAAGAAATAAGATGCTTTATATGCAACGGACCGCATAAAGCATTGACATGTCCGAAGAATCCTAATGCAAACAAAGAGAGAAAGGATCACACTTTACTAGCTGCTTATAGCATCATCAAGAGTAATGACAATGAATGGGTAGTGGACTCAGGAGCGTCCTCGAACATGACCTACCGCAAGGATTGGCTAGCTAATTATAAAGACTTTAACAGTGTTGTAGATATTAATGTAGCAAACGGTCAAAAGTTGTATGCATGTGGCTCAGGTAATGTCATTAAAGATGAGAGTATGCAATTTGGAGTGAGAGAGGTAAAGTATGTCCCTGGATTGTCTGCAAATTTATTAAGTGTGCATACACTGGTGAGTAGAAACTTTATAGTCGTTTTTTCCGAGAAAGGGTGTGATATATATGACAAGAGTAAATGTTGTATAAAAGGAGAAGTGAGTTACAATTGTAAGAATGAGAATGGAATTTACAAATTTAAATCCCTTACAGAATCTGACTCAGCCCTTGCAGTTTCGATGCCAGATGACTGTGAACTTTGGCATAAGAGATTGGCACATCTTGGCGTACCCAACATGAAGCTGTTGAGAGATGGTATGGCGACAGGAGTAAGTTTCAATAACCCGAATATCCTTCAATGTGAACCCTGCTTAAAAGGTAAACAAACACGAACACCTTTTAATAAGAGCAGGACAACGAGATCATCTGAAATACTAGAGCTTATACACTCTGATATTTGTGGTCCGATGAGTATGGAATCACATAGTGGCATGAGATATTTTCTTTTGTTTATTGATGATAAAACGAGATACACCTTTGTTTATTTCTTAAAAAAGAAAAGCGAAGTTTTTTCGAAGTTAGTTGAATTTAAGTCGTTAGTAGAGAATCAAACGAACAGGAAGATAAAGAAGTTTCGGTCTGACAATGGAAAAGAATTCGTGAACAAAGATGTAAGTCAATTATTCAAAGAAAATGGGATAGTTCATCAACTAACCATTGATTACTGCCCCGAACAGAATGGAGTAGCGGAACGCGCTAATCGAACATTAGTAGAGAAAGCGAGGTGTATGTTAGAAGAATCTGGTTTGAGCACCAAGTATTGGGCAGAGGCTATCAATACTGCAGTTTTTCTGAAGAATCGTTCACCTACTAAAGCACTTAACGTAACCCCATTAGAAGCCTGGTCTGGACAAAAACCCAACTTAAGTGAGCTTAAAGTGTTTGGATGCAAAGCTTTTATGCATATCGACAAAGCTAAAAGAAAGAAGCTTGATGCGAAGAGTAAGGAGATGATCTTCGTAGGCTATTGCATGAATTCTAAAGGATATAGACTTTGTGATCCCCACGACCATAAGCTTCAGAAATCTAGAGATGTGACATTCTTTGAGAACCAGTTCTTCAACAAAAGAGAAAATACACCATCAAGAGAGAATACAGTGGGAAGATTTCTGAATCTAGAGAGACAGATAAATGAAATCCAACAGGAGTATACACAAGAGAATAGTAACCCATCTGAGCAGATAACTACAACAGAAACAGTTACTATTAATACAGAAGAAGATCAATTTGAAGATTGTATTACAGATTCTACAATAAATGAAGAATCTGACATTCAAGTAGAGAGACTTGATGTTCAGGAGGAGCAGCCACCTGAAACACAAGCAGAAGAGAGAAGATATCCTCAACGCGAGAGAAAGCCTAAGGATTACGGAGATTATTATCTTTATAAAACCACAGAAGGACACAGTGATGATCCCCTCACTGTCGAAGAAGCTCTCAGCAGAAATGACAAGGATAAGTGGCAGGAGGCCATTGATGCTGAACTTAATGCCTTGAAGAAGAATGGCACCTGGAGTCTAGTCAAGCCGGATCAGTCCCTTAATAATTTTAATGTAGTAGATTCCAAATGGATTTTTAAAATTAAAAAGGAACCAGGGGGGAAAGAGAGATACAAGGCTAGACTAGTAGCTCGTGGTTTTACGCAGAAACATGGCTTAGATTATATGGAGACATTTTCACCTGTGATAAGGCATAGCACACTCAGACTTCTATTTGCTATTGCAGTTGAGAATGACCTGTCAATTGATCAGATGGACGTAGTCACAGCATTCCTTAATGGAGATTTGACAGAACGTGTATATATGAAGCAACCTAAGCTATGTGAAGAGAAAGGGAAGGAAAATCATATCTGCTTACTAAAGAAAGCCCTGTACGGTCTGAAACAGGCACCCAGAGCATGGAATAAGAAACTTCATGATGCTCTGATTGAAATGAAATTTAAGAGATCTGACAATGAACCATGTGTATATTTTAGAAGAAGAGGAAATCACATTGTTTACATTGCAGTATATGTAGATGATATTCTGATATTCTATAATGACAAAGAGGAAAGAGAAAAGGTCAAGATAGAATTGAAGAATAAATTCGAGATGAAAGATTTAGGAAAGGTAGAGACATTTTTAGGAATGAAGATAGATCAACAAGGGAAGAAGATAACCATTGATCAAGGTGAATACATTCAAAAGATTCTGAAAGAGTTCGGAATGGCTGACTGTAAGCCAGTGAAAACACCCTTAGAGACCGGGAGAAAACTGGAGAAACCGAGAATAGAGAACTTCATCCCACCTAAAGATTTCCCATATCAGAAACTTATAGGTTCACTTATGTACCTAACTGTTTGCTCGAGACCTGACATAAGTTTTGCCGTTGCCTACCTTAGTCAATTTAACAGCTGTTATACAGGTGAACATTGGAGCGTAGCAAAGAGACTGTTGAGATACCTGAAGGGTACAGCTCATTACAAACTGAACTTTGAGAAGACAGGAAAAGATCTGACTGGATATGTAGACGCTGATCATGCTGGAGATATCAGTGATAGGAAATCATTTTCCGGATATATATTTATTTTAGGAGGAGCTCCTATATCCTGGGAAAGCAAGAAGCAACGCACAGTAGCCTTATCCAGTGCAGAAGCCGAATATGTTGCCATGTCAGAGGCATGCAGAGAGTCGACGTTCCTGAAGAGACTTATAGAAGAACTAACCGCAAAGGAACGCCGTGCAATTATGCTCTATAGTGACAGTCAGTCAGCAATACAAATTGCGAAGAACCCTGTTCATCATCAACGGACGAAACATATAGATGTGAGATGTCATTACATCAGAGAAGCATTGAATAATAACATTGTGAAAGTGGAGTACCTGCAGACTGAAGAGATGACTGCAGATATTTTAACGAAGGCTTTACCGAGATGCAAGAACGAGTTCTGTGTGAGAGAAATGAACTTGTGTGCTTGATGATGATGAGTGATGTAGTGATACATATTTTGTATTTGTTGATGGTTTGAATGCTAGAGATTTTTTTTAGTGCAGTCTTCCATTGAGGAGGAGTGTTGTAAAAGAAGGTTGGTTGCAATTATTGAAAGAGATTCAATGTCGACTGGCCGAATTAGAAGTATTATTTAAATGTGACAGAGTTGTCATGGTCTTCTTTGTTTTTTCTGTTTCTGATTAAATTAATATAAAATAAATCTATTTTATATTCTAAATGTGTATTGACTCCAGCTAAACTACAGCTACAGCTTAAACCACTACTCTGCTACACCAATAAAAAGTAATGAAGAAAAGAAATTGATTTATTATTGTTAAAAAAAAATCAAAATTATTTATTTCATGTAGGTCAACTTGTGGCTCTTATGATAAGTGGAGAACCAACAAACATTGTTAAAAAAATATACCTTTCAAAAACCTCACTCCCCTTACAGCCTGTCCTCTCCCCCGTCTGCCTCTTCTCTCCACATTGCCGTCTGTCAATTGACTCATCCTGCCAACAAACCCATAAAAAATATATATTAATCTATACTAATATATAAAGCGTAAGACTTTGTTTGTTTGCTTGAATGTGCTAATCTCAGGAACTACTGGTCTGATTTGAAAAATTCTTTCAGTGTTACTATCTAACACTGAATGTTTAGAAAGTAACTTATTGACTGAAATAAAGGCTATTTTTATTTTATTTTATCTAACACTGAACGATTTTAATAGAAATAAAAGAAAAAAGAAACAAATCAGAATCTGAGAATCAGCCCATTTATTGTGGAAGGCTATCGGCTATATATCATAACGCTAAGACCAATAAACTATTCCACTATTAAACTATTCCAGATGTCACGGGCAGAAGCAAGTGTTATACATAAAAGGACTTTATATGGACTTTATGTGTTTGAACAATGTTAGTGATATAGAGTGTACTTTGTAAATGGACAATAGGGGTGCTATTGAATTGACCAATAAACTATTCCACTATTAAACTATTCCAGATGTCACGGGCAGAAGCAAGTGTTATACATAAAAGGACTTTATATGGACTTTATGTGTTTGAACAATGTTAGTGATATAGAGTGTACTTTGTAAATGGACAATAGGGGTGCTATTGAATTAACTAACTCATAAGAAAATTCTAAGCGAGCTAAACACAAAGTTGGAAAACAATCCTTATTAATATCATAAATGTGAAAGTTTGTTTGATGGTTTGTCCTCCAACACGCAGCAAGGAGGAGCATCGGATCGACGTGATGTTTTGCATGGGTACTTAGGACCTGGAGAGTGACATCTAGGCTACTTTTTATCCCAGAAGTTCCGCGGGATTTTAAAAGCTAAATCTACGCGGACGAAGTCGCGGGCATCAGCTAGTATAAAATATAAGTCTAATTAATAAAATTCCATGCTAAATTAACATCGCCTGGCTTTGGGTGAGCTTCACTAGTATACGTAATGAAAATTATAAATTTGGGTTTTTAGATGTCTCTGCATGCTCTCTTTTGTTTTGAAATGATATTTTAAGATATTGTCCCTACAATGCAACAGGATTTAACCAGAAAATGTTAAATTACTTTGTAATTTCACTTTTTCAAAATGTGTAAACAATGTTGTAAACAATTTGGGATAGTCCACTTTTTAAGTACAAAACATAAATGAAAACGAATAGATACGCATAAAACAACCTCATAATTAGTTTAATTAAACAATTTACTCACCTTTTACAATTTTGCGTCGCAAAAAACCACGTAAAACACACAAAGAGCACCAATTGAAAATTCACCTCAGAAAAACGATCTGTTTTTGATCTGCGTATCTATGGCGCGTCGAAAATATTTTTTTTTTTCTAACTCCTGCCTAGTATTGCATGACGAATCTGAGCAATTTGTAGCCCGTTTCTTCCGGAACATTATCATAATGGCTAATTTGGCTTGATGGTTCAAAAAGGTTTTATTTTTATGGATAAAATAAAAGCGGGAAATGGTGGACAAGTATGGTCTTGGTCCAACCAGTGTAATTTTTGACAGTGGACAAATATGGTCTTGGACCGGCCAAGGGTTAAATAGAACCATACCTTAATCATAGTATTAGTAGAGTTTTATATTTCATCATCATCATCGACCGAGCGAAGCGAAGGTCTTTGAGTCTACTTGAGTGAATTTGCACTTGTCCGTCCGTCCGTCCGTCCGTCCGTCCGTCCGTCCGTCCGTCCGTCCGTCTGTCAGAGCCTTATAACTTCTGAATTACTGAACGTAATTACTTCAATTTTAGATATAATATGTAAACCGATGGCCTCCAGCCGAAAATGGCTTAAAAAGTTATAAAAATCTTTATTTCAGGGGGGCTCTCATAGAAGCGAAAGCGAAGAAAAAAAAAATTTTTGCTTTTCATAGGGTTACAGTACGTCATTTTAAAGATAATTTGGAACAGAGTACAAAAGTATTTTTTTTTTAATTTTTTTCCTAAAATTGACGAAATGGGGGGCTTTCAAAGTGGAGATTATATTTGACCTCACAACGGAATAACCATTGAGAGCTGGGGCTTGAAAGTTTTATAATTTTAGCGTAATATCATGTACTTGAACAACAAATACTAAAATTAGATAAATGTAATAAGGAAACTAAATTATTTAACTTTTAATGAGCAGCAACAACAGAACTTCACAATGATGTAACGGTGTACTGCGAGCAGGTCGGTAAAGAAACCACTTATTGCTTCATGTCGAAGAGTCGAATAATAATTTAATGGAAATGCACTCTCAATTTATACAAACAGGCTTAAAACTAATCACCAATAAAAAACAAGATTAAAATATTTACAATTTTCGTCCACCAATCAGAACGCTTACATAAAATCAATTAGGGCGTTCGCGCTTCCAGGAAAATCTATTTTTAGACACAGATCTTGTTTCGTAGAACTTGCATTCCTTAGCCATGACGTAATCCTACATATCTCGGCGCGCGAGGGGCGCGACGCGCGGGGAGGCGACGCCGGCCGCGCACGCCAGTTGCTATCGGCGGCCGGCGCGAGTCGCGATGTTAGTCCAGCTTCGACCGCCACCAGCGGCGCGCGCGCACCTCGCCGCTCCGCTCGTTCAAAGTGAAAATTCCCGCGAAGTTTTTTTCGTAAGATGGCGCCAACTTGAAGAATTTTTCCTGGTGACTTCTTCTCAGGTGAGTTTTCTTTCAGTGTCATCGATGATCACACAAATGTGCAGATTGGTTCATTGAGGAGCCTTTTTCGAGGCTAAATTTTCCTTTTTTCCGAAATGAACTCTGCTTGCTCCCGTTCACGAAGAAACGACATCTTCTTTACGTTCACCCGTGAGCTCTTGTCTTTTTCAGGGCAACCTCACACCTTCCATATCCAGGGTGTTCGTATAGAAACAAGCGATGTCGATAAAAAGTTATTTACATACAATCTGTGTTTTATTTCTCTCCTTTAATAAAGTGAATTCCTTGTGTACTTATTTCTCTCTTATTCCTTTCCTTGCTCCCGGTACTTGAGGTAGATCCCCGGTAATATTAATGGGGATCGGTAACATGGTAACTGTCCTGGTATTTGTAAAAAAGGTAAATAAATAGGTAATAGGTAAATAGGTATTTGGAAAAGGTATGTATAAGGTATGTTTTAAACAAAAGGTATTTTTGGCGGGAAATGGTGAGCTGCGGATGACGTCAGCGTAAGTATCGTAAGTATTATTACCTATATGTGCTAGGTAGGCACAGTATCCCCCATCAAGCGAAGCGTACATTTTTTTTCACGATGCGTCCGCTTCTCGTGGTGATGTAAGGTGTAGGTACACTCGCTTGAGCCGGGTTCATTGAGCCGGTCGTTGCCTTCGTACTTTGTGTTCCGCTGGTAACTGGGTCATGGTTCACTGAACTCGAGCTCTTGCTTTTTAATGTAGTATTCTTGTCGCTTGCGCTTGAGTCTTCTTCGTTTAGTATGTAGGCAGGCTTGAGTCTATCCAATGATATCACAGTTGTTCGTAGGGGTAACTGTATCTTGAAATATTTTTCGTGGCGCTTCAAAACTTGATAGGGTCCGTCGTACGGCGGTGTTAATGGTGGTCTGACTGTATCGTTCCGTACGAAAACGTGCGTGCATGTAGCTAGGTCCTTGTGCACGAATGTAGGTCTTGATGATGTCATCGCGCGTTGTGTAGGTATTAAGGAGTTCATTGTTTCACTGAGGCGTCGTACGTAGTCCGCATCTTCAATATTCGACTTTGTAGGTACGAAGAAATCAGATGGTATTCGTAGTGCTGCGCCGTAGGTCATCAATGCAGGGCTGAGATTATCTTCTTCACGCAGCGCGGTACGTAGACCCAGTAGCACAGTGGGTAACTCTTCTGTCCAGGTAGTCGATGCGCCTCTTGCCATGAGTGCTGCTTTTAGTGTGCGATGTAGTCGTTCGACCTTGCCGTTTGCCTGCGCGTGGTAACTGGTTGTACGTATTCTTGATATTCCCCATTTCTTCAGTAGCGTGTTGAATAGCCTCGATTCAAAGCTCTGGGCTCGGTCACTTGTGAGGCGGTCTGGAACGCCAAACCTGATGATCCAATTCTCATAGAGAACCTTCGCTAAACTTTCTGCGGTGATCTCTTGAACCGGTACAGCTTCAGGCCATCTGGTGCATCTGTCTATTATGGTGACACAGTACTTGCAGTCGTTGGATAATCGTAGCGGACCCACGACGTCTATGTGTATATGCTCGAAACGTTGAGAAGGTGGAAATTCCGCCAGGGGAGTGACGACGTGGCGATGCACCTTGCTGCGTTGACAGTTGATGCAAGCTTTTGCCCATGTTGCTACTTCTTTGTTCATGGCTGGCCAGAAGAACTTCGATGCTACTTGTTTCCGGGTCGATCGTACTCCAGGGTGGCATAGACCGTGTTGCGCTTTAAATGCAGCAAAGCGGTATGCTTTAGGTAGGTACGGCCGGGGCGATGCAGTGGATAGCTCGCACGTGATTGGTCGATCGAGTCCGGGAAGAGTTATTTCGGCAAACTTCAAGTTAGGTTTTTTCTTCAAATTCTCCAATTCTTCATCGTTGCACTGGTCTATTGCAAGTTGATTGTAGTCTAAGATGCTTGGGCTCTGGATGTCTTCGATGCGTGATAGGGCGTCGGCAACTGGATTTTCTTCACCTTTGATGTATTTGATTCTCGAACAAAACTGTGATACGAAATGTAACTGTCGCTCGCGTCTAGGCGTGTCGCTACTGCTCGCTGGCCTACTGAGTGCGAAAGAGAGAGGCTTATGATCGGTGAGTATCGTGACTTCGCATCCCTCGATCAATCTCCTGAAGTGCTTTACAGCTGTGTACATAGCTAATAATTCGCGATCGTACACACTGTAGCGACGTTGCGTGGGACTCATTGTTTTCGAGAAAAATGCCAACGGTTTCCAGTGGTTCTCAACCTTCTGTTGAAGTACTGCACCCAAACTGTGATCAGAGGCGTCTGTCATGATAGCGAGTTCGCAGCCAGGAACAGGGTAGCTTAGCGTTGTTGCTTCGGTGATGCTTTGACGGCATTTTTCGAAGGCTTCGTTAGCTTCTGGTGTCCATTCTATTGGCGTTTTGTCATTCTTTTTCTTGTTGTGAAGAAACTTGTTGAGTTCGTGTTGATGTTCGGCTTGATGTGGTAGGCAGTCTCGGTAGAAATTAATCATGCCTAGGAATCGACGTAACTCGACGACAGTCTTCGGTTTCGGATACGTAGATATTGATTCGATGCGTTCCTTCGTAGGTTTTATTCCGCTGGCGGAGACTTCGTAGCCTAGGAAGTTGATCGTTTCTACTCCGAATTGACATTTGTCGACGTTGAGTGTGACGCCGTATTTGTCGAGTCGTTCTAGGACTTGATGGAGAAGCTTCTGATGTTTTTCTTCGTCTTCGGAAAATAAGAGAATGTCGTCAACAAAACAAAAGCAGTCTTCTATGCCTCGGAGAACTTGATGCATGAATCGTTGAAATGTTTGACTGGCATTTCGAAGCCCGAAATTTAAGCATGTGAACTCATATAAACCGAACGGAGTGATCAACGCTGATTTTTGCGCGTCTTCTTTGCTCGCCATAGGTATCCAGTAGTATGCCATCTTGAGATCAAGTTTTGAAAATATTTTCTTGTTGTTGAGTGAGTACGTGAAATCTTGAATTCGCGGAATAGGATAGCGATCCGGTTGCGTCACTGAGTTTAATCTTCGGTAGTCGCCGCACACGCGAAGTCCGCCGTCTTTCTTCTTAACGACATGTAGAGGACTGGCCCATGGACTTTTCGATGGTCTGCAGATGCCAAGTTCCACCATCCGTTCAAATTCGGCTTTTGCGGCTTTGTATTTATCGGGCGGTAGAGGGCGGGCGCGAGCGGAAAGCGGAGGACCTGTTGTTTCTATGTGATGTACGACGTCGTGCTTGGCTGGTTGCTTCAAAGACATGGGTCGCAGTACGCCAGGATATTGCTTCAAGATGTCGTGGTACTGCTGATCGGAACTCACGATACGAATGGACTCAGCTGTTGTCGATATTTGTATGGCGTCGATGGTGAGTTTGGTTTCGTCGTCAATCAGTTTCTTCTTGTGAAGGTCCACTAGGAGCTTGTAATGACGAAGAAAGTCTACCCCCAGTATGGATGTCTTCACATCAGCGATGATGAATGTCCATGTGAAACAGCGCCGTAGTCCTAGGTTAAGCTTGATAGTTCTCTCTCCGTAGGTATTTATAGGTGAGTTGTTCGCCGCGTAGAGCTTGTAGGTATTTGCGACCTTTTTCTTCATTTTTGATGTTGCGGCCAAAACAGATATGTCCGCGCCAGTGTCCACGAGGAAACGTTCGTGTGTGTCGCGATCATGAACACAAAGGCGGTTGCTGGACTTGGGAACACCGACGTCCGCCACCGTCGGTGTTGATGTTAGTTTTCCGACGTCTTGTTACGTTGAGCGCACGGTGACTCGCAGCGTCTTGCGTTCTTCCCAAACTTGTGATGGTATCGGCATAACCACGTAGGGTCGCCAGGCTTCACACGTGTTGATGATGATCTTGACTGAGAACGTGAACGGTAGCGTCCTTGGAATGGTCGACGAGGTGTTTGGCGCGTGGACTCCCGTGCTCGCAGTTCCGCTACTTCTAGCGTTAGTTTTTCAAGCTTTGACAATATTTCTGCATATGCTGGCTGATTAGACGGTGTTGCTGGAGGGGTTTGGGTGTGAAATTGCTGCTACGGTGTTTCCGGACGTGCTCCCAGCGTACTCCATCATCCTGTCTGCCATCGCTGCGAGGGTATCGAGCGAGGACTCTTTGTTGACGGAGAGCACGCAGCGGCAGTGGGCTGGTATGTGATTTAGCCATTCAATCTTCAGACCCTCTTCTGTGATAAGTCCGTTGTTAAGTTCTCGCATTTTTCGGAGCAGCACACTGGGTTTCTGGTCCCCGATGTCTAGGCCGCTGATGAGCTTTTGAAAATTCTCGACTTCTGATTTTTCGTATACGGTGAGCAGCCGGTTCTTGACAGCTTCGTATTTTCCGGTTGCCGGTGGACTGTACAGAAGATCGGTGATGTGCTGTAGATCTGCCGGTTCCAGCTTCGACAGGACGTAGCGGTACTTTTGGTCATCTGAAGTCTTGAGAGGATCGACGACTGCTTCAAACTGGACGAACCACGCTCTTGGAACGGTGCGCCAGAACGGAAGGAGCCTCGACTGGACAGAAATTGCTGCCAGGTCGGAGAGCTTGGATTCCGTGGCGATTTTCACGTCGGTGGCTTCTTTTTCGGCCATAGTTTCAGGCTTCTTGATTATTCTTGATTATTCTTCTTTTTTCCAGCGTCGGTGGTCACCACTGTAACGGTGTACTGCGAGCAGGTCGGTAAAGAAACCACTTATTGCTTCATGTCGAAGAGTCGAATAATAATTTAATGGAAATGCACTCTCAATTTATACAAACAGGCTTAAAACTAATCACCAATAAAAAACAAGATTAAAATATTTACAATTTTCGTCCACCAATCAGAACGCTTACATAAAATCAATTAGGGCGTTCGCGCTTCCAGGAAAATCTATTTTTAGACACAGATCTTGTTTCGTAGAACTTGCATTCCTTAGCCATGACGTAATCCTACATATCTCGGCGCGCGAGGGGCGCGACGCGCGGGGAGGCGACGCCGGCCGCGCACGCCAGTTGCTATCGGCGGCCGGCGCGAGTCGCGATGTTAGTCCAGCTTCGACCGCCACCAGCGGCGCGCGCGCACCTCGCCGCTCCGCTCGTTCAAAGTGAAAATTCCCGCGAAGTTTTTTTCGTAAGATGGCGCCAACTTGAAGAATTTTTCCTGGTGACTTCTTCTCAGGTGAGTTTTCTTTCAGTGTCATCGATGATCACACAAATGTGCAGATTGGTTCATTGAGGAGCCTTTTTCGAGGCTAAATTTTCCTTTTTTCCGAAATGAACTCTGCTTGCTCCCGTTCACGAAGAAACGACATCTTCTTTACGTTCACCCGTGAGCTCTTGTCTTTTTCAGGGCAACCTCACACCTTCCATATCCAGGGTGTTCGTATAGAAACAAGCGATGTCGATAAAAAGTTATTTACATACAATCTGTGTTTTATTTCTCTCCTTTAATAAAGTGAATTCCTTGTGTACTTATTTCTCTCTTATTCCTTTCCTTGCTCCCGGTACTTGAGGTAGATCCCCGGTAATATTAATGGGGATCGGTAACATGGTAACTGTCCTGGTATTTGTAAAAAAGGTAAATAAATAGGTAATAGGTAAATAGGTATTTGGAAAAGGTATGTATAAGGTATGTTTTAAACAAAAGGTATTTTTGGCGGGAAATGGTGAGCTGCGGATGACGTCAGCGTAAGTATCGTAAGTATTATTACCTATATGTGCTAGGTAGGCACAATGATGTCAATAGATGGCGCTCTCACCTCATATAGCAAATGCAGCTTATATGTAGCATAATATATTCAATTAAAATTATTATTTAGTCATTTAGCAAACATCAATAAAACTTCACGTTGCAGTTTGTTTTTACATGTTTTCTGATCGTGTCGATAGTTGACGCTGTGTACAAGTAATTTAATTTGAATGTTCCAAAAAACTATACCTAAGTTTGATTGAGGCCTTGAGGATTTCACTTTAACAGTTCCCTAACCTTTACGGGCTACATATGTTAAGTTAGTTGACACTTTCTGTCAACTTTGTTATTTCTATTTCCTACCTACCATGTTACAAACCTCTACGGGACAACTAAAGGTGAAAATGACATATGGGATGTTAGGATTGTATTTAGGGGCTACCTACGTAAAGAGACTTCTACAAAGGGGATGATTTAGGTATGGTTGGTGAAAACGGGCATAATAATAATGTCAATTTTGATCGTCATGTATCTATTGAATGAATAAGTAATTATGGGAAACCGTTACCGCGAGGTCTCAGTTCGGGGCGAACCACTAGTGATTAGCAACCCATCAACGGCTCACTACTGAGCCCAGGTCTCCTCTCAGAGAAGGGTGATAGGCCATAGTCCACCACGCCGGCCCAATGCGAATTGGCGGACTTCACACAACTTCAAGAACATTATGAAAATCTCTCAGATGTGCAGGTTTCCTCACGATGTTTTCCTTCACCGTTGAAGCAAGTGATATTCAATTGCTTAAACGCACTTGACTCCGAAAAGTCAGAGGTGCGTACCCGGGATCGAGCCTGCGACCTCCCGACTAGGAGACCACAGTCCTAACCACTAGGCTATCACTTCAGTTTCATATTTACACTAACTTAATTCTAATGAAATACAAGACTTAGTGCAATATTTAAGTCTCCACTTCCAGGAACCATCTCCAGAAAGCAAGCTAAATAAATATAATACAAGTACTTCAATTCAATTCCCAGGCAATGGCTTTTAGTAGTGCCAACTGGGCAATATAAGTACTTAAAAATCATTTTCATACAATTAAATTATAGGCTTTCATACAATAATTATAAAGCTAAGCTAAAAAGTAAAGTAATATTAATTTACAAGCTAAACATCTAAATGGACCCATTAGATAGTTTTATGTAGATCTTTGTGATAGCCTAGTGGTTAGGACTGTGGTCTCCTATTCGGGAGGTCGCAGGTTCGATCCCGGGTACGCACCTCTGACTTTTCAGAGTCAAGTGCTTTTAAGTAATTAACTATCACTTGCTTCAACGGTGAAGGAAAACATCGTGAGGAAACCTGCACATCTGAGAGTTCTTCATAATGTTCTTGAAGGTGTGTGAAGTCCACCAATTCGCACTGGGCCAGCGTGGTGGACTATGCCCTATAACCCTTCTCTGAGAGGAGACCTGCGCTCAGTAGTGAGCCGTTGATGGGTTGCTAATGATGATGATGATGATGTAGATCTTTTATTAAAGAAAAACCATCAATAAAATCTTAGTAGGTAATGACACAAAAAATTTAATAAATAAACTATATCATACACAGAAACAAATAATACTATTTAACTCTTTAATCTAGCCATCTCCGCTTGCTTGTGCCTTGAGATGCAGTCCTTAAAATCGTTGACTTCACCTTGGCATTTTCTCCAATCTCTTGTTGTGTTTATACACTCCTGGTAACAAATAATAATCTTTTAACAATAATAGTAATCCTTCAATTATGATAAACAAAATTGTTTATTTGTAGAGTTAACATTACAAAAAACTTGATTGCCTTATTTTTCATAGTTTGTCACTGAACTTAAGCTATTGACATGAATTATTTCCATTTATTTGCAGCAAGACAGTAGAGAACAATGGATTGACATTTTATTTAGGATGCATATAGTTGAAGACCTGGAGAGTGACTACAATTACTGATTGAAGGCAAACAAATTGTGTATTATTATTAGTAGGGATAAAATCTTTAGACAACGAATCTTATAATGAGCTGAAATTTGGCACATAAATAATCCTGGGTCCTTAGTCCTTAAGAGAGATCCTATTAATTTTATAAAAACAAATGTTACTCTGGATCGACTTTTTAGCATTCGTATATCGTTCATCCGATTGAGCTGGAAACTTGGAGCAGAAACAGCTTGCATTGTGGGTAGGTACTTCCAGGAAAGAAGTCGAAAGCATCAGTTAGTAGAATGTAAGACATGTAAAATTAAAATAACAGACACATTGACTTATATGTATACTACTAGACAAGCTATGCGGCCTTAAATAATTGCCCACTGAGTTTCGGTTAATTCTCCATAACTCGTTGACGTTTAGTCCACTGCGAGCAAGCGAGAAGACCAGTGCACTGTTTTGTAAGCCGTGAACGTTGTTTTCGATAAACTAACACCGATTTTGTTCAAAGTAACCAATAAAACACTGTTATAATTTATGTGCGTAGTTTTCCCAGGTGATTTGAAGTTTATTTCAGTAAGTACCTAAGTAATTTATTTCGTATTTGTCTAAAACAATAATTATCGTAAATATAAATACACAACTGCCATCATAATTTTCCATCACGCTTACTCTTTACTAGAAATATGCGAGAGCGAGCGGTACTACCGACACGTTGGCAAAGATTATGAGAATTATTTAAACAGATATGCCCAAGTGGAATAGGGTAGACCACTAGAAAAATAATTTTAATTGTTATATAAATAGGTACTTAATTATATTTTTTGTGTTTTAGATATTGAATATTTACGAAAATGCCGAATTGCATACTACGATATTGCAAAAATTATTCGCAAAAAATTAAAAAGTCTTCTGATGGCGTAACTTTTCATAAGTAAGTTATTAACTTATAATTTATAATCTCGTTGTAAATTTGTATACGTAGCCATATTTGAGAGTTCATAGCACTTCCATTTTACCCGACTGCGGCGAAACCCAAAAGGAGAGTTATGGGTTTGACCTGTATGTGTGCATGTATGTCCGTTCTTATGTCCACTCGTAAATATTCAATGGCTCAACCGATTTTGATAAATGATACGTCATTAGATTCGTCTTATGTGCGATTGTCACTGGGTACATCAATCAAAATGGAGGATTTTATGCCCTTTAATGTGTGAGCTGAAAAAGAAGCAAACCGCAGTCGGGATATTTTTGTATTTTATTTTTATTAAATTACTTGTTCTCTTAGAATACTTACCTAGAAAGCAGTAATAAAACATTTTTAATTTTTAATAACATTTTAATTTTTAATACCGTTAACATTATAAAGTTTTGTATATTTCTTTCCTAATATTTAAGACTTAAGATATTTGTATTAATAACAATAATAAACGATCGGTACAAGATTATCTGCGTTTAATTTAATACTTCCTATACATAGATATTAGGTAGGTTCATAAAATTATACATTTACCACAATATTTGAACAATAATAATTATATCAATTTTACTTGTTACTTTGAGCAGCAAACTCTGAGAGACAAACAAGAAAAAGGTACAAATCACTTGAAGTCGCATCTGCGTTTGCAAGGCATATTCACCATGCTTGCTCCCCCTCTCTACCCGGCCGCGCGATCCGAAATTGCGACACAATTATTATTCCAAATTGCTTGTCTAGTAGTATACATATAAGTCAATGAACAGACATAACAAATTGCAATCTATTGCAATATTACATTACCTGGACTTTGTAATGTAAGTCAAGACACCCGGCTTTCTTTAGCATAGATTCTACTAGATCATCGTCACCATCAGCTACCTTCTCCCTTGGTTTTATAGTCATTTTAAACTATTTTTATCATAAAAATATAATCAAAACAACATAACCTCAACAACATATTTTTTTAAACCACAGACGATTAAGTTAAGTTCACAGAGTACTTTGGTATATATATTTTAAGTTATTGCATCTGTCACATAAAGTTCAAACCACAGACAAAACCTGCTAGCAAGAGGCGATGGATTTGGATTCGATTATTCAGATATCGATTGATCGAACAGTTTTCTTGGCACCATTCTATCAGACTTATAAAACCAAATTCCATAGTTAGTTAATAATCAATAACCATTATCTAATTAATAATTTATTACCAATGTAAATAACCTTTTTTTATGAAATTGATAACTGTTGCCTAGGAACAAAATATTATGTCAATAATATTGTTATGACACGTAAGTCGTCAACTTTGCCCACCTTTTAGGGAACATTAGAAGTTTCTAATAAAAAAATATTATTTACCTATCATCAAAATGAGTGGAGATACCATATACGAAGCACCGCGGAGATTCAATGCTCCACAAATGAGAGTTCACGATTATCTGTATGGTAAGCTTGGAACATAATTATAAGAAGTAAGAACTTCATAATTCTTTGGTTTGGATTCAAGTGGTCACCAAAAACCCTTGTTGGTCCAGTGATAATCATGAAGACCCGGGTTCGAATTCTGAGTCGGACCATGCCAAATGAAAAAAGAAATGGTTTTCCTAATTCCAGTGGCGCAACTATACTGTTTGAGGCCTCACCTGTGGCAAATGAATTGAATGGGGCCCTCTCCCACCCAGTTAAACATGTTAGGATCCTCCTGTGCTCACGGCTCTCTCGGGCTAGGGGCCCCTTTCGGCTGGAGGCCCGTGGCCTTTTGCCTGAATGCTACCCTATAGTTATGCCACTGCCTAATTCTCAGCAGCAGCCTGGAGTTGAGAAGTTGGCAGTTTTATACTCGAGAGCACGTAAAGTCGTTGCTAATTCAAATAATCTTTTTCCTTAAGGCTGGAATCACATCTGTGTGCATCGATTCGCATTTTGTCCATGCAAAACTTTCATTTTTAGGGTTCCGTACCCATAGGGTACCAACGGGACCCTATTACTAAGCCTACGCTGTCCGTCCGTCCGTCCGTCCGTCCGTCTGTCAGCGGGCTGTATCTCGTAAACCGTAATAGATAGACAGATGAAATTTTCACATATTATGTATTTCTATTGCCGCTATACATAACAACAAATAATAAAAATTAAATTAAATTAAAATATTTCCATGGGTACATGGAAATATTTTAATTTAATTTTTTTTTACGGAACCCTAAAAGAGCGAGGCTCGACTCGCACTTGGCCGATTTTTCATAGTCGTGTACGTGTGTGTATCAATTCGGCTTTGCGATGCGTACACGACTATGAAAAATGACAGTTTTGTATGGACAAAATGCGAATCGATGCGTATAGATGTGATTTCAGCCTTAGTGTCTGATTGTAGCCTTAGGGTGGAACCACATCTGTGAGGATCGATTCGCATTTATGCCGATGCTATAAGACACACTTGTAAGGATCGCGTCCTTACGGATCCGAAAGGATGCGTACGCGTCCTTACGGATCCGTAAGGATGCGTACGCGTCCTTACGGATCCGTAAGGATGCGTACGCATCCTTTCGGATCCGTAAGGAGGCGAAAGCCTATAAACATTGATGTCTGCGTAGGGATGGTCGATGATGGCATCGATATTTTAATTGCTAGCTCAACCACGATATTAATCTTCTACACAGAGGAAATGGATGCCAAAAATTGAAAAAGTCGCCGCCATATTGAAATTCTTTGTTTTTCGACCGATTTCGTTCAAAATCGATATTTAGGCTTCCCTTGGGTCAAGAAAGAGAAAATAGATGCCAAAATTTTAAAAAGTCACCGCCATATTGAAATTCTTTGTTTTTCGACCGATTTCGTTCAAAATCGATATTTAGGCTTCCCTTGGGTCAAGAAAGAGGAAATAGATGCCAAAATTTTAAAAAGTGACCGCCATATTGAAATTCTTTGTTATTGGACCGATTTCGTTCAAAATCGATATTTAGGCTTCCCTTGGGTCAAGAAAGAGGAAATAGATGCCAAAATTTTAAAAAGTGACCGCCATATTGAAATTCTTTGTTATTGGACCGATTTCGTTCAAAATCGATATTTAGGCTTTCCTTGGGTCAAGAAAGAGGAAATAGATGCCAAAATTTTAAAAAGTGACCGCCATATTGAAATTCTTTGTTATTGGACCGATTTCGTTCAAAATCGATATTTGGGCTTCCCTGGGGTCAAATAAGAGGAAATGATTGGCAAAATTATAAAAAGTGACCGCCATATTGAAATTCTTTGTTATTGGACCGATTTCGTTCAAAATCGATATTTAGGCTTCCCTTGGGTCAAGAAAGAGGAAATAGATGCCAAAATTTTAAAAAGTGACCGCCATATTGAAATTCTTTGTTATTGGACCGATTTCGTTCAAAATCGATATTTGGGCTTCCCTGGGGCCAAATAAGAGGAAATGATTGGCAAAATTATTAAAAGTGACCGCCACATTGAAATTCTTTTTTATTGGACCGATTTCGTTCAAAATCGATATTTGGGCTTCCCTGGGGTCAAATAAGAGAAAATGATTGGCAAAATTATAAAAAGTCGCCGCCATATTGAAATTCTTTGTTATTGGACCGATTTCGTTCAAAATCGATATTTAGGCTTCCCTTGGGTCAAGAAAGAGGAAATAGATGCCAAAATTTTAAAAAGTGACCGCCATATTGAAATTCTTTGTTATTGGACCGATTTCGTTCAAAATCGATATTTAGGCTTCCCTTGGGTCAAGAAAGAGGAAATAGATGCCAAAATTTTAAAAAGTGACCGCCATATTGAAATTCTTTGTTATTGGACCGATTTATCATCTATTACAAGATGATCTCAACTCTATTGTAGACTGGTGTGCTAAAAATAGAATGACTCTTAACGTTTCCAAATGCGCGCACATAAAATTCACCCGTAAAAAGAACATACTAGGAACTGGCTACTTTATTCACAACCATCAGCTTGAGGAGGTTTCAGTCATCAGGGATCTCGGTATTATGATCGATAGTAAGCTTACATTCAAGGAACACATCAACCAAATAGTCTCCCGAGCGTGGAAGCTACTGGGTTTCATTAAACGTAACACGAGTGACTTTATGAGAACCGACTGCATTATAAAAATATTTAATGCACTAGTGCGTAGTATCCTGGAATACGCAGTCCCGGCATGGAACCCGCACTACAAAATCCACACTTCAAGAATAGAGCGAGTTCAACGCTCCTTCACGAGGTACCTAGCCTTCAAAGACAACTCTTGTCCTTAAGAAGCTGACTATGACACACGCTTGAAACATTTTAAAATCCAATCCCTGGAAAAACGCAGGTTGGTGACTGACCTCTTAACACTTTATAAAATAGTCCATAGCACCTTGGATTCCCCTGACCTGTTGTACCACGTCAGCATTCATGTCCCTCGACGACCCTCTAGACATCCTATCAAAAACATCTTCCAGCCCCACTTCTCTAAATCTAACCTAGGCAAATTCGCCCCAATAAATCGAATTATTAATGCATACAATAACTCGACGTGCCCTGACATTGACATATTCCATGATAGTTTGTTTAGCTTTAAGAAAAAATTGTACATATCAGCATGAATAATTTATGTTAATATCATCTAATTCAAATTAATAATATCTATTCCTTAGCTTTGACATTGTAAATATTTAATAACTGTATCTTGCTAGCTATGACATTGTTAATATTTATTAATTATTTAAAATTTTGATCGGAGTTACCCTGGCAATGTTGAATATGCCTATAATTGGTAATTTGTAACAGCATTAGAATTTATTAAGCACATTGTATTATTTAAAGTGTATATTGCAATTTATCGCTGGCATATCTATTAAATAAATAAATAAATAAATAGATTTCGTTCAAAATCGATATTTGGGCTTCCCTGGGGTCAAATAAGAGGAAATGATTGGCAAAATTATAAAAAGTGACCGCCATATTGAAATTCTTTGTTATTGGACCGATTTCGTTCAAAATCGATATTTAGGCTTCCCTTGGGTCAAGAAAGAGGAAATAGATGCCAAAATTTTAAAAAGTGACCGCCATATTGAAATTCTTTGTTATTGGACCGATTTCGTTCAAAATCGATATTTAGGCTTCCCTTGGGTCAAGAAAGAGGAAATAGATGCCAAAATTATAAAAAGTCGCCGCCATATTGAAATTCTTTGTTATTGGACCGATTTCGTTCAAAATCGATATTTAGGCTTCCCTTGGGTCAAGAAAGAGGAAATAGATGCCAAAATTTTAAAAAGTGACCGCCATATTGAAATTCTTTGTTATTGGACCGATTTCGTTCAAAATCGATATTTGGGCTTCCCTGGGGTCAAATAAGAGGAAATGATTGGCAAAATTATAAAAAGTGACCGCCATATTGAAATTCTTTGTTATTGCACCGATTTCGTTCAAAATCGATATTTGGGCTTCCCTGGGGTCAAATAAGAGGAAATGATTGGCAAAATTATAAAAAGTGACCGCCATATTGAAATTCTTTGTTATTGGACCGATTTCGTTCAAAATCGATATTTAGGCTTCCCTTGGGTCAAGAAAGAGGAAATAGATGCCAATATTTTAAAAAGTGACCGCCATATTGAAATTCTTTGTTATTGGACAGATTTCGTTCAAAATCAATATTTAGGCTTCTCTGGGTTCAAAGTTGTTCGTGGTTTAGATTTTTAGTTCGCGTACGTCGATGATATTTTAGTTTCTTCAAAAGATAGCGAACAGCATGCAAAACATTTACGTATTCTTTTCAAACGTTTTTGAAGGATACGGCCGTCATACTTTTAAAACTTATGGCAAATATTTCCTCTTTCTTGACCACAGGAAGCCGAAATATCGATTTTGAATATCGATTTTGAATTTCAATATGGCGGTGACTTTTTAAAATTTTGGCATCTATTTTCTCTTTCTTGTCTCAAGGGAAGCCTAAATATCGATTTTGAACGAAATCGGTCCAATAACAAAGAATTTCAATATGGCGGCAACTTTTTATGATTTTGCAAATCATTGCCTCTTATTTGAGCCCAGGGAAGCCCAAATATCGATTTTGAACGAAATCGGTCCAATAACAAAGAATTTCAATATGGCGGTCACTTTTTATAATGTTGCCAATCATTTCCTCTTATTTGACCCCAGGGAAGCCCAAATATCGATTTTGAACGAAATCGGTCCAATAACAAAGAATTTCAATATGGCGGTCACTTTTTAAAATTTTGCCATCTATTTCCTCTTTCTTGACCCAAGGGAAGCCTAAATATCGATTTTGAACGAAATCGGTCCAATAACAAAGAATTTCAATATGGCGGCGACTTTTTATAATTTTGCAAATCATTTCCTCTTATTTGAGCCCAGGGAAGCCCAAATATCGATTTTGAACGAAATCGGTCCAATAACAAAGAATTTCAATATGGCTGTCACTTTTTATAATTTTGCAAATCATTTCCTCTTATTTGACCCCAGGGAAGCCCAAATATCGATTTTGAACGAAATCGGTCCAATAACAAAGAATTTCAATATGGCGGTCACTTTTTATAATGTTGCCAATCATTTCCTCTTTCTTGACCCAAGGGAAGCCTAAATATCGATTTTGAACGAAATCAGTCCAATAACAAAGAATTTCAATATGGCGGCGACTTTTTATAATTTTGCCAATCATTTTCTCTTATTTGACCCCAGGGAAGCCCAAATATCGATTTTGAACGAAATCGGTCCAATAAAAAAGAATTTCAATGTGGCGGTCACTTTTAATAATTTTGCAAATCATTTCCTCTTATTTGAGCCCAGGGAAGCCCAAATATCGATTTTGAACGAAATCGGTCCAATAACAAAGAATTTCAATATGGCGGTCACTTTTTAAAATTTTGGCATCTATTTCCTCTTTCTTGACCCAAGGGAAGCCTAAATATCGATTTTGAACGAAATCGGTCCAATAACAAAGAATTTCAATATGGCGGCGACTTTTTATAATTTTGCAAATCATTTCCTCTTATTTGAGCCCAGGGAAGCCCAAATATCGATTTTGAACGAAATCGGTCCAATAACAAAGAATTTCAATATGGCGGTCACTTTTTATAATGTTGCCAATCATTTCCTCTTATTTGACCCCAGGGAAGCCCAAATATCGATTTTGAACGAAATCGGTCCAATAACAAAGAATTTCAATATGGCGGTCACTTTTTAAAATTTTGCCATCTATTTTCTCTTTCTTGACCCAAGGGAAGCCTAAATATCGATTTTGAACGAAATCGGTCCAATAACAAAGAATTTCAATATGGCGGCGACTTTTTATAATTTTGCAAATCATTTCCTCTTATTTGAGCCCAGGGAAGCCCAAATATCGATTTTGAACGAAATCGGTCCAATAACAAAGAATTTCAATATGGCTGTCACTTTTTATAATTTTGCAAATCATTTCCTCTTATTTGACCCCAGGGAAGCCCAAATATCGATTTTGAACGAAATCGGTCCAATAACAAAGAATTTCAATATGGCGGTCACTTTTTAAAATTTTGGCATCTATTTCCTCTTTCTTGACCCAAGGGAAGCCTAAATATCGATTTTGAACGAAATCGGTCGAATAACAAAGAATTTCAATATGGCGGCCACTTTTTAAAATTTTGCCATCTATTTCCTCTTTCTTGACCCAAGGGAAGCCTAAATATCGAATTTGAACGAAATCGGTCCAATAACAAAGAATTTCAATATGGCGGCGACTTTTTATAATTTTGCCAATCATTTTCTCTTATTTGAGCCCAGGGAAGCCCAAATATCGATTTTGAACGAAATCGGTCCAATAACAAAGAATTTCAATATGGCGGTCACTTTTTATAATTTTGCCAATCACTTCCTCTTATTTGACCCCAGGGAAGCCCAAATATCGATTTTGAACGAAATCGGTCCAATAACAAATAATTTCAATATGGCGGTCACTTTTTAAAATTTTGGCATCTATTTCCTCTTTCTTGACCCAAGGGAAGCCTAAATATCGATTTTGAACGAAATTGGTCCAATAACAAAGAATTTCAATATGGCGGCGACTTTTTATAATTTTGCAAATCATTTCCTCTTATTTGAGCCCAGGGAAGCCCAAATATCGATTTTGAACGAAATCGGTCCAATAACAAAGAATTTCAACATGGCGGAAAAGTGGCACCTGTGTTTGCATACATACTTGAGATAAAAACTAATTTCATCGATATATCGATACTTTTTGGCACTTCATGCATTTCCCTAGTTGCCGATGACGCTTTCGCACGCGTAAGGATCCTTACGGATCCGTAAGGATCCTTTCGGATCCGTTCGCGTCCGTAAGGATCCGTTCGCATCCTTACGGATCCGTAAGGATGCGAAAGGATCCTTTCGCATGCGAAACGTGAGCTACACTTGTAAGGATTTTAGGCACTTTTAGGTACAAAAAATGCGAAAGCCGAATCGATGCGAAAAGCCGAATTGATCCGTTCACGTTTCTATGGAATTTGACAGTTTTGTATGGGCGAAATCCGAAACGATCCTCACAGGTGTGGTTCCACCCTTACCGGCCTCGGACTGTGAAATTGAGGGATTAGATATTGCATCTACTTTATCATCTTAGTAATGATAATGGACATTCGTCCAATCGGCAAAATAGAAGATGACCATCTTCGTAATGGACCAAACAATACGTACATTTTTATGTTACAGACTCATCATTTATAGTGTCCGGCGCTCGAGACTATGCCAGAACAGCTTTCAAAGCAGCAATGGCATCCGCGCAAGTCGTAAGTTTAAACCTTGGAAAATGATTGATAACTCGCGCAACTCGATTAAAAATCGATATTGTATGCTTCTTTTCTAGGAATCAAGCTATGGTAAAAAAAAATACCTACACTTTTTAGGCGCGAAGAGTTCGCGCGGAAATTTAAAATACAAGTAAAAAAATAATCAAATAAATTAATAAAGAATGTAAGAATATTGAATAGAATCGGGCGCTACTTTACGGAATTCCATGATAGTTACATATTTAAAGAAAAATTAATATTCCTTTGTTATAATCCGCCAAACAGAATAAATGTTTAACACTCGACGTAGGTAGGTATATACCTACGTTTCGCTCCGATACTAGAGAGATAAAACATTTATATTTTATTCTGTTTGGCGGATTATAGCAAAGGAATATTAATTTTATTAATTTTTCTTTGAAAGTAAGAATATCATTATTTTTGCAGGTCATTCAACCCGTCTACAAAACAATGTTTTCAGAACTCCGTCAGTTTCCAAGAATGCAAGTTGGTAAGCTAAAAATGACGTCTTGAAACACCAAATCTGGAACAATACAAATAAGAGATTTCATTGAGTATTTTATACCTATTTATAAAGAAAAAATTACCAAAACACATAATTTTAAACTAACATTACCTATTTTCTTAAGCCTTCTTTTCATCAGGATCAACTCATTGATCCCAAACACTATTATACGTCTGCAGTGATTTCAACTGAACAACTGCTAAACTGACTCAGGCCTAGGCATCTTGGGTTACTAAAGAGCTTTACTAATTAGTAAGTGTAAACCCGGTCACTAAGTACTTAAGTCACCAAAGATTAAGTAGGTATAGATTTACTAAACTACTTCACCCATCTAAATCAGCCGTAACTTGCGTACATTTTACATACTTACTATTGTAGTTTATCTCATATCTATACCTACTATTTATAGTGTACCATCCAAACTGTCGCCTGCCATCGCACATGGACCGCTCGTACGGTGCGTACTTGACGAAAGTGAGGGAATTCAGCGTTGTGCCGACACCCGAGATGACTGGCAAGGATCGCTTCAAGTTCAGCGCTGTGTGAGTAAAACTTTAACTAAAGTGTACGGGTGAATTTACTCCTCTTTTTGGCGTTATAGCATATATTATATAGTTAAGAATGTGTACATATTATATTATATATATATCTATATTACACAATAATGTACCATCAAAAACTTACGACATACTATGACGATAACTGACTTCTTTTAAAAATTATTTATTTGAACTAATAATAATAGATAAGGCATATGGATACTATTAGAGAGTGAATTAATTTCATAATGACAAATGAATAGATATTGTTAATGAATTCCTTGGAAACTTTGAATAAATTGTTTGAATGACAAATAATATTTTTTTGACGATGAATTACAATGTTTTGTGTTATTTATTTATGAATTAAAGTACCTACGTTAGCTGATGCCCGCGACTTGGTCCGAGTGGATTTAGTTTTTAAAAATTCCGCGGGAACTCTTTTTATATTTCCGGGATAAAAGTAGCCTATGTCACTCTGTATATATAGGCAGCCTGTTCATCTTTGCAGACCAAAGAAACTGCTGCCGCTGAAGAGTGCAAGTCCGGATTTCCAGCCACCGATGCCGTTGACGTCGCCTGGACCAACCAGACCCAGGAATCGAGGGACCCAGAGCGTGTTCAGGTAACATGTGTCCAGACTTAGCTGTGATCAGTTACTGTTACAGCTACATAGGTCTAGCCCAGGAAAGTCTTTTATTCGACGAGAAGATAGCCCTTGAGCGATCTCAACTCACAGTATACGAGTGATGACGCAGTCTTAGATGATAGCCATATGATAGCGAGCTGACTTGGACGGGAATATTAGGTATAGCTGTGTAAATTACCATATTAGGTTGGGATGCATCGATACGCACTTCAGCCAATACGATACCGATACCGATATTTTAAAAAAGTATCGCCGATACCGATACCGATACGGACAGTTAAGATTCAAAGAAAGTTATAAAAAGCAGTGGCTTTAGAAACAGACAAAATTACTCATACTTATTACAATATTTATTTAGAAACTAGCTGATGCCCGCGACTTCGTCCGCATGGATTTAGTTTTTAAAAATCCCGCGGGAACTATTTCATTATCCGAGATAAAAAGTAGCTCTCCCGGTCTGAGGAACCACTACTACATCCATTACTATACCCATGCAAAAAATCGCATCAATCCGCTGTTCTCTTGCGACGTGATTGAAGGACAAACCAACAAACAAACACACTTTTTATAATTGTCAAATTTTTTACCAAAGACAAAATTACGTCTAGCTGTCATTTACGTTTTTTTATTCCACTGTCATTTGCGTTTTGTTATTCCATGTCAGGTGCGTTTTTGTTATACCACGTTTTATAGTGACTTGACGAAAACGCGGTCGTACGGGATAAAAAGTATCCTATGTCCGTCTCCTGGTTCTAAGCTACCTCTCCACCAATTTTCAGCCAAATCGGTTCATTCGTTATTGAGTTATAAATAGTGTAACTAACACCACTTTCTTTTATAGGTATATAAATAGACTAGCTGACCCCGCGAACTTCGTACCGCCAGCAAAAATATTTAGTGGTTGGTCACCCTTATCATTTAGGGGTATGAAAAATAGATGTTGGCCGATTCTCATATCTACCCGATATGCACACAAAATTTCATAATAATCGGTCCAGCCGTTTCGGAGGAGTACGGGAACGAACATTGTGACAAGAGAATTTTATATATTAGATGATAATTGTTAACAGATCAAAAGATAAAACTTATTAATTAAAATTCATGGTTGTGAGATTCTCATTCAGGAAACACAACATTCTTAAATTAATCGGTAACAGCCGACTACGTAAGTGACGCCAATGGCGTGTTCACATGAGTTGTATAGCGCAAAATTCAAAAGTATCGGTTCATCGGCAAATTTACTAATATCGCCGATTCCGTTATATCGGAAAACTCGCAATATCGCTGACATATCGGTATCGGTATCGGATGCATCCCTAATATTAAGGTTAATTTTACACTGCGAAGTAAGCCTAGTCGGTATTTACACACAATCGTGCCGAAATCCTAATTCTTTTGTTGGCGGCACGTTACCGACGGTATTTACGATAGCTACGAAAAAACCTCCCACCAGACCAGACCACCACCAGAGACTATTCAGAAACTTTAAATTCCCTAATGGAAGACCTCCCACTTTTGAGAACAAAGGTCTCACCACTGCCCAAGCGAAGTCTATGTAGGTATGTATGTTTTTATTTTACGTATTTTTCCGATGTGGCATCTAAACTGCTGAATCAATTTTGATGAATCAGGTGTCCATCGATTTATTATATCGTCCGGGTGATAGAGGCTACATTTTGTAAGAACATAATTTAATATAAAAAATCCTTTTTAAAAACATATTTCAAACGCCCGCGCCACTACAAAGTATGTAATTTATTGTTGATATTTCACAAACCGCTCGACCGATTTCGATAAAATTTCAATGGGATCTGGGAAGTATACCCTTTGAAAGAAAAAAAGAATTTTCCTCATCGGTTCAGGCGTCTTATCATTGGCAATAGCAATCAATTTAGGTATATATGTACTATAAATAATTAATCTAATCAATATACTCAGATAATACTCTAATCAATTTACATAATATGACAGCTCAGTACGTGAGAGTGAGTGAGACAACAGAAGAGCAGCTGTCTGTATCTTTCTCGCTCGGGTACACTCGGCGGTCCCGAGTTCACCCGACCGAGCCTTTCACCTCAGAGCGTGACGGATCAGCCTAAGTAAAAATGTGTGTGCGGTGCGCCAAAAGAAATTTTCACTTCAAAAAAAATCCGAAAAGTTGTACAACCAATTATCCATAGTCGGGTTTTTAAACTCTTCTCTAAAAGGTGGATTATACGGGTCTGCCCGCGAAATCCAATTTTAATTTGGTTTTTCGCAATTTGTAAACTAATACGACAAAGTAGGCTTATGGCATTCTAATTGCGCCAGTGGCAGTATCAGTTGAAAGTGACCAGTTTAAGAAATTAGTCAAAAATTTGTGAGTAACTGTAGTAAGTGTAACTCGATATTTTGATCTAAACTGGTCACTTTCAAGTAAAGATTTTATGTAAACCTGTGAAGATGATAAGTTATTCTACTAGCGCAATTAGAATGCCATAAGCCTACTTTGTCTTATTAATTTACAAATTGCGAAAAACCAAATTAAATTTGAATTTCGCGGACAGACCCGTATAATCATCCTTAATTGTAATGTAACAGGGAATCATCAGCGCAGACCCGGCCCTGGCAGCCCGACGGACGACCGGCTGCGGACTGCGAGATCACACCCGAGGTGATGTACTTGGACAAACTTGAGTGGGGTACGTACCTGCCATCTCACCTGATGGTAAGTGACGCGATGCAGTCTAACATAAACTTGGGGTGCTCAGCTACTTTGCGCCAGAGCACAGGCGCTACTTTAAAAAGCGCAAGTCAGCTCACACATGGAGTATTGCTCTCACCTTTGGGCCGGAGCACCCCAGTATCAACTCCTCCCATTTGACCAGATTCAAAAGAGGTCAGTATATGGCTTGTGGACAATCCCAAACTAACTAGCTCACTGGGAAGCCTGGAGCACCGCAGTGACGTAAGCTCTCTATGCGTATTCTATCGGCTATACCAACGGGGAGTGTTTTGAAGAGCTATTTGACCTTATCCCACCTCTAGAATAGAATAGAAATATTTTTTATTCAAATAAACGTTTACAAGTGCTTTTGAATAGTCGATGAATCTACCACTTGTTCGGAATGCCCTTCCTGCCGAGAAGAACCAGCAAGAAACTCGGCGGAAACTCTCTTTTCTACAACCGCACCGCACGCCACCAAAAGCAATTTCACCCACACCACCTGGGTGCCTGGAGCACTTCGAGTGTCTGCTGTGCCCGATCATTTTTTCCTCGCACTACCAAACTGTGGAACCAACTCCCATCGACTGTGTTTCCGCTTAATTACAAGTTGGGGTTATTCAAGGGGCGGACCAACAATATCCTGAAAATCCGGCAATGGGCGGCGGTAATCGCTTAAGAGTGGGTGTGCGCTCGTTAACAGTAAACAGTAGTAGATCAAGTTACAAGTATCCGAAAAAAAACACGCAAGAATTACATCATACTGCCAAGGGACGTGTTTGGGCAAAACATCTTCTTCTTCTTCTTTATCAACCTATAGACGTCCACTGCTGGACAAAGGTCTCCTGCATGGACTTCCACAGGCTTCGGTCTTGCGCCGCTTGAATCCAGCGGCTCCCTGCGACTCGTTTGATGTCGTCGGTCCACCTGGTGGGGGGTCTGCCAACACTGCGTTTACCGGTGCGGGGTCGCCACTCCAACACCTTGGGACCCCAACGACCATCAGTTCTTCGAACTATGTGCCCCGCCCATTTCCAAAACACATAATAAAACATAAAACATAAAATGATGAAATTTGTTCGATAATAAAAAATCGCGAAGTTAGGTCTAATTTTTAACCAATATTCATTTATTTTCAATGTGTTGCATATTACAGAGCCAAAATTTTTACATTGAATTCCGATTGATATTATCAAGAGAGTAGCCTAGTGAATTGAAAAGAAAATGAATATTTTACGAGTTACAAAGTATTACTTTATTAAGGTACTGCAAACCTATGAAATGCAAAAAAAAATATTTTACTTCGCATTCGCTTCTATGAGAGCCCCCCTGAAATAAAGATTTTTATAACTTTGTAAGCCATTTTCGGCTGGAGGCCATCGGTTTACATATCATATCTAAAATTGAAGTAATTACGTTCAGTAATTCAGAAGTTATAAGGCTCTGACAGACGGACGGACGGACGGACGGACGGACGGACGGACGGACGGACGGACGGACGGACGGACAAGTGCAAATTCACTCAAGTAAACTCAGAGACCTTCGCTTCGCTCGGTCGATTATAAATTCCCAAATTGCCCCCCGACTGGAAATCAAACCTGCGACCTCCCAGTTATAAGACCACAGCGCTCACCACTGCGCCACTGGGGAGGTCGTCAAACGCCAGGTTAGTTGTGAGTTTTAAAACGTAGCCACTAAGTGCTGGAATAATTTTCCTCATTCACACATTTTCAACCGACTTCAAAAAAGGTGGAGGTTCTCAATTCATCGGAATCTTTGTTTTTTTATGAACTATGTTTAGCGATTACTCGAAAATGCCTAAACCGATTTGGAAAATTCTTTTTTTGTTTGAAAGGGAATACTTCCCACGTGGTTCCATTTAAATTTTATCGAAATCGGTCGAGTGTTTTTTAAAAAATCAACAATAAAATTATGTACTTTGTAGTGGCGCGGGTGCAGTTTGAAGTTTTGAACCAGGTTTCTAATACCTGTTTTCACCGAGGTTCCCTAAAATCTACGGGATACCTAACCCAAGTTAGGTGATGCTTTCTGTGAATTTCGTTTTCACGTACCTTTAGGGAACACCTAAAGGTGGAAATGATATTGACTAAGGGATTTTATTTAGGGGCTATCTACGTGAAGAGACTCCAACTTAGGGGATGATTTAGGTATAGTTGGTAAAAATGGGCATTACTAATTCATTCTTTATTGTCTTAGGTCCCGGTATGCCATACCGTACTGGAGATTTGCCTGCCGATTTTCACACCACCGAGATTATCAACAAGTAAGGGTTTTATAAGTTGTTCAAAACGCAAGACGGAACATGTAGGCGGAGCTTTAGTTCTTTTGCTAACTTTGATATGATAAATCAACTCGAATGACCGATGCAATAGTCGTTGGGGTCCCAATGAAAGTGCAGTGTTGGCAGACCCTCCACTAGGGGCCTCTTTCACGACCTTCAAGTAAAGTCTTGATTAGTTACTTCCTGATTAGCGTTAATCAGCACGTAAAAGTTACAAGTAAATTTTATCAGTTTCACATTACAAAACAATGTCCCGAGTAATAACTCAAGGGTTAATTGAATGATCTTTAAAATGCATTCAAACTTTCGTTCAATAGAGGCTACTTTGAACGCTGCCATCTGGCACTCAATAAATTATGTCAGTTTTTTGGAATGCGTCCTTTGTTTATCTTGGTGATTTTGATTGTTTTGTTCGGTATATCATAATTATGGTATCCTATCTATACAAATAAATAAAATTGAAGTGTCTGTTTGTAATGTCAACGTATCAGCTTTTTAATAAATGCATACCTACTATGAAGGTAAATACGGTACCTACATACTTATAAAAAAACAAATTTTTTTCTGTCTGTCTGTCTTTCTGTCTGTTTGTTCCGACTAATCTCGACAAAGGCCAGGCAGATAGCTGGTGTTATAAGGAGTAAGTTAGGCTACCTTTTTACTGACTTTCAATAAAGGAGGATTTGTGTTTTTTTACCTACAGACATATCGAAAAAAACAAACATGGAGATATTGATCTCCGAGATTTCTTAACTAATTTGCGCAAATATTTTCCATTGAAATTATCCATTGAAAAACTTTGCGAGATGGTCCTATAAAAAATTCGGGTTCTAACTCCTCAATCCTGATGCTGCAGATGCACCAATTCAAATAAATCCATTTAAAACAATAATATCGATTTAAATACTTGGATATCAACTGTCAAGTTCGTTCGAATAACGTTACTCGTCTATTAAACAAGCTTAATTGGCACATGAAGCTGGAAGTAAGATGCAGGCTACTTTAACCGTCGATTAGTGCTACTCAGCAATTATGAAATCCACTTTCACGTTACTCGTGACTTTAACCGACAATTAGCCTACTCGAGACTTTACTTGAAGGTCGTGAAAGAGGCCCTAGGTGGAACGACGATATCAGACGAGGCGCAGGATATAGGCGGCGCAAGACCAAGCCATGTGGAATTCCATACAAGAGCCCTACGTCCAGCCGTGAACGACTATCGGTTAATGAAGAAGATCAGACTCGATGGTTTTATCTCACTTTATTTTTTTGTATGACGAATTAAATAATTTGTATCAGAATGAGACACGCTCGCAAATGGATGGAGCTGGTGGAAAAGGGGGAGTTTCCGCGCTGGATGAAGAAGCAGGACGCCATCATAAGCGACATAGAGACGAAGGACTGGATCTTCAGGGAAGCGGTAACTCGTTGGTCCTTCTCTGACTGACTGGTCAATCGGGGGGTTCCGGCCTCGAGGTTCTCCTTATTTGGGCGCTTTTTCACAAGAAATAGTCCAGATAGCTGTATTCCGGCCTCGAGGTTCACCTTATTCCGACACTTTTCAAAAGAAATAGTCCAGATAGCTGCAGATAACTGGACTATTTCTTGAAGTGATATCACAGGGCTTTTCATCGAATTAAAAAAAAACTTGATCTGTACTTACAAATGAGTGGCCTTTTCGCCTAGAAGCGGTCTCTACTCTACTGTACAACCCTTTGAGTAATAAACCATTTATTACTCAAAGGTACAACCACATTATAGAGAATATGATGCACGCCCAGAAAATTCAAATAGCAGACTTTAAGACAACAGTTTTCTCAATTTCGTGTCTTTATTTCTTTTAAAAAATCGGCCAAGTGCGAGTCGGGCCTCGCTCTTATAGGGTTCCGTTAAAAAAAAATTTAAATAAAAATATTTCCATGTAGCCATGGAAATATTTTAATTTAATTTTTTTAATTTAATTTAATTTTTATTATTTGTTGTTATAGCGGCAATAGAAATACATAATATGTGAAAATTTCATCTGTCTATCTATTACGGTTTACGAGATACAGCCCGCTGACAGACGGACGGACGGACGGACGGACGGACGGACGGACGGACGGACAGCGTAGGCTTAGTAATAGGGTCCCGTTGGTACCCTTTGGGTACGGAACCCTAAAAAGAACTTAGCTGAGGTCATCCTAGTGGAAAGTGTTCATAGGGTTCAAGTACTGAATATTTCCCGTTGTAGGAAATCGATGAGCTTCAAGATATCCGCGTGACGCTCCTCCATAAGCTGAAAGCGCAACAGCAGAAGAAGCAGACGACGCGAGTTGGCACCAAGCTGGCCAAGTTGTGGGCCTGCAAGAAGAGCGACATGGAACGCAAGATCGACCACATACGGAAGACTAGGGATCGAGGTTTGTATCGACCAACAGCAGAAGAACCCGACGATGCAGGTAACGACCTGCAAGATGACCTGAAGACCTGTCAAGATGTTAAGACTACCAGAAGAGTGAAATGGAAGATCGATCGCTTACGGAAGATTCTAGAGAGAGGTTTGTATCAATCAACACCAGAAGAAGCAGACGTCGCGAGTTGGCACCAAGCTGGTTAAACTGTGAGCCTGCAATAAATGCAAGATCAATCAAATACCTACGAAAGACTAGGGATCGAGGTTTGTATCGACCATTAACAGAAGAACCAGACGACGCAATTGTAGTTGCCAAGGTCTGCCAGAAGAATGCAAGATGCATCAAATAGGGAAGATTAGGGATGAAGGATTGTATCGACCAAAAGTAGAAGCATACGACGCGAATTGGCACCAAGCCGGCCAAGTTGTGGGGCCTTTATGAAGAACGATATTGGATGCAAAATTGACCTTATGCGAAACAAAAAGAATCGAGGTTTGTATTGAATAATATAGCAGAATAACCAGACTCGCAGGTTAGTGCCACGATATAAGATTGCCTTATAAGTGAAATTTAAGATCGATCAATTAGTACAGAAGACTAGAAGATCGAGGTTTGTATCGACCAACAGCAAAAGAATCAGATTTAAAAAATATGAACGAATCCATTATGCTGATATGGGTTTACCTAAGTGACTTGTACCTTTGTTTTTGTGGTTTCATGTTCTAGAGTACAGTCTAGTGGTTAGTACTGTGATCTCCTATTCGGGCGGTCGCAAGTTCGATCCCGGGCACACACCTCTGGCTTTTGTAAATTATGTGCGTTTAAGAAATTAAATATCACAAGCTTCAACGGTGAAGTAAAACATTGTGAGGAAACCTGCACACCCGAAAGTTCTCCATAATGTTCTCAAAGGTATGTGAAGTCTGCCAATATGCATTGGGCCAGCAGGGTGAACCCTTCTCTGAGAGGAGACCTGCGCTCAGTAGTGAGACGTTGATGACTTGCTGATGATGATGATGATCGAATAAATTTTTAAATTATTTCCGAGGCCAGCGGGATTCGAACCCACATCTCTTGGGAATCGCGCCCGAGTGTGTTGGCTTTACACCACAGCCGCGAACGAACTCCACGACAGCATCGAAATTAGTGATATGTATCTACTTTTTCAATCAGTTTTAAGCGACTGCTAGCGTGAAGTGCTATCAAGTGTAGGTTAAAAGTTAAAACTAATAAAAAATAATTTATGATGACGATGTTTTAGAGATCCGCAAACTGACAGCCCTCCACGGCCGTGGGGGTCGATTAGGCCTCGTACAATCCATGCGAGCGGCTAGGGGTGCGGGGTCTGCAATTGCTGCAGCCCAAGACCCCACTTCGGATTTGTACGCGCCTAGAGCGAGACACGGGTACCAGGCGAGAAAAAGGCATGGAGAGATCATTTATGATCCTTCTTTACTAGGTAAGTGAGACAAGGCTATCAGGGAAAAAGAAACCAAAAGATTGTATATAATAGGTCTTTACCTATGAAATTGCCGTTTTGTATGCAGTAAGTGAAAGTACTTATTTTTTCAAACTTTTTTATTTCTGTTATTCGAAGTAATCACCCATGCAATCGACGCATCTTTGCCAACGCATTGGCAGTTTATTGATGCCCTTCTTGTAAAAATCAGCTGGACGGGAGGCAACAAACTCTTCAAAGGCATTTTGTACTGCCTCTCGGGAATTGAATTTTTTACCCACGGCAAAGAAATGAAAGAATTTTGAAACGAATTGTTACGTGCGACGAAAAATGGATTCTGTTCGACAATCGAAAACGCTCAGCAAGTTGGTTAGACCCTGGTTCAGCACCAAAGCAATGCCCTAAACCAAAAATGACCCCTAAAAAGGTGATGGTCACTGTTTGGTGGTCTAGTGCGGGTGTGATTCACCACAGCTTTTTACAAAACGGCATGAGCATTAATGCAGATGTGTACTGTGAAGAACTGGAGATAATGATGGAGAAGCTTGCACATCTGCAACCAGCTTTGGTCAATCGGTCGTCCCCACTGCTCCTTCACGACAACGCGCGACCCCATACTGCGCAACAGACAGTCTCCAAGCTGCAAGAGCTGGGGTTGGAAGCTCTCCCTCATCCGCCATACTCACCAGACCTTGCACCTACCGACTATTACTTTTTCCAAAATTTAGACAACTTTTTAGTGGGTAAAAAATTCAATTCCCGAGAGGCAGTACAAAATGCCTTTGAAGAGTTTGTTGCCTCCCGTCCAGCTGATTTTTGCAAGAAGGGCATCAATAAACTGCCAATGCGTTGGCAAAGATGCGTCGATTGCATGGGTGATTACTTCGAATAACAGAAATAAAAAAGTTTGAAAAAATAAGTACTTTCACTTATTGCATACAAAACGGCGATTTCATAGGTAAAGACCTTATATCTCTTCGTACACTACCTTCATAGCAAGACGAGAAGAAAGCAAAAGCGTATTAATTATGAGTGGTAGAGAACTTTTTTTTTCTCTTTACTTAGAGGCTTTTATATCTTGGTACATGTCAGCCCCATTTTAATCTGACGTAATATTCTTGGTAATTGACATAATATTACGTAATTATACTACGTAATATTAAGTAGGTACTCTGGTAGTACCTATTTAGGATGAGATAATCTCAAATTCGCCCCATTCAAACTAAGTTTGATTCTGTCTTGAATATTCATTAATTCATTAAACTCGATGAACTTTTTTAAAAACACAGCTACCCTCAGGTTGTCATAAACTCAAAATATAAAGTTGTTATCTTTTTTTTTGAGTTCCTCAAACGAAAAATCTCAGTGATTATGTTTTAGTAATGGAACCTATACCGATTTAACATTTTTTCTTGTATAGAATAGACGCTTCAAATCGATTTCAGGTAAACTAATGTATGGAACCTTGCCATTGTTCTTTGACCTGAATATACATACATTGCAAGCTAAATAAAAGCATGTAAAAAGAGAAAAGGAATTTTGTAAATCAAGTTTTTTTTATTCGATGACAAGCTAGTCCTTAACTGCGATCTCACTTGATGGTAAGTGACGATGCAGTCTAAGATGGTAGCGGGCTAACTTGGAAGGGGTATGGCAGTGAACATTCAACCCATACCCCTCATTGGTTTCTACACGCCATCGTGCCGGAACGCTAAATCGCTTGGCGGCACTTCTTTGACGGTAGGGTGAGCCACGGCCAAAGCCTCCCACCAGACCAGACCAGAGACAATTCAGAAATTATAAATTCCCAAATTGACCCCGCCGGGAATCGAACCCGAGACCTCCCAGTTATAAGGCAAGTGCTCACCACTGAGCCAGGGAGGTCGTCAATTACGATACAATAACGTCCATTTAAGAAGTTTTCTATACCATCAAATCTTTTCCCAGTTATAGAAGATCACAACGCGCTGGCCGAACCACCTGCCTGGTTGGAGCAGTGCGGACAGAATCTTAAGAAGACCTGCTCCGGTCACCATTTACCACGAGATGACACGCAGCTCTGCGAGCGGGAGACCAAGTGGAGTGAACAGTTCCTGGAGAACCTGCACAATGATTTGAAGAGTAAGTTTTTTTTATCCAACAATTCTACCCGCGGCTTCGATTCCATCTATTAGAAGTAATTAAAGTGGTGATTCATAGCAAAATGCTCTTTTAGGTTTTCGCTATTTTTGACGTTGTAAGACTTGTAACGTCTTATAAATCGATGAACACCGGCTGCACGCATGAAAAAGTGTCACGTTCCGCCTGAGCCTGCGCGTGCAAGCGAGAGCGCGGAACAAGCGATAGAGAGTCACGATCGGCCCAAGCGTTGGCTTGTGACTAGAGAAAATTGTAATTTTCAATTAACTCGTTCTTTGTATTATACAAAATAATGATAATTCAATGATAATAATTCAATTCAATTCATAAAAGTATGCAATTTTTCATCAATGTTTCTTCATGACGTTATCAGGTATAACTATCCGTAAACCAACTTTACAGACAACCAATTTTTTTTTTAATTTTTGAACCACCCAGCCCTGTATTAGGGCGAATCTGGGCGAATAGAACAAAAAAAATTATTCGACAAGCCGTTTTTTGAGTTTTGGCCAGACAACAGCAAAAAAAAAATAGTAATAAGTTACCAAACTGCCTCCATTGGGACTCGAACCTCCCAGTTACCCCTAATCTGTTTCTACACGCCATCTGCCCGAACGCTAAATCGCTTGGCGGCACGTCTTTGACGGTAGGATGGCAATTAGCCACCAGAGCAGATCAGAGACAATTCAGAAAATTCCCAAATTGCCCCGACCGGAGCCGGATGGAGGTCGTCAAACTGGTCAAACATTATCGGAATAATTTCTGATTTAACACAATTAATCGAAATTAGCCGGTTAACTAACTTCCGATAACTCTCAATAAGTTTTTCCGCGCGGGCGATTGGTGCAAAAAGAAGGAAATAAAACATCATCATCATCATCAGCAACCCATCAAGGGCTCACCACTGAGCGCAGGTCTCCTCTCAGAGAAGGGTTATAGGCCATAGTCCACTACGCTGCCGTAATGCGAATTGGTAGACTTCACACACCTTTGAGAACATTATGAAGAACTTTAGGTGTGCAGTTTCCTCACGATGTTTTCCTTCACCTTTGATTTCTTAATTTTAATTTAAGAAAAAAACACCGCCCAGTAATAAATAATTTAAAAAAAATCCCCGGGAAACTGAAGAGAAATAGAAACAGAATAGATGCCAAAAACTTTCATCAGATTCTGGTGTCAATTGTCATGTCTCGTCCTTCCATTACTGTAGAAGCCCGTCTCGGAGCTGCATTAACCTCAGCTGGACCCCTTCGAGTCCTCAAACCACGACGTCTTGCGGAGACTCCGAGACCCCCAACTCCTGAAGTGGAATCAGTTCCCGATGAAGATGAAATATCCCACCAAGCTGCTTTGGTGCTGCAGAAGATATTGAGGGGACGTGCTGTGCAAAATCTGGTAAGACAAAAGTCTTTGAATAGTGCGTGTTGCCTGTATGGATCCGAAATGGGTCTCCTAAGAAGGCTCAGGGTCACTCAGCGATGGAGAGAGCTATTCTCAGAGTTACCCTGCGAGATCAATTGAGAAATGAGAAGATCCGTAGGAGAACCAAAGTTACCAACATAGCTCATAGACTCGCAAAGTTGGAGTGGAAATAGGTGGGGCACATAGTTCGAAGAGCTGATGGTCATTGGGGTCCCAAGGTGCTGGAGTGGCGACCCCACACCGTGAAGTGCACTGTTGACCGATCCCTCCACTAGGTGGACCGATGAAGAATTTTTATGGTTGCCTGGTAATAATTTTTGCAGATGTTTGAAGGGCGTACCAGGGCAGCAGAACTTACAGAGGAGTTGAAGACAACACATGGTCTCCAGAAGGAAGATAGGGCGCGTATCGCCAAGGAAGAAGCCAAGGCCAGAGACTACGAGGCTGTACGCTCCGAAGCTGAGCAAAAGGTATTCAAATTCAACAATGTTTGTGTCATGTGTAACTATATGGCATGAGTCCTGATCCCGCACCTGGAAGCGTAGTTTTGACAGATCTCCCACTAGGTGGACCGACGACATGGCACGAGTCTCAAGGAGCTGCTCCGATTACGGCGGCGCAAGACCGAGACCTGAGGCAGTTCATGCAAGAAATCTTTATCCAGAAGTGGACGTCTATCGGTTGATAAAGAAGGCCAACTTGTGGCTCTTATGACAATTCAAGATTCTTAACCCCGACCCAAAAAGATGGGTGTTATATAATTTTAACATCCTGTGTACCTATCTGTGTATAAGTCTACCTGTTCCCTCATAGCAGCCTACCCAATGGACTGACTTTGATGCAGGTTTTTTTTCTGTTTGAAAGCTAAGCTTGAAAGTTAATGTAATTGAGGTGGATCTCAGCTATAGTTTATGAAGATCTGCGCAGGCGTTTGAAGATTATCAGCTCATTTCCTGCTTGATTAAACGGTCTTACAAGCTTTCACTGGTGCGACTGATGTGAAATTTAGTGTACTGTTAATTCTGATTATTTCCAAGGCATGGTAACCTTGAGCTGATGCTGCAGCATCAAGTAGTCTGCGGGATATTCAGCTCCTCAGCAGCTTACAGCAGATATAGTATGTTTGGGCTCATTAGAATGGTCTCAATGACTAGGTGTTAAAAAGATGATGATCGAGGATCGAGGAGGATCTGATGATGGAGCAGCAAACTGGGTACCTAACAGGGTGTCAGGTATATCGTACATAGTCCGGCCATAGATTTACTATATCAGGGGTGTTTTAAATTTTAAATTTATACTTGTTTAATTTATACCCCTATTCACTTACCCGGTTTATGAACTAAATGTTTTTTATTTTAGGAGGAAGCCATATCTGCACTAGTGGACGAATTGTGCGGTGGGGCGGTTTCTGCTGCTCTGGACTTCTTGGAGAAGGAGCTCAGAAGGTTGAGGGAGGAGAGGCGGCAGCACGCCTTCATACTTATTGCACGTAAATATCTCTTACGAGCTCATGTGCTCCTGGTGTCTCGGCTGTTTTTAATCACTAACTTATGGAGTCCTAGCAACTAAGCTAGTACAGGAGCTACTTATGCTAAATGCTTACCTGACTGTGACTACGGCAAAACCAAAAGAAAATGTTATGATTTTAGCCAGCCTATGTATGTATATTTGTACTTATATGTTCCAACGTAGCGCCTAAACTACTGAGCCAATTTTGATGAATGCGGTTTAAATAGGTTCGTTATTATGGTCCGGGTGGCATAGGCTCCATTTTATACGAACAAAATCAATATGACGGAAGTTACATCCAAACCGCGCCCGCAGCGGTTGCGGTGCAGCTGTTTTATTTCAATACTCACGACACCGCAGGTTTATGCGGTCCCGCAGCCGCTGCGGTTGCGGGAAAGGACCGCAAAAATGGCGTCTGAAGGAGAGAACACCTCCCTGTTACATCGTGTCGCCCCGCGCCCGCGCGACCGATCGCAGAGTCCGCAACCCGTGCGGTTCTACTGCGGGCGCCATGAGCACCTGCGCTCGCCGCGCGCCGCGGGTGCAAACCGCACCGTGAAAATTGTTAATTGCTCCTTCATTTTCCATACAAATCTGCATTCTGCGGAGGCCGCGGGCCAGCAACCAGTGCGGGCGCGGGTTAAAATCGCTCTGTGAGTAGTACGGGGGCTAAGCCCCGTTTTCTACGCCCGTAGAAGAACCGCGCGGATCGAGATCGCCCGCGAACTCTGCGATCCATCGCGCGGTCGCGGGCGACGCGACGTAGGCGGGAGGTGTTCTCTCCTTCCGACGCCATTTCAGCGGTCCTTTCCCGCAACCGCGGCGGCTGCGGAACCGCATAAACCTGCGGTGTCGTGAGTAATGAAATAAAACAGCGGTACCGCAACCGCTGCGGGCGCGGGTGAGAGTGCGCCGTGAAAACGGACTGATTATTAAACTTTTATCACAGTAATCTTTTATCCTTGTATACTTCAGTGCGTGAGAAATCAATGCGCGAAGCAGCCGAAGCTGGTCGCAGGCAAAAGGAGGAACATCGCAGAAGAGAACACGATGAAATGTTCAAACATGTACGTTTCTGCTTAGCTTCTTTATCAACCGATAAACGTCCACTGCCGGACAAAGGTCTCTTGCGTGGGCTTCCACAGGCCTCGGTCTTGCGCCGCCTGAATCCAGCGGCTCCCTGCGACTCGTTCGACGACGTCGGTCCACCTAATGGGGGTCTGCCAAACACTACGCTTCCCGGTGCGGGGTCGCCATTCCAGTACCTTGGGACCCCAACGACCATCAGCTCTTCGAACTACGTTAAAACTAAGTAATATTTTTAACGAAAAATTTAAAATATCCCCGACATGTGGAATCTATGGGTGGTCTACGTATGATATACTATGTTCATTACTATGGATATACTCGATTCTGTTCCCATAGACATAGCCAACCAACCATAGACCATAGACCAAATAATAGAGATGTTGCCAACTAATCAAACCAGCAACTCTTTAACAAAATATGTTAAATAAAACGCACGCATAGTGTGGGAGTTTACTTGCGTAAGACAGACGTTAGGCAGACGACACAGACGTAAGATAGACGTCAAACAGACGACACAGACGGAAGACCAACGTAAGGCAAACGACACAGACGTAAGACAGACGTCAGACAGACGTTAGGCAGACGACACAGACGTCAGACAGACGACACAGACATGAGTCAAACAGACGACTGACAAGATGTCAGGGAGAGGTTAGACAGAGGTCAGACAGATGTCATACAGAGGTCAGACAGACGTCAGACAGACTATTGACAGTAAAATAAAGAATATTAATTCATACATTGTTTAAAAACTCAAACTCTGTCTGTAATATCAGGTTCTAGGCGTCACCCAAGAAACAGTAGACGTATATCTTCACGAGATCATCAAGGAAGGTGTGGAACTCGGCGCAGAAGCCGACGCCGTCAAAAAGGCTTTGTCAGATGCCGACAAAGTAGACCAGTCGCTGTTAGAGCATGGATCTATGTGAGTATTGTTATATTCTTGTTACGTTCCCTCAAATATGGTTGAACGAAGCAATGGCTGGGTCATACGTCATGCTAGTGAACGGGTGCCACCGGCGGGAAGGGGGCTACTTTCTGTCTGCCCGTCTTAACATGTATTGAACTGTATGTTCTAACTTGACGACCTCCCTGGCTCAGTGGTGAGCGCTGTTGTCTTATATCTGGGAGGTGCCGGGTTCGATTCCCGGCGGGGTCAATTTGGGAATTTATAATTTCTGAATTGTCTCTGGTCTGGTCTGGTGGGAGGCTTTGGCCGTGGCTAGTTACCACCCTATCGTCAAAGACGTGCCGCCAAGCGATTTAGCGTTCCGGCATGATGGCGTGTAGAAACTGATTAGGGGTATGGGTTGAATGTTCACTGCCATACCACACTTACCATCAGGTGAGATCGCCAGTCAAGGACTAGCTTGTCATTGAATAAAATAAAATAAAAATGTAGGTATGCTTTTGTGGAACTTCCCCTCCTTGTGGAAACACTGCATACATAGCATAGTATCAATTGTATTGTAAACTTTTTTTGAAAAGAGCAACCGCCGAGTTTCTTGCTAGTTCTTCTCGGCAGGAAGGGCATTCCGAACCAGTGGTGGACTCATCGACGATTCAAAAGCACTTGTAAAAAAGTTTATTTGAATAAAAAATATTTCTATTCTATTCTTAAAGAAATAGTTATTTGTGTTTTAGGGGGGCCAAAGAATTTTTTTGTTCCCCGAGGGCGTTACTTTGAATTCAGAGCGAAGTGAACGATTCTAAAGTAGAATCCTGAGCGTAGCGAGGAATTCAATATACCTACGCCGCCCGAGAACAAAATATGTTGGTCCCGAATGACACACACTATTTTTCATCATTACCTATGAGAAAAAGCTAGGAGTATCAACCTACTATGTATAGAGTATAGACATTACCAATACGTATATTGAAAGTATAAATAAAACACAAATAAAATTTTATGAAATAACTAAACATTAATATTTATATTGGAAGTATGGGCGTATACATCTAATCGACAAATTTGATCACGTGACTTATCGAAAACAACAGCTTCTCAAATATTTTTGAATTCTCTCTTCTGATTGGTCCGCGTTAGTGCTTTAGTATGCTGAAGCACTAACGCGGACCAATCAGAAGAGAGAAATGAAAAGTCCCATGGGGTTAAAATTAAATTTTGCTCCCGCTATCCTCTGAAGCCAATATTCGTTTTTCGAATAGGTATGATGAAAATAACTATTTGATACCAGGTCAACAGCGGAGCAAAACGAGTTGGTGGCGGAGTTAGTACAGCAATTCCTGCTCCCTGAAGCGCATAAAGCGGCTGCAAGGCACCACGTGTCAGCGCTGCAAGCGGCTAGAATGACCGCCGCCAGGAGCTCCATATTCGGGACTTTGGACGAGGCTGACGCGGGCAGAGAAGGTGAATCTACATGAGTAGATAACCAAACAAGCCTTCTAATATAAAAAATTAGGGAAAGGTTCCACATGTAGAAATTGTTTAAAATAAAATTGAAAATGGAAAATTCGGTCTGTCGAGCTGGGATTCGAACCATTTACTTTTAACTGTTAGGCGACTGCAGAAGCCACAAGGCTACGGAGACCCAATATTGTACCGCGAAAATACCGCACACAATGCCTAGTTGGCGCCACTGACGAGTAAGGCTCTTTGTTAAGGCGCACTAAACAGGTTTGCAACAAATTTATTTGGTTTTTCGCAATTTATAAACTAGTACGACGAAGCAGGCTTATAGCATTCTAATTGCGCTAATAGCAGTATCATCTTCACAGGTTTATATAAAAATCTTCACTTGAAAGTGTCGTTTAAGAAATTAGTCCGAGTTTCGAGTTTGACCTGAGTTACTCACAAATTAGTCGATATTCTGGCTAATTTCTCAAACTTTACACTTTCAAGCAAAGATTTTTATATAAACCTGTGTAGTGCTATCGTCGCAATTAGAATGCCATAAGCCTACTTTGTCGTATTACTTTACAAATTGCGAAAAACCAAATTAAATTTGAGTTTCGCGGGCAGACCCGTATAATCAACCTTAAATTATTAAAACACGTGAAACTTATAACACCCCTCTTTTTGTCGGAGTTTAAAAATAGTGATTTTAAGTATACCTAATTGTTTAGAAAAGTGCAATCGTTGCGGAGCGCCACTGGATTACCAATGCAAGTGTGTCAACTGCGACGTGCCGATGCTGCCGACCGCTACCACTTCCAGAGACGACCCGCGTTGGAAAGCCACTAGACGTGAGTTAATTAAAATCGAGATTTCAGGTTATTAGTCTTTTACTGTTTCTATAACTTTTTGATGAAAATGAATGATTCGATAATCCTAACATGGAAGTAGGACTAAAATAAAAACTAAGTAGACCTATATTTTATTCAATTGTTGCTTATTACAATCACGTAAGTGTGAGTGAAACAAAACATCGCCGAACAAACGATAGTTGAAACAAAACATCGCCGTTTCTGTTTGTTCGATTATCAACTTGTTAATCGAACAAACGATAGTTGAAACAAAACATCGCCGTTTCTGTTTGTTCGATTATCAACTTGTTAATCGAACAAACGATAGTTGAAACAAAACATCGCCGTTTCTGTTTGTTCGATTATCAACTTGTTAATCGAACAAACGATAGTTGAAACAAAACATCGCCGTTTCTGTTTGTTCAATTATCAACTTGTTAATCGAACAAACGATAGTTGAAACAAAACATCGCCGTTTCTGTTTGTTCGATTATCAACTTGTTAATCGAACAAACGATAGTTGAAACCAAAACATCGCCGTTTCTGTTTGTTCGATTATCAAATTGTTAATCGAACAAACGATAGTTGAAACAAAACATCGCCGTTTCTGTTTGTTCGATTATCAACTTGTTAATCGAACAAACGATAGTTGAAACAAAACATCGCCGTTTCTGTTTGTTCGATTATCAACTTGTTAATCGAACAAACGATAGTTGAAACCAAAACATCGCCGTTTCTGTTTGTTCGATTATCAACTTGTTAATCGAACAAACGATAGTTGAAACCAAAACATCGCCGTTTCTGTTTGTTCGATTATCAACTTGTTAATCGAACAAACGATAGTTGAAACCAAAACATCGCCGTTTCTGTTTGTTCGATTATCAACTTGTTAATCGAACAAACGATAGTTGAAACAAAACATCGCCGTTTCTGTTTGTTCGATTATCAACTTGTTAATCGAACAAACGATAGTTGAAACAAAACATCGCCGTTTCTGTTTGTTCGATCATCAACTTGTTAATCGAACAAACGATAATTTAAACAAAACATCGCCGTTTCTGTTTGTTCGATCATCAACTTGTTAATCGAACAAACGATAGTTGAAACAAAACATCGTTGTTTCTGTTTGTTCGATTATCAACTTGTTAATTGAACAAAAGATAGTTGAAATAAAACATCGCCGAACAAACGATAGTTGAAACAAAACATCGCCGTTTGTGTTTGATAGTTGAAACAAAACATCGCCGTTTGTGTTTGATAGTTGAAACAAAACATCGCCGTTTGTGTTTGATAGTTGAAACAAAACATCGCCGTTTCTGTTTGTTCGATTATCAACTTGATAATCGAACAAACGATAGTTGAAACAGAACATCGCCGTTTTTGTTTGTTCGATTATCAACTTGTTAATCGGACAAACGATAGTTGAAACAAAACGTCGCCGAACAAACGACAGTTGAAACAAAACATCGCCGTTTGTGTTTGTTCAATTATCAACACCATTTGATAATCGAATTTCGATAGTTGAAAATCGAATGGTGTAATTTGGCGTCATACTTTGACAATTTGAACTTAGCGACCAAACTAAGTTCAAATTGTCAAAATAAGACGCCAAACTATACCATTCGACATTTATAATCCTCACGAGGTTCGGAACCCTCAGTGCGTGAGTACGACTCACACTTGGCCGGTTGTTCACTGTTTCAGGACGTGAAGCTAGGTCCATGGAAGAGAAGTTGCCGCCGCGTCACAGAATACGTTACATGCTGAACGAAGTAGTGGACGATGGTGAGTCATTGCTGCGGGTCGTGACCGCCTTCCGCAAACCACACAGTGGTAGAGGTTTTCATGCAATGCAATGCATTTGTTGGGTTCCTGGGCCCTGATTCTGTAACTCAGTTGCTATCAAAAAATGATAGTCACTGACATATATTTTTTATCCATTGAAGGTTTGCTATGAAAATGATACTTTTATTTTCATAGCAAACCTTCAATGGATAAAAAATATGTCAGTGGCTATCATTTTTTGATAGCAACTGAGTTACAGAATCAGGGCCCAGATCTAGCAGGTGTTCGATTCGGCTTTTCGATGCGTACACAATTCTATGAAAAATCGGTTCATCCGTTTGGCAGCTACGCTACCACAGACAGATACACAGATACACAGACAGACACGTTAAACTTATAACATCCCTCTCTTTTTGCGTCGGGGGTTAAAAATGACAGTTTTGTATGGATAAAATGCGTATCGATGCGCACAGATGTGATTCCAGCCTAAGAGGATTATTTATACATTTCGCATCCCTCTCTCTCGCACATTCTAATATTTTCAATGATGGTAATAAATAAATTTCAATGATAGTCTCATTAGAAAAAGATAGGCCTATATAAAAAGGGCGAAAACTACTATTAACTTTTATCGCTCTTGTTCTCTATCACAAACTAGGTAGGTAAGTATATCTATATATATAAAAGAAAGTGGTGTTAGTTACACTATTTATAACTCAAGAACGGATGAACCGATTTGGCTGAAAATTGGTGGAGAGGTAGCTTAGAACCAGGAGACGGACATAGGATACTTTTTATCCGTTTTCGTCAAGTCACTATAAAACGTGGTATAACAAAAACGCATCTGACATGGAATAACAAAACGCAAATGACAGTGGAATAACAAAACGTAAATGACAGCTAAACGTAATTTTGTCTTTGGTTAAGTATGGTAAAAAAAATTGACAATTATAAAAAGTGTTATAATAAAGCATTACTGATATTATAAATGCGAAAGTGAGTTTGTTTGTTGGTTTGTCCTTCAATCACGTCACAACAGAACAGCGGATTGATGCGATTTTTTGCATGGGTATAGTAATGAAAAATAAATTGAAAATGTAGCAGTGGTTCCTCAGACCGGGAGAGCTACTTTTTATCTCGGATAATGAAAGTTCCCGCGGGATTTTTAAAAACTAAATCCATGCGGACGAAGTCGCGGGCATCAGCTAGTATGATAATAAAAATAATTAATAATTAGTAAGAGTAAAGTACTACCTAAATTCAAATTCAAATTATTTATTTGCCAGATTGAGTACATTTAAGATCTTAAACAATTATAATACGCGCGCTTCAATCCGTTACAGAGTAGGTAGCATGCAAATATGTAATTAGTTACTAGTTAGTTACATATTTAACAGTTGTCCTTATAACTAAGTAATATTATTAATTTCAATTACTGAAAAGGTTGCAAGAAATCGTTTATTGTATAAAATTTTTTTCCATGCAACCATTTCTTAAGTTTATAATTAATACCTAGCCTACCTAATATAATTAATACCTAATTAATACCTACCTTTATAATTAATACCTAAAGTAAAGAGTGATTTAATTTTCGAAGATAATAATTGACCAAATTTTGTCAAAAGTATCTGAGATCTTTACAATCATTGAAAATATTAGAATGTGCGAGAGAGAGGGATGCAAAATGTAATAGTCCCCATAACCTACCTATCATCTATTATTTGTTTTAACAGCGGTGGCAGTGTCGCGGTACATGCAAAAGGAAAGGAAGGCAATCACCAACTACGTCGGGCAACGCATGCGGGAGGACGCAGAGATCACGCTTGACGCTATGGAGATGGTAGAGGAGGGTAAGAGCATATCTCATCATCATCATCATCATCATCATCATCATCATCATCAGCAACCCATCAACGGCTCATTACTGAGCGCAGGTCTCAGGGTTATAGGCCCAATGCGAATTGGACGTCACACACCTTCGAGAACGTTATGGAACTCTCAGGCGTACAGGTTTCCTCACGATGTTTTCTTTCACCGTTGAAGCGTGATATTTAATTGTTTAAACGCTCATAGCTCCGAAAAGTCAGAGACGCGTACCCGGGATGGAACCTGCGACCTTCCGAATAGGAGACTACAGTCCAAACCACTAGCCTATCACTGCTACTAGAGGGTAGAGGAAGAGGGTAAGAGAATATAAATCTACTAATATTTAAAAAATAACCTAGAAAGCTAAGCCTTGCTTGCTATACAATTGTAGATTGAAATGATTCTAAACAAGTGTAAATAAAAATTTAATTTTCAAAAACAAGCTTTTAATAGCTGGTTAGGTACATCATCAGACCCTGGATACCAGGGTACTTGACAAGACGAATCAAACGAGCCCAAACTCGATATACTCTTGTGATTCTTCTCGATTGGGACGGCATTCTAAACCAGTGGTGTGGTTCACATGACATTTCAAAAGCACTTTCACAAAAAAAATTATTTGAATAAAACTTTTTTATTCCAGATTTATTAAAGTAACTATAGCTTTTGCGTACGACTTCGGTCACTCGTTAAGATCGATTTTTCTTCCCCCTATTTTACCCCCTAAGAGGTGATTTTTCGAAAATCCTCTCTTAGCGGATGCCTACGTCATGCCCAGCTCGATCCGTTCTGAGCTGTGTGTTGATAGATCAGTCAGTCAGTCAATCAGTCAGTCACCTTTTCCAATATAACTGTAAAATGATTATTTTGAAAAGAGCAACTGCAGAGTTTCTTGCCGTCTCTTCTTAGCAGAATCCGCTTTCCGAACTGGTGGTAGTCATGACGTGTGATAAGAGCCAAAGGTTGGCCTGTTGGTTGGTTGGCCACACGTGAAAGAAATAATTTTGAATTTTGAATTTGTTTTTGAATTTTTCCTGTTATAATATACCTACTAGATGATGCCCGCGATTTCGTCCGTGTGGATTAAGGTTTTTTATTACCGCGGAAACTCTAAATTTCCGGGATAAAAAGTACCCTATGTGTTAATCTTGGGTATAAGCTATCTCCATTCCAAATTTCAGCCAAATTGGTTCATTCGTTGTGGAGTTATAGAGTAACAAACATCCATCCATCCAAACATCCACCCATCCATCCATACATACATCCTCACAAACTTTCGCATTTATAATATTAGTACATCTTCACAAACTTTCGCATTTATAATATTAGTAGAATAGGTTTTAAATTAATTTTATATAATAGTATTTCGTTTTTGACAGCTGTAGCGATCGCGACCGAACAAATGTCGCCGCGTGTGAAGCGACCGGAGTACCATCACTTCATGAAGCGTATCCACGAGGACGCGCTCGAGCGAAGCGAGCGCGCCGACGCGCGCGACACTTGTAAGTCAATGTAGCAACTGCTGTGTGATTGTGGTGGTGTCGTGTGATGCGGGGTGTTACGTTCCCTCAAATATGGTTGAGCGACGCAATGGCTGGGTCATGCGTCATGCTCGTGAACGGGTGCCACCGGCGGGAATGGGGCTACTTTATGTCTACCCATCTTAAGATAGAAGTTAGTCGGTATGCATTTTTGGAACTTCCCTCAGTGTAGAAACACTGCATATATAGCATAGTATATTTACTGTATTGTAATTTTGTTTTGAAAAGAGCAACCGCCGAGTTTCTTGCTGGTTCTTCTCGGCAGGAAAGGCATTCCGAACCAGTGGTAGATTCATCGACTATTCAAAAGCACTTGTAAAAGTTTATTTGAATAAAAAATATTTCTATTCTATTCTATTCCTAAAGATGATTGCTACAGTGTGGCAATTGCAATCGCCCCTGATTGGCTGATGCTCCCTCTAACTAAAACTCTTCTTTGTAGGGTTCCGTACCCAAAGGGTGCCAACGGGACCCTATTACTAAGCCTCCGCTGTCCGTCTGTCAGCGGGCTGTATCTCGTAAACCGTAATAGGCAGACAGCTGAAATTTTCACAGAGTATTTTCACAGTGTATTTCTATTGACATGGACATGGTCACTAACTATGGGCCTCATAAGAAGGCTCAGGGTCACTCAGCGGGCGATGGAGAGAGCTATGCTCGGTATATCCCTGCGAGATCAGAAATGAGGAGATCCGTAGGAGAACCAAAGTCACCGACATAGCTCAGCGTGTCGCGAAACTGAAGTGGAAATGGGCGGGGCACATAGTTCGAAGAGCTGATGGTCGTTGGGGTCCCAAGGTGCTGAAGTGGCGACCCCGCATCGGAAAACGCAGTGTTGGCAGACCCTCTACTAGGTGGACCGACGACATCAAACGAGTCGCAGGGAGCCGCTGGATTCAAGCGGCGCAAGACCGAAGCCTATGGAAGTCCATGCAGGGGACCTTTGTCCAGCAGTGGACGTCTATAGGTTGATAAAGAAGAAGAAGAAGTATTTCTATTGCCGCTATAACAACGATTAATAAAAAAAACCTTGAGAGGTGTTAAGGGGCACCCGGATGGAACGTAGTTCCTTTCGATTAATTAATTTGGCATAGTGTTCGTTATTTTCGAGGTACTATATTGGGTCTCCGTAGCCTAGTGGCTTCTACAGTCACCTAACAGTTAACAGTCGATGGTTCGAATCCCAGCTCGACAGACCGAATTTTCCATTTTCAATTTTATTTTAAACAATTTCTACATGTGGAACCTTTCGTGGTTATAAAAATTAGGGAAAAATTCCACATACGTAGAAATTATTTAAAACTAGCTGACACGGCGAACTTCGTACCGCCAAAATTTTTTTGGTTTTTTTTTTTATTAAGTATTAAAACCTTCCGTGGACCTTAAGGAACATACAAAAAAATAAATTAACCGAATTGGTCCATCCATTCTTGAGTTATGCGCTTACCAACATTCATTTTTATTTATTTAAAATAAAATTGAAAATAGAAAATTCAGTCTGTCGAGCTGGGATTCGAACCATCGACTGATAACTGTTAGGCGACTGCAGATGCCACTAGGCTACGGAGACCCAATATTGTACCGCGAAAATAACGAACACAATGCCTTCAAAAAAGTGTCGGTTTCAAAAAAGTGTCGATCCGTCTAGCCCCCTTCCGAGTTCCGCATCGCGCGATAAGGAACTAACGTTCCAATAAAATAAACCCAGGTCCCAAAGAGCTGCCGTCGGAGATAAGGCGCAGGGCAGAGGAAGAGGCCGCGAGAGCCGACCCCACCTGTCGCTGCGACGACGAGCCCGGGAGGAGCAAAGTCAAATTTGGACTAGGTATTTTTAGCTGACTCCAAAAAAGGAGGAGGTTCTCAATTCGTCGGAATCTTTTTTTTATGTATGTTCACCGATTACTCGAAGACACCTGAACCGTTGTACCTACTATTACATATATATTCTGTGCCTGAACCAATTTGGAAAATTCTCTGTTTGTTTCTAAGGGTAGCCTATGTCACTCTCCAGGTCTAACTGAAGTATCCTACTATATCCATGCAAAAAAATAAAATTATTTTACATTTTTTGATGCTTTTGCTCTGTTGCGGCGTGATTGAAGGACAAACCAACAAACAAACAAACACACTTTCGCATTAATTATAATATTAAGTAGCAGTTTAAGATGAAAAAGTAGTTATTGTGACATAACTGTAATAGTTAGACATATAAACATCACTTTGCTCTATCGTCAATAGTTTCCGCGGCGTATGCGATACAGATTTTTTTTTGGTATTTTTTTCACACCTTGGGTTACATCATCGAAGTTTTCATACGGATCCCTAACCTTTTTGGAAATATTCTTTTTTTTTCAAATCGTTCTAGTAGTTTCGGAGCCGATTCAATTCAAACAAACAAACAAACAAATCTTTCCTCTTTAAAATATTAGTGTATAGATAAGTACCTAAGGATTCATTTCAACCTATCATTCGCCTGCTGTTGTCAGCTAGTTAAACGAAAACAATATTATTACGCAGAAAACATGTCACCCGATGAGATACTAAAGCTGTTGCCGACTGAACTTCGTCTGTTGGAGGAGATGCGGCGATGTAAATGTGACACCGACACCGCCAGCCCCGCCCCTGACGGTCAGTTTACAATGTCACACTCACCCGACGAGGTACTGAACTTGTTGCCGACTGAACTACGTCTGTTGGAGGAGATGCGGCGATGCAAATGCGACACCGATACCACCAGCCCCGCCCCTGACGGTCAGTTTACAATGTCACACTCACCCGATGAGATACTAAAGCTGTTGCCGACTGAACTGCGTCTGTTGGAGGAGATGCGGCGATGTAAATGCGACACCGACACCACCAGCCCCGCCCCTCACGGTCAGTTCACAATGTCACACTCACCCGACGAGATACTGAACTTGTTGCCGACTGAACTACGTCTGTTGGAGGAGATGCGGCGATGCAAATGCGACACCGACACCACCAGCCCCGCCCCTGACGGTCAGTTTACAATGTCACACTCACCCGATGAGATACTGAACTTGTTGCTCACTGAACTACGTCTGTTGGAGGAGATGCGGCAATGCAAGCGACACCGACACCGCCAGCCCCGCCCCTGACGGTCAGTTCACAATGTCACACTCACCCGACGAGGTACTGAACTTGTTGCCGACTGAACTACGTCTGTTGGAGGAGATGCGGCGATGCAAATGCGACAACGACACCACCAGCCCCGCCCCTCACGGTCAGTTCACAATGTCACACTCACCCGACGAGATACTGAACTTGTTGCCGACTGAACTACGTCTGTTGGAGGAGATGCGGCGATGCAAATGCGACACCGACACCACCAGCCCCGCCCCTGACGGTCAGTTTACAATGTCACACTCACCCGATGAGATACTAAAGCTGTTGCCGACTGAACTGCGTCTGTTGGAGGAGATGCGGCGATGTAAATGTGACACCGACACCGCCAGCCCCGCCCCTGACGGTCATTTTACAATGTCACACTCACCCGATGAGATACTGAACTTGTTGCTCACTGAACTACGTCTGTTGGAGGAGATGCGGCAATGCAAGCGACACCGACACCGCCAGCCCCGCCCCTGACGGTCAGTTCACAGTGTCACATTCACCCGACGAGGTACTGAACTTGTTGCCGACTGAACTACGTCTGTTGGAGGAGATGCGGCGATGCAAATGCGACACCGACACCACCAGCCCCGCCCCTCACGGTCAGTTCACAATGTCACACTCACCCGACGAGGTACTGAACTTGTTGCCGACTGAACTACGTCTGTTGGAGGAGATGCGGCGATGCAAATGCGACACCGACACCACCAGCCCCGCCTCTCACGATCAGTTCACAATGTCACACTCACCCGACGAGGTACTGAACTTGTTGCCGACTGAACTACGTCTGTTGGAGGAGATGCGGCGATGCAAATGCGACACCGACACCACCAGCCCCGCCCCTCACGGTCAGTTCACAATGTCACACTCACCCGACGAGGTACTGAACTTGTTGCCGACTGAACTACGTCTGTTGGAGGAGATGCGGCGATGCAAATGCGACACCGACACCACCAGCCCCGCCTCTCACGGTCAGTTCACAATGTCACACTCACCCGACGAGGTACTGAACTTGTTGCCGACTGAACTACGTCTGTTGGAGGAGATGCGGCGATGCAAATGCGACACCGACACCACCAGCCCCGCCCCTCACGGTCAGTTCACAATGTCACACTCACCCGACGAGGTACTGAACTTGTTGCCGACTGAACTACGTCTGTTGGAGGAGATGCGGTGATGCAAGTGTGACACCGACACCACCAGCCCCGCCCCTGACGGTCAGTTTACAATGTTACACTCACCCGATGAGATACTGAACTTGTTGCCGACTGAACTGCGTCTGTTGCAAAAGGTGCAGTTTAATCGGCAACAAGGTTCAGTTGTTGCCATGTTCAGTACGGCTAATATTCAAAACTTCGTTTGTATGGTACACTATATACTATAGAGACTAAAACTCATCATTTCTTTCGTAGCGAGTCTGTTCACCGATGACTACACTACAACAACCGAGACTGTCGTTGAAGAACACAATGAAGAAGACAAAGAATACGAAGAATGAAATAATATTTTATATTTTAAAGTTTTGAAAGACATACTTAATTTGAAAAATATTTATTTTGTACTAGCTGATTCCCGCGACTTCGTTCACGTGGATTTAGTTTTTAAAGTCCCTCGGGAACTCTTTGATTTTCCGGGATAAAAAGTATGCCTATGTCACTCTCCAGGTCCTCAACTATACTCATGCAAAAATCACGTCGATTCGTAGCTTTGTTGCGGCGTGATTGAAGGACAAACCAACAAACACACTTTCACATTTATAATATTAGTATGATAGTATGATATGAAATATGAAATAGTATTTTTTATGATAACAACACATCCCTTGAGTTTGACTGCAGACTCACCTAACGGTCTTGTCACGATGTAGTCTAAAGCTGAAATAATATTTCCAAAGTGACCGGATCAGAAATCGAACGCGGGACCTTCCATTTAAAAGACCACAGCCACAGAATATAATATAATAGTACCACAGCGTTCACCAATTCGCCAGTGAGATCGTTGAAGTTGAATTAAAAAATTTAAAACAAGATTGTTTTTGTCATAATTGTGTATATTTTTAGCATAATCATAATTTTACAATAGTTTTATTTACAATTTTGCTTTTTGTTTTGTAAACAGTACGTGTCAAATAATAAAGTATTTCACACTGATAGATTCTTGTCCTTATTTTATATACCTACTACCTACTAAGTACAGTCTGCAAGGCGTAAACTCAGCTTTACAAGACGTGGTGGAGTGTGCAAAAATAGCAACAGAAAAGTTTTTGACGTGATAACGTCTTATAAATCGATGAACACCGGCTGGATGTACGAAAAAGTGTCACGTTCCGCATGAGCCTGCGCGTGCAAGCGAGAGCGCGGAACAAGCGATAGAGAGGCACGATCGGCCCAAGCGTTGGCTTGTGCCAACGCCTGCCACACTCCACAGTCATCGCTGGTCATCGTGTGCGCGCTGTGGTTTGCGGATGTGTCGCGAGCCAGTTCTAGCAGCACGCTGTTCATCTTTATGACGTTATCACGTAAAACTATCGTCCGTAAACCGACTTTACAAACAATTTTTTATTCGAATAAACTTTTACGAAGTGCTTTCGAATCGTCAAGTGAATCTATCACTGGTTCGGAATACTGTTTCAACCGAGAAGAACCAGCAAAAAACTGCGGTCATTCATCATTAGCAACCCATCAACGGCTCACTACTGAGCGCAGGTCTCCTCTCAGAGAAGGGTTATAGGCCATAGTCCACCGCGCTGGCCCAATGCGAATTGGCGGACTTCACACACCTTCAAGAACATTATGAAGAACTCTCAGGTGTGCAGGTTTCCTCACGATGTTTTCCTTCACCGTTGAAGCAAGTGATATTTAATTGCTTAAACGCACTTGACTCCGAAAAATCAGAGTTGACCCGGGATCGAACCTACGACCCCCCGAATAGGAGACCACAGTCCTAACCACGAGGCTATCACTGCTTCGTACTCGTACTGCGGTTACTCTTAAAAAATAATAAATAATATTCTTTTTTTTTCTGTGATCGAAGGTACGTACCTACTATAATTTTGTGAACAGTTTATAAACAGTTATTACCGTCTCATATCGCAGCTGGGGCGCTTTACGTCTTTCTTATAATTATAATAGTGCTTTTTTCATTAGCATATTTTTAATAGATTTCTTAAACTTGCGTTAAGGCAAGTAAAACTGACTGCATTTTATTAGAACGTCACGCCCATGCCCACAATGGACGTTCGGAGTATCTTGAGACGTAGTTGAGGAATTACTTGGGTGTCAAAACTCAAAAAGCAGGTACAAATCAGGTTTTAAACGATGTCCTGCCAGTTGCCACGCTCTTGGTGTAAAATGTAAAGCTGAGCTTATATCGTATGCAGTTACTTAGGTAGGTAGATACCTATATTCCTAGTAAGTAGATCGTATAGTCGCAACAAAAAAATGGAGAAAATGAATAACTTTATTTTTTACTAGCTGATGCCCGCGACTTCGTCCGCATGGATTTAGTTTTTAAAAATCCCGCGGGAACTCTTTCATTATCCGAGATATAAAGTAGCTCTCCCGGTCTGAGGAACCACTACTACATCCATTCTATCCATCCATTACTATACCCATGCAAAAAATCGCATCAATCCGCTGTTCTGTTGCGACGTGATTGAAGGACAAACCAACAAATAACACTTTCGCATTTATAATATTAGTAAGTAATGCTTTATTATAACACTTTTTATAATTGTCAAATTTTTTACCATACTTAACCAAAGACAAAATTACGTTTAGCTGTCATTTACGTTTTGTTATTCCACTGTCATTTGCGTTTTGTTATTCCATGTCAGATGCGTTTTTCTTATACCACGTTTTATAGTGACTTGACGGAAAGGCCGTCGAACGGGATAAAAAGTATCCTATGTCGGTCTCCTGGTTCTAAGCTACCTCTCCACCAATTTTCAGCCAAATCGGTTCATCCGTTCTTGAGTTATAAATAGTGTAACTAACACCACTTTCTTTTATATATATAGATGTATACAGGCTGTAGGGGAAAATAAAGCCTATGTAGCAAAATTATTAATAGGTATCTAATTATAATTAAAAAAAACATCAAAGTTTCGAAAAGAACGATGAATAATAATTCCAACGCTTTCGGTTTTTGTTATCATACCCTTATTTATCCTGTAGGATGTATATGGCCATGATAAAAAAAACGATATGTATAATGTATATCTTACTTGTTAAGTTGTACCTATACTTAATAAAGAGGTTGTAGAGATAATGCTATATCGTATATAACGTGTACTTGTCTATATATATAAAAGAAAGTGGTGTTAGTTACACTATTTATAACTCAAGAACGGATGAACCGATTTGGCTGAAAATTGGTGGGGAGGTAGCTTAGAACCAGGAGACGGACATAGGATTCTTTTTAATATTATAAATGCGAATTGTATGTTTGTTTGTTTTTCAATCAAGTAGCAAAAAAGCTACGGATCGACGTGATTTTTTGCATGGGTATAGTTGAGAACCTGGAGGGTGACAAAGGCTAAGTTTTATCCGGAAAAATCAAAGAGTTCCCGCGGGATTTTAAAAATGTAATCCACGCGGACGAAGTCGCGGGCATCAGCTAGTGTATAATAACTATAGATACAGGATGATTGAAACTGGAATTAAATCTAAAAATATCAACATAATCTTTGGTCATTGCGAATTACCTTAGATCCTATAAAAACTACAAATTGTTACCTAACTAATTAAAACTAAATATAACTTAATCTATGGCTTTGTGATATGATACTTATTTTATTGATAGTGAAATTATTTCAAAATCTTAAATTTTAATTTTTTTTCATCTACAAATTAGGTATAATTAATAGGCCTACCCCTAGTATGACCTTTTTTATATCTCGAGAACCCGATAGTATTTGTGAATTCGATTACATTTTGTAAAATGATTATCGTGTACAGAAATATAAATAAAAAAATTGGCAGTCATGGGGACTGCCGATAGTTGTGAAAACTAGATTTGCTAATAATTAAAAACAAATAAGAAAAGCGCACTGTCACGATTTCGTGAGTGAGATTCGAACCTGCGACATCATACATTAAACGGTAAGGAAGACGGCTGCTTGCCCGTTGCACTGTACAAGGTTGCTTGGGAACTTCTAAAATGTTAAACGCTTACTGAAATCTCCAGGTGGTGATCCACCCAAAAAAGTGCTCAATGCGCCTAAAGAAGTTTTCACTTCAAAAACGGCTCTGGTTGGGCGCCATTTTAGATATTTTTACCCGACTCGGCAGAGCCAAAAGGAAGAGTTATGATTTTAGCAGTCTATGTATGTCTGATTGGAATAGTCTGGCTTTGGCCAGACGTCGTAGAGCGTCGTCTCTGTCGAGTAATATTTTAAAATCATTATTTTTCTAAAATAGTGAAAGTAACTGTTTCAAAAATGCAGTGCCAAGTGGAGAAAAATTTCCATACAATAAACTTTTGTTTTTTGCACGATCTTAATAATAGCTGGTGTTAAATATTGTACGATGGTACGGAACCCTTCGTGTGCGGGTCCGCCTCGCACTTGGCCGGTTTTATTAAGGCTCTAGCTAGGGGTTTTGGCGTCGGCATGTAAAATTAAAAAAGTAAGAAGCAAAGTTTCTAGACGAAGTTATTTTGTCTCTGTTAGCTCCGTACGTAGATGAGGGTAGATGGCGAGATGAGGGTAGAATAAATGAGGGTTACAACTGGTATGAGGACGGCACTCGTGGTTGCGACCCGGTGGGAGGAGTTACACGCGTCAGCGTCGTTGCAGCTCTGCAAGCAGCCGTGGACGTATCTGGAAAAAAAATTACCAAGTAGTAAGCAGGTATAAAAATGTCATGTCTACTCGTTCATAATCCCTTAGTGCCTGAAAACTAAAGTATTCGAACAGTGCGTGTTGCCAGTGATGACTTATGGATTTGAGACATGGTCGTTGGCTATGGGCCCCATAAGAAGGCTCAGGGTCACTCAGCGGGCGATCCCTAGGGTATCCCTGCGAAATCAAATCAGAAATGAGGAGATCCGTAGGAGAACCAAAGTCACCGACATCTAAGCTCGGTGTGTCTGAAGTGGAAATAGGCGGGGTACATATTTCGAAGAGCTGATTGACGTTGAGGTCCCAAGGTGCTGGAGTGGCGACCCCGCACCGGTAAGCGCAGTGTTGGCAGACCCCCCACTAGGTGGACCGATGACATGAGACGATTCGCAGGGATCCGCTGGATTCAGGCGACGCAAGACTAAGGCCTGTGGAAATCCATGCAAGAGACCTTTGTCCAGTACTTGACATCTATCGGTTGACAAAGAAGAAGTTAGGTATAAAAACAATGGAGTACAATGATTTCTTTTTATTTTACTAGTTACTTGTCATAAAGTAGGTAAATTGAAACAGAGTAATAAAAGAAGTGGAGAAATTCGCCAAGCTGAAGTGAAAATGGGCGGGGCACATCGTTCGAACAAGAGATGGTCGTTGGGGTTCCAAGATGCTGGAGGGGCGACCAAGCAACAAAAAACGCATCTTTGTTAGACCCCTCACTAGGTGGATCGACGACATCAGACAAGTCGTTGGGAGCCACTAGATACACCTGTATCTAGTGGCTCCCAACTACTTGTCTGATGTCGTCGATGATCGCAAGACCTGTACAACTTGGAACTCCATGCAGGAGACATTGGTCCACCTGTGAACGTCTATCGGTTCACGAAGAACAGTGGCTAAAAAAGGTTGCGACTTGCGACTGACGCTATTAAAATTAAATGAAAATTATTGTTATTAAAATAGCTTCATCAATCATTGTAATATGGGGTTTTTGGAAATTGGTTAATTTTTAATGATTCCCTAACAGTTGCCTAAGTATATATATTGCATAATATTACAACATAGATTTAGGATTGGTAGCCCTTCGTACAAAAAATAGCTCCACGTAATAGCAACCAACGTTTCACGTTTTCAACTATATTTATTTTTGAAATAATTTCCAATTTTATTCTAACATATTTTGAAAAAGTAGATGTTTTGAAGAAAGTAGTGTCATTTATTAAAAATGTGTAGTTTAAAAGAGTTTGTGTTGAATATAGTTCAGTGGAATTCGCAAAGTATCAAGCCTAAATTGGCCGAATTTGAGTGTTTATTATTTCAAGAAAAGGTACATTTAGCTCTTTTGAGTGAAACCTGGCTGGAACCTGATTCACCATTACGCATTAAGGAATACAATGTATGTAGAAATGATAGGTTTGATGGTTATGGGGGAGTTTGTATTATTAGTCATAAATCTATTAAAATTGAAGTATGTCCGATAAATATTACAAATGCAGGTATTGAAATAGTACATATTAAAATATTAAATGTTAAAGATTTGTACAATATATTGTCAGTATATTGTCCTACAACAGTGCGTACCACTCAAGCAGACTGGGATGAATTATTTTCTAGATTTCCTAACAAAACTATTATAGCTGGCGATTTCAATGCCCATCATTCAAATTGGTCATATAAAGTAGATACTAGAGGTACACAATTATTTGATTCCTGTTTAGAGAACGGTTACATATCAATTAATGATAGCAGTCCCACTAGGGTTAAGTTAGTCAATAATAACCTTCAGCAATCATCTCCTGACGTCACTTTTATTTCATCAGATATCGCAATTCATTTTACATGGAAAGTTACAAATGAAAACTTGGGCAGTGACCACTTAGTTATTAAATATTCCATGAATTTTCATGACAATTATAAATGTACGAAACTTCGTAATTTTAAAAGAGCGGATTGGAATGGATATAGTAATTCCATTAAATTATATTTAAATGCATTTTCTGAAGACAATAATGATAACAATATTAGTGTACAAAAAAAATACGATGACTTATTGGGATGCATAAATCGAGCCGCTGATGAAAACATTCCCTATGTAAAAATTTGTACTAATCCCACGGCTAAATTTCGACCAAAACCATACTGGAATCCAACTATATCTAAAGCTGTAGCTCAACGCAGATTAGCGTTAAAGCAGTTTAGGCAAAATCCAATTCCAGAAAATCTTACAGCGCTAGAAAGAAAAATCATGGAGGTTAAAAAATGTATTCGAAAAGCTAGTACAAATAGTTGGTGTGAGTTCTGTGACTCTATCAATGAAACAACACCAGCCTCTGTAATGTATCAGCGCATGAGATGGATCAAAGGATACAAGCGTTCTAAAACTTACTACTCATGTGAAAAGAATGAACAACTCTTGTCTAGTCTTTCTCCTGATTCAGTTACATCTAAACGCCCGTCATTCAAGTCTTCAAATTCATTAATGGAATCTATATTTACTTTGGATGAACTGTATCACTGTCTAAAAAAGAACAAAGATACCGCCCCTGGTGATGATAACATAACCTATTCAATGATTTATAATATTCCTGAAATAGCTAAAATAAAGCTTCTTGATATTTTTAACATCATATATACATCTGGCTACGTTCCACTTCAATGGCGCAATATTAAAATAATACCTATACCTAAAGCAGATAGTTCAAAACTTAGACCAATATCGTTAATCTCTTGCGTTTGTAAAATTTTTCACACTATGTTATCTAGGCGAATAGAGTGGTTCGTTGAAAGTAATAAAATATTATCCCCTAATACTACGGGGTTTAGAAGATCTCAATCTTGTCTAGATAATGTAGCTCGGCTTGTGACGAAAGTACAGATCGGTTACTCTAATAATCATCCTACTCTGGCTTGTTTTCTGGACGTAGAAAATGCGTACAATAATGTGACGGTTGAAAGTGTGGTCACGACCCTTGATGAGATTGGTGTAGGTAAGCAAATTTGTATATACTTTTGGATGTTTCTCATCGAGAGACATTTAAAAATTGAGGTAGGTGCTGACGCTAAACATATTTGTAGATGGACTAATAAAGGCTTAGCACAAGGCGATCCTGTATCCCCTTTATTATTTAATATTGTTACAGCCAAAATATGTAGACAAATCCAATCCGTATATATTTCACAATACGCTGATGATTTTGTAATTTATGTGAGTAGTAACAGTCTTATAGACTGTGCTAGTAAAATTCAAGCAGCTCTGAATTCTATTGTTATTTTACTGGATAACATTGGCTTGAATTTGTCTGCAAATAAATCTAACTATTTGGTTTTTAGTAGAGGTGTACGAAGGCAACAAGTTGTATTATCTATAAATAATATAGAATTACGTAGATCTGATTGTGTTAGGTATTTGGGATTTTGGCTGGATTGCTCCTTGCGATGGAGAAGACACATAAATGAGATTTGTGAGAAATGTTCGAAATTTTTGAACTTGCTCAAAGTTTTGGCTGGACCATCATGGGGGATGCATCCAAAACATTTACGGCGTTTGTATATCTCCATCGTAAGAAGTAGACTCGATTTCGGGAGCTTTTTATTTGATAATAGTGTTAATGCTAACATCTCAAAACTTGATAAAGTACAAAATCAAGCACTAAGAATAATAGGTAGTTTTATAAAAAGTACACCAATACACGTGATGGAGTGTGAAACTGGTGTTACTCCATTATATCTAAGAAGAAGATATCTTGGCATTAAATACTGCTTGAAAGCGAAATCTACCAGTAATAATCAAACTTTATTATTATTAAATGAGCTACATAACTATTGCCAGGGTACATACTGGAGCAGAAAAAAACAACCTTTACTTGTTACGATTTACAATGAATTAAAAGATGAAACTGTGTCTACGTCTTACCCTATTGAAATCTTCTCCTTAGACGTTTGGACGACTAAAATTAGGATTAAAAATGTTTTAGTGGATAGTCTCTCAAGTGCGAATACGCCAAAAACGAAATTTGATTTGCATATTAAATTTAATATTTTGGAGGAATTATATGTTAAGTATCAAGGGTGGCATCAACTTTATACGGATGGATCGAAAACTGTTCAGGGTTCAGGGGCAGCTTATTATGATCCGAAACAAAAGACATATGGAAAGTTTAGGACAAATTCTAATGTTTCGATAATGACTGCAGAACTCTTAGGAATTTTTGAAGCTTTAAAATACGTTAATACTATACAAGAAACCAGAATAGTTATTCTTACTGATAGTCGAAGTGCCATTCAGCATTTAGCTCGATGCGCCTCTGGCCACAGAGGTGTTGTGATAGCTTTTTCCATTCTTAAAATGCTGAATGACCTTCAATCTAGGGATGTAAATATAAAGATTCAATGGATTCCTTCTCACATTGGTCTTGTTGGAAATGAATGTGTGGATAATTTGGCTAAGTCTGCAATAGAAGAAGGCATTGATGTAACAGTAACACCGTCCTTTTCTGAAATATTACCAAAGTTCAAAAAATCTTGTTTTAGTCTGTGGAAAAATCACTTTGACATCAAGTCGGTTGAAAAAGGAATATGGTATAAAAGCATTCAAAATATGCCTTCTATTGTTCCTTGGTTCATTTATTCTCGATTAAACCGTCCCTATACAGTTGCTGCTTTTCGATTACGGTCTGGACACGTTCCATTGAGAAAGTTTGCTTACTTAATGAAAAAAGTAGATTCACCAAATTGTTTATCGTGTGGTAAGCTGGAAGATATGCAACATTTATTAATGGAATGTGTTCATAATAGTGATTTGAGAGAACATGCTCTGTCTCTATTAAATCTCAAAAAGTATGATATTGGGATTTTGAATAGCATTTTGGCTGAGCCGGATGACCGTTCAGCCAGAATTCTATTTAATTTTTATATTAAATGTATGAAAAATAGATTGTCAAATGATACTTTTTGAGCAATAGGTATTGGAAATATTAATTGTAATATAACTTAGTATAAATTGTTAATTATGTAGTAAGTATTAAATTCTGTTTTGAAAGTATATGTTACATGTACGATAGGGCTGACATATACTTTATATTGTATAAAAGCCCTTTACAATAAATAAAGATTAAAAAAAAAAAAAAAAAAAAAACTATGATTAGTTGAAAAGGTCAAACATTGGTTGCTACGAGACTATTGTGATTTGTGGGGCTGTTCAAGCGTACTTTACTAGGTACACCGACTGGTACCTAGTAGGTGCCAAGCGACTACCGATCCTAAATCTATGACCTACATATCAAAAACAGAGCAACCGCCGAGTTTCTTGATCGCTCTTCTCGGTTGGAACGGCAAATTGCGAACCAGCCAGAGGTAGTTCTATTTGACGATTCAAAAGCATTTTGTAAAAGTTTACATTTGAGTAGAAAACTTTTCTATTACAGTTTTTGCAATTCACGAAGGCGAGTGAGCTTTACTCGTGGTTACTTCGTAGACATGCACATTGCATAAGTGTGCGTGCCTGTCAAAGCCTAGGTGGGAGGGGGCAGGCGCGAGCATTGCGCTCGCTCACACTTATACAGATACGACACACACAACCATAAGTCAGTCGCCCTCGTGAATTGCAAGAACTATACCTGTCGTTATAGTAGAACCTCCCACAATGCGACATGCGAATGATCTCCGTGTCGGTGGTCGCCGTACCCGAGTCCAGGCCGCAGCCGCGCACCGTGATGGTCTCGCCCGTGTCATCTGAATAAATAGCATGACTATTGGATAGAAGCAGGCGTTACTTTGCGGAAGTTGGACGATGCATCGTTGTAGAGTCGACATCTCCTGAGGATGCTCCGGTGTCGGGGCGAAACGTGCGTCGAGAGTAGTGTAAAAATTATACAGATTTTTTCTGTTGGCGGATTATAGCAAAATAATTCTAACCTTTTCTTGCTAATAGAGCATGACTGACAAATGACACTTCTCGAAAACCATCAGCGTTGTCGAGACGCTGATAGATTTCAAGTATCGAAACACCACTAGAGTAAAATCGATTAAAGCCGCTGGTTTAATAATAATTGAAACAAACTTAATATTTAATTTATAAAATAAACTAAAATTCAATTAACTGAATTAACTAAATCTAAAACCTCCTCGATGTCAACGCAGCGCGGCAAACTCCGGATGCTGGCGGCATTGCATCTTTTGATGGTCAAAATAATTTATTCATCGGAGAAGGCAGTTGCCAGCTCTTGGATCCCCGATTGACTCGATACAGCTTTCAGCATGTTGAGCGAGTGGTTGTTGTGGAACGGGTCGCGGGTCGTCGCAGCATTATGTCAGGGAGCCCTACAAAGACTCACCAAACACTCCCACGATCTTGATACACGAGGTGGCGGGGAACAGGCCGTCCCTGCCATTCCTGCCGCCCATGCACGGCGCCTCCAGCATGTTGAGCGAGTGGTTGTTGTGGAACGGGTCGCGGGTCGTCGCAGCATTATGTCAGGGAGCCCTACAAAGACTCACAAAACACTCCCACGATCTTGATACACGAGGTGGCGGGGAACAGGCCGTCCCTGCCCTTCCTGCCGCCCATGCACGGCGCCTCCAGCATGTTGAGCGAGTGGTTGTTGTGGAATGGGTCGCGGGTCGTCGCAGCATTATGTCAGGGAGCCCTACAAAGACTCACCAAACACCCCCGCGATCTTGATACACGAGGTGGCGGGGAACAGGCCGTCCCTGCACTTCCTGCCGCCCATGCACGGCGCCTCCAGCATGTTGAGCGAGTGGTTGTTGTGGAACGGGTCGCGGGTCATCGCAGCATTATGTCAGGGAGCCCTACAAAGACTCACCAAACACCCCCGCGATCTTGATACACGAGGTGACGGGGAACAGGCCGTCCCTGCACTTCCTGCCGCCCATGCACGGCGCCTCCAGCATGTTGAGCGAGTGGTTGTTGTGGAACGGGTCGCGGGTCATCGCAGCATTATGTCAGGGAGCCCTACAAAGACTCACCAAACACCCCCGCGATCTTGATACACGAGGTGACGGGGAACAGGCCGTCCCTGCACTTCCTGCCGCCCATGCACGGCGCCTCCAGCATGTTGAGCGAGTGGTTGTTGTGGAACGGGTCGCGGGTCGTCGCAGCATTATGTCAGGGAGCCCTACAAAGACTCACAAAACACTCCCACGATCTTGATAAACGAGGTGGCGGGGAACAGGCCGTCCCTGCCCTTCCTGCCGCCCATGCACGGCGCCTCCAGCATGTTGAGCGAGTGGTTGTTGTGGAACGGGTCGCGGGTCGTCGCAGCATTATGTCAGGGAGCCCTACAAAGACTCACCAAACACCCCCGCGATCTTGATACACGAGGTGGCGGGGAACAGGCCGTCCCTGCCCTTCCTGCCGCCCATGCACGGCGCCTCCAGCATGTTGAGCGAGTGGTTGTTGTGGAACGGGTCGCGGGTCATCGCAGCATTATGTCAGGGAGCCCTACAAAGACTCACCAAACACCCCCGCGATCTTGATACACGAGGTGGCGGGGAACAGGCCGTCCCTGCCCTTCCTGCCGCCCATGCACGGCGCCTCCAGCATGTTGAGCGAGTGGTTGTTGTGGAACGGGTCGCGGGTCATCGCAGCATTATGTCAGGGAGCCCTACAAAGACTCACCAAACACCCCCACGATCTTGATAAACGAGGTGGCGGGGAACAGGCCGTCCCTGCCCTTCCTGCCGCCCATGCACGGCGCCTCCAGCATGTTGAGCGAGTGGTTGTTGTGGAATGGGTCGCGGGTCGTCGCAGCATTATGTCAGGGAGCCCTACAAAGACTCACCAAACACCCCCGCGATCTTGATACACGAGGTGGCGGGGAACAGGCCGTCCCTGCACTTCCTGCCGCCCATGCACGGCGCCTCCAGCATGTTGAGCGAGTGGTTGTTGTGGAACGGGTCGCGGGTCATCGCAGCATTATGTCAGGGAGCCCTACAAAGACTCACCAAACACCCCCGCGATCTTGATACACGAGGTGACGGGGAACAGGCCGTCCCTGCACTTCCTGCCGCCCATGCACGGCGCCTCCAGCATGTTGAGCGAGTGGTTGTTGTGGAACGGGTCGCGGGTCATCGCAGCATTATGTCAGGGAGCCCTACAAAAACTCACCAAACACCCCCGCGATCTTGATACACGAGGTGACGGGGAACAGGCCGTCCCTGCACTTCCTGCCGCCCATGCACGGCGCCTCCAGCATGTTGAGCGAGTGGTTGTTGTGGAACGGGTCGCGGGTCGTCGCAGCATTATGTCAGGGAGCCCTACAAAGACTCACCAAACACCCCCGCGATCTTGATACACGAGGTGGCGGGGAACAGGCCGTCCCTGCCCTTCCTGCCGCTCATGCACGGCGCCTCCAGCATGTTGAGCGAGTGGTTGTTGTGGAACGGGTCGCGGGTCGTCGCAGCATTATGTCAGGGAGCCCTACAAAGACTCACCAAACACCCCCGCGATCTTGATACACGAGGTGGAGGGGAACAGGCCGTTGCCCTTCCTGCCGCCCATGCACGGCACCTCCAGCATGTTGAACGAGTGGTTGTTGTGGAACGGGTCGCGGGTCGTCGCAGCATTATGTCAGGGAGCCCTACAAAGACTCACCAAACACCCCCGCGATCTTGATACACGAGGTGGCGGGGAACAGGCCGTCCCTGCACTTCCTGCCGCCCATGCACGGCGCCTCCAGCATGTTGAGCGAGTGGTTGTTGTGGAACGGGTCGCGGGTCGTCGCAGCATTATGTCAGGGAGCCCTACAAAGACTCACCAAACACCCCCGCGATCTTGATACACGAGGTGGCGGGGAACAGGCCGTCCCTGCCCTTCCTGCCGCCCATGCACGGCGCCTCCAGCATGTTGAGCGAGTGGTTGTTGTGGAACGGGTCGCGGGTCGTCGCAGCATTATGTCAGGGAGCCCTACAAAGACTCACCAAACACCCCCGCGATCTTGATACACGAGGTGGCGGGGAACAGGCCGTCCCTGCCCTTCCTGCCGCCCATGCACGGCGCCTCCAGCATGTTGAGCGAGTGGTTGTTGTGGAACGGGTCGTCGCATTGCGGCGAACGGCCGTTCATCGACACGCACTTGAAGCAGTCTATGCTCACCGCTGGAATCAAAATAGCTTCCATTTTATTGTTTCGTTAACGGTTATCGAAACATCGGTTAATGGTTAACGGTTTCAACCGTTTTTCGATTGTTGGCCCTCGCTAATTCGGTAAACGTAAGGCCAGGGTTTTTAGTTTTGTACTCGTTAGATTGGTCTTGATTAATTGGTCGTTGGTTGATAAATTGGATAATGTCTGATGATAGAACATTAAGATAAGGTATGGTAAAGGGATGTCGAGTATATCTGTTACGGTAAATATGATTAATTGAAAATAATTATTAATAATTACCGATCATTATTAATAATTACCAAGATTGATGGTAAAAGTAATAAATTATTCACTTTTTTCGGCGATTATTAATAATTACACCTTACTCTTGGTAAATTTAATAAATTTTTAAAAATAACATTCGCTTATAGGTAAACCGCCGTACACGTGGCCCTCGCGATGGTCTAATAGGGCTTGAGGCGGGTGATGTGTTCGGCTAAACACGATAAGATGGAATTACCGACTTTAAGATTGAATACATACATGATATTTTTTAAACAGATCGCCCCGCGTCCCGCAGATCGTCAAGAAAGCCGTCAAAGTTTTCAGTGGTTTACCTATACTTAGTTGTTTCCGTGATCTGTGTTTGTTACCATTCATTGTTTTGAAAGCACGTGTGCCAAGTGGTGTTTTCGTTAGTAAAATTTGTGGATTTGTGATAACCTAGAGCTCCATGATGTAGTCTATGCTTAGTGGCTACAATATCAATTCGTAATCGACAATTCCTAAATCCCCGCAGTTTTGGTAGGCAGTACCCTGCACCTTTAGAATTGAGGAGTTGAAGGTAATAATTACATGGGACCATTTCACAAGTTTCATTTACATTTAAAAATAAAATCAGGCGAATCTGTTCAGAAATCCTGCAGAAATCGGTGCATAGCATAGTGCATACATAGAAAAAAAATGCCGGCTAAATCGAGAACCTCCTACTTTTTGGAAATCAGTTAAAAATAAAACCAAGGAGAAACAACAAATAAGAAAATTTTAACACCAGTCTATCCGAAATATCGCTGGTATTTTCTAATAGGTCTAGGTACGAGGAATCAAAATATTGCCTTTGGGCGGCACCATTAGGTCTACCCGTATATACTTGCACCTGGAAATCCTTACTGTTCGGTTTAGGTTCGTCACAGCTTTCGTTGTTATTGACGTGACAACGTCTTATAATTCGATAGAGCCGGCTGCACGCACGAAAAACCATGACTCATGGTCATGCGGCGTTACCTCGCTTTGAGGCGTTCCATGTAAGGCTTGAAGTGCAAGCGAGAGCGCGGAACGAGCGACAAAGACACGGTAATATTATCTGTATACAGATAATATTACCGTGACAAAGAGGCACAATCGGCCTTTGCGTTCGGCAGCGTTCGACATCCGTCTCTCCTACTTGAGTGAGCGAAGCGTCTGCGTGGACAGCTGCTATACTATAGTACATTTACATGTTTTGATCGAGTATCAAGTGCAGTGAAAAGTGAATGTGGTGTCAATTGTTTATACTCTCGTGACGTTGTCACGTTCAACTATCGTCAGTAAACCTACTTTACAGACAACCATTTTTTTTATAACAACGGGACGTAGGAATACTTACACCCGAAAACTGTTGTTGAGGTTAAAGGTGGTCGGGTGGGGTTTAGAGGGGTTGTCAGCCTGTTTCCCGTTTGTTTTATCACTTTTACCAAAGACAATAGTGAATTATTAATAATCATAATTACTAAACTATACTACTACTATTATAAATGCGAAAGTGAGTTTGTTTGTTGGTTTGTCCTTCAATCACGCCGCAACAGAGCCACGGATGTACGTGATTTTTTACATGGGTATAATTGAGGACCTGGAGAGTGACATAGGCTACTTTTATCCCGGAAAATCAAAGTGTTCCCGAGGGATTTTGAAACTAAATCCACGCGGACGAAGTCGCGGGCATCAGCTAGTAACTGATAAAAGTGATGAAATTCATAGTATTTATCAAATTTACCGTAACATTTCCATCAAACGAAGCGAGCGCGAAAATTTTTACGATTGCACTACCTACGCCACTATGTACTTAGTCCATACTTGGCAGTTGGCACCTACAATACCAATTCAACAACAACATTTCCTCAAACTTCACGGCTTAAGAGTGTAGGACCCTGCAGCCTCAGTAGGTATAGTATCTATCGTCGGCTTACACATGATAGATTCCACGTGTCACAACTCACAAGTGATTTTTAAAATCTCACTTGTACCCACGTACCTATGCTTCTATGCCTATGCTACTTACCAACTGACATCCAAGATAATAAGAAGAATGCTGCGATGTAGACGTTTCTACTCTGTAGAGACGGGATCATCGTTCAAACTGAAAATAAAAACATTTATCATACATAAAAAACCGGCCAAGTGTATGTCGGGCCACGCGCAGTGTAGGGTTCAGTAGTTGCTTTCAACTACGGAACCCTACACTAATAGTAGATTATTAACCAAGGGGATAAAGCAGTGTCTTCTGTCGCGGGTGACGATTTAAATCGCGAGCGTAACGAAGGACTCGAGGTTTACTCCCGAGCGTAGCGAGGGTGTTAAAAACTTAAATCACGAGCGAAGCGAGGGATTTAAGACGAGTCCTGAGTGTAGTGAGGGATTTAAGTTCACCCAAGACTAAGACAGCTTTATCGCCGAGGAAAATACTCTACATTTGCGAAAAAATTAACACAATAATAATATGAGATAAGCATTTATTAAAAATAATGACAATTAAAAGTAAAAGTTAACATTCGAAACATTGGTCCAATTATTGATAGAGAGAGTTACATTTTTGTTTGGTACATTTATTGTTGATGAGTTGATTTGAGTATTTCTCTGTTCTTGCGTCTGACCATTTGCACTGATGGAATCCGACAATTCACTGTCACTGTCGCTTTGATTTAACATCGTAACGTATTTTTAGAACATTAACTTATTTATAAAAATAAATTAAAATAAACTTAACGTTTAGGCCTAGCGCAAACATACAACTTTTAGTTGAACAACTATTTAGTTGTGTTTCATAAGTTTATGGAAATGTACTGCGATCATAGAATGTGCGCAAACTATCAACACGATAGTTGCTCGACAAAAAAATCAAAAAGCCTTACGATTTGCTTTTGATTGTATGGAATTCACGAAAAGTACACAACTCGACTAAACAGTTTAGTCGATGTAAAAGTTGTATGTATGCGCCTTACCTTATGTATTTGAAGAAAACAAAAACGCGGCAAATTCCTAGACTAATATTTTTTCGTCAGAAAAGCAAAGGCATCAAGCTCATACGGCCTCGTCGGTTTTCGTAATTTTATTTAATAATCATAACTGCATAATAAATGCGTATTCCTTTTTCAAAAAGATGTATAATGCTTTACATACAAACTCAATGGTGTAAACACAGATGTAGTTCAGTATAAATTTCTGTAAGTATTCCAAATTTAAATCACATTCTCCCCCTAGAGGATGAATGAAATTCAGTACAATTTTCTTTCCCTGTTTTTAACAGATTAAAAATGACTATTGTTATGTTCGCTTTTTGTGGCACAGAATGTCACTTTTTTGAGCAAGTGGTACGAAATAGTAGATTATTAACCAAGGGGATAAAGCAGTGTCTTCTGTCGCGGGTGACGATTTAAATCGCGAGCGTAACGAAGGACTCGAGGTTTACTCCCGAGCGTAGCGAGGGTGTTAAAAACGAGTCCTGAGTGTAGCGAGGGATTTAAGTTCACCCAAGACTAAGACAACTTTATCACCGAGGAAAATACTCTACTTTTCGTACCATTTGCGAAAAAATTAACACAATAATAATATGAGATAAGCATTTATTAAAAATAAAATAAATTAAAATAAACTTAACGTTTATGTATTTGAAGGAAACAAAAACGCGGCAAATTCCTAGACTAATATTTATTTGTCAGAAAAGCAAAGGCATCAAGCTCATACGGCCTCGTCGGGTTTCGTAATTTTATTTAATAATCATAACTGCATAATAAATGCGTATTATCCTTTTCAAAAAGATGTATAATGCTTTATATACAAACTCAATGGTGTAAACACAGATGTAGTTCAGTATAAATTTCGGTAAGTATTCCAAATTTAAATCACATTCTCCCCCTAGAGGATGAATAAAATTCAGTACAATTTTCTTTCCCTGTTTTTAACAGATTAAAAATGACTATTGTTATGTTCGCTTTTTGTGGCAGAGAATGTCACTTTTTTGAGCAAGTGGTACGAAAAAATTAATATAATCTCAAATATTATTGCTGACCTAGGATAGTGCTTTTATTTTATTTATGAATATTGAATACATTTTGAGTTCCATGGTTTAAATACTATAATATATTACAAAATATGCAACTTACACTACGTGTAATACCTAACTTAGGAAAAACAGATATAACTCTTTAACTAATGAACCCTACTTAGCCGTGATAGTTTTCCTTTAAAATTCATTATATATACTACTGCTGTGAATTTTTTCTTGTATTCTTTATGCAACCATTTAGCTGGCAGAGGGGGGGGGACACTTGACTCTAATAAAATTTAGCACTTTAAAATATTATATTTCACAAACGGATCCCTGAATTGAAAAATGGTGTTCCCACACCCACAATATTTTTGAAAGACCTATTTAACGACACCCCACACTATGGGATAGACGAGAGAAAAAAAATTCATCCCCACTTTACATGTAGGGGAGGTACCCTAAAAAAAATATTTTTCACAATTTTATTTCACGCCTTTGTCGGCGTGATTGATATTTATAACCTTGTCAAATTACAGATTTCTAGTACCAATAGTCTCTGAGCTAAACCGCGGACGGACGGACAGACGGACGGACATGGCGAAACTTTAAGGGTTCCTTGTTTACTACGGAACCCTAAAAAGCATGTACCTACTTAAAACAAAGATAAAATCGAAATCAAAATCAATTTATTTGTTGAAATAGGTACCTAAATAGGCAAATAGGTGGTAGTTTTGTTTTTAGTAACACTATTTCATACTGTAAGGCGTACAAATTAAAATTAAAAAATATTAGGATCAATCATTGAAATTACTGTGGACGTATGTGATAATAATTTAAAATAATAATGAATTATAAACTAATAAAATAATGTGCAAAATAAAACAAACCATATCTTATACTTAACAAAGTATACCTTATAATATATAGATAAATTGCAGATCGGGGATTGTTAACTTGTTCATCGTCTGCACTCTGCAGTATTCTCTATTTTTGACATTTCCAGTAGAGGTAAAACAATTAAAAGTTGCTAATAGAACGGTCAAACATCATGGGTCAAATCAAACTCAAGAAGCTTAAATAGATAATTACCTAAAGACTGCGTTCACTATAACTTGTCCCTTGCTGTCATGTTGGCACTATTGCTTATCGTGTACAGGGTTTTCACATGATTTTCACTTTGACTAGGCTTTTCATTATGTGAAGCAGTGGTGCCAACACTACGGCACGAGACAAGTTATAGTGAACGGTCTTTACCTACATTGCAGAGTGCAGACATTAGTATTACCTACCTAGTGTACCTATAGCCTACCTAAGTACCTAAGCAGTGATAGCCTAGTGGTTAGGACTGTGGTCTAATATTCAGGGGGTCGCAGGTTCAATCCCGGGTACGCAACTCTGACTTTTCGGAGTCAAGTGCGTTTAAGCAATTAAATATCACTTGCTTCAACGGTGAAGGAAAACATCGTGAGAAAACCTGCACATCTGAGAGTTCTGCATAATGTTCTCGAAGGTGTGTGAAGTCCGCCAATTCGCATTGGGCCAGCGTGGTGGACTATGGCCTATAACCCTTCTCTGAAAGGAGACCTGCGCTCAGTAGTGAGCCGTTGATGGGTTGCTAATGAATGATGATGATGTACCTATAGCTGAACGCCTTAAAATGTGGTTCAAAAAGTCCGAAAGTTCTCTTTCTCAGGGTTCTGGGTTCGTTTCCCGGCATAGGCAATTTGGGTCTTTGGTCTAGTGAGAGGCCTGTTACCATCCTACCGCAAAAGACGTGCCGTCTACTCTAGCGATTTAACGTTCTGTTACGATGCCGCGTAGAAACAGAGAGGGCTATGTCTACAAACTACCATACCACTTTCATGTTAAGCCGCTTCCATCTTAGACTGCACTGTCACTTACCACCAGGTGAGGTCGCGATCAAGGGTTTAATGTTGAAGACTTAAAGATAAAAAAAATTAAGTGGCACTCGGAGACAGCCGCGGTAAAGCTATTGCATAGCATTTTTTATCAACTTATGCAATTATAATATTTATGCAATATATATTTTTTTTGCATAGTAAAAATTATGCAAAAAAAAATTAAAAAACAAACAAACAAGAAAAGCGAACTGTCACTACTTCACGAGTGAGATTCGAACCTGCGACATCATACACCATACGGTAAAGAAAGCGGCCGCTCGCCCACTGCGCCAAACAGAGCTATACTTGTGAACCTCTAAAATGTTGAACGCTTACTGAACGACGGCGTTAGGTTTATTTTCGTTACGGAATTTCTTGATTCAGTCGCCGTGCACAAACTGTTTGCAGTTCAAAGCCCGCGATAAAAGCTATGCAATATCTTAATACTCAAAGAGACAATAATTAAGGACTTTATTTCCTTGAGTAAGGACATTGCCCAAAGAATAAGTATATAACTATAACCACTAAGTTTTCTTTAACTCTATGAATACCAAACCAAAGCGAGAAACTTTACGTGTTTTTCGGTTCAGAAATAGATTTTATTAACGTACCTTGATTTCGTTCACCAACCCTAATCAATATGTATTACAGATGATTTATCAGCTCACTGCTATTTAAAATACCTCATTAAAAAACAATCTCACTATTTCAAAAAACGTCATAAACAGATAAATTAATGGACAATTCTTTAGAATTAAGTAAAATATATTTTTTTGTGTATGAAATGCGCGAATTTAATGGTTTTCCCACGGTACGGACGTATTTCAACGCCGCTTTGGGAATATCGACTGATCTCAAACTGAAAGCGCTGTGTGCGTGAAGCTTTTCCATTCAGTGCTGCCAGAACTACGCGAGCTTTTCAATGCTACCAAAATGGTAGTTTTTCAATTCGAGTTGTTTCACTGAATCACCTCTTCTGTTGCATAGTAGGTATACTTCCTACTTTAACTTACGCTAGTCAAACTTGGGTTTAATACAAATAAAATAAAGAATAAAATAAATGTCTGGCAAAGAGCAATGGAGAGAAGCATCTTAAAACTACGCCGGATATACAAAGTTAGAAACAAAGAAATAAGAAAAAAGACGAAACTGACGGACGCTTTACAACGAGCATTACAACTAAAATGGAGATGGGCAGGACATGTCGCTAGAATGAACGACCAGAGATGGACACGCGCAGTAACTATAATGGTCTGGCCCTATAGGGAAGAGACGAGTCGGTAGACCAAACTCACGCTGGCGTGATGACTTAATACCCATAGCTGGAAAACAATGGTTAGAGTCTGCAAAGGATAGACCAAAATGGCAGAAACTGGGGGAGGCCTATACCCAATTAGAGGGATCCTTATAAAAAAAACAGAGTTACATAATAGTTCGTAAATAATTAATAATATTATGTACTAACATTAGGTTAAGCGATTAAATATGTAACTGTTACTAACATTAGATTTAGAATTTAACTGTAATTAGTGAAATAAGGAAATAAAGGCTAATAATAATAATAAAACCGGCCAAGTGCGTGTCGGGCCACGCGCAGTGAAGGGTTCCGTAGTTGAAAGTCTCAAATATTATTGCTGACCTAGGATAGTGATTTTATTTATGAATATTGAATACATTTTGAGTTCCATGGTTTAAATACTAATATACTACAAAATATGCAACTTACACTAGGTACGTGTAATACCTAACTTAGAAAAAACAGATATAACTCCTTAACTAATGAACCCTATTTAGCCGTGATAGTTTTCCTTTAAAATTCGTTATATATACTACTGCTGTGAATTTTTTCTTGTATCCTATATACAAGCATTTAGCTGGCAGAGGGGGGGGACACTTGACTCTAATAAAATTTAGCACTTTAAAATATCATATTTCACAAACGGATCCCTGAATTGAAAAATGGTGTTCCCACACCCACAATATTTTTGAAAGACCTATTCAACGACACCCCACACTATGGGATAGTCGAGAAAAAAAAATTCATCCCCACTTTACATGTAGAGGAGGTACCCTAAAAAAAATATTTTTCAAAATTTTATTTCACCACTTTGTCGGCGTTATTGATATTTATACCCTTGTCAAATTACAGATTTCTAGTACCAATACTCTCTGAGCTAAACCGCGGACAGACAGACAGACAGACGGACGGACATGGCGAAACTATAAGGGTTCCTTGTTTACTACGGAACCCTAAAAAGGATTGTGCTGTTTTTTAATAAAATCCCACAGTGTATTGTTTTAGAACTGATTTTCCACCAAAAGAAATCTATTCATTCATTAGATACTTACAAGTATTTTTTTTATTAATTAGGTACAACATGGTACCGTGTATGCGGTGTATGTAATCTACCTAAAAGAGATTTTAGTTGAAAACAACAAATGATGGAACACAAAACCGCAATGTGTACGGAAGTGTGTATGGAAGTTTTAAATGTACATTTAAAACTTCCATATACCTACACGCGATCAGCTGTGTAACAAAAGTTCAAAGCAGTTCATGAGTCTAATTAGGACCTATAAGTACAAACCGCCGTTCACCGAAATTGCAAATTAGGTCTTCTTCTTCTTCTTTATCAACCTATAGACGTTCACCTCTGGACAAAGGTCTCCTGCATGGACTTCCACAGGCTTCGGTCTTACGCCGCTTGAATCCAGCGGCTCCCTGTGACTCGTTTGATGTTGTCGGTCCACTTAGTGCGGGGTCGCCACTCCAGCATCTTGGGACCCCAACGACCATCAGCTCTTCGAACTATGTGCCGCGCCCATTTCCACTTCAGTTTCAGGACTCGCTGAGCTATGTCATGTCGGTGACTTTGGTTCTCCTCACTTCTGATTTGATCTCGCAGGGATTATTCCGAGCATAGCTCCCTCCATCGCTCGCTGAGTGACCCTCTTCTTATGAGGCCCATAGTTAGCGACCATGTCTGTCGTAGCGAATTGGGTATTTGACTGATATTTTTTAACGTTTAACGTTTTTACATTATTATTATAACACAATGCCATTCTTCTCTTTTAAATATCTTAACTAGTCTCGAAAATATGACAGAGAGAGAGCTCTACTAAAGTGTGATGTCACAAGTCCGCAACTCCATACACACTCGATACTCGATAGAAAATTTTGTTTAAGAAAGATACAGATACAGTCACAGTAAAACAGAATATAACATTTGTTTTTTGGCCGATTTATTTTCTGTTTTTACAAATGTTATTCTTACACGTTACATTTTCAATTATAAATAATGAATATCAACATTTTGATAACATTCAAATACCCAATTGCGACGCGCAGTAGGTATCAGCGTTCGTTGATCGCAGCGTTTGCGATACATTGCGTACTTAAACCTTTGAGTATTAAACCAGCACTTAATACTCAAAGACTTAAACCCACAATCAAACTCTATTAATTAATATTTAATACTAAACTCGCCGGCATATTTAGCGGAACATAAAAAAAAGGTTTGATATTAGTATCATATTATGAGGTTGCTGGCTGGTTTATACGTCATTTAATTTAAAAAGAAATATTTTTGAACTAAGAAAACAACACATTTTATGCAATTGTTTTAATTTTATTCAAATACACCTTATCTGGAGCGAACTTCGGGTATTTCTTCCTTCTGAGTTTGATTTAAAATTTCATTGAAATACTGTTTTTTGTTAGTTTTTTTTTAATCGCGTATCTTTCTGGAGTTGATGACTGAATTATGCCTGACTTAGCCCCAGCCCCCAACGGAGATTGCCAGGGCACTCGAAATGCGAAGAAATGGTCAAACCTACAGAGTGATATCCAGAGATCTTCGTCGACCAGTTTCAACGATCCATCGCAGTATCCAACGGTTCAGGGAGACCGGTACTTATGTGAGAAGAGCAGGACAAGGCAGAAAAAGACGCACTTCGAGTAGGGATGATCGTTTCATTCGGCTTCGTGTACCTACGTAGGAACCCCCGTTTGACGGCCGTCCAAGCCCGACATGAGTTAGAAGCAGTGCGGGTTGTAACCGTAAGTGAGCGTACGGTACGAAGAAGGCTCGAAGAAGCTGGTTTATGGGTTCATTAATTTGTGCCCGCCAAGGCTCCAAGGCTCGAGGTAAATCATCGTAGAAACAGGTTAACTTTTGCTCAGGAACATCGACTTTGGAACGCGGACCAATGGAGTAAGGTATTGTTTAGTGATGAGTGCAGAATTCTCTTAAATCAAATTGACGGCAGGCAAAGAATATACAGACGCAAAAGAGAACGATACATTCAGACAAATTTTGAAACTACAGTTGCATACGGTGGTGGATCAATACCTAATGGTTTGGGCGGGCATTTGTTTGGGAGCTCGCACAGACTTGGTAGTGATTGACAGAGGGAGTCTGACTGCAGACCGCTATATCAGAGAAGTTTAAGAAGAAAATGTCGTACCGTTTGCCCCATATATCGGTGACGATTTTGTTTTTATGCAAAATCAAGCTTATCTTAATGATATGAATATCACTGTTATGGAGTGGCCGGCGAGATCACCGGATATGAACCCAATAGAGCACGTTTGGGACTTGCTGAGAAGAAAAGTTAAGTCCAGAATTCCAGGTCCTGCCAACGTGGGAGAACTGCGAATCGCCGTAGTTGAGGAATGGCGGAGACTATCCCAGGAGACCATCGATAACATCATTCTCAGTATGCCTAGACGGGTAGAAACTTTAATAAGAGCACGTGGAGAAAATACGCGATATTAATCACCATTTTTCTAATTTAATTAATTGTTATTTTAATATTAAATTTCACTTTTCCCGGTTACATGAAAAGTTCAAAAATGTACAATTTTTCACAAATAGCCTTTACTCGCAAAATCTGTTCATAATGTGATCTCATTTTAAGTAAAACAAATGAAACCTTGAATAACAAAAGAAGTGTAGTAAGTAGATTTTAAAATAAAACCATATTTTTTTAATTATGGACCTTTTTTTTATGTTCCGCTAAATATGCCGGCGAGTTTATATGGATTTTTGAAAGAAATACACAACTCTTAAAAATTAGTTGATTTATTATTCCCAATCTTTTATTTCAAAAGTTTGTCCCTGTACATAAAATTATTACAATATTTAATACCTACCTATTTAGTTTTAAATAGCTTCTTAAGAAAAAGATTTCCAAAGTTGTCTTGAGAAAATCAATAAATATTTTTATTTATAATTAATCTTTATTTAAAATACAAAGTACCTACATTATTTCGCAGTGAATATGGCACATTAGATGGCTTTAATTTGCCTCATAGAGTTATCGACTATCGTCTTTGTTGGTTAAAGTCATAGTTTTATTTTTTAATAAGGCAATGGTCAAGTTTTCTATCTATCTAGGACTGCACATTCAAATTTACTAACATTCACAATAAGCTGGTAGTTAGAATTGAAATCTAATATTTGAAAAGGTCTATACAGCTTAAAAACATTACATTTTTCTAAATTATTATTATTAGTCATATATAAATGATTTATTAAAACAAAATATTTCTTTTCCTCAACATCTATAACTTCTAATAAATGGCAGCCATATTTAAATGTGGCATTTTGAATACGGAATGCAGTGAAGTCATCGTTCGGTAGAACGAAGTTTGAGTTTGCCGCCAAAAATCTCTCATGCTGCCAAAGACAAGTGTTAGCTTTTTGTTTTTTTAATAGCACACTCAAACGATAAGCTAATCCATCCTTTTTGTATCTGAGCTTTTTTGATATTTCACCTTGAAAGTCATAGCTTCTCAAACTGTCTGAAGATGATTTATTTTCTAACTTAATTGCTTGGGGCATACATTTTTTATCTGTCTGAGAGTTAATTATTTCAATTTCTTCGCTGCTTTTTGAACTGTTCTTTGGTGTAGTATCACATTCACTTATAGATTGCTGTGAGGGTGTTTCTGAACTGAAATGGCTGTCAAAGAATGATTTAACCTTTTCAAGTAAATTCATACCTGCAGTTTTTGAACTCAATGTATCATTTAAATTCTCATATGTATGAGCTTCTGTTACCTTTTTTACCTGAATACTTTTACTTTGATCAGCATTTTCATTGTTTCCACTTTGTTCTTTATCAATATGGTCTGATTTGATTATTTCTTGCTTAATATGTTTATTGTATGAATGGCAAGGTTTAGCTTCATCGTTCACATAACAATTTTGTACTTTATCACTATTGAGTCTTGAATTTTTATTAGTTTGGCTACAAATTAATACTGGAGAAGTACTTCTACCACTTCTGCTTGGCAACTTATTTTCAATATTATTGTTGTTAAAAAGTTTCTTACGTACATTAGGTAGAATTTTAGGTGACGTGTGATTCAAAAATAGAATGGGACTTTTTGCTATCTTTGTTTGATTAACCCTTGAGTTTTTATTCTTGCAAGACAAAATAGGTGAGGATAATACCTTTTTGTTGTTTATTGGGGCAAAATGTTGTTGAGAATCCGTCAATATGGGCGATAAAATAACCTTTTGAGATACTGCTGGACTATCTTTATGTTCCACAGGCGTGTCGACAAACGTAATGTTTAGGTTCGAGATGTTTTTCAGCGTCTTTTTTCTTGTTTGCACACGTTTCCTCTTCCTATTCAGAGCTTGATTGGCTTTCCCAAGGTTTTCGCTTTGGTTCCAATTTTCGTAATCACTTGAATCACTGCAAGACCAAATGATATCTTCCGAGTTTTCTTGAGAATTTAATAACCGAAATTTTGTTTTAAAATCGTTCTCTGATTGGTTTTTCATTGTTTTATTAGAGAAATACACACGGAAAATATTAAATAACCTTTTTTTTAGAAAAGTAAAAACTATAATAGTTCCCTTATATATTATTAAACTCTTTGAATAGTTCCATGGGGCCCGGGGTCATGCCGGGGTCGATTGCGGTAAAAATTAAAATGAGACACTTGTCATGTCAGTGTCATTAACGAAGGTTCTATTCTACGACAAGTAAGATAGACGTAGTCGTAATTCCTAGTTCCATGTGTACGATAGATGACGATCGCTTTCGCCTTACACTTTTGATTTAAACACCCTACTCATTGTCCATCTTGCTGTACGTCCCGCCAAGGTCATGCACGATGCACGATCAAAAACGACAGTGAATGGGCTTGACGTACGTCAATAATAGTGCAAGTTTTACAAAACAATAAAACTTGTATTATTTAGCAGAGATGATGCACAGCATCTGTGGGAGATCACGTGGTACTTCCCTTTTAATCCTTCGACCAATCAGAGGGACCTGTTAAGCTATCAGCCAATCATTAGTCACTTCCGTTTGTTGTTTGTCACGTGGTCACAGGTATGGCGGCGCTCGCCGCGCTTTGCTCATAGAAGTCTCACACCAGGAGGCCTTATTGGGATGCTGTGCATCATCTCTGCTAAAATAATACAAGTTTTATTGTTTTGTAAAACTTGCACTATTATTCGGCATGTGATGATGCACAGCATCTGTGAGAGACGTGTTTATTAACTCCTGGTGACCACAAACGACGCTATGTGAAGAAATTATAATTCTAAAGAAATTATAGTATTATAGAAGGATATGATCTATATTTAAAAATAAATTAATATGTAACAGCATATCTGAAATATAAAAATCATAAGGATTTTTCCAAAACAAAATAGAAAGTACTCATCAAATAAGTATCAGTCTAATTGTAGCTTCCAGACAGCATTCAATATGTTACTGTATAAACCAAACCAGATCTTTTGTTACCAACTTAAAAAGGTTGGCTAAAATTTGATCGGCCAATAAACAATTCGTTATAATAAAAGTTTAGTCTATTATTAACGTAAGTAGGTATTCAAGGTAATTAATTGGATTAGAGAAGCCAATTTTCTGCAAAAAAAATGTCTTCTATAGGTGACTTCAGACCAACTTTCAGAGACATTCCTTGGATCATTTTGATGTAAATATCGTCATTAAATCTCTTAAAGAACTGTTATTTATTATAACTAACTGACTGAGAATGAACTCTTCTATACTGAAGAGGTAATTATGTAAGGTTAAAGAGTTGCAGAAAGACTATAGGGCTGAGCGTAGACACGCTTTCGGGTGAAGCCCATACGTCAATCTAATTTTCAAATGCTGCGTGTTTCCCCTTTTATTTGGATAAACAAATAATAATTATGACTCTGGGTTACCCTCTGTAAGCATTGCCTATTATCAATTTTCGAACCGGACTTAGTATTACATTGTCATCACCCTGAATGGGCTTTTAAGAAGGCGAGATCAAAAGCGTAATGCGAGAGGCTAGTTTATGTAGCACCTCAAACAAGGTTAATTTGGAAGTATATTTGGCAAATATGTCACTAGGGTCCCAACTCGAAGATTTCTCTGCTTTTGGACTCCGAAGAGAGATTGCTTTGAGCACTTGTTTAACTTGGAAATGTGAACTCAAGTTAACCTGACTAAAATTTGGCAACACAGACAAGTGTCAAACTAAAACAAGACTAAAAATTAAAATATAATGACATATATTAATACAATGCCATTCGATAACATTATACCCGTTAGAAGGCATTCATTCACTTTAAGCTGGAACGGAATTTTTTAGAGTTAATCGATAGCCGATTAATCAGCTTCGGCCCGAAATCGACCTTCGGTCAGATACAGGGGTAAGATCAGCAATCTTTGCTGACATAGCTATCCGCAACTCTGGTTTAGTTGATGGCAAATAGATCGATCAGTAGTTTTTAGAATAGAATATATATATTTTTTTTCTTTTTAATTTTTAATAACTTTACAACGTTCTTTTGGATAATGTAAAACCGTCGAAGGAATCACCGTTAAGACTCCATGACGCCCAGATTAAAAGATATTGATGACATATCCAACTTTACCATCCAGTGGTTTTCAGAAGGCTATGTGATGTCTTGTCTTCATAGAGACGCTTTAGGTTGGAAATAGGTATGTTCGGGCCATGGTCCTTCCTTGGTGAGACACATTGTCGGAAAGAACCTGCACTCTCCTGTTTTGATCTTAGAGATCACCAGATTCAAAAATTTATCTTTTGGTCTATCATCTGCAGTACATGCATTTATTATCCGGGGTTTCAAACCCGCGAATAGATTCGACAAGAGTAGGTTAAGAGGTAAATGGCAGTCACATTCTCGTCGTTACATTGAGAAAGGGCCTTCGGAGCCCTAAGCAACTGCCACTGCCTCCGATACGCTCAGAGGCAGCCCCAGTAAAACTCGGGTTGAAATGACCGCGAGGCACCTGTTGTGTTGTCCTTTCCTTTAAACATTTTCAAAAGATTCGTTGCTTTTTATGAGTATGTTCTTGAGGTACTGGCGGCATTGGAGTTGATTTGCCGCCGAAAGGACTGGATAGATCGTTCGATTATGAAACTTGCTCTTGACATTTCTTTCCAACCTTATCCAGCACAAATACCAAAATTGGACCCACATATTCATACCACCTGTCGCAACAGCAACTGACCCTCATGAATTTGGTGGTCTCAAAGCTAGGCAGGATATGGGAGCAAACTGGACAAGAATAAGTATAAGTCAGGAGGTAAATGGTAGTTGCATTCCCGTATATAGAGAAGGGCCTTCGGAGCCCAAAGCAACTACCACTGCCTCCGATACGCTCAGAGGCAGCCTCCGAAAAACTCGAGCTGTGATGGCAGCGAGTCATTGGCCGACAACAGCCCACCTGTCCACGCCACCCATTTCTTATGTATACAACGGCAACTTTAAGCATGATTACTAATTGATCATCATCAAATTCAAAAAGATATTTGTAACTCTGAGGTATCTTACACAGATCCCCACAAAAGTTTTTACTAGTATTTATGTAACTTATTTAGGACTTACAACCACAACTGTAACCATGATCACCATGATCATCATCGAATTCAAAAAGATATTTGTATCTCCAAGGTATCTTACGTAGATCCCCAAGAAGTTTTTATCTTATTTATGTAACTTATTCATGACTTACAATGAAAACTTACAATTCATGAAAAACAATTATCATCGAGTTCAATAAGAAATTCGTAACTAGGAGGTATCCTACGCAGATCACCATAAAAGTTTTTATTTTTATTTATGTAACTTACTCATGACTTACAACCGCAACTGTAACCATGATCACTTGATCGTCATCGAATTCAAAAAGATATTTGTAACTCGGAGGTATCTTACGCAGATCCCCGAACGCCATGACAGCTGATGGCAAGTGAGGATGCACCCCAAGAAGAAGCGAGCTTGTTTAGAAAATGCCTATTCACTTTTGTTTTAAAGGCACCCAAATAATAGTTTAGTGGTTATAGAGAAAATGGAAACCGGAACGGCATTCCAAATTTTGGCTTTGCGTATTAGGATCGAAAAAGCAACCACTCAACAAAAAGTTACAGATTTTGTTCACATTGAACATAGATACGTTCGGCTAGCAAAGCATTACACATGGCGGCCATGGCCTTATTAGAATTAACAAAGTAGTCTCAATCATTCTAGGTTTTATTCATTAATTAACTGCTTAACCTCTTATCGAGATACTTCAACAAGTCATTCTCTGAGGTTACCTACATTCCAGCGCGAACTTTGACGGGTCACTGTGGTTAAGACACAATGTATATCCTTAAGCTACAGGGCATAGATGCATGCACGTTTTGCCAGGAATCGGTTGAAACACCGTTACATATTATTCAGTTACTGCCCCCCCCCTGTAATGCTTAAACTAAGCATCTATCACAAATATTGCAATATAGTCGAGGGAGGTTAAGATAGTGGCAAGTACAATTTACGCTCAAAGTTTTAAAGCGTCTTTAAGGCCTGTGTAGCATGACCAATTTTTGTAAAATTACAAGCAAGAAAAGCTCTGAGTACGCACGAGGTATTTTTGTATCTTTCTATTTCAAGTGTTAATATAAACTAAGCCTCGATTCTTTCAATTTCAATTTCATTTAGTTATTCGATATTACCAGGATGAGGCAAAAAGTTACTCATACCCATCGTATATTCGTACTAGTCACAGCGTAGCATCTGCGCTGGCAAAGCAATAGACGAAATAGATAATGGCGGCGGCACAGAGCGCGCGACATAAAGATAGTATACATAGGAGTATAGCTACGCTCGCTGCGAACGAAAGTGACGGTAGCGTGCACGCAAAATACTGTGTGTATTATCACTATCGGCATAGCCAGTTGCACAACACAAGAAAAACATTGCTTCTCAAAAATGTCGGTCAACGTGCTGACTCAGCAGACCAGACTCCATATATAGAAGAAAAACTGGGTGACTTACCGAGATTTCTCCCGTTTACCTCGCTTGACGCTGGTGACCGACCCTGCGATCCAAAATTAATGGACTCGTGATCCGTAGCGTCCCGACGACGCTGCATAACGCTGGCTTGCGGTAGAAGCCCCAGCCTCGGCGCCAGCGAAGGTGGTAACGATGCCACGTGGCGATATGTAACACACAGGAATTGTCCATAATTACGTTTAGAAGTCCGATAAAACACACATTAACCGAAACTTTACGGTAATTACACTCAATTAAATTCACTATTTTAGAATTTATTTATTTACAGCAATAACACTAAAATAATTTCACTGATTCTAAAATTATTTTCGCTGAAAACGTGTTTTCAAACCGGGAAGTAACGACGCTATGAGCAAAGCGCGGCGAGTGCCGCCATACCTGTGACCACGTGACAAACAACAAACGGAAGTGACTAATGATTGGCTGATAGCTTAACAGGTCCCTCTGATTGGTCGAAGGATTAAAAGGGAAGTACCACGTGATCTCCCACAGATGCTGTGCATCATCACATGCCGAATAATTATTATTATTAACAGTTTGCTGGACGTGCACGAGCCGTTTTCCATCCAGCAGATTGCCCCCACCACTTACTAAGTCGCGACCATAGATTAATATATATATATGGTCGCGACGTACGTTTCCGATGGATAGTGAATAGCTGTACTCTGTGGTGAATAGCTTTGTCGTTATCGTGTATGCCATCGTGTATGCTATAAATGGTGTGGAGCGAGGTGTGGAGACTTGCTGTACAGCAGAGTCGTCATTCAGCCCACAGAATTTTGCCGCCGAGGTTAATCTGTGGCCGAGAGAAGTGTGCACCACAGATTATGTGTACGGAAAAATGCTCCTTGTCAGTGATTGTATTCTGTGGCAAAATCAAAAAACCGGCCAAATGCGAGTCGGACTCGCGCACCGAGGGTTCCGCACTCCAAAAGTAAAAGTAAAACGATAGTAATAATTATTATATTAATTTGCTTGTTTATCTTTTAATATAACTTTGCTTGTAGAGGTTTATTGTTAATATAAAAAACTATGCTAGTTAGAGCGTTGGTTTTATTTATCCTGTAAAATATGCATAAACCTCTATTGACCATAATTATTTCTGATTTTTCGATTGGTAAGCTTCGGAGATAAGAGGGGGGGGGGGGGGAGGACGGTATTATTTTCAACATTTTGCCCAATTGATCAAAAACTTACAGATGAAAATAAATAAAAATTTGTTTTAGAATGTACAGGTCTATTATGATACCCCATATGATACCTCTTTCATTGATCGCCTTTCATATGATACCCCACTCGGTATAGTTATTTTACTTTTGAAATTTCAAACCCCTGATTTTCCCTCTTTTTTAATAAAACTAAAAATAATTTTTGATTATTTTTTTATTCCAATGATATTGGGCTACTATTATACATAAATATTCCAAATTTCATGTCGATAGCTTTAATAGTTACTGAAATAATCGACTGTGACAGACGGACGGACGGACGGATGGACGGACGGAGAAAGTCTCACCATAAGGGTTCCATTTTTAGCATTTGATACGGGACCCTAAAAATGGCAGATCGCGAAATTATATTGCGATTTATTGAAAAACACAAATTTCACACCTGTTTGTGGAATATTTTACATGAACAAACAAAAAAGCACAGGGCTCGTTTTTTGGGTAGTTCTTCAGAGACAAAATTTTCGATTTCTATGGGTATATTTCTGTAACCAACTAACAAAACGGCTAATTTTTTTCTTGTACAGTTTAGCTTTATCCCTAACTGGGGCAAAAATATTTTTGTAATAATTGCTGTCTAGGTACAAAAAAAAATTTTTTGGAATGTGTTCTTCTGATTCATATAGCGCGTCCGTTAGCCATTTTCCGGAACAAAATGGTCGATATCGCGTTTTCCCTTTGATACATCAATATAAATTAAGATTTATTCGAAAGGAAATTAATTGACCTCTTACAAAAAAAATGTGTATTAGTTATAACTACGTTAGTTTGTTTTTAAATAATTAAATAACAAGTGTCCGGCGTATAATACTGATTAATGTGGCGTAGGCTGCGCTTGACCGTACTTGGTCAGATAATAATAATGAGACTCTGGCTCCCCGCTCGAAGGGAAGCCAGTCGTGCAACGGACGAGCTAAAAGACGAATGAGAGGCTGGTTGGCTTAGATCCCGGTGTTACGAAGGTAAATATCTGATTCATGTGTGCTTGGTTCAGGTGGCATTCTGATTACAATGCCTACTGCAAATACTGAAGTCTGTATGTATGATGAGTTATGCATGATTATAGGTAAAATCCTGATTCATCTGTGCCTGATTCATATGGTCAAACCCCTATATGAATCATAAAGTAAACTAGTTTTTCCCTTCTCCAGCACAGAAGGAGTGCTTTTGTTGCGTAATTCTCCTTGTTCTAGTGTTATTTTATTATATAGATACATATTTGGCCCCTATAAAATGGTGCCATATGCGAGTATGTCATTTTTAGAGAATCGACGCACTGCTAAGTTTGATAGTTGTCAAGTGGCTTGTGTAGGTTGCCATGTAAAAATCGTAGCGTTAATTCACACTTTGGCCACACACATTCCTATTGTGAACAAACTATACTATCTATTGTTGCCATAGATTTATTGCTTGCTACCATGAAGGTAGCAACCTACACTAGCGGCACGCTATGATGGCCGGTTTGACGTTTGTCCGCTCATGAAGTTCCGTATTAATTGATAACGACTTTGAAGGAAATAATTGTATTACTTTATTGACGATAGTGATGTGCAGAGATTCATAAATTTTATCGAATGTAGTTTTAGGTTTAGGACTCAAAATTTATTTATTAAATTGATTTCTAAAATGTATACAAGTGTAGAAAAATCAGTTTGCACCATTTAAGGGGTGAATGTACTTGTGAATATGAACAATTTTCACTATGTGGACAAACCTCTGAAATCGGAAAAAAAAAATATCAGCTGTTTCATACAAAAGGTAAAATTTTTATTTTTATATGATATATACCACAACTCGGCATTTGGTTTTCTAAATTGAAAATTTTTAAAAATGGAATCTAATACGATCGTCACATAGGATCGCTGGCTAGCACAACTACTACCTCCGGCAAACTCGCGTCAATGCTCAATGCAAAACAAAGCAGTTTCGAATTGACGTTGCTTCGAAAAGTATAAACTGTCAGTGCAATGCGATTGTGATATAGTTTTGACCTGGCTTTGGATTTCAAATATTGATACTGCATTACTGTTGACCCTTGCTCGTTAATTTGGACTCTGTTCAAGCCCTTTGTTGTGGATTTCGTCGATATGACCGAACGTACGCAGAGAACTGTTCTAAATAGTCAGACATGTGAGTTCGTAATACGCCTTCGTAACTATTTCGATCGTGAAGCTCAAAATGGAGGGCCAATTTTACCTATAACGTCAGTGGTTGAACGCGTAGCTGATGCGCTTAATATTGGACAACGAACTGTTAGACGGATAACTAAAAAAAAATATGGCGAGACTGGCACAGAAGAAAATAAACTTCACACACCAAAAAAGAGAAAACGAGCAAAACCAGTCGTAGGCATCGATAGCTTTGATGCCGATGCTATCTGAAGACATGTTTGTTTGTTTGTTTTTTTTTCTTGTGTGCATATAAAGTATGTATATTCATTTTCATTCAAATATTCAGTTCGTTCAAATAAATTAAATAAACATATACATTTTTGTTTTATTAAACCTATTTAATCAGGTACAAAAACAAAACTTAATTGTTTTTTGTTCGAGAATAAATTGACATTCCACATCACTATTGTAATGTGTCAAACCGGCCATCATAACGTGCCGCTAGTTTACCTACCATGCTTGCTACAATCTCGAGAAAGTTTCAACCTATCAGCGTTATTTATTGTGATCGTCACACTGTAGCTTTATCTGTAGGCAATCCAACAACGGATTTTTTTTTAAGTTGGCAGCATTGACAAATATCTGGTTTCATTTGTTGTTCACGTTGTTCTTGTTATTGTTCCAACTTCACGTCAGTGCTCTCAAAACAAATACGCCGCTCAGCATATTGCATGTCGTACACAAATTCGTTCGCCTATAGTTCATCCATCTTTATGTGTTCTATTTGCGATTAATAAAGCATTATTTCGTACTGGAATCCTAGCGAATTTATCCAGGAGTTCATTTAGCTCGTATTTAGACCCCCTAGTCCCGTCCGGAGCCGGTTGTGATCGCAACAATGGAAGTGGAACGCGTTGCATCGGACTCTGAAAACGTGGCGGCGGTGAACGAAAAACAAGTCGAGGTCGATGGAGCCGGGGACGCTGGCGCTCCGCAGACGGAGAAATTACGCCGTAAGAGCAAGAAATATGCGCGCAGCAACAGCAAGGAAGCCGCTGCGCCTGTTAGCGCTCCATTACCGAAATATCGAAGCTGGAAGAACAGCCGTCGTCCCCGAAATGGCCACGGCAGGGGTCTCCCTAAGAAAGGTAAGGGCTTAGCTTGGCATAAAAATAGTTTACAGCTCGAGTATGAGTGAAAAACGGTAAAGAATGTTCCAGAAAGGCGATGCAACCTGTATACATGGGCATTTACGTGGTATTTACTCGACTTTTTATGTACTACGCAGCCGGCGAGGCAAAATGGCAATATTTTGGTGTGTGTTATGTACGTATAGTTTTTATATAGGCTATGGGTTGCGGCATCTATGAAGGTCACTACGCATTTGCGCAGTTCGCAAGTGTTACAGAAATGGGTCTTTTTCATGTCGATTGTGGCTTATAATGGTAGGTCGCTAATCATTAGCGCATAATCGCCCTACGATAGTTGAATGACTTATTACGTAATATGCCGCTTGTAATTTGTAAACAACTTTCGATGTACAAGGCTATTTTGGGCATGTTTCGCCGTTTCCACTGATGTTTTATTGATTCTGCTGAATAAACAACTAATTAATGTTATTTTAACATCTGTTTAAACACTTGCGCCGATAATTGTTGTGGACGAAAACATCTGAAGTGTAACATTATCAAAAATATGTGCTATCATAAAATTCGTATTATCTTTTATCATATTTACTTTATTTTAAAGCAGTGAGCCTTGTGCTTAGGACCACAGTTGAAGCATAGCAGGCTCGATCCAGGGAATGCACCTTGACTTAATCTCAGTTAAGAGTAGTGTCTAGTGACGAAACGCGACGCGAGTAGGTATTTTCCAAAATGCTATCTGTTTCACAACGCTTCGCTGCCCGACCCGCATCGTGCGATAGAGAGAGTTGCAAGTCCAGGAGTTATTTGCCTAAATTTTATTCTTGAAATATTGTTTCGGGTCATAACGTTTTTACCCCCCTAAACGTTTACAAAATTAGTCAATTTTGGTCTCATTAGATTCAGTACACCTTAATCTAGGCTCGTACGTTTCATTTTTTTAGTATTTCAGTTTAGTTAAATTTAAAAAAATAAAATTAGTTGAGGAAGTTTTTTTAGTCAAAAATATGGATATTTAGTCACTAATAACTTTTAACATAAGCAATATTTCTTTAAAATTAAAACGTACGGGCATAGTTTTTCATTGTATCTGCAACATTTCAAAAAATTATGAACATTGGACAACATTTACGGGTAGCAAAACGTTATCGCTTTTTGTATGAAAATTTTCAACTAGACACTCCTCTTAAGTGCATTTACACTAGCGGCACGCTATGATGGCCGGTTTGACACATTACAATAGTGATGTGGAATGTCAATTTATTCTCGAACAAAAAACAATTAAGTTTTGTTTTTGTACCTGATTAAATAGGTTTAATAAAACAAAAATGTATATGTTTATTTAATTTATTTGAACGAACTGAATATTTGAATGAAAATGAATATACATACTTTATATGCACACAAGAAACATATGAATACAAAAGATACCAAAAAAGGTGCCACAAAAGGCCATAATTAATCAGATTCGTCCATACTACTATTTTCACTGTCGTCACTGCTATCATCACCTACATTAATAATTATATGTTCGTTTTCTATAATATTATCTATTTTCACATCTCTTTCATAATCTTCCCTTATTAATTTAACAGTTCTATTCACAACCTTTTCCCAGTCTCCTTTAGTCACATGTTCACAAGCTTCTTCTAATAATTTTAGCATTTTTTTTGTGGTAAATGGGGGTTCTGTATTGTGTCTTGCAGCATATCCCTTAATTTGAGCCCACACCAACTCAATCGCATTATACTCACAATGGTAAGGCGGTAACCGTATAACTCTGTGCCCATGTTCTAATGCTATTTCGTCAATGACGTATCGGATCTTGGTTGGTTTGTTTTCTTTTAAAAGACGTACTAATTCCACTTTTAACATATTCATGTTTGCATCTACGCCATTTTTACGAAGCCATGCGACGATATCAGCTTTCTTTTGGGATTGGGCAGGTGGCTTGTCAATTTGCATCGAGTGGTATGGGGCGTTGTCCATAATTATAATAGATGGTTCAGGGAGGCTACACAACATTGAGGTAAACCATTCAGTAAACTTTTCTCCATTCATGTCTTCATGATAGTCTCCAGTGGTTTTTGACGCAAAAGCCATGAGAGAACCTTCGACAAACCCGTTGATGGTTCCGGCGTGACAAATTATAAGTCGCGATCCTTTTCCTACAGGAACTTTGGAAGTAGATGCTGCTGTGTCATCGTTCCAAGAACGGCCTACAGTATGGTTAGCATTAAGCCATGTTTCATCCAAGAACACAACATTTTGCCAATTTTTGATTTCTTTCACTTGCCGTAAAAAAGTATACCTTGCCATCGCTATATCAAATCTTTCCATCAATATTTTGCGTTTGTTACATTTTTTGTATCGAAATCCAATGGTCTTCAAAATCTTCGTTAAAGAACTTTCCCCACCGAAGAATAATCCAGCTTCCTTCAGTGAATGCACCAACTTTTTTCTTGTTGGATACTCCTTCTGTAAATAGTAGCCGTAAACATGTCTTCGGATAGCATCGGCATCAAAGCTATCGATGCCTACGACTGGTTTTGCTCGTTTTCTCTTTTTTGGTGTGTGAAGTTTATTTTCTTCTGTGCCAGTCTCGCCATATTTTTTTTTAGTTATCCGTCTAACAGTTCGTTGTCCAATATTAAGCGCATCAGCTACGCGTTCAACCACTGACGTTATAGGTAAAATTGGCCCTCCATTTTGAGCTTCACGATCGAAATAGTTACGAAGGCGTATTACGAACTCACGTGTCTGACTATTTAGAACAGTTCTCTGCGTACGTTCGGTCATATCGACGAAATCCACAACAAAGGGCTTGAACAGAGTCCAAATTAACGAGCAAGGGTCAACAGTAATGCAGTATCAATATTTGAAATCCAAAGCCAGGTCAAAACTATATCACAATCGCATTGCACTGACAGTTTATACTTTTCGAAGCAACGTCAATTCGAAACTGCTTTGTTTTGCATTGAGCATTGACGCGAGTTTGCCGGAGGTAGTAGTTGTGCTAGCCAGCGATCCTATGTGACGATCGTATTAGATTCCATTTTTAAAAATTTTCAATTTAGAAAACCAAATGCCGAGTTGTGGTATATATCATATAAAAATAAAAATTTTACCTTTTGTATGAAACAGCTGATATTTTTTTGCGATTTCAGAGGTTTGTCCACATAGTGAAAATTGTTCATATTCACAAGTACATTCACCCCTTAAATGGTGCAAACTGATTTTTCTACACTTGTATACATTTTAGAAATCAATTTAATAAATAAATTTTGAGTCCTAAACCTAAAACTACATTCGATAAAATTTATGAATCTCTGCACATCACTATCGTCAATAAAGTAATACAATTATTTCCTTCAAAGTCGTTATCAATTAATACGGAACTTCATGAGCGGACAAACGTCAAACCGGCCATCATAGCGTGCCGCTAGTGTAGGCAATTAAATATCACATGCTTCAATGGTGAAAGAAAACATTGCTAGGAAAAATGCATGCTTACTAAACAGACATGATATCTACGGGTCACAATTTTAGAAATGTGTTTGTGGGTCATAATAATTTTATTAAACTAATCATGAGCTTATACTGCAGATATTTCCCTATGCTTTCAACTTTAGGTACTATACCAAAAGTATTAAAAGTATTCATTTTCATTTTATTCATTTAATAATTCTTGTACATAACATTTGTAAGAGCTTACACAATAATTGATTTGCATTGAAATCAAAAGAGTTTCCACAGGACTTAAAACCTGAATTAATCTTGAATTTATTATCTTGAAGGTGTAGACATGAGCTAGTTTTGAATGTTTGTTTTTTTATTGATAAAAAGGAATCATATCATATCAGAAACAGAATGTATTAAAAACAAAGATAAGATTACATAATTGTAATAAATTGTTATTGAAATAAGTACTAAATAAATACCTATAGAATACTTCATAATATAATAATATAAATGTGAAACTGTTTCTGTGCCTCTGTTAAATAGTTTTGCATCTTACATAACTATGGCAAAGCCAAGATGAAGGGTTGTGTTTTCAGCAGTCTATATGTATGTATGTACATACGTTCCACTGCAATGCCTAAACTGCTGAGCTGATATCGATAAATGAATTGTCAATAAATTTATTATGGTCTGGGTATATGAACAAAATCAATATGATAGTTGTAACATAATTTTCCATTATTTTTATTTTTTGTGTGACCTGAGCGGTGTACCCATCTTGAACAAATGCTTTAAATGCTTTGGACGTTCCGGGAATAAGAGCTTCCGGGATTGGACATTCAGGGAATAGGATGTAACAGATACATTGGGCGTTCAGGGAATTGGACCTTCTTTGCTGTAAGGGGTGTGTTGTGTGTTTGATTTTTAATCCTACTAATATTATAAATGCGAAAGTTTGTGAGGATGGATGTATGGATGGATGGATGTTAGTCACTCTTTAACGTGACAACGAATGAACCGATTCAGCTGAAATTTCGAATGGAGATAGCACATAGGCTACATATTTTTATCCCTGAAAATGAAATAAGTGTGGGAATTGAAAACCCTAATCCAGCCAGACAAAGTCGCGGGCATCATCTAGTTCATTCATATGTCACACTCTCTTTAACATTTCTGCGGTGGTGTCGTGTGATGCGGGTTGTTGCGTTCCCTAAAATATGGTTGAGCGAAGCAATGGCTGGGTCATGCGTCATGCTCGTGAACGGGTGCCACCAGCGGCAATGGGGCTACTTTCTGTCTGCCCGTCTTGACATGTGTTGAATTATAATTAGAAATAATTACGTATGCTTTTGTGGACCTTTCCCTCATTGTGGAAAGTCTGCATACATAGAATATCTGTTAAGTATATTGTAAAAGTATTTTGAAAAGAGCAACTGCCGAGTTTCTTGCTGGTTCTTCTCGGCAGGAACGGCATTCCGAACCAGTGGTAGACTCATTGACGATTCAAAAGTACTTGTAAAAGTTTATTTGAATAAAAAACATTTCTATTCTATTCTATTCTATTCTATTCTATTCATAATAACAAAATCTTTCATTAGGCCACTTTTTTATAACACATAAAAAAGCCTCCATGGCTCACTGGTTCAAAGTCTGGATTGAAAACAGGTAGGTAGTGGTTCAAACCTCTCCCATTGCATCTACTCTAGGGTTTGGGTCCTGGGACGTCTCGTGCCGTGATTATTTAATTATGAGAATTAATAATGTTGTGATTATGACCAATAATTAGATACTAGAATTACTAATAGTAATAAAGTTACTAAGAATTAGTATGATTTTTAACTAAGTTCGTTTTATAAGATTTATGTAACTGCTTAAAAGTGAATCTGTGTGTGATTAAAAGAAATAAACAAAGCAATTATTAAGACTGAAATTAACGTTAAAGTTATAAAGATTTAATTTACTGTTTAATAAATGTTGATTTTTACAAAAAATTGCCTTTTTTAATACATTTCACCAGGAATTAACTCAATTAAAATTCTTCAAAAAAGGCTTATCTTATCTTCCCTTTTAAAAAAAACAAAAAAAAAACAGAAAAAATTTTTTCTCTAAGTCCCGGGAATTCCCGAGACTTGATTGTAGGCTGTCTCATGTCCCGGGACTTTGAAATTGTTGGGAATTCCCAAACCCTAATCTACTCCTATGGCAATAGTACAATTTATACTTAGTTAGATGGGGAAAGGGGAATATTAGTCACATTCAGCATGGGTTTAATGTTTTTGAAAACAAAAACAGTACAAAACATAAAATCTTAATCCTCTAGGAAAACAGTTAATTAAAAAAAATCGTTTTAAAAAACCGACGTCAAACACCAATACAATGTATAAAACAGCCAAATCTCTTCAAGTGTGCCCATAAAATTTGAACAGTTCCTATGATTTCTCCAGGATCCTTTTTTTTAGGACTTTTTTTGAAATCGGTTAAAAAAAACAGGTCCATACAAAGTTGCAAGAAGCATTGTTTATGGACAACACAATAAAAGGCTTATCAGTATGACATTTTTGTAAGAAGTATAACATTTTTAGGGTTCCGTACCCAAAGGGTACCAACGGGACCCTATTACTAAGCCTACGCTGTCCGTCCGTCCGTCCGTTCGTCCGTCCGATCGTCCGTCTGTCAGCGGGCTGTATCTCGTAAACCGTAATAGATAAACAGATGAAATTTTCACATATTATGTATTTCTATTGCCGCTATAACAACAAATAATAAAAATTAAATTAAATTAAAAAAATTAAATTAAAATGTTTCCATGGGTACATGAAAATATTTTAATTTAATTTTTTTAACGGAACCCTAAAAGAGCGAGGCCCGACTCGCACTTGGCCGATTTTTTTTTATTACATGCAAAGATAACCTTTGATTGCGATCTCACATGGTAAGTGATGATAAAATGGTTTTAGGCTAACTTTCGAAGGGAAGTGGCAATTTTTAATTAACCCCCCCCACGACGTTTTCTTTCACCATTAAATCAAGTGATATTTAATTAAGGCGCTGTGTTCAGTCACGATCGATCTTCATTCATGGAGTGGAATCACAAGCCGAATGAAGATTCTTATTTAAAATCTATGGGTCATAATATTATGAAAAAGTCGCAATAAATAAAATCTAAAACAGCCATTATTGTAGTAAGATATGAAAAACAATTGTACTTAATTTTACCAAAATAAATATATGCATAACAGAGAACGATGGAAGTTTATGTATTTGCAGAGTCAACTTTGCAATTTTTTTCTATGGAGAAAAGTTTGCGTCATCATTTTTAGGAAACAGCCATCAGGCCAGAAATACGATCAATTATAACTACTTTTTTTTTTCATAATATGTCCCATAAATTTTAAATAAGACTATCTTCATTCGACTTGTGATTCGGCTCACGAATGAAGATCGTGGCTGAACACAGCGCCTTAAATGCATAGCTCCAAAAAGTCAGAGATGCATGCCTGCAATCGAATCTCGAACTCCCACGAAAAGGACGTCATAACCACTAGGCTATTAACTATTATCACCTTGCGCTGTTAGTCATGCAAAATTAAAATTCCGCCTCACTGACTGCTTTCATAACCCTCTTCCCTTTATGCAAACTAACAAAAGCTGACAGCCCTGACAAGGCCAAGGTTACCCTTGTTTTGAAGCATTGTTTGTCTATAGGGTTGCCACTTTGATTGTTTACTTGTTGATTAACTTTAGGGTTGTCACTGGCACCTTCATGTTTGTAAGTGTACACTGAAAGCCCTTTCATGGTTCTAAAAAAGCTTGTTGATAATCAGGGTTCGAGGATATAATATATCCGATATATATCAAACTGGGTTCGACGATATATGTCGGATATATCTCCGATATATATCACATGTTTTTTTTAAATAATATATTGCAATACAAAAACGGTTTAAAAAAATTATATTATTAAGTAATTTTTAGCGTTTGTTACTGTATTATATATGTACCGGGAATTCCCGGGACTTAGATTGTAGGCTGTCTCATGTCCCGAGACTTTGAAATTGTTGGGAATTCCCAAACCCTAATCTACTCCTATGGCAATAGTACAATTTATACTTAGTTAGATGGGGAAAGGGGAATATTAGTCACATCCAGCATGGGTTTAATGTTTTTGAAAACAAAAACAGTACAAAGCATAAAATCTTAATCCTCTAGGAAAACAGTTAATTAAAAAAAATCGTTTTAAAAAACCGACGTCAAACACCAATACAATGTATAAAACAGCCAAATCTCTTCAAGTGTGCCCATAAAATTTGAACAGTTCCTATGATTTCTCCAGGATCCTTTTTTTTAGGACTTTTTTTTGAAATCGGTTAAAAAAAACAGGTCCATACAAAGTTGCAAGAAGCATTGTTTATGGACAACACAATAAAAGGCTTATCAGTATGACATTTTTGTAAGAAGTATAACATTTTTAGGGTTCCGTACCCAAAGGGTACCAACGGGACCCTATTACTAAGCCTACGCTGTCCGTCCGTCCGTCCGTTCGTCCGTCCGATCGTCCGTCTGTCAGCGGGCTGTATCTCGTAAACCGTAATAGATAAACAGATGAAATTTTCACATATTATGTATTTCTATTGCCGCTATAACAACAAATAATAAAAATTAAATTAAATTAAAAAAAATAAATTAAAATGTTTCCATGGGTACATGAAAATATTTTAATTTAATTTTTTTAACGGAACCCTAAAAGAGCGAGGCCCGACTCGCACTTGGCCGATTTTTTTTTATTCCATGCAAAGATAACCTTTGATTGCGATCTCACATGGTAAGTGATGATAAAATGGTTTTAGGCTAACTTTCGAAGGGAAGTGGCAATTTTTAATTAACCCCCCCACGACGTTTTCTTTCACCATTAAATCAAGTGATATTTAATTAATTAAGGCGCTGTGTTCAGTCACGATCGATCTTCATTCATGGAGCCGAATCACAAGCCGAATGAAGATTCTTATTTAAAATCTATGGGTCATAATATTATGAAAAAGTCGCAATAAATAAAATCTAAAACAGCCATTTATTGTAGTAAGATATGAAAAACAATTGTACTTAATTTTACCAAAATAAATATATGCATAACAGAGAACGATGGAAGTTTATGTATTTGCAGAGTCAACTTTGCAATTTTTTTCTATGGAGAAAAGTTTGCGTCATCATTTTTAGGAAACAGCCATCAGGCCAGAAATACGATCAATTATAACTACTTTTTTTTTTCATAATATGTCCCATAAATTTTAAATAAGACTATCTTCATTCGACTTGTGATTCGGCTCACGAATGAAGATCGTGACTGAACACAGCGCCTTAAATGCATAGCTCCAAAAAGTCAGAGATGCATGCCTGCAATCGAATCTCGAACTCCCACGAAAAGGAGGTCATAACCACTAGGCTATTAACTATTATCACCTTGCGCTGTTAGTCATGCAAAATTAAAATTCCGCCTCACTGACTGCTTTCATAACCCTCCTTCCCTTTATGCAAACTAACAAAAGCTGACAGCCCTGACAAGGCCAAGGTTACCCTTGTTTTGAAGCATTGTTTGTCTATAGGGTTGCCACTTTGATTGTTTACTTGTTGATTAACTTCAGGGTTGTCACTGGCACCTTCATGTTTGTAAGTGTACACTGAAAGCCCTTTCATGGTTCTAAAAAAGCTTGTTGATAATCAGGGTTCGAGGATATAATATATCCGATATATATCAAACTGGGTTCGACGATATATGTCGGATATATCTCCGATATATATCACATGTTTTTTTTAAATAATATATTGCAATACAAAAACGGTTTAAAAAAATTATATTATTAAGTAATTTTTAGCGTTTGTTACTGTATTATATATGTACCGGGAATTCCCGGGACTTAGATTGTAGGCTGTCTCATGTCCCGAGACTTTGAAATTGTTGGGAATTCCCAAACCCTAATCTACTCCTATGGCAATAGTACAATTTATACTTAGTTAGATGGGGAAAGGGGAATATTAGTCACATCCAGCATGGGTTTAATGTTTTTGAAAACAAAAACAGTACAAAGCATAAAATCTTAATCCTCTAGGAAAACAGTTAATTAAAAAAAATCGTTTTAAAAAACCGACGTCAAACACCAATACAATGTATAAAACAGCCAAATCTCTTCAAGTGTGCCCATAAAATTTGAACAGTTCCTATGATTTCTCCAGGATCCTTTTTTTAGGACTTTTTTTTGAAATCGGTTAAAAAAAACAGGTCCATACAAAGTTGCAAGAAGCATTGTTTATGGACAACACAATAAAAGGCTTATCAGTATGACATTTTTGTAAGAAGTATAACATTTTTAGGGTTCCGTACCCAAAGGGTACCAACGGGACCCTATTACTAAGCCTACGCTGTCCGTCCGTCCGTCCGTTCGTCCGTCCGATCGTCCGTCTGTCAGCGGGCTGTATCTCGTAAACCGTAATAGATAAACAGATGAAATTTTCACATATTATGTATTTCTATTGCCGCTATAACAACAAATAATAAAAATTAAATTAAATTAAAAAAAATAAATTAAAATGTTTCCATGGGTACATGAAAATATTTTAATTTAATTTTTTTAACGGAACCCTAAAAGAGCGAGGCCCGACTCGCACTTGGCCGATTTTTTTTTATTCCATGCAAAGATAACCTTTGATTGCGATCTCACATGGTAAGTGATGATAAAATGGTTTTAGGCTAACTTTCGAAGGGAAGTGGCAATTTTTAATTAACCCCCCCACGACGTTTTCTTTCACCATTAAATCAAGTGATATTTAATTAATTAAGGCGCTGTGTTCAGTCACGATCGATCTTCATTCATGGAGCCGAATCACAAGCCGAATGAAGATTCTTATTTAAAATCTATGGGTCATAATATTATGAAAAAGTCGCAATAAATAAAATCTAAAACAGCCATTTATTGTAGTAAGATATGAAAAACAATTGTACTTAATTTTACCAAAATAAATATATGCATAACAGAGAACGATGGAAGTTTATGTATTTGCAGAGTCAACTTTGCAATTTTTTTCTATGGAGAAAAGTTTGCGTCATCATTTTTAGGAAACAGCCATCAGGCCAGAAATACGATCAATTATAACTACTTTTTTTTTTCATAATATGTCCCATAAATTTTAAATAAGACTATCTTCATTCGACTTGTGATTCGGCTCACGAATGAAGATCGTGACTGAACACAGCGCCTTAAATGCATAGCTCCAAAAAGTCAGAGATGCATGCCTGCAATCGAATCTCGAACTCCCACGAAAAGGAGGTCATAACCACTAGGCTATTAACTATTATCACCTTGCGCTGTTAGTCATGCAAAATTAAAATTCCGCCTCACTGACTGCTTTCATAACCCTCCTTCCCTTTATGCAAACTAACAAAAGCTGACAGCCCTGACAAGGCCAAGGTTACCCTTGTTTTGAAGCATTGTTTGTCTATAGGGTTGCCACTTTGATTGTTTACTTGTTGATTAACTTTAGGGTTGTCACTGGCACCTTCATGTTTGTAAGTGTACACTGAAAGCCCTTTCATGGTTCTAAAAAAGCTTGTTGATAATCAGGGTTCGAGGATATAATATATCCGATATATATCAAACTGGGTTCGACGATATATATCGGATATATCTCCGATATATATCACATGTTTTTTTTTTAATAATATATTGCAATACAAAAATGGTTTAAAAAATTATATTATTAAGTAATTTTTAGCGTTTGTTACTGTACTTCTACTTCCCAAGTGTAGATGGCGTGGGAGTAGAGTTAAAACATACTCCCTAATGGTAAGTTCTAATCCATAAATGGCAACACTTCTGCCGGCATTAATGGCGTCAATCCGTTAGTCATGTCAGAAAAATTTCGTTACGAAAGAATTTGTTTTGTGTTTATAATAGTATTCATAAATAATACAATAAAATGATAATATGGCTTTCATACAAAATTGATATACATCAAACTTGATATATATCTGATATATTATATCATAAATATCCGATATTTTGATATTTATATTAAATTTCGGATATTTTTGAACCCTGTTGATAATAAAGCTTATCCGATTACAATTTTAAGGATATTTTAATGTACAGATACTGAGCTGAGGTCTCCTCTCAGAGAAGGGTTATATCACTTATAGGTGGTGGACTCACCAAGTCACCACCCTGGTTCGATGTAATTTAGCAGACTTCACACAAAATGTATTGGGTTTTTCTGTCAAGAAATTTTTAGTTAACCTTGAGTTAGGAAGTAAGCGGTGAGTCACCCCCGCTCCTCAGAGAGCACGTAAAGCCGTCGGTCCTGCGCCTGATCTCTCCGGTCGTGTCGGATTTCCGTGCCATCGGCCTATGAATGTGTACTAGTGCTTGTGCACTGTAATATCTCCCGCGCAGTTGGCTAATCTCTGTGGAGATTGGCTGCCGTGGACCGATTTGGTCGGGAAGACATTTTACTAAGGGTCAATTTCACCAAAGCAAATGTCTTGTCTGAGCGAAATAAAGATATTTTGACAGTTTTTGTATTGAAAATTTGCCACTCTGATTTCGGATTAGGGAATACAATCTCGTTCTGCCTTTTTTAGCGAGATTATTTGATTGGTATAGTTAATTAATGAAAAATGAGCTGAGTAGTTAAAGTTTTCTTTAATTGATAATAATATTTCAGTTTAATACTCAACTTAGTGGGTTTCATTTTAGTTTTTGACTTCTTGTTGTTTTGTTATAAAAGAACTGTTTTATTATTAAAAGACTTTTGTTTGATATTAGAAGAGAAGACTAGTTGTTTATTTCATTTCTTATTTACTACTTAAAAGCTTATTATAAAAATGATAGATAGCTGATACGTCAAACAATGTTAATTTGTAAAATACATAAAAGTTTATGGAAAAAATTTGTTAAAAATAATATTATATCATAATATTATTTGCAAGAATAAACACACAAAACTGCCAATCTCGCGAGATCTCGGAATTGGCGAGATCTCGCGGTATTGTTGTTCATAAACTCGCGAGATCTCGCCTGAGCCCCAATCTCGCGAGATTGCATTCCCTAATTCGGATAAGACTTTTTACGTTGGTGAAATCGGCTCTTAGTCTATGGAATAATCAGACTGTGTTTCACTTAAGGAACCCTAAATATAGTAAACAAACATCTAAAATATGCTTCCTGAATACGAAATATAACAGTTATTTGAATTGTTTTTCAAATCTCAAGGTGAGAAGCTGTGATACTGATATTGTGTATCAAATCAGCACAGGCCTTTTATCAAGTGACCTTCAGGTTGATTTAAAATTTAAATTTTTACTAGCTATGTCTGTTTAAATATCAATACCTACTAATATTATAAATGCGAAAGTGTGTTTGTTGGTTCGTCCTTCAATCACGCCGCAACAGAGCATCGGATCGTGTTTTTTGCATTAGTACCTACAGTTTATATAGTCAGTATAGGATCAGGAGAGTGAAAGCGGCATAGGATACTTTTTATCCCGGAAAATCAGTGGTCCCGCGGGACTTTTTTAAAACTAAATCCACGCAGACGAGATCGGTAGTATACGCGATTATCATGAAGAAACCTGCACGCCTGAGAGTTCTTCATAATGTTCTCAAAGGTGTGTGAAGTCCGCCAATTCGCATTGGGCCAGCGTGGTGGACTATGGCCTATAACCCTTCTCCGAGAGGAGACCTGCGCTCAGTGGTGAGCTGTTGATGGGTTGATGGTGAACCTGTTGATGTCTTTAATAAATAAAAATAAAACCAGCCAAGTGCGAGTCTGACCCGCACACGAAGGGTTCCGTACCATAATAACAGCGATTGTTCAAGAAGTCCTTGGCAACCTGGGCGGCCTGCTAGGCTTCTGGAGAGATCTGGGATGGTTGGAGTAACTACAATGGATGGATTGGTCACACACAACAGACCATCACGGTTTACGTGTGGAAACCAGCCCAGAAGAAGAAGAAGAAGAACAGCGATTGTTTAGGTCCAACAAAAAACACCGAAAAAAATCACGTTTCACACAGGAAGGGACCCTCTTTAATTTTTTTTAATTATTTATTATTAAAACAAGATAGAAGCAGTGATAGCCTAGTGGTTAGGAATGTAATCGCCTATTCGGGCGTCGCAGGTTCGATCCCGGGTACGCACCTCTGACTTTTCGAAGTTATGTGCGTTTAAGAAATTAAATATCACATTCTTTAACGGTGAAGGAAAACATCGTGAGGAAACCTGCAGCACACCTGAGAGTTCTCCATAATGTTCTCGAAGGTGTGTGTAATCGGTCAATTCGCACTGGGCCTGCGTGGTGGACTATGGCCTATAACCCATTCTCGTTTTGTGAAAATATCAAGTATGTTCCTATTACGGTACATGTGATACAGCCCGTTGACGGACGAACGGACAGCGGAGGCTTAGGAATAAGGTCCTGTTGGCACCTTTTGGGTACGGAACCCTAAAAAATAGCTAGCCTTACGCTTGCACTGGCCAGCGGGGTTTAGATAATAAAGAAACTACTGCGCAAAACAGCAGCGACCGAACCGCGCGCGACCAAAACAAATTACGTAACGCGCAGAGCATATTATCGGTACTAATTCTGATATTACACACACACAGTCGCTAAATATTGACGGGTCTATAAACAAGTGTAAATTAATAATTTAATAATATAAGAAATTATTTTTAAAAAGCGACTTCAAACGCCCGCACTACTACAAAGTATATAATTTATTGTAAATTTTTTAAAAACCGCTCAACCGATTTCGATAAAATTTAAATGGACCCGCCTGGGAAGTATTTAACCTTTCAAACAAAAAAAGAATTTTCCAGATTGCTTCAGGCGTCTTCGAGTAATTGGTGAACATACATTAATAAAAAAAAAAGATTCCGACGAATTGATAAGCTCCATTTTTGAAGTCGCTTAAAAATTTAAAACACCCCCGACATGTGAATCTATGGCGGATTGTGTACGATATACCTGACATCCTGTTTCCCAGTTTTCTGCTCCATCATCAGATCCTCCTCCTCGATCCTCGATCATCATCTATCTAACACCTACTCATTGAGACCATTCTAATGAGCCCAAACACACTATTATCTGCTGTAAGTTGCTGAGGAGTTGGATATCCCGCAGACTACTTGAGGCTGCAGCATCAGCTAGGTTACCATGCCTTGGAAATAATCCGAAGTAACAGTACACCTTTCAAATCAATTGCACCAGTGAAAGCTTGTAAGACCCTTTTAATCAAGTAAGAAATTAGCTGATGATCTTAAAACGCATGAGCAGATCTTCATAAATTATAAGCTTTCAAAGAGAAACAAACCGCATCAAAATCGGTACATTAGGGAGGCTGCTACGAGGGTACAGACAACTGAATACACTATAGGCGAATGCTCCCCCGACCTTCAGAATGTTTTTAACCAACTTCAAAAAAGGATTAGGTTCTTAATTCGTCCGAATCTTTTTTTTATCTATGTTCACCGATTACTCGAAGACGCCTGAACCGATTTGGAGTTCTTTATGTGTCAAAGGTTATATTTGCCAGGTGATCATTTAAATTTTATCCAAATCGGTGAAGCGGTTTTTAAAAAATCAATAAATTATACTTATACTTTGTTGTAGCAGCTGGCGCGGGCGTTTGAAGTCGATTTTGTAAAATATTTTTATATTAAACTAGCGACCCGCCCCGACTTCGCACGGGTAGTAGAGCATATTACGCCTATGCTTTGCAAACTCCTTGAAATGTTTCATAAGTTATATTGAACAGTACGTAGGCTTATAAAAGAAGTATCGCTCGGCTTATAATACTTATAGCAACAACGCGGCGCGCGCGAGGGTGGTCACTGGTCGCATGAGCGAGTGACGAGTCCCGTCATCGCCATCGTCGGGTTGAAATCCGCGTATTTATATTGGTGCGCGTTCGTATTTATTTTGCGATAACTCCTAAGATATTCATTAAAATTGTATGGTGTAAAGGATTATCACAATGTGCATGAAATGCTTATGGTAACTAACGTATTTAAGTTGATAAGGGTTAATACTGTATCCGTCTAAATAGATTTCCAATTGCCGCATGGTATGTGACCATTTTTTTAGAAGTTAAAATGGGTATTAAGTAAGCTATCCTTAAAAGATAGATATATGCCATCGCGGACTTTTCTGTATAGACATCCCACCATACCACCACCATAGATTGTTTTGTTATATCTCAAAAGGATTAGGCAGCGTTTTCGATGAAAGCTCCCAAGCGGCTTGAATTTTTCCGACATTGTCAACAACTATCGTCATATTTCAACTAATTTACACAAAACCTTAAAAAATTATACACTAAAACCTTCCTCATGAATCACTCTATCTATTGGTGAAAACCGCATGAAAATCCGTTCGGTAGTTTTTGAGTTTATCGCGAACAGACAGACGCGGCGGGGGACTTTGTTTTATAATATGTAGTGATTATTCCAGTGAATTAGTGTCGAAAACAACTAACTCCGCGTAGGAAGCTATGTACTCCCGATTTATTTATGAATGGGTCAATTGCTATTATTATTCTAACGTAACAAAAACATAGCTACCTATTCAGTTTATAAATAGAACATGTATTTATATACTAGAATCCAGATGATGCCCGCGACTTCATCCGCGCATTATTTCCACAGGAACTCTTTCATTTTCCAGAATAATATGTAGCCTATTGTGTTAATCCTGGGTATGAGCTATCTCCATTCCAAACAGCCAAATCCGTTCATTCTTTGTGGCGTGAAAGAGTAACAATCATCCGTCCATCCGTCCATTCGTCCGTCCGTCCATCCGTCCATTCATCCGTCCATTCATCCGTCCGTCCATCCATCCGTCCATCCTCACAAACTTTCGCACTTATAATGTTGCTCCGTTGCAGCGTGATTGAAAGACAAACCAACAAACAAACATACTTTCGCATTTATTATATTATTAGGAAGCATTAAGCGATTAAACATATCACTTGCTTTAATGGAGAGCTTTGCACAGTTGTGGGAAGACGATGTTGAGTTGTGGGAAGGAAGACGATCATGTTTAAGATGATGAAGAATATATTTAAGCATAATTATGTATTGTAAAATGTAAATAACCCAAATCCGGTTGGAATGCTTGATTAGGTAGCATTGTTTTAACCTTGGTCAAACAGGTAGGGTTGCTACTGCACTTCTGAATCTCTGAATTTATGATAACCTGGTACTTATGGTCGTATGCATTCCAATACTAATTATGTATACGAAAGTGTTATTTGTTAACCTATTCACGACTAAATATGTACCATGTAGGTGTACCAAGAAGTGCTCATTTTTTACCCGACTGCGCGACGCAAAGGAGCGGTAATGTGTTTGATGTCTATACCTATATGTTTGTTTGTTCCTTTGTAGCACTCTAGAGGCTCTAGAGACCAAACGCGTGGGCCGATTTTGATAAGTGGTACGTCATTAGATTCCCCATGACAGCGCGAGTGTCAACGAGACCATAAAAATTTGAAAAATTCAAAATGGCGGATTTTGGACGCCATAATGTAGGGTTCTAAAATTCTTTTCTTCAAATCCTATCGAGTGGGATATCAAACTAAAAGGTTTGAAAAGGTGATTACGAAAATATACTTATATATTATGCAGTATTGGGTTTTATATATATTTTACTATAATTAGAGCACGAGAGAACACCCCCCCACCTAACCCCCCCCCCCCCCTGTGAATGTGTATAATATTATGGATACCTATGTGAAAGTATTTACGAATTACGATAGTAGGTAGTATACGTTTGAGTGTGTCTAATGTAAAAATAATTTTAGTTATTTAGAAGCGCTCTAAAGATGCTCTTTAACAGGGATGATGACAGTAACCAAGACTCAATTAAATATGAATTTATCTAATGAATAGGATTCATGGATTGTAAAAAAAACGTATTTATTTTTCTATTTTGAGTTATATTGATATTTATTTTGATAAAATAAAACTATAAAATACAGCAATCCGCCATATATTGGATTGAACACCAATCAGAGCAATACGTCACATCTTCAAACTTAAACATGGAGGTGACGTCACGAACGACGCCATGACCCCGTCGTGCGTTTTTGCGTGAATTTTAAAACCTAAAATGAAAATGGCAATTTTATCTAAAAAACCTTTTTTTGTTGCTGAAGTAAGATATTTTTCGAAATACATAGGAACTTAGATACTTCCGAATAATTCATCATCCAGAAGTTTTTGAGATCGGTTATCAAGCCTAGTCTAAGCATTTACTCAGGTTACTCACACCTTTGCAGGTGGCGCCGGTGGTAAAGGAGTCTGGGGTGCACCAGGGTCGGAGCTTCTCGAGGAGTACGTGGAGGACGCGAATGATCCCAACTATGACTCCGAGGCGGTCACCAACGGCGACGTCGAGTTCAAACAGGTCATAGTGGAGGCCGACCCGGAGGAGATAGTGGTAAGGTTTTATGATCTCCTGGTAGCTTATAGGTTAATAGTTAAAAAAAAATAATGTCTTCCCGACCGAATCCGATCACGGCGGCCAACCTGCTTAGAGATTAGCCATCTGGGCGGGAGATATTATAGTGCACAAGTGTGTGCGCAGACACAGGTGCACTCTCTATTCCCTCACTCTCATAGTCCGATGGCACGGAAATTCCGACACGACCGGAGAGAGATCAGGCGCAGGACCGACGGCTTTACGTGCTCTCCGAGGCACGGGGGTGACTAACCGCCAACTTTCCTAACTCCGGGCTAGTAATGAGAATTTCTTGACAGAAAAACCCAAAATAAAATAGGTTAATACGCAAGTAATGGAATACCGCCCTGTGTTGCCTATGAATGCATAATGAAATGTTGTTTTTCTATCATCACATCACGCGTGAACGGCTGGACCGATTTTGACGGGACTTTCACTGACAGATAGCTGATGTAATAAGGAGTACTGTAACATAGGCTACTTTTTTGACCGACTTTAAAAAAGAGTTCTGTTTTCTAGTGTGATAGGTAATGATAACTTAAACTAGCGGCACGCTACGATGGCCGGTTTGACGTTTGTCCGCTCATGAAGTTCCGTATTAATTGATAACGACTTTGAAGGAAATAATTGTATTACTTTATTGACGATAGTGATGTGCAGAGATTCATAAATTTTATCGAATGTAGTTTTAGGTTTAGGACTCAAAATTTATTTATTAAATTGATTTCTAAAATGTATACAAGTGTAGAAAAATCAGTTTGCACCATTTAAGGGGTGAATGTACTTGTGAATATGAACAATTTTCACTATGTGGACAAACCTCTGAAATCGCAAAAAAATATCAGCTGTTTCATACAAAAGGTAAAATTTTTATTTTTATATGATATATACCACAACTCGGCATTTGGTTTTCTAAATTGAAAATTTTTAAAAATGGAATCTAATACGATCGTCACATAGGATCGCTGGCTAGCACAACTACTACCTCCGGCAAACTCGCGTCAATGCTCAATGCAAAACAAAGCAGTTTCGAATTGACGTTGCTTCGAAAAGTATAAACTGTCAGTGCAATGCGATTGTGATATAGTTTTGACCTGGCTTTGGATTTCAAATATTGATACTGCATTACTGTTGACCCTTGCTCGTTAATTTGGACTCTGTTCAAGCCCTTTGTTGTGGATTTCGTCGATATGACCGAACGTACGCAGAGAACTGTTCTAAATAGTCAGACACGTGAGTTCGTAATACGCCTTCGTAACTATTTCGATCGTGAAGCTCAAAATGGAGGGCCAATTTTACCTATAACGTCAGTGGTTGAACGCGTAGCTGATGCGCTTAATATTGGACAACGAACTGTTAGACTGGGAAAAGGTTGTGAATAGAACTGTTAAATTAATAAGGGAAGATTATGAAAGAGATGTGAAAATAGATAATATTATAGAAAACGAACATATAATTATTAATGTAGGTGATGATAGCAGTGACGACAGTGAAAATAGTAGTATGGACGAATCTGATTAATTATGGCCTTTTGTGGCACCTTTTTTGGTATCTTTTGTATTCATATGTTTCTTGTGTGCATATAAAGTATGTATATTCATTTTCATTCAAATATTCAGTTCGTTCAAATAAATTAAATAAACATATACATTTTTGTTTTATTAAACCTATTTAATCAGGTACAAAAACAAAACTTAATTGTTTTTTGTTCGAGAATAAATTGACATTCCACATCACTATTGTAATGTGTCAAACCGGCCATCATAGCGTGCCGCTAGTTTAGTCGACCTTTCACGTACTCCCCTATAACTAGGGCTTGCAAATATTCGAAAATTTTTGGTATTCGAATATTCGATTTTTTTTCGGGTATTATTCGAATTATTCGAATAATATTCGAATAATTAAAAAAACAAAATATGTTATAATAATCATGTTTTAATTGCCAATCTCTTACTTTGAGTCTAATTTCTCTGAATCAAAACAAAATCTTACTTAAAAATTAAAAACTGTTTGGAATTTGACTGTTTTGGCACTAATTCAGTCCCCCAATAAATATAAAAGTTGTTGCTTAATAAGACAACCACAAGTCATCAGACACCACACACAACCACAGTCATCAGGACAGACAGACAAGCACAATCTTATAAATCGAGATCTGAGTGTGATAATATTTATATAACAATAAAATCAAAAATCAATTACAAAAACAACAACTTGCTTAAAATCTTTTATCATGTAACTAGAAATAAAGTACCAAATTCTAAACATTATTTTTGGTTCTTCGTAACGTCGCACATTACAAATTTCACGGGAGATTACGACTCCCTGTCACACTCCACGCTGCATGTGGATTGGCCTCGTAGTCTGGTCCTGTATACGTACTGACATTATGGCGTTTTCATACAAGCACTTCAACACTTGGATATACCGGTAGTCCGGTAGTCAATCCGGCATCTCTGCAGCGACCTCAATACAGCCCAAGTTTCCATCAAATCGCAGGCTTTCTCATACTCCTCAAACGCCTCAAAGTGGCCGGTTATACTCTTCCGTCTTTTGTATAACCTGCCGCAGCGTATGAATGTGATTTATGGTGTCAAAGCTATTTCGGAATCCAGCTTGTTCGGGAGGCTGGAAGTCGTCGAACCTACGAGCGAGAAGATCGTAATGACTCCCGAGAACAACTTATAAACATGACTTAGCAGCGAGATGGATCTTCTTTCTTTCTTCTAGGCTGGTTTCCACACGTAAACCATGATGGTCTATTGTGTGTTACCACTCCTTCCGGTGTTGTTACTCTAGCCATCCCAGATCGCTCCAGAGGCCTAGCAGGCCGCCCAGGTTGCCAAGGACTTCTTCAAGTGTGGTCGGAGATCCGAGATGGTTCTTGCGTTGTTCTTTCACGCCCATGCATGACAAGAGCACGTGCGTGGGTGTTCCATCTGCCCCATACAGGCCCTGCACTGAGGACTGTCGGTAACACCCATAGTAAAAAGCGTTTGTTTAGTGGACTGTGCCCTGTTATAATTCCCACCACCTTCCTGAGTTTACCTCTGTCCAGGCGGAGTAGTCTGTTTGGTAGTTAGGGAATGCTGTTTGCGGTTCCGGCCCTGTCATCTTTAGCGTCGCTGCCTTACGTGCTAGTGTGTCTGCTGCCTCATTGCCCTGGTCACCGTTGTGCCCCTTGACCCACCATAAGGTGATATCATTGGAGGCAGCGAGCGTTTCCAGGGCTTTATGACAGTCCTGTACAAGTTAAAATTTTGTCTAGGGCCTGGCCAAAGCCTTGAGGGCGGCTTGGCTGTCCGAGTTAATGTTGATTTTAAAGTTTGTTACCTGTCTGTTAATTATAGCTGTAGTTGCTGTTATGATGCCCACACACACTTGGAAAACAGAGTTATCATTACCAAGTGTGTGACTTTTCTTCACGTTGAGTTCTTGGCAGTAAGCTCCAGCTCCTGTGCCCAATTTTGGTTTGCAATCTATCAGTGTAAACTTCTATTTTATCTTGAGATAATTTTAGAAAGGTGTTTCTTTCAGCGTTTATTTTATAGCTTTTGTCAAGTGTGTATTGCTTGCTGGATTTGTCACATTTCCATTCCAGACGTGGTTCTTTTTTGAATCCTTGTAATAGTATTTTGGTATGTGATGTGTCGTACTCTTCCCAAAAACCTGAAGTTTTCAACCTCAGTCCAGAAAGTGTTGCTTCTTCTCTAATGTGTAGTTGTAGGGGCGGAATCCCTAATATTACTTCTAGTGCTTGTGTTGGCGTTGTGCTCATGCAGCCTGTGATGGAAAGATAGGCTGGTCTTTGAAATTTTTGCTGGTATTGCTGGGCAGTTGTAAGAAGTGTCCTTGGCCACCAGACTAATACGGCAGAGATGGGTCTATAATAATACTTCAACAAGTTATTATCACCCTTTTTGAAGAACAGAACCACCACGATCCTGTGCCATGCTTCCGGCGGTATACCCTCGTGAATGACGGAATTGAATAATCGCTGAAAGATCTTAAGTACCGGTTTTCCACCTGCTTTTAGGAGTTCCGCAATGATTCCGTCATCACCAGGCGCCTTGTTGTTCTTGAGCTGCTTGAGAGCCATACTTATCTCGTATAGGCTGACGTGCGGTTATCTTAGGTATAGTGTCGGGTCACTTTGGTTCTGGGATGTTTGGCGAAATCTTCAACAGGTTTTTGAGAAAGAGATCAACAGCCAAATCCAACTCGGCTGGGCAGCATTTGGGAAGCTCCGAAATGTCTTCTCGTCCACATCCCTCAGTGCCTGAAGACCAGTCTTCGAACAGTGCGTGTTGCCAGTGATGGCTTACGGATCCGAAACATGGTCGCTAACTGTGAGCCTCATAAGAAGACTCAGGTCACTCGTGGGCAATGGAGAGAGCTATACTCGGAGTATCCCTGCGAGATCAAATCAGAAATGAGGAGATCCGTAGGTGAACCAAAGTCACCGACATAAATCAGCGAGTTGCGAAACTGAAGTGGAAATGGGTGGAGCACATAGTTCGAAGAGCTGATAGTCGTTGGGGTCCGAGGTGCTGGAGTGGTGACCCCACACCGGGAAGCGCAGTGTTGGCAGATTCCCCACTAGGTGGACTGACGACATCAAACGAGTCGCAGGGAACCGCTGGATTCAGGTGGCGCAAGACCAAGGCCTGTGGAGGTCCATGCAAGAGACCTTTGTCCAGCAGTGGACGTCTATCGGTTGACAAAGAAGAAATTATGAGATCAGAATCAGATCTATGTTACATTGCACAAAAATAAAATGCGTTTTAATCTTATCATCTTACTTTGGCTTATTCTTACACTTACACGTACAACTTAAGTACCTTCAAGGCAAGAATGAATGAAGAATCTTCTAGGCAAGCGCGTTCCAACCTAGACCTCATCTTTGCTTTCTTCTAAGCATAATTATTGACTTCTACTTCTAAGCATAATGTTGTACGCGAACTTTAAAAGTAATATTTTGTGCACATCAATATTCAGAGTTTGGCTTTCAGAAAGTTGATCGAATATTCGAATATAGCAGATTTAATATTCGAATATTCGGACAAGGCATACTATTCGAATAATTCGAATATTCGAATATTCGAATGCAAGCCCTACCTATAACCTATCTCTGAGAGGAGTGACCTTCGCTTAGTAGTGAGACGGTGAAATTCAAATTTAATTTGGTTTTTCGCAATTTGTAAACTAATACATTATACAACAATGTAGGCTTATGGCATTCTAATTGCGACGATGGCAGTATCATCTTCACAGGTTTATATCAAAATCTTTACTTGAAAGTGTCCAGTTTAAGAAATTAGTCCCAGCATCGAGTTTGACGTGAGTTACTCACACATTAGTCGATATTCTGACTAATTTCTTAGACTGGATGTAGTTTCACTTTCAAGTAAAGATTTTCATATAAACCTGTGAAGATGATACTGCCATTGGCGCAATTAGAATGCCATAAGCCTACTTTGTCTTATTATTTTTTTTTTTTTAAAAGAATATTAGCCAAGTTGAAGTTGACTAATATCCTCCTATCCCCTCCAAATAAGCCTAAAGCTTGTGTTAGGAGTGGGTACGACAATAGTGCAACGGGTGGGATTCGAACCTGCGACCTTTCAGTTTTCAGTCCGCACCTTTAACCGTTGGGCTATTGAGGCTAGTTTACAAATTGCGAAAAACCAAATTAAATTTGAATTTGGGGGGAGACCCGTATAATCAACCTTAATGGGTTGCTCATGATGATGATGATGTGATGATTAAGCTGTATTAAACCACTAGTGTGATAGGTGGTGATAACTTAGTTGCACGTATCACGTACATGACCTAGTGCAACCTCGATACGGGTCACTGGCGTGGTGCCAAGTTGAGAGATATTTTAACACTCATTAGCTCACCCATTGTAGGTATAGGTATTATACATGTTACATAACCGACTATGTAAACAAAATAGCTGATGCTCCCGAGTCGCGACATCGACCGCGTGGATATTTTTGACGTGATAACGTCTTATAAATCGATGAACACCAGCTGCACGCACGAAAAAGCCTCCGCCTCCGGAAAAAGTTCCAACTGAGCCTGCGCGTGCAAGCGAGAGCGCGGAACAAGCGATAGAGAGGCACGATCGGCCCAAGCGTTTATAGAGAGCGCCCGCCGTTGTTTTATGTTATGACGTGAAACTATCGTCCGTAAACCGACTTTACAGACAACCAATTTTTTATTTATACAAACTTAAACACTAATTTTAAAGTTTTAACCCCTTTAAAGAAGACTTTTTAGGGTTCCGTACTCCGTACTAAAAACGGAACCATTTATTTATAGGATCACTTCGTTGTCCGTCTGTCAACACCCTTTTTCTCAGGATCGCGTGGAGGTAGCAAGTTGAAATTAATATCAAATACTCAAGTCTGCAATCCCTTGCAGCAGTGAAAACATCAAAGTTCTAAGTCGAAGCAATCAAAAGATACGGCCTTTTATTTTAAGCCGCATATTGGAACGTAAGTTCCTTATCGCGCGGTACGGAAGGGGGCTAGACGGAAAAAATTAAGGAACCGACACTCGACATATTTTTGAAACCGACACTTTTTTGTTGAATGTGAATTTTGCATTGTGTTCGGTATTTTCGCGATACAACCTGCCGGAGCCATTAGGCTACGGAGACCCAATGTAAAATAAGAAAATACCGAACACAATGTAATCGAAAGGAACTACGTTCCATCAGAGTGTCCCTTGACATCTGTCAAGTTTTTTTTGACACTCCCAAGGGATTCAAAACCTATAGGGTACTTTCCGTCGATCTAGAATCATGAAATTCGGCATGAAGCAATGTCATGTAGCACAAGTAAAGAAAAAAAACCGAAAACCGTATTTTTTTGCGATTATAAAATTTTTTGCAGTTACTCGCACTTGGCCGATAATTTTTTGATTTTATTTTTTACTAGGTGATGCCCGCAACTTCGTCCGCGTGGATTTAGTTTTAAAAATCCCGCGGGAACTCTTTGTTTTTCCGGGATAAAAAGTAGCCTATGTCACTCTCCAGGCCCTCAAATATACCCCATGCAGAGTCACGTCGATACGTAGCTCCATTGCGGCGTGATTGAAGGACAAACCAACACAATCCTAACCACTAGGCTATCACGCTCACTATGGACCTCAAGTAATATGTACTATGGGAATGGGGCTACTTTATGTCTGCCCAACTTAAGATAGAATTTAGTCGGTATGCATTATGGAACTTCCCTCATTGTGGAAACACTACATATATAGCATAGTATTTACTGTATTGTAAATTTGTTTTGAAAAGAGCAAGTTTTCAAAACAAATTTACAAAGCCGAATTTCTTGCTGGTTCTTCTCGGCAGGAAGGGCATTCCGAACCAGTGGTAGATTCATCGACTATTCAAAAGCACCTGTAAAAGTTTATTTGAATAAAAAATATTTCTATTCTATTCTATTCTATGTTTATGCTCTGAGTGTAGACCAACAACATATATTACTAAGTTACATGGAGACGGTTAGTATGTCAAATATGACATCTCGCGTCGCCACTTGCGACACGGTTACATAAAAACTGAGAGGATAAGCGCGCGGGCACAGTGGCATACGCGTTAGCGGAGATAATATGTATAAATCAAATAGAATAGAATTATTAAGCTATTGCATAGCTTTTATCGCGGGCTTTGAGCGCGGCGACCGAATCAAGAAATTCCGTAACGAAAATAAACCTAACACCGTCGTTCAATAAGCGTTCAACATTTTAGAGGTTCACAAGTAGCTCTGTTCGGCGCAGTGGGCGAGCGGCCGCTTTCTTTACCGTATGGTGTATGATGTCGCAGGTTCGAATCTCACTCGCGAAGTAGTGACAGTGCGCTTTTCTTGTTTGTTTGTTTTTTAATTATTTTTTTGCATAATTTTTATTAAGCAAAAAAAAAATATTGCATAAATATTATAATTGCATAAGTTGATAAAAAATGCTATGCAATAGCTGTACCGCGGCAGTCCCCAAGTGCCACACGTATTTTTTTTATTCAAATAAACTTTTACAAGTGCTTTTGAATAGTCTGTGAGTCTACCACTGGTTCAGAATCTCCTTCCTGTCGAGAAGAACCAGCAAGAAACTCCGCGGGTGCGCTTTTCAAAACAAGTTTACAATAGGTACTATGATATTATGTACAATGCTATGCCGTGTTTCCACAATGAGGGGAAGTTCCAAAAAATGCTACAATTCAATGTATGTTAAGACGGGCAAGCAGAAAGTAGCCCCATTCCCGCCGTGGCACAATTTTACGTTTTAATCATAATAGTTGTTACAGATTAAGATTATGTTAAGATTCAGTCCGCAAAATCATTTATATAAATAGATTAAATAAATAGCGACCCTTGCTAGCACGCAAGTGCAATTCAGTACGCTTAGTACAAGATTTGACAGTTAACTTTGAATAGTAACCTTAGCAGTATCGAGTTAGAGCTCAATTTCGTGTACGTATTCTTATACGTTTATTGAATTTGTGACTTTAAATCGATGCTATTATGGTTCATTTTACTTTGATGCTAATGTCATAGTTTACTATTACGATCAAACGAATTAAAACTCGGACTAACCACACAGGTCGCACGTAGAAGTTTCATCCCTTTCTATCGCATAAATCTATCAAACATCTGTACTATACGTTCTAAGATAACATATAAAAGATTCCATTAAAACTTTTGGTTTTAAAATAGTTAACTTCATCATAATTGTTTTTTTTTTTTTTGTTTAACATACCATTGTAAATAAAGATAGTATTTACTTGATGACTTAATATTGAGATTAGTAATAGGTAAGTTATTATGGTCCAAGATCCCAGTGCCGCCAGACCTAAGTTATTTTCTCAGCAATTATTTGTGTACGATAGAGTACTGTTCGAATGTCCTTTCAGTGTAGTTAAAAATCAGAACTGAGAATATAAGTTAACTTAAATTATTGTTTTGGGAGCTTCAAAGCGTCTGGCAAAAGTTACCGCCGGCGGTAAGCGTCTGGCAGTATTAATTTATTAATTTTTACAATATTCTTTAAAACATATATGAAAATCAGCCCTGAGAATTTAAGATAAGTTATTCTAGTTTTTACCTACCTTTAGCACCTGGTATCTGGAAATTGGCCGTCGGCACAATCTAGCTGGTACGCATACACAGAAAGGACATTCGAACAGTACTCTATCGTACACAAATAATTGCTGAGAAAATAACTTAGGTCTGGCGGCACTGGGATCTTGCTCTATTAATATTAATTAAAAACTTTTCCTACTTCCTTACTTTGAGAGAAAAAAATCCGTAAATTTAAGAATTTTCATAACATAGTAGACAAGTATACAATCGCTTCAGCCTACCACAATGTGATCATATCTCGCGGACGGAGTTCAATGACCCCGTGACACAGAATTGCTGCAGCTCGTCAAACATACGAATGATTATGAAGAGAGCAAAATCCTCTGAGGATTTTCTTGATAAATATAATTATGGTATAAGAGCTAGCAACGTTTTCGAGAGAATTTTAGTAAAGCTGGTTCTTTAATATGTCTTTCTCTAGGCTCTTCCGAACAGCATACGGCCCGTCTGGCTGCCGGTATACGTTGCGTTTATTACTGCGCATCACACCAATGCAGGTAAAAATATTGTGATTTGAAACCATTTTAGGAAGCCTGTAATTTTAACATTATTTTCTTTATACATAAATAAGTACAAATTTAATTTGCCAGACATTAATTCGGTTGTTTACTCAATACCCAGACCGATTTATTGTTGTAGTATACCGCATTATGCCCGTTGCTAGAGAGAAAGTAGCAAAGTAGGTAGGAGAAAGAGAGACAGAAATAGGTACATTACACTATTGAAAGTATTCGAAATAACTTTTTTATTTTTATATCTTCGATGATGAGAATAATTTTTAAAATACGGAAAAATTTCGTTTATTAATTAATATCATTTATAAATCTAATTTTAACTGAATAAAAGACAAGAAAAGTATAGCCGGATAGTTCGTTGAATCGCGAATGAATTCGGAGGAACTCGAATGTTAGCGTGACAAAGTGTAACGGAGTTTCACACTTATTATTTATCAACTAGCCTTTGCCCGCAGCTTCGCTCATATTAAGTTCGATTTTTCAAACCCCTATTTAGGGGTGAATTTTCAAGAATCCTTTTTTAGCGGATGCCGAGTGCCAGTCTATTTCAGCCTGATCCGTTCAGTGGTTTGAGCTGTGCGTCGATAGATCAGTCAGTGAGTCACCTTTTCTTATTCTATATTAGATTTAATTTACTCCACCAACAATCGATAAAAGACATAAACAATACATATTGCATACTACTTTTCCCTACTTGGCTGCTTTTTGCATAACTACGTCCATTTTCGCGACAACGCTGTTTTTATAGCATTAAATCGGTCTGGGTATTGAGTAAACAACCGAATTAATGTCTGGCAAATTAAATTTGTACTTATTTATGTATAAAGAAAATAATGTTAAAATTACAGGCATCCTAAAATGGTTTCAAATCACAATATTTTTACCTGCAATGGTGTGATGCGCAGTAATAAACGCAACGTATACCGGCAGCCAGACGGGCCGTATGCTGTTCGGAAGAGCCTAGAGAAAGACATATTAAAGAACCAGCTTTACTAAAATTGTTGTTTTTCCAACGTTTCTAGCTCTCGGACCATTAGGCGCTGAGTAAAAAAAGAATCGCAAATATAGCAAGAACATATTCATGTTGTTCCGACGAATCGGCTGAGTAGTTTAAGGCGCTGTGGTAGAGTAAATGTATTACTGTAATACATATGACTCTACCACAGCGTAATACTATTACATGCATACATAGAGTGTAGACTACTAAAATCTTATCTGATAACATAAATAATACATTAATCATTATCATCCTCTTAAGTTGGATTATACGAGTCTGCCCGCGAAATTCAAATTTAATTTGGTTTTTCCCATTTTGTAAACTAATACGACAAAGTAGGCTTATGGCATTCTAATTGCGCCGGTAGATTTATCATCTTCACAGGTTTACATAAAAATCTTTACTTGAAAGTGACCAGTTTAAGAAATTAATCAAAATACCGAGTTGGACGTGAGTTACTCACAAATTAGTCAGTATTTTGATTAATTTCTTAAACTGGTCACTTTCAAGTAAAGATTTTTATGTAAACCTGTGAAGATGATAATTCTACTGGCGCAATTAGAATGTCATTAGCCTAGTTTGTCGTATTAGTTTACAAAATACAAATTACGAAAAACCAAATTAAATTTGAATTTCGCGGGCAGACCCGTATAATCACCCTTAAGTTTAAAGTTTTTACTACAGAAATAGATTGTTTTTGTATAACTCTCTTCTTCTTCTTAATCAACCTATAGACGTCCACTGCTGGACATTTGTCCAGCAGTGGACATTTGTCTCCTCCATGGACTTCCACAGGCTTCGGTCTTGCGCCGACTGAATCCAGCGGCTCCCGACTCATTTGATGTCGTCGGTCCCCCTAGTGGGGTTTGCCAACACTGCGCTTCCCGGTGCGGGGTCGCCACTCCAGCACCATGGATCCCCAACGACCATCAGCTCTTCGTACTATGTGCCCCGCCCATTTCCACTTCAGTTTCGCGACTAGCTGAGCTATGTCGATGACTGGTTCTCCTACGGATCTCCTAATTTCTGATTTGATCTCGCAGGGATAGTCCGAGCATGCATAGCTCCCTCCATCGCCCGCTGAGTGACCCTGAGCCTTTTGTATAACCAACGCACTATAATCGAAATAAGCAGTGATAGCTTAGTGGTTATGACTGGTATTTCTATTCGGGGGGTCGCAGGTTCGATCCCGGGCCTTAGATTTATCGGAGTTGTGTGCGATTAAACAATTAAATATTACATGCTTTAACGGTGAAAGAAATCATCGTGAGGAAACCTGCACACCCGAGAGTTCTCCATAATGTTCTCAAAGGTGTGTGAAGTGTGCCAATTCGCATTGGGCCAGTGGACTATGGCCTATAACCCTTCTCTGAGACGAGACCTGCGCTCAATAGTGAGCCGTAGATGGGTTGCTGATGATGATCGAAATATTTTTTTCTTTATAACTTACAAAAGAACTCGGACGATAAATAAATGATTAATCGAACCTACGAATCGAAGTACGAATGCATTGTTCGTAGTTTTAATAGTCAATGACCTGGGTTGCATGTTACATTGATCGCTAGTAGTATCACGTAGTACGCGTTGTTCGAATGGAATATTATGTATAAGAAGCAACGAAATTGAGTCAAGGCATTTCAACAGAAAAATTTCGAAACTGCGTGTAGTTTAATTTGACTTGAAAGTTTCGAAAATCGAAAAATTTAAAGGTTCATTTAGAAAGTTCAACATGGGTTGATCGAACTTCGTCCGCGTGGATTTATTTTTTAAAAATCCAGCGCGAGAGAAAGAGCTCTAAAATAAAATAATTAAAAAAAAAATTTTATTTCGGGAAATCAAAGGGTTTTCCGGGATAAAAAGTAGCCTATGCCACTCTCCGGATCCTCAACTATACCCATGCTAAAAATCACGTCGATCCGTAGCTCTGTTGCGGCGTGATTGAAGGACAAACCAACAAACACACTTTCGCATTTTTGTGTAGGTATATTTTATGCACCGAACGCACAATTAAACCGATTGAAACGGTTTTGTTTTGTACATTTCCCTGAAAAACTACTGGGCCGATTTTATTTTGGCTTTTTTCTGGGGCCGATTTTAATACGGCGTTTATATTCGAGCAAGTTCGAATGCGGATGACAAGGTTTCGCTCTCGATTCTCGGGTTGGGCCAAAAACGTAAAGCCGTCAGTCCTGCCCCTAAGCTATCGCCGGTCGTGTCGGATACGAGAGTGAGGGAATAGAGAGTGCACCTGTTTGCGCCCACACTTTTGCACTATAACATCTCCTGCGCAAGTAGCTACTCTGAATTGACGTCGTGACCGGAGTCGATCGGGAGGACATTGTTAAGGATCATTGTACCAGGATACCAGGGTAGCATGAGTCATAAGGTAGTCTTTCTAGTCTAACATATTTTATGTTCTCTTGTTGCAGCGTAAATCGGAACCCGTGGTATTGGAGTACTTCGAGCATGGGGACACAAACGCCGCGGCGGAAGACTTCTTAGAATTCCTCACTGCTATGAGGAGTCATGTGGTAAGAACCTCTCACCTATGCTCTATCTTATGCGACCCTAGTACGTGATGATGTACTATAGAACTCGATGTACGTGACGCGAAAATTAAAGGTTCCTTTTTTTACATAATTCAATGTTATCTGATAAGTGACGAAGCAGTCTAACATGGTAACTGGCTTACTTGGAAGGGGTGTGCAATGTTAAGTTAAACTTAAATCGGTTTCACACGTGCACCAATACGTTCGTTTCAAGTTGGCCGCTACCTCCCGTCTCGTTTCCCCGCACCGCACCTCAAGTCAGACCCACTTAGTACAGATAGCAACGTACCGCTCGCGATTGTCAGTACCGTTTTAATTTTTTTAAGTGACTAGTGAGTTTTTAAGTGAGTAGTACTCTATGATGAGCAAAAAAGGAAAAGTTTTGAATAGACTATTCAATACTTTAATAAATGGCTCTAAGAAGGGGAGAAAAATTAGAAAGTTAAAATCAGGCCCTTCGAAATTCAAGACGTCATTGCAATGAAAATCATTGCCAGAAAAGAAAACTTCCGTCACAGTCTATCAGTCAGTCAATATTTGAAGTAAAACTTCTTTACGCACGCTTGACTTGGGGAGTAAGCTGGTGAATGCGTTACGAAAAGTGTGATCGCTGATCACTCAGGCGAGGCGAACGGAAGTTGAGAGGGAGATATAAGTTAGTGAAGAAGAGTTACGTTTTGTATATTTCTGTAGGGGCAAGAGAGAGAGGTGCGAGCACACATTTTCTTTCTCTCTTTCTCTCATAGCCAGTTGCGTTTCGTATGTTTTACTTCAGTCGTGTGGTCTAAAGCACACTCGTTGTTTTGTTTTTGACAACGCTACAGTATGTGTCATCATTTTGTAACGGTCGTCGACGGCCTACTTGAAACGAACGTATAGTTCTTGCAATAAAGGAGCGCGCGTGCGCTTTGCTTGTGGAACGTTACGTTGAATAGAATAGAAATGTTTTTTATTCAAATAAACTTTTTTACAAGTGCTTTTGAATCGTCGATGAGTCTACCACTGGTTCGGAATGCCCTTCCTGCCGAGAAGAACCAGCAAGAAACTCGGCGGTTGCTCTTTTTAAAACAAGCTTACAATTCAATAGATACTATGCTATGCTATAACACTCGCGACACGCCCTCGACATACTCGCGACACACACGCGTCACACTCGCGACACACTCGACACACCCACGACACTCACGACACACCCACAACATACTCGCGACACACCCTCGACACACTCGTGACACACCCTCGAAACCCTCTCGTTTAACCATCGACATGCTCGCGTCATACCCTTGATATTCTCATACAGTTTAATTACCACCTGTTGTGTATAATAAACACATTTTGTAAGTGTGCGTGCCTGTCAAGAACATTAACATATTTTAACGTATTATTTCTTGCAGGTGTGTGAAACGATAGTAGAAATAGCGTTAGACCACAAGCCTTCGCACTGCGAAATGGCGTCTGTTCTAATATCGGACCTCTATGGGAGAGTGTTCTCTGCAAAGGACATTGGTTATGGTGAGAGTGCTTTTTTTTCATTTGATGACAAGCAGTCCTTGGCTGCGATCTCACCTGATGTTAAGTGACGATGCAGTCTAAGATGGTAGCGGGCTAACTTGGAAGGGGTATGGCAGTGTACATTCAACGCATACCCCTAATCTGTTTCTACACGCCGTCGTTCCGAAACGTTAAATCGCTTGGCAGCACGTCTTTGACGGTAGGGTGGTAACTAGCCCCCCCACCAGGCCAGACCAGAGACAGTTAAAAAATTATTAATTCCCAAATTATCCCCGCCGGGAATTCGCAGTTATAAGAACACAACACTCATCACTGCGCCAGGGAAGTCGTCTAAATGAGTAAGACTCGCACTTGGTTGGTTTTTTTGAAGTAAAACTTCTTTACGCACGCTTGACTTGGGGAGTAAGCTGGTGAATGCGTTACGAAAAATGTGATCGGGCGAGGCGAACGGAAGTTGAGAGGGAGATATAAGTTAGTGAAGATAGAAAGAGAGAGTTACGTTTCGTATATTACTGTAGGGGCAAGAAAGAGAGGTGCGAGCACGCATTTTCTTTCTCTCTTTCTCTCATAGCCAGTTGCGTTTCCGTTTCGTATGTTTTACTTCAGTCGTGTGGTCTAAAGCACACTCTTTTTTTTTTTCAATTATTATTTTCCACTAGCTGATGCCCGCGACTTCGTCAGCGTGGATATAGCTTTTAAAGTCCCTCGGGAACGCTCGATTTTCCGGGATAAAAAATAGCCAATGTCACTCTCCAGGTCCTCAACTATACCCATGCAAAAAAATCACGTCGATCCGTAGCACTGTTGCGGCGTGATTTAAGGGCAAACCAACAAACACACTTGCATCCTTACTAATATTATAAATGCGAAAGTGTGTTGGTTTGTTGGTTTGTCATTCAATCACGTCGCAACAGGGCTTCGGATCGACGTGATCTTTTGCATGGGGTATATTTAAGGACCTGGAGAGTGACATAGGCTACTTTTTATCCCGGAAAATCAGAGTTCCCGAGGGATTTTAAAAACTAAATCCACGTAGACGAAGTCGCGGGCATCAGCTAGTTTGTAATATTAGTATGATTCGTGGTTTGTCCGCCAGCGTTCGAGCGGCTACTGGACAAGCTGCCGGACCTGGTGCTGGACACGCCGGACGCGGCCGTGCTGCTGTCCAACTTCATCGCGCGCTGCGTCGCGGACGACTGCCTGCCGCCCAAGTTCGTGCAAATACAGGCGGCGCGGGGGCAGGAGCTCAACGCGCCCGCCAGGTGACACAGAATATAATACAATAGAAATGTTTTTTATTCAAATAAACTTTTTTACAAGTGCTTTTAAATCGTTGATGAGTCTACCACTGGTACGGAATGCACTTCCTGCCGAGAAGAACCAGCAAGAAACTCGGCGGTTGCTCTTTTCAAAACAAGTTTACAACACAATAGATACTATGCTATGCTATGCACACCCGCGACACGCTCTTGACATACTCGCGACACACCCTCGACACACTCGCGACACACCCACGACACTCACGACACACCCACAACATACTCGCGACACACCCTCGGCACACTCGTGACACATTCTCGAAACCCTCTCGTTAAACCATCGGCATGCTCGCGTCATACCCTCGATATTCTCGTGACACACCTTCGACATGCTCACGTCACCTTCGACATACACGCGACACATCCTCGACACACTCGTGACATACGCGAGTCACACCCTCTTGTCAAACCGGCGTCATGCTCGCGTCACACCCTCGACATACGACACAGCTGCGCCACATCCGCGACATATTCGCGACAGACCCTCGACATATTCGCAACACACCAACGACTCTACCGCGACACTTCGCGGTAGGTATACAAAATTCTGTCAAATAATAAATATTCTGTGGTATAACAGTAATAATAACATAGTGTTCGTTGTGCAGACAGGCCATACACAGGGCGGAGACGTTGCTGTCAATGAAGCAGGGGCTGGTGCGGCTCGACAACATTTGGGGCGTGGGCGGCGGCGTCAGGTATGTTTTGTTACTGCGCGACCGAAACAATAGTGCAGGCCATACACAGGGCGGAGACGTTGCTGTCAATGAAGCAGGGGCTGGTGCGGCTCGACAACATTTGGGGCGTGGGCGGCGGCGTCAGGTATGTTTTGTTACTGCGCGACCGAAACAATAGTGCAGGCCATACACAGGGCGGAGACGTTGCTGTCAATGAAGCAGGGGCTGGTGCGGCTCGACAACATTTGGGGCGTGGGCGGCGGCGTCAGGTATGTTTTGTTACTGCGCGACCGAAACAATAGTGCAGGCCATACACAGGGCGGAGACGTTGCTGTCAATGAAGCAGGGGCTGGTGCGGCTCGACAACATTTGGGGCGTGGGCGGCGGCGTCAGGTATGTTTTGTTACTGCGCGACCGAAACAATAGTGCAGGCCATACACAGGGCGGAGACGTTGCTGTCAATGAAGCAGGGGCTGGTGCGGCTCGACAACATTTGGGGCGTGGGCGGCGGCGTCAGGTATGTTTTGTTACTGCGCGACCGAAACAATAGTGCAGGCCATACACAGGGCGGAGACGTTGCTGTCAATGAAGCAGGGGCTGGTGCGGCTCGACAACATTTGGGGCGTGGGCGGCGGCGTCAGGTATGTTTTGTTACTGCGCGACCGAAACAATAGTGCAGGCCATACACAGGGCGGAGACGTTGCTGTCAATGAAGCAGGGGCTGGTGCGGCTCGACAACATTTGGGGCGTGGGCGGCGGCGTCAGGTATGTTTTGTTACTGCGCGACCGAAACAATAGTGCAGGCCATACACAGGGCGGAGACGTTGCTGTCAATGAAGCAGGGGCTGGTGCGGCTCGACAACATTTGGGGCGTGGGCGGCGGCGTCAGGTATGTTTTGTTACTGCGCGACCGAAACAATAGTGCAGGCCATACACAGGGCGGAGACGTTGCTGTCAATGAAGCAGGGGCTGGTGCGGCTCGACAACATTTGGGGCGTGGGCGGCGGCGTCAGGTATGTTTTGTTACTGCGCGACCGAAACAATAGTGCAGGCCATACACAGGGCGGAGACGTTGCTGTCAATGAAGCAGGGGCTGGTGCGGCTCGACAACATTTGGGGCGTGGGCGGCGGCGTCAGGTATGTTTTGTTACTGCGCGACCGAAACAATAGTGCAGGCCATACACAGGGCGGAGACGTTGCTGTCAATGAAGCAGGGGCTGGTGCGGCTCGACAACATTTGGGGCGTGGGCGGCGGCGTCAGGTATGTTTTGTTACTGCGCGACCGAAACAATAGTGCAGGCCATACACAGGGCGGAGACGTTGCTGTCAATGAAGCAGGGGCTGGTGCGGCTCGACAACATTTGGGGCGTGGGCGGCGGCGTCAGGTATGTTTTGTTACTGCGCGACCGAAACAATAGTGCAGGCCATACACAGGGCGGAGACGTTGCTGTCAATGAAGCAGGGGCTGGTGCGGCTCGACAACATTTGGGGCGTGGGCGGCGGCGTCAGGTATGTTTTGTTACTGCGCGACCGAAACAATAGTGCAGGCCATACACAGGGCGGAGACGTTGCTGTCAATGAAGCAGGGGCTGGTGCGGCTCGACAACATTTGGGGCGTGGGCGGCGGCGTCAGGTATGTTTTGTTACTGCGCGACCGAAACAATAGTGCAGGCCATACACAGGGCGGAGACGTTGCTGTCAATGAAGCAGGGGCTGGTGCGGCTCGACAACATTTGGGGCGTGGGCGGCGGCGTCAGGTATGTTTTGTTACTGCGCGACCGAAACAATAGTGCAGGCCATACACAGGGCGGAGACGTTGCTGTCAATGAAGCAGGGGCTGGTGCGGCTCGACAACATTTGGGGCGTGGGCGGCGGCGTCAGGTATGTTTTGTTACTCAGTCGATGGTTCGACTTTGAACTGTTAAGCGACTGCCGGAGCCACTAGGCTACGGAGACCCAATGTTGTACCGCAAAAATACCGCACACAATGTAATCGAAAGGAACTACGTTCCATCCGGGTGTCCCTTGACACCTCTCAAGTTTTTTTTATACTTACTATCTTGTGGGCAGCTGGATGCCAAGCCTATTTAACCTATGCAACTTTGTTAGAATAAAATATAGTATTTCCACAATGAGGGGAAGTTCCAAAAAAAAAGCTACAATTCAATAGGCATGATGACTGATTTTGAAAAACTTGGATGATATTCGGAAATACCTATCTACTGTTTCGCAAAAATATCTAATTTCAGCAAAAAAAGGTTTGTTCTAGATAAAATTGCTATTTCGATTTTGAGTTTTAAAATTCACGCAAAAACACTCGAAGACGTCATGGCGTCGTTCGTGACGTCACCTCTGTGTTTATTCATAGTAGTTTTAACTTGAAAAATGACGGACTTTCATATAAATTTTACCCCCTATTTCATCCGCTTGGGGTTGGAATTTCAGGAAATCCTTAATGTATGCATATGTCATGAAAGAAACGTTCTGTAGTTTCAGTCTTCTCATTCAGTGGTAGGCTCTGAGAAAAAGATCAGTCAGGACAAGTCTTTATATATCATCATCATTAGCAACCCATCAACGGCTCACTACTAAGTGCAGGTCTCCTCTCAGAGAAGTGTTTAGGCCATAGTCCACCACGCTGGCCCAATGTGAATTGGTGGACTTCACACACCTTCGAGAACATTATGAAGAACTTTCAGATGTGCAGGTTTCCTCACGATGTTTTCCTTCACCGTTGAAGCAAGTGATATTTAATTGCTTAAACGCACTTGACTCTGATAAGTCAGAGGTGAGGACCCGGGAACAAACCTGCGACCCCCGAATAGGAGACTACAGTCCTAACCTCTGCTATCACTGCTTTATATATACTGTATACATAATATAGATTATTTATTTCGCCCTCAGGCCAGTGAAGTCCCTCATCAGACAAATCCAGCTGCTGCTCAAGGAGTACCTGACCTCCGGGGACCTGGCCGAGGCCATGCGCTGCGTGAGGGAGCTGGAGGTGCCGCATTTCCACCACGAACTGGTTTACGAGGTAATTCCACTTGAAAGGGAATCGAACTTGAGACCATAATTTTATTTTTAACTAGCTGATGCCCGCGACTTCGTCCGCGTGGATTTAGTTTTTAAAATCCCTCGGGAACTCTTTGATTTACCGGGATAAAAAGTAGCCTATGTCACTCTCCAGGTCCTCAACTATACCCATGCAAAAAATCACGTCGATCCGTAGCCCTGTTGCGGCGTGATTGAAGGACAAACCAACAAACAAACACACTTTCGCATTTATAATATTAGTAAGGATTCGGGTAACACTAAGTATCATTTAAATTGATAAATAATTTAATATAAAAAAATATTTTTAAAAAACCATCTTCAAACGCCCGCGCCAGTACAAAGTATATAATTTATTGTTGATATTTTAAAAAACCGCTTGACCGATTTCGATAAAATTTCAATGGGACCACCTGGGAAGTATACCCTTTGAAACAAAAAAGAATTCTCCAAATCGGTTCAGGCGTCTTCGAGTAATCGGTGAACACACATAAAAAAACGATGAATTGAGAACCTCCTCTTCGTCGGAAGTCGGTTAAAAACGGTTTTAATTTTAATCAGGAGATTAACTAACTAATCTTGAGATGAGATCCCATTTAGCTAAAGGAAACTTAGGTGAACAACTCGGCGTGAAAGTCATGAACGGTTTGACCGATTTGAATAATTTTTGTTTTGTTCGCTTCAATACAGGTGTGATTAAAAAATAAAAAAAAAAATCTAAATTGGTAATTTTGTATACAAAATAGATGGTGGGAGCGAAGCCGCGGGCAATTAGCTAGTGAAATATGAGTTATGTAAAGTTGCTTTATTTTTATTATTATTTGATTGTAAAAAATTAAAGATGTGTGTACCTTTGTCCATCAGGGCAGTCTTAAAGCTGTGTGTACATTTGTCCAACAGACAGTATTTAAGCTGTGTGTACATTTGGCCAATAGACAGTATTAAAGCTGTGTGCACATTTGTCCAACAGACAGTATTAACCTTTTAACGCCACACTGTAGAAAGAAAAACTTTTCTACAAACGCCAACTACAAATTCAGCGTTAAAATATCTACCAATAATTAGAGATTCCAAAAATGTATCGATAATTAATTTTAAATTTTATTTAAAAAAAGGTATTTTTAACGGATTTCAAAAAAGGAGGAGGTTCTCAATTCATCGGAACCTTTTTTTTTTTTTAATTTTTATGTATGTTCACCGATTACTCGAAGACGCCTTAACTGATTTGGAAAATTCTTTTTTTGTTTCAAAGGTGGTCATTTAAATTTTAACGAAATTGGTCGAGCTGTTTTTAATAAATCAATATTAAATTATATACTTTGTAGTGGCGAGGGCGTTTGAAAAAATAATTTTTAAATTATTAATTTGTTTTATTCAACCCACGCTATTCTTAATATAGTAACTTATGTATATAGTAAGAGTTTTAACTTTTGCCAACTATGGCGTTGAAAAGGTTACTGTGTGTACATTTGTACAACAGACAGTAATAAAGCTGCGTGTACATTTGTCCAGCAGACAGTATTAAAGCTGCGTGTACATTTGTCCAACAGACAGTATTAAAGCTGCGTGTACATTTGTCCAACAGACAGTATTAAAGCTGCGTGTACATTTGTCCAGCAGACAGTATTAAAGCTGCGTGTACATTTGTCCAACAGGCAGTATTAAAGCTGCGTGTACATTTGTCCAACAGGCAGTATTAAAGCTGCGTGTACATTTGTCCAGCAGACAGTATTAAAGCTGCGTGTACATTTGTCCAACAGACAGTATTGCTGGCGGTGGAGGCGATCAACTCGAGCGTGGAGGAACAGCTGTGCACGTTCCTCGCGGAGCTGCGCCGGTGCGTCGTCGTGACTCCCGACCAGATGGACAGGGTGAGTGCTGTGGACAACCTCCTCCACGCCACCTCCCATGGCCCCTCCAACCTAGGGTTTGGGAATTCCCGACAATTTCAAGGTCCCGGGACACGAGACAGCCTACAATCAAAGTCCCGGGAACTCCCGGGACTTCGAGACTTTTAAGATTTTTGGAGTTTACTCCTTAAGGCGACGTTTTCGCATAGGCGTGGCGTCGCGCGGCGCGTGCGGCGTCGAGTCGCGCGTGAAGCTCAAACATATGGCGAAGTATGAGAGCGTTTACAGAGAGGCGTCGGCGAACGCCGCTACACCACGCCGCACGCGCCGCGCGAAGCCACGCCTATGCGAAAACGTCGCCTAAGAATCGATTTTAGCAGCCCGGTATGAGAAAAATCCGGGCAGTAAAGTCAATTTATCAATGACCTCGTTACGTTTTTCACAACGTTGAAATTTCTACCCTAACCTTGAGTAAATAAGGTTGGTTTTCGTGCGAAAGAGGTTTCGCTTCGGGTAGCCGAGCGCGTAGCGATCGGGTCCCCGAAGCGAAAGTCGGTCGGGGCGCGCTCGGACCCGAGTCGCGCGCATAGAGAAGGATATAGCGTCGCGCGTAAACTCCAGTCGTGCGTCGGAGGCCGGAGCTGACACACACTTTTTTTTTTCGTTTTTATTTAAGAGTGGTAGGTAATTTTAATAATTTATTTATTTATTAGAATAATTTTAATGAGTTAATTTCTGGTGAGTCGTATTAAAAAAAGGCATTTTTTTTGTAAAAAATCAACATTTATTAAACAGAAAACTAAATCTTAATAAACTTTAATTTCAGTCTTAATAATTGCTTTGTTTATTCTTTTAATCACACACAGATTCAGCAGTTAAATCTAATAGTTATAAAACGAAATCGAACTAGTTAAAAATCATACTAATTCTTAATAACTTTACTAATATTAGTAATTCTAGTATCTAACCAATGGTCATTTTCGACAATCTTGTCGAAGTCTCGAGTCTCGACCCGAAAGTCCCGGGACTTGAGACAACTAAAATTACGAGACGTCCCGGGACCCAAACCCTAGTCCAACCTCGCGGTTATATGGGCCGAAACACTGGAAGGGCGCCCGGTACTTTCTCTTCGCGTGTTCCCGGTGCGCCTTCTTCACTCCCTACAAGTTCTTTTTATCTGATCCTTGTCCCTATGTATCTTTCTCCCCTTTCTGGGGCAGACGATTACAAAACATTGCGACTGCGGTCGGGATTCGGAAGGTCGCAGGTTCGATCCCGGGCATGTAGCTCTGCATTTTTGAGAGTTATGTGCTTTTAAGCAATTAAATATCACATGCTTCAACGGTGAAGGAAAACATCGCGAGGAAACCTGCACGCCTGATAGTTCTCCATAATGTTCGCGAAGGTGTGTGAAGTCCGCCAATTCGCAGTGGGCCAGCTCCTTTCAGAGAAGGGTAATATGCCATAGTCCACCACGCTGGCCTAATGCGAATTGCGGACTTCACACACCTTTGCCGTGCCGTGACGGCAGATCAGAATACAGTTGTCACCACCCCTCCTCTTCCCGCGGGTGCCGTACGAGGCGACTAAGGGAATATAACGGAGAACGGGCAGCAGCGTCCTCAGTGCTACTACTACCATCTACTGCGATCACCAACCCGTGTGCCCCGCGTGGTGATTATGGACAAAACCCTCCCCTTGGGAGAGGCCTTTAGTCCAGCTGTGGACTGTTATAGGCTATTGATGATGATGATGATGATACACACCTTCAAGAACATTATGAAGAACTCTCAAGTATGCAGGTTTCCTCGCGATGTTTTCCTTCACCGTTGAAGCATGTGATACTTATTGTGATAATGTTTAATTATGATTTAGTTAATTAATTTAATATATATTTCAGGGCTTCCTCCGAGTCCTAGAAGACATGTCGGACATAGTCCTGGACGTGCCACTGGCGTATATAATGTTGGATCGGTTCGTCGAGCGGTGCCAGACGCGCTTCCAGTTGGGGGCCAATGTGCTCGAGCGTATGCCCACCAGGTGAGTGTTGTCCCCACTTACAATTTGGTATTAATACAGCAAAGCAATGGCTGGGTCATGCGTCATGCTCGTGAACGGGTTCCACCGGCGGGAATGGGTCTGCTTTCTGCATGCCCGTCTTAACATTTGTTGAATTATAATTAGGTATGCTTTTGTGGAACTTCCCCTCATTGTAGAAACACTGCATACATAGCATAATATTTATTATATTGTAAACTTGTTTTGTGCTTGTTTTGTTAAACAGCGGGCGATGGAGAGAGCTATGCTCGGAGTGTCTTTGCGGGATAGAATCAGAAATGATCCATCCATGATGAATCAGAAATGAGGGGACCCGTAGGAGAACCAATGTCACCGACATAGCTCAGCGAGTCGCGAAACTGAAGTGGAAATGGGCGGGGCTCATAGTTCGAAGAGCTGATGGTCGTTGGGGTCCCAAGGTGTTGGAGTGGCGACCCTGCACCGGGAAGCGCAGTGTTGGCAGACCCCCCACCAGGTGGACCGACGACATCAAACGAGTCGCAGGGAGCCGCTGGATGCAAGCGGCGCAAGACCGAAGCCTGTGGAAGTCCATGCAGGAGACCTTTGTCCAGCAGTGGACGTCTATAGGTTGATAAAGAAGAAAGAAGACAGCGAAGCAATGGCTGGGTCATGCGTCATGCTCGTGAATGGGTTCCACCGGCGGGAATGGGGCGGGGCTACTTTCTGTCTGCCCATCTTAACATTTTTGTTGAATTATAATTAGTTATGCCTTTGTGGAACTTCCCCTCATTGTGGAAACACTGCATACATAGCATAATATTTATTATATTGTAAACTTGTTTTGAAAAGAGTAACTGCCAAGTTTCTTGCTGGTTCTTCTCGGCAGATAGGGCATTCCGAACCAGTGGTAGACTCATTGACGGTTCAAAAAGATTTGTAAAAAAAAATATTTGAATAAAAAACTTTTCTATTCTATTTGACTGATATTATTATATTTATATAAAATAACGTTTTTAAATAATATTATAACACAATGCCATTACTGTTTTTTAAATCTTTATACTATGTCTCGGAATTGTATATCGAAATTTTCTATGGAGCGTGTATTGAGCTGCTGACTTGTGACATCACACTTCAGTAGCGCTCTCTCTGTCTAACAGGAAACTTTACAGCTCTATAACTTATTTGTTTTTGCACTGTAGTCAAAATGTTGATATTAATTATTTATAATCGAAAATGTAAAATGTAAGAGTACCATTTGTAAAAACAGTAAATAAATTGGCCCAAAAAAAAATAAGTTATAGAGCTTTAAAGTTTCGTGTTAGACAGAGAGAGCGCTACTGAAGTGTGATGTCACAAGTCAGCAGCTCCATACGCGCTCCATAGAAAATTTTGTTTTAGAAAGAGAAAGATACAGTCACAGTAAAACAGCTTATAATTCCGAGTTTGTTTTAAATAAATAAAAAAAATGATCTTCAAATACCTAATTTCTTATTTGTCCCCAAATTTTTTTGGGACTAAGTCCCTTTCGGACGGTACGGACTTGGCGGATGGAGACTAGGCGAAAAAAAGTGTAAGAATTTTTCCGTCACGACCCTTGTGTGTTGCCTTCGTTTATTACACATGTTCCATCATAGCTTTGGTGGCGTAGCAGCTAAACGAAGGAGTGAAACTATCGGTTCGGGGGTTCCAATCCTGACTTCAGATTATTATTTTTTATTTTTTTTTATTATTAATTTGTTATTAAAAGGAACTTCATCCCAACCGAGTGTTCCACGACACACGCATTTTTTATTTTATTTATGTATTTTATAAATTATATAATATAATTATAATTTAAAAAATTGGGAATCATCCATCCATCCTCACAAACTTTCGCATTTATAATATTAGTAGGATTATCCCCAATGTAATTTCTATTTTAGCCCCATATTTATGAATTATCCCCAAAATTTCTGTATTGTCCCCAGGGGGCGCAAACGCTTCGTCTCCGAGGGCGACGGCGGTGCGATCAAGGATCACGCGCTCAAACTGCGCGAATAGACGCGACAAAGTAATAACACTGTAGGGTTAGTACGATTTCATACATTTCGACAACGTTGATAGTTTTCGAGTGTAATTACACTATAACGTTGGGGTAAAATGGACCTTATTTTCTTGCAATAAGGTTCAAGTTTATTCTGAGTCTACCGCCCCAGAGTAAAAGAGGTTTTTAAGTTCATTTCACACCATTGGATTTTAGCTAGTATTTGACGTTGAACATACTGTTAGACAAACAAGGGGTATTAGTCTTTTTTACACTGACGTAATAGTGTTTTGATGTACGAAACGTAATAACGTTTTCGAGATGTGGAAACTTGTACTAAGGGAAACTTTATCTTTGTTAGATCTAGACTTAGTGATGCTATATAATATAATGAGACTACTTTGAATATGTAATGAATTTTTAAAAACGAGAATTTATCCAATATTTCGTTTCATGCCAGTTGCTGGCGCCAGTCACTGTCTAAATGTCAACCTGCAATATGTTAGACAGGTTCATGAATCAGTAAGCATAGATTCAGGATTGGTAGCTTCGTCGCTACTAGATAGCGCCATTCCTACAAAATTTAGCTCCATAAATGAGGCAACGCAATATCGCAGTTTGTTTGAAAACGCCAAACATTGGTTGCTACGTGCCTGTGTGGGTACGCCAGTTCAGGCGTACTATGAATTGCCGCAATTTACTAGTGCGCCGACGGTATCTAGTAGGTGCGAAGCGACTACCAATGCTGAATCTATGTCGATAAGATATTTTGGTTCAATAATAGTATTTTTAAGAAATGAATTTACTTGAGCTGTATTTTTTATTCGGTGCTGCCTTACAGAAGATTCATATATTTTTTAATCGCAAAAAAAATTTTCGTATACAGGCTGTAAGGGACACCCTAAGGAAAACTGAAACCAGAGATTTGGTACATGATTCTGAGTTTCTCAAAGTTGGAATTATTCATGACTTCGTGATTATAACAATTTTTTTTTAAATAATAACAATATGGACTCGTGTATGTAACCTATTTCAACCTGATTTTAATTGAAAAAACAAGAAATAACAATATTTAACACAAAACAGCTATGCAATACGCGATCACCTGTTTATCAATTGTGCAAAACACTCTGCCTAAGTACCTACAAACCGCCGCATGCGAAGCGCCGTACCTAATGCGGGTGTAGGTATCGTTGTTCAAATTCAAATTCAATTTTTTTTATTTCACGTAGGCCAACCTGTGGCTCTTATGACAAGTCATGCCTCTGCCACCGGTTCGGAAAGTGGATTCTGCTGAGAAGAGCCGGCAAGATATTCAGCAGTTGCTCTTTTAAAAATAATCATTTTACAATATTATTCTTCTTCTTCTTTATCAACCGATAGACGTCCACTGCTGGACAAAGGTCTCTTGCATGGACTTCCACAGGCCTCGGTCTTGCGCCGCCTGAATCCAGCGGCTCCCTGCGACTCGCTTGATGTCGTCGGTCCACCTGGTGGGGGGTCTGCCAACACTGCGCTTCCCGGTGCGGGGTCGCCACTCCAACACCTTGGGACCCCAACGACCATCAGCTCTTCGAACTATGTGCCCCGCCCATTTCCACTTCAGTATCGCGACTCGCTGAGCTATGTCGGTGACTCTGGTTCTCCTACGGATCTCCTCATTTCTGATTCGATCCCGCAGGGATACTCCGAGCATAGCTCTTTTCATCGCACGCTGAGCGGTCCTGAGCCTACTTATGAGGCTCTTTAGTTACAATATTATTATGAAGCTATTACTTTGTAATAAGTTTTTTATACTGTCTCGTGGGCAGCTGGATGCCAAGCCGATTTGCTGATGCAACTTTGTTAGAATAAAATACAATATTTCCACAATGAGGGGAAGTTCAAAAAAAAAGTAATTCAATTCAGTTCAGTTCGAGATACATTGCTTGCTCAAAAATTACAATATTGGTATCCCGTCTTTTCCAAGATTAATGGCATTTGTAGTTACAGTTTTTGCAATTCACGAAGGCGAGTGAGCTTTAATCGTGGTTACTTCGTGTACATGCACATTGCATAAGTGTGCGTGCCTGTCAAAGCCTAGGTGGGAGCGGGCAGGCGCGAGCATTGCGCTCGCTCACACTTATACAGATATGACACAACCATAAGTCAGTCGCCCTCGTGAACTGCAAGAACTATACATTATAGGCATTAAGTTTAACCTAGGGTGTCCCTTACACCTGTATAAGTATTATGGCTTTGAACTTCTCATTTGTAACGTAAGTATGGTATATTTAAATAGAAACACTTTCAATGCAAATAATAGTGAGAACACTTCCAATATTATTATTTTATAATAGGGACAAGTGCTGTACCTTTGGACGCTTGTACCTGAAGACACAAATGATTCCTCATTCCGTCGAAACTAGCAAACCTAAAATTCTAATTTGAACGCGAACTGTCAACCATAGACAAAGCTTTATGGTCGCGTTTAGAATTTTAGGGTTGCTAGTTTCGACCGAATCGATTGTGTCCACAGGTACAAGCGTCCATAGGTACAACACTTGCCCATATATAATATTCCTGAATATTAAGATTATAATACAATATAACGTTATTTCTGTCTGTGACGAGCGAATGGGCTGAAAATAATACAGTTGTAAAACTATATTATTTTGTTATTATAGTCTTAATAAGAAATCACATAAATTCCCAATGTGTCCTCTCAGTGGAAGAGGTCACTACATTCAGCAATGAGTAAGACAAAGTTTAACACTTTACATGTGGGCTACCGATAGTAACATTGTATAATTTAAGAAGTTTTATAAGTATACGTTGAAAGAACCTTTTGGGTGTTTGAAAAGGTTTCGAGGAAGAAAAGCTTGTTTTTTTTATTCTTACCTTGAGGTTACGATTTATTTTATTTCATTTAGTTTTATTTTGTATATTTGAAATAAGTATTCTTGCAAACGGCACGTGTCTCTAAGTACAAACTTTGTCTTTCTTTTGTCTTTTTGAGTACAAAGAGTTCTCGTTTTTTTATTTCAAAAATGTGCCATTCTATGAGTTTTTTGAACTATTGATTGATTATATGAGAACTATTACATTTTGCATCCCTCTCTCTCGCACATTCTAATATTTTCAATGATTGTAAAAATCGCAGATACTTTTGACGAGATGCGGGGTCTATTATTATCCTTAACAATAAAATTACTGATATTTTAGATATACTATTATTATTATAGCTATATTTTGATAGAGAAAAATGGCGAAAACTACTATTAACTTTTATCGCTCTTAATGTCTATCAAAACTAGGTATAGTTCTTGCAATTCACGAGGGTGACTGACTTATGGTTGTGTGTGTGTCGTATCTGTATAAGTGTGAGCGAGCGCAATGCTCGCGCCTGCCCGCTCCCACCTAGGCTTTGACAGGCACGCACACTTATGCAATGTGCATGTACACGATGTAACCACGAGTAAAGCTCACTCGCCTTCGTGAATTGCAAAACTGTATATGATAAGGAAATTGTCTAAAATATCCGTAATTTAATTGCCGAAGTTAATATATAATAAGACGCGCATTTTATTTATTTTGGAAAGCCTCCTTTTTAATAAATAAAATCGGCAAGAAACAATTTATTTTTTAACACGGGCAACATCCCAATTTTGGCGCGAAAACACATTCCGCCGATTGTACACTGACCTAGAGGTAATTGTAGACAATTAGTCTATGATTAACACTGGACAGGCTGCTGTCATATTTTTGGGCCTACTTGATTGACGCCATTTTGGCGCTGTAAACAGTGACGAGAGTCCAAGGAACTAAAATTAGTGAGGGCACTAGTTGACAGCTGATACTGACTTGACTTTTTAGCACTTCCTGCATCCCTGTATTATTAGTTCCAGAAACACTCGTATGTCAAATGTGGCGCTTCAAATTGATTCATTATTTAAGCTGTCATTTGTATAGCGACAGCCAGTCCAGTTTTAGAGTTCAGTTCAATTATAGCATTTTGCGATAATCGCGATTGTGATTTCTACATGCATCATGCATGCTATGAATTTGGTATTTGACTGATATTTTTTATTTAAAATATATTTTTTTTTTAATATTTTAACACAATGTCATTTTTTTTCATTTAATTTCTTAAATAGTATCCGAAATATAGAGCTTTCACGTTTCCTGTTAGACTGAGAGAGCGCTACTTGCTTGTGACGTCACAAGCATGTAGCTTCATACACTCCATAAAAACGTTTTAGAAAGAGATACACATACAGTCGCAGTGAAACAACAGCTTGTAACTTATTTGCTTATTTTCTGTTTTACAAAATATGTTATTCTTACACATTATATTTTCAATTATTTATAACTATTAATGAATATCAACATTTTGACAACAGACAATAGCTATTTATGCAACTGCATCGTAATGAGGGTCATTTTAATTCGAGTGCTGTTTTTTGATACGAGGCTTGCCGAGTATCAAAATAGGATAGTACGAGAATTAAAATGACTAATTACGTTCAGTTGCATACAAGATTTTATCTACGACAAGGAAGTAAAATCATTAACAAAATACGCCGTAGGCTCAATAAAGTAACAAAAAGTAACTCCGTAAGCCGCCACCAGCCGCCTGTGGCGCCTCTGTCATATGAACGGTACAAAAGTGCCAGAACTCAGAGCCTTAGCTCTAGGTATCCTATTTTAAGAAGATAACCATTTCGATTCAGCTCCCATACAACGAGCTGCATCGAAATGAGAAGCAAAACCGAAAGAGGGTTCATTTCGATTCAGCTGTCAAACTCGAAATTGGAACTTTTCGATGCTGGAGTAGATAAATACCCTATCGTTATAGGACTATCTCTAATAAATAAATGAATTGGATTTAATATGATGGCATTAGTGCTTGGCCTAGTCAGACAAAAAATTCAAAATTATCGGAACCCTGCACAATCAGGGCCAAATTTTATTTCTATTATTTAATAAAAAAAGTTCGCAAAATTCCGCCCTATTGTTCTTTTCCTTTGCGACAACATGGCGGAGAAAAGAGACATATTTTTAAGTACTTTTTGGTTCTAATCCATGTAGTAAACAATCTCTGAACTAAACTAAATTGACAGGTAAGGCATGTACAAAAAATTGTAAAAAAAAGAACCTCCGAAAAAGTTGGTAAAGAGAAAAAAAGGATGATCACGTTTACAGCTGTCAATTTAGTTTAATTTACAGATTGTTTACAACAGAATTAGCATCATTGCTTTTTTGCTAATATCTTTTTCATTTTTCACTTGCACTTCCTTGAAAATGCATCAATACACTTAAATTCCAAGATACTGTTTTAATTATAGGACTATTGTCATGTGATTGTTTTTTTTTTGCAGAAATTCTTGCACAGTGCAAGTCATTTTCCACAACAAATCTAAAAAAAACTTTTTTTTTTAGTTTTCGTTTATACAATTTAGAAAATAAAGCGCTGACTTCGCTCGCGACATTCAATATTTGGATTCGAATTTATTTTCGCTTCCATTATCATTAAAATAATGTTATTTAAAAATCGTCGCCAATCTGTGTATTCAATGAAATGTAGTGAAAAATGGGAACGTACAATAATGCATTTTTTTAATTTTTGAATTATTATTATTAATTATAATAGGTATACCTGTGTAAGTTATATAATTTGCCAGCGCCGAGTCGGCAGTCGCCCGGTTTCTGTGGTGACCTGTAAATATTCGTTTTGAGGCGGAAAATAAATACAGATATGTTCCATTTTATTGCCTTTTATTTTTTTTTACCTTAATGTATGCTTTTCTTTATTATAAGACTAACTGCCTCGGTGGTCTAGTGGTTAGCAATTTCGACTACGGATGATAAGGTCCCGTTTTCGATTCCCGAGTCGGGCGGGCCGTAAAATGTATTGGGTTTTTCTGTCAAGAAATTCTGAGTACTGAGTTCCAAGTTCATTATTCCCCAGGCATTATGACTGTAACCAAGAATCAATGAAATTATATTTATCTGATGAAGAGGAATCGTAGATTATAAAAAACTTATTTATTTTTCTATTTCGAGCGATATTGATATTAAATTTATTTCGATAAAATAAAATACAGCAATCCGCCATATTCCGCCAAGCACCAATCAGAGCGATACGTCACATCTATCTTCTTTGACAAACTATTATTAAAAAAGCCGGCCAAGTGCGAGTCGGAATCGTGCACCGAGGGTTCCGTACTCCAAAAGTAAAAGTAAAACGATAATATTATATTAATTTGCTTATTTATCGTTAACTTTGTTTGTAGAGGTTTATTGTTAATATAAAAAAAACTATGCTAGTTAGAGCGTTGGTTTTATTTTTCCTGTAAAATATACATAAACCTCTGTTGACCATAATTATTTCAGATTTTGCGATTGGTAAACTTCGGAGATAAGGGGGGGGAACGGTATTTTTTTCGACATTTTGGCCGATTACTCAAAAACTATTATATATAGAAATAAATAAAAAACTGTTTTAGAATGCACAAGTAAAGGCCTTTCATATGATACCCCACTCGGTATAGTAATCTTACTTTGAAATTTCAAACCCCCGATTTACCCCCTTTTTTAATAAAACTAAAAATAATTTTCGATTTTTCTTTATTCCAATGATGTTGGGCCACTACTATACACAACTATGCCAAATTTCATGTCGATAGCTTTAATAGTTACTGAAATAATCGACTGTGACAGACGGACGGACGGACGGAGAAAGTCTCACCATAAGGGTTCCATTTTGCCATTTTGGTACGGAACCCTAAAAACAGAGGTGACGTCACGTCACGAACGACGCTTATGAAAACGGCGAGCGTGTTTGCGTGAATTCTAAAACTTAAAATTGAAATGGCAACATTATCTACCAAACTTTTTTTTGCTGAAATAAGATATTTTTTCAAAATACCTACTACTTAGATACTTCCGAACATCATCCAACAGTTTTCGATGGGTGATGGGTTGACATGAAAGAATGAAACGAAGATACTTAGGTAGGTATAATATATTTTATAATAAAGCACTAAGCAACCAATTCAGAAAATTCAAATTCAGTTTTGGGTCTTTCTCTATCGAATCGCCGCAGTTCTTTCATCAATAATATATTTAATTCGTTCTTTTTCCTTCTTTTATCTTCTTTTTTATGCGAATAATTTCTTTCGTCTTCCAAAATATCATTAAGTAGCCTTTTCATGTAGCTATCTCGTACTTTGTAAAATCCATTTTTCTCGTCCAAATTATCTACATATAAATTAAAATAAAGAATAAACCGGTTGCTTATGAAAGAACATAAATAATATTCTGATGGAGTTTGTTGCGTGTCCTAAAATGAGGATGCGTTTAGAGCCCTAGTACCCTAGTAGGTATAAGTGAGTTTTCTTAAATAATTTTATATCACTACTATACCTCACTTGAATGGTCACTAATAAAACCCTGAACTCTACGTCTACACGCACGCGCATAGTAACAGTATAAGTATTATAATGTACTCTGTGCATAGTAAGTAGATACAAGACAGCTTGTATGAAAATTTAAACAACCGTGAGGGCAATAAACATTTGACACACGTACCTATATTCGATAATTTTAAATAACAGATCCGCATACCTACTTTACCTAATGTTGAAAAAATAAGTAAGTATACGTAAAAATACTGTTTCAGCTGTGTTGTATGTTTAATATTGAAATAAAAGATATTTTCATCAATTAGGTAGCGTCCATCTTTATTCTTCAAATTACAAATCAATCATTGTTAATGTAGAGTTATGAACATTGAGTTACCATAGACATAAGATTAACCTGGGTGACCATACTCACAACATCTTCCCCTTTTAGTTATTTAACTATGTATTTAATTACTTAATTTATGCTATCAAGCCCAGACATAAGTTAATTATTTATCAGTAAGTTTGTATTGAGAATGTAGTCACCCAAAAAAAATTAAAATAATAAAATGAACAATAAAAAATTAAAATTAACAATTATTATTATCAGGTAACCTCACAATTATTACATAGGTACCTATTCACAATAATAATCTAACAAGTTTTTTGGTTTTTTAATTATACGTCCTACTCTGCTCATATTTTTATCAGTAGTGCTATTTGCTTTTGGTGATGGCAAAGGTGACTGATCAGATATTGGTTCTTGATCTGTTAACGGTTCTGATGGGTAATTATATACTTGGCTACTGTTCATAGTAGCATCTGACTGGCTTACTTCTGGCTCTAGAATTGGAGAAATATGAAAGATATTTCTTCTATATACCCCTCCTTTATCATTTATCACATCAAATGATCTTGGATGTTCTGTCTTTTTTAGTATTTTTCCTGGTTCCCAAGGTGAACTTGGCATCTTCTTGAATACCACACTTTGTCCTTGCTTAAATTCTGTTCTTTTCCTAGCCCTCTGATTATACATCTTCTCACTTCTTTCCTTATGTTTCACAATTAATTTCCTGTCACTATTAAGTGTTATATTTGGCTCTAATGTTTTATAACTGCATGGTATGTTGGTCCTCAAGTTCCTGCCCATTAAGATAGCAGCAGGTGAATGTATTGCACCTTTTGGGGTGGCTCTTTGATTTAATAAAGCTAAATATGGATCTTCTTTAGCTTCCACACATTTTTTAAATAGTGTCTTGATTGTTTTAACTGCACTTTCCGCCAATCCATTTGATTTTGGGTAGTGTGGACTAGACATAATATGGTTAAAACCCCAATCTTTAGTAAACTTTTTGAATACTTCGGAGTCAAAACATAGAGCCCCATCTGTAAACAAGATCAATGGGATCCCATGGCGCGAAAATATTTCCTTTAATTTTTCCACAACTGTTGTAGATCTAAGATTAGCCAAATGTGAAACTTCTATAAAATTGGATAACGCATCAACCACTATCAAATAATATTTGTTTTCAAATTCACATACATCACATCCTAGTTCACTCCAAGGAAGTTGTGGTGTCTCCTTTGATTTCATTACTAATTTTATCTTATTACTTTGATATTTTTTACAAGTCAAACATGATTTTACAAATTTCTTAATATCTTGATTTATGCCATTCCAAAACAAGGTCAACTCTGCCCGGCTTGTCATTCTACTAATTCCAGGATGCCCTGTGTGAAGTTTTTCCAGCATCACTTGTTTTAATGTCTTTGGCACCACAATTCGATTTCCTTTGAATATCAATCCTTTAATACAAGATAACTCTTCTTTATCATGATAAAATGGTTTCACTTCATCTGCAGTTTTGTTATATGCGGGCCACCCATGTGATATATATAACTTCAATTTCTGAAGTACCGAGTCTTTTCCCGTGTGTTCTATCAAAAGATTCCAATTATCCAATGTTACTGGCAAATTTTCAATTAACATATTAATTTGAAGATCCACTTCATCAAATTTCGTCTCTGTATCACTACTTTTCTCTGTGAAATCCCTTGAAAGTGTGTCCGCAATGTACATGAACTTTCCCGGAGTATAAATTAGGTGCAGTCTATATGGTTGCAATCTTAACATCATTCTCTGTAACCTAGCTGGGATCTTATGTAATGGTTTCTTAACTATCCCCAGCAATGGCTTATGATCAGTTTGAACTTTGACTACCTCTGCACCAAATAAATACTGCTTAAATTTTTCCACTCCAAAACACACTGCTAACATTTCACGCTCAATTTGTGAATATTTGCTTTGGGTTTCTGTTAAAGCTTTGGATGCATATGCAAGTGGCCGGCCTTTCTGAATTAACGTAGCCCCTAATCCTAATGGACTAGCATCCACACTTAACAATACTTCTTCATGCTGGTCATAAAAACCCAAAACTGGAGCATTTGCAATGTCATTTTGCAATTGCCTTAATGCATCACCATGATGGTTTTCCCAAACAAAATCAGAATCTTTTTTTAACAAATCTCTTAACACGGCTGACTTCTCAGAATAATTTGGGATAAACTTGCATAAGTAATTGAAGACACCTAATATTCTCTGCAATGACTTCTTATCCGTAGGTATTTTCAGTTCCATAATAGCCTTATTCTTTTCTGTATCAATTGACATCCCCTCTCTACCAAATCTATGTCCAAGAAACGTGACCTCTTTAACATTAAAAATGAATTTATTTGGATTAAATTTTATGCCTTTGTCTTTTGCGATTCTTAACACTTTTATCAGAGTATCCTGTAACTGAGATTCCGTATCACCCCAAATAAAAATATCATCTTGATAAGTTTCTACATTTTTAACATCTCTGAATGTTTCATTTATTATCCTGTGAAAAATTTCTGGTGCTACATTTATCCCAAATGGTAACCTTAAGAATGAATATCTACCCCATTTTGTTTGAAATGTACATAATCTCGAAGATTTCTTATTCAGTGGTAGCATCCAAAACCCTGATTGAGCATCTAGCTTACAAAAATGCTTTGCACCTGAAAGATTTGATGCAATATCTTCCAATTTAGGCAACGGATAATGAGCTCTTTTAGTTGCTTTATTTAAAGACCTTGGATCCAAACAAATCCTCAGCGACCCATCTTTTTTCTGAACCACCACCATTTGACTTACCCAATCTGTTGGTTCTTCTACCGGCTCAATAATCCCAATACTCACCATCCGATCCAGCTCCTGTTTTACCTTGACTTCCAGTGCATATGGAATTCTACGTGCAGGTGAGATTACTGGTGTAACTGTCTTATCTACTTCAATATTAATCTGTTGTGCAATACAACCTACCTTCCCATCAAACAGTTCCCAATAATCTTTAGGCACAACTGCTTTAATATTTTCCTGCACATTTATCCCTACACAATCCACCCTCTTAACCAGTCCTAACTCTTCTGCACTTTTCAAACCCAAAATGTTACTACAATCCTGATAAACCACCATAAATGGCAATAAGTAACATTTTGACTTATAAGAGCATTTCAAAGTAAAACATCCAAACACTTCTATCTTATTATTACTAAATGATGTTATTGAGATATCACTATGCTTTAATAAAGTCAGTTCCAGATTTAAATCTAAAAATTGTTGTAAGCCCATCACATTACACTGAGCACCCGTGTCCACCTTCAACGTCAGCTGACTTCCATTAACCTCAATTTTAACTGTGTACCACTTGTCCTTATTATTCACTGTTTGCATAGAATGAACCGTGTATTCTTCATCTGAATCCTCAATTATATTTACGGGTTTCTCCTTATTTCGGCATTTCCGGGAAAAATGATTCTTTCTATTACAAATATGGCACTTTTGACCAAAAGCTGGACATTTTCCATACTGGTGCCTGAACCCACAATACTGACAGTTATCCACTACATCATTTACCTTTCTATTATTTCCTCTACCAATGTTATTTCTTTTTACCATTTCAACCAGCGGCTCTTCTTTTACCTTACATGTGACATCAACTGCCTCCTTCTTCATATTTTCAACTTGATTTGATACCACCCTGCGAGTCCTGCAATAATCCAAAGCACCTGTCATGTCAAGTTCAGGTTTTCTGAGTAATGTTTGTTGCAGTTGACTGTTGTTTATACCACATATGAATACATCTTTTATTAAACTTTCTTTTAACGTGCCAAAATTGCATTTCTTCGCTGCTGTTTTCAACGCAGTCATGAACTGCTCAAACGATTCATTTTCATTTTGCTTTCTTGTTAGGAACTTAAACCTTTCGTAGGTTATGTTTGTGGTCGGCACAAAATATTCATTAAACTTTGTTGTAACCTCCTCTAACACCCACTTGTCCGTTTCCTTGCCGAACACAAATGAATCATAAATTTCTCTCGCCTCCGCACCCGCATGATGAAGTAAGATGGAAACCTTCTTCTTTTCAGTAGCGGCCTCGTAGTAGGCATCTATATATGTTTCAAACTCTCGCAGATATCTTTTCCAATTGACGCTCATGTCACCTTCCATACAGAGTGAACTTAAAACCACCGCTGTCGCCATGTTGTATGTTTAATATTGAAATAAAAGATATTTTCATCAATTAGGTAGCGTCCATCTTTATTCTTCAAATTACAAATCAATCATTGTTAATGTAGAGTTATGAACATTGAGTTACCATAGACATAAGATTAACCTGGGTGACCATACTCACAACAAGCTGGATAGATCAAATGTCATATCTACCTTTTAAACAAACTCCTCACTTTATTAAGGATGAATATACGGGTCTGCCCGCGAAATTCAAATTAATTTGGTTTTTCGCAATTTGTAAACGAATAGGACAAAGTATCTAGGCAGATCTTCGCAGGTTTATATAAAAATATAAGAAATTAGTCAGAATATCGACTATAATTTGTGAGTACCTACCTAACTCACGTCCAACTCGATATTTTGACTCATTTCTTAAACTGGACACGTTCAAGTAAAGGTTTTTGTAAATCCTGTGAAGATGATACTGCCAATTGCCACTGGCGCAATTAGAATGCCATATTATGCTTACTTTGTCGTATAAGTTTACAAATTGCGAAAAACCAAATTAAATTTGAATTTCGCGGGCAGACCCGTATAATCCACCCATGGACCTATGATTTATCTTTGTCTATTCGTTACGCTTACCATAAACACTATATTTTTTTATAGCTTACACTACTAACTTTTGCCCTTGACTTCCGAGTCCGCATGGAGTAAGATTGTTAAAATCCCGCGGAAACTCTTTTCTACCAGGATAAAAGGCCTTTATGTCACTCTCGAGGTCAACTGCAAAAATCACGTCAATCTGTTGCTGCGTGATTGAAGAACAAACATGTTGCCAACAAAATCTCACCATAAGAAAAGTAAGGCTCCAACTTTACAAGCCTTGGCAAATACAAAACGCCATCTTTATCGAATAACTTCTTCATATCTTGCACATCTTCCCATGTTATAGACCAAGAACGTCTCATGGGCATATTCTCATACGAATTGGTATGTTTCGTTTCCCTGTCGACTTCTAAAGGTGAATAGTTTGCGAAATTTTTTATTATGTAGTTGCCGGAACTCCGCGGGCGACTACGCTTCGGTAAGATGTTTGCGTGAACGAGGTTTACTGAAAATTTCGGATAGTGTGACAGCGATTTCGTAAAAAAAATCCTAGGCTGGAACCACATCTGTGCGAATAGATTCGCATTTTGTCCATACAAAACTGTCATTTTACATAAGCCGAATTGATGGCACAGATGGTTCCAGCCTAAGTAAACATAAAATTACTTACGCCTAATAACTTTAGCTTAGCTTAGCTCTAAACAATTACCCGCCTGTATTAGGTATCTAGCTACGTATAGGTCGCGGCACGAAAGTTTAGCGCTGAACAAAATAGCTGCGCATGGGGTACTGTCGCGCAACCAATGACGACGGCCGGAATGCGACTGGAGAGCCAATCAGCGCCATGATACCTTATTTTCGTCTTCTGCGCAATAACGGACACCGCTAGACTTTCGTGCCGCTACTATACCTAATAGTTAAAAAAGGGTACCTAGCTACATCGATTTATTTATTTATTTTCCGCACTTACACTAACATTACAGGACAATTAATCCCAATCTATATTAAAAAACTAAATCTAACATTCTGAAAAATACCTAACTTACTAACTATTCTGGTAACATATTGACCACATTGCGATCCTGGTGAGCTCATTCAGAGTGCAACAAAACAGGATATCTTGGTAGCTATAATAAGCTACCAAGTTATTTAGTGCAACAAAACCCGCAAACATGTCATAATCCCGTGGATCCGGCGCGGGAATTCTCTATAATTGCATCAGCTTACGATCGCAAATGACCTTTTATTGGCCGGTACTCTATCTCTATTGGTTAAAATGAATTGATGCAGCAAGAGCACCATAAATTCAGCCAATCAGAGGTCATTGCAATCGTTACACTATTACTATGCAATATTTTTTTTTTGCTACCACTACGGATGGCCGTTCCCTTCCCGGTGGTCTGTCGTACTTCATATTGTTTACGGGGACGTTAGTTTATCTATCAGTTACCTCGATCTAGCACAACAGTTGAGTTCGAACTGAAAACTGAAAGGTCGTCGGTTCAATTCCCACCATTTGCACTATTGTCGTACCCACCCCTAGAACAAGCTGTCCGATTATTTCGGGGAGAGGGGTATATTTCTCAAGTTCAACTTGGCAGCAATAACCCACCTACAGACCGTTCACTATGACTTGATCCTTGCTGTCATGTTGGCTTGGCACCACTTCTTCACATAATCACATATGAAACATGATAAGTGGTGCCAACGTGACGGCAAGGGACAAGTTATACCTAGGTGGTGAACGGACTGTACATATTGAAGTAAAACTTCTTTACGCACGCTTGACTTGGGGAGTAATTAAGTTACGAAAAGTGTGATCGGGCGTGGCGAACGGAAGTTGAGAGGGAGATATAAGTTAGTGAAGATAGAAAGAGAGAGCTACGTTTAGAGAGAGGTGCGAGCACACATTTTCTTTCTCTCATAGCCAGTTGCGTTTCGTAAGTTTTACTTCAGTCGTGTGCACACGTGTTTTTTATAATATAATTACATTAGTAGGTATAGATAGGTACCTAAAGACAAGCCGCCAGAGAGCGTTGTAGTCCATCGACGACTTCAAAAAAGGAGGAGGCTATCTATTCGATGCGCAATTTTTTTCCTTTTCTCGTCATAAATAAATATTTTAATAATAATACACACTTACTTAACAAAAAATAACGTAATATTTGCCAATTTTTGCAATAGTATCTCATTTTAAAGTACACTAGCGGCACGCTATGATGGCCGGTTTGACGTTTGTCCGCTCATGAAGTTCCGTATTAATTGATAACGACTTTGAAGGAAATAATTGTATTACTTTATTGACGATAGTGATGTGCAGAGATTCATAAATTTTATCGAATGTAGTTTTAGGTTTAGGACTCAAAATTTATTTATTAAATTGATTTCTAAAATGTATACAAGTGTAGAAAAATCAGTTTGCACCATTTAAGGGGTGAATGTACTTGTGAATATGAACAATTTTCACTATGTGGACAAACCTCTGAAATCGCAAAAAAATATCAGCTGTTTCATACAAAAGGTAAAATTTTTATTTTTATATGATATATACCACAACTCGGCATTTGGTTTTCTAAATTGAAAATTTTTAAAAATGGAATCTAATACGATCGTCACATAGGATCGCTGGCTAGCACAACTACTACCTCCGGCAAACTCGCGTCAATGCTCAATGCAAAACAAAGCAGTTTCGAATTGACGTTGCTTCGAAAAGTATAAACTGTCAGTGCAATGCGATTGTGATATAGTTTTGACCTGGCTTTGGATTTCAAATATTGATACTGCATTACTGTTGACCCTTGCTCGTTAATTTGGACTCTGTTCAAGCCCTTTGTTGTGGATTTCGTCGATATGACCGAACGTACGCAGAGAACTGTTCTAAATAGTCAGACACGTGAGTTCGTAATACGCCTTCGTAACTATTTCGATCGTGAAGCTCAAAATGGAGGGCCAATTTTACCTATAACGTCAGTGGTTGAACGCGTAGCTGATGCGCTTAATATTGGACAACGAACTGTTAGACGGATAACTAAAAAAAAATATGGCGAGACTGGCACAGAAGAAAATAAACTTCACACACCAAAAAAAAAAAAATATAAAGTATGTATATTCATTTTCATTCAAATATTCAGTTCGTTCAAATAAATTAAATAAACATATACATTTTTGTTTTATTAAACCTATTTAATCAGGTACAAAAACAAAACTTAATTGTTTTTTGTTCGAGAATAAATTGACATTCCACATCACTATTGTAATGTGTCAAACCGGCCATCATAGCGTGCCGCTAGTTTAGTCAAAAAGTCTATACTTAAACAATTTTTCTGTAGTTAAATAAGTCCAGGTAGGCAACTAGGTAGGTATAGATGTAGAAACTTATAGGTAATAAAACTTTTAAGCCTTGTTATCAATTTTTTTTACTACCACTGCACGCAAAACTAATTAAATTGCGTCATTTTTAGGGTTCCGAAAAAAATGGAACCCTTACCCTTATAGGTTCGCTCCGTCGTCTGTCAACTGTCAAGGTCTTAGAAACAGTTTGAGGTACTTTGTTGAAATTTATCTATAATACTGAATATAAAGGTCCATAGTATACTAGCTGATGCCCGCGACTTCGTCTGCGTGGATTTAGTTCATAACATCCCGCGGGAAATCTTTGTCACCCTCCAGGTTCTCAACTATACCTATCCAATAAATCACGTCAATCCGTAGCTTTGTAGCAGGAAACATTTGATCGTCTTGCTCGCGGCATTGTTAATGATGATTCAAAGAGAAAACATATTACTGATGATATTATCAATTACGTTAAACTATAATTTTTATAATTGTTTTTACCATAATTAACCAAATACAAAATTACTTTTAGCTGTCATTTACGTTTTGTTCTTCCACTGTCATTTTCGTTTTTTTATTCCATGTCAGATGCATTTTTGTTAAGTATACCAGGTTTTATATTGACTTGACAGAAATGCGGTCGAACGGGATAAAAAGTATCCTATGTCCGTCTCCTGGTTCTAAGCTACCTCTCCACCAATTTTGAGCCAAATCGGTTCATCCGTTCTTGAGTTATAAATAGTGTAACTAACACCACTTTCTTTTATATAAATATAGATTAATGCAGTGAAAATTTCCAGTTTCTAATTTAACTCTGTGATGGAATATTACGTAAAAATTTTGTACTAGGTATTATTATACAGCTATTGTATAGTATATTACACATCTAGGGCAGTAAAATAAGAAATGTCTCAGATCACATGTAATTGTTGTCCGAGGCGAAGCCGAGGTCAATAAACATGTGATCTGAGGCTTTATTTACTGCCCGTGGTGTGTATACTATATTTCTCCTCGACGGAGGCGGAAAGCGACATTTTCGTTTAGCGCAGCGGGAGGAAAATTGACACTTTCCGCCCGGATGTGAGAAAATAAGTTTTTCATACTCTCTTGTGGGCAGTCGGATGCCATGCCGATTTAACCCATGCAACTTTGATAGAATAGAATATAATATTTCCACAATGAGGTGAAGTCCCAAAAAAAAAAGCGTAGGTAGGTACTACAATTTAATTCATGTTAAGACGACAGACAGAAAGTAGCTCCATTCCCGCCGGTGGCACCCGTTCGTGAAGATATTCGTTATTTGAATTTTTTTTTTTTTTTTTTTTCAGTGATAATAATTCAATCAATTTTATTTTATTATGACAATTTGACTTTATACAGTATACTATATTAAACATTAAACATATATTTGAATTATAATCCTCACAAGGTACGGAACCCTCAGTGCGCGTGACTCACTTGGCCGGTTATTACAATTTTTCTTGCGTAACGATGTATACAATTAATATAATGCTGTTTATTATTACGTATAATTAATTTTTAACCGACTTAAAAGGTTGTCAATTCGTCGGAATCTTTGTTTTATGTATCGATACATCGATTACTCGAAGACGCCTGAACCAATTTGGAAAATTATTTTTTGTTTGAAAGGGCATTGCTTCCCAGGTGGTCCCATTTAAATTTTATCGAAATCGGTTGAGCGGTTTTTAAAAAAATCAAGAATAAATTACATTATTTGTAATGGCGCGGGCGTTTGAAGTCGGTTTTTCAAAATGAATTTTTTATATTAAATTATATTATGATAATGAGAAAGCTGAAATTAGTCTGATCAGCCAGTAACACACAGCGATTGCAATAATGTTAAAACTGTGTTACATTAATTAATACTAAATATGTAATAAGCACACAATATGAAGTGTGTAGTTTTCAACTCCAGCAGCCGGCGCGCAGTGGGTCGAAACTAGGGCTTCCAAGGGTTTTCAATACCGGTATTGAGAGCTTCCAATACCGGGATACCGGTTTTGGCTTATACCAGGATCCTAGGCCTTTTTGAAATTTTTATCAATATCTGCAGATATGCCTGCAGCCCAATAATGATTTGATTTGAACTGAAAAACAACTGGAAGCAGAAATGGAGGCTAAAACTGTCTAAACCCAAGCTTCCTCTAGCATTGATGAAATGAATCTATTGTGAGAGTTGAAAAGGGAATTAATTTATAAGCGTTTTAAGGCGTAGATGTTAAAAGAGCGTTTTCCTCGGTCAACATATTTATGGAATTGATTAATTCAATTCAATTATTTATTTGCATAATGTGTGTCGACAAGTTGGAAAATATAATTATTTATTATTTTGCAGTCCAGCACATTAGCGATAGCGGCGAACAAATATTATAGGAGTCTATATTATATAAAATGTTTCTTTATAACATAGTTATAAAGGAACATTTTATATCAATAATTTACAAAGTAAAACAATTTTCCCTTGCAACAATTTCTTTAATTTATATGCAAAGTGTTGTTTTGGTAGTGTTTTCATATCGATTGGCAATTTATTGAATATTTTAATTGCCATAGCATAACCATTTTTATTAAAATGTGCTATGGTAAAAATAAGATTATCGGGATCACTCAGAGATCGCGTACTTATTTAAATTTTGTGTCACGCTTGGCCTTGAAGTTATGCATATACATTTTCACAAATTTCGATATTTTCAAAATGTACATGGATGAAAGTGGCAAGACCTTGAGCTTTGTGAAAGCCGGCCTACACGAATCATGTGGTGCCATGCGAAGGATAGCTCTAAGGCATTTTTTTTGAACTATAAAAGCCTTATTAGCCGTTGTTGAATTTCCCCACGGTTTCTCACGACTTCGTCCGCGTGTAGTAAGTTTTCTCAAAATCCTGTGGCACCCATTTTTTTTTCGGAACAAAAGTAGCCTATGTCACTTTTCAGGTCCTCAACTATCAGATGTTTAGTATTCATAAGACTTTCATTCAACATTCCAACCCTCACTTTCCCCTTTTTAGGGGAATTTTCATAAAATCTTTTCTGAGCTGATCCCTAGAAATATAGGTTATTTCTTCCAAACCGCCCAAACAAGTAAATAATATCTATAAAATCAAAATATCCCCATACAGATTTTCATCCCCTATTGTACTACTCTGAAAGGGTGATTTTGTGAAATTGCTTACACAGGTTTTAATACCTAAAATTAATAACGTAAATGCCGATTTTTCATGTCTCTTACTTCAAAAGATACGACTTTCATATAATCCCAATTAAATCCCATTTCAATACCGGGATCCCGGTATTGAAAAAAATATTTCCGGTATTAATACCGGTATTGAAAAGGTCCGGTATTCGAAAGCCCTAGTCGAAACGGCTATATGAGGGACATAGGATTTTTTGTTACAAATTCCATTTACACTAGCGACACGCTATGATGGCCGGTTTGACACATTACAATAGTGATGTGGAATGTCAATTTATTCTCGAACAAAAAACAATTAAGTTTTGTTTTTGTACCTGATTAAATAGGTTTAATAAAACAAAAATGTATATGTTTATTTAATTTATTTGAACGAACTGAATATTTGAATGAAAATGAATATACATACTTTACATGCACACAAGAAACATATGAATACAAAAGATACCAAAAAAGGTGCCACAAAAGGCCATAATTAATCAGATTCGTCCATACTACTATTTTCACTGTCGTCACTGCTATCATCACCTACATTAATAATTATATGTTCGTTTTCTATAATATTATCTATTTTCACATCTCTTTCATAATCTTCCCTTATTAATTTAACAGTTCTATTCACAACCTTTTCCCAGTCTCCTTTAGTCACATGTTCACAAGCTTCTTCTAATAATTTTAGCATTTTTTTTGTGGTAAATGGGGGTTCTGTATTGTGTCTTGCAGCATATCCCTTAATTTGAGCCCACACCAACTCAATCGCATTATACTCACAATGGTAAGGCGGTAACCGTATAACTCTGTGCCCATGTTCTAATGCTATTTCGTCAATGACGTATCGGATCTTGGTTGGTTTGTTTTCTTTTAAAAGACGTACTAATTCCGCTTTTAACATATTCATGTTTGCATCTACGCCATTTTTACGAAGCCATGCGACGATATCAGCTTTCTTTTGGGATTGGGCAGGTGGCTTGTCAATTTGCATCGAGTGGTATGGGGCGTTGTCCATAATTATAATAGATGGTTCAGGGAGGCTACACAACATTGAGGTAAACCATTCAGTAAACTTTTCTCCATTCATGTCTTCATGATAGTCTCCAGTGGTTTTTGACGCAAAAGCCATGAGAGAACCTTCGACAAACCCGTTGATGGTTCCGGCCAAAGATTTACAAGATGGAGCCTAAAGGCTGTGAATGCGTCGAAAATTTGTGCTGCCACATGTGGTTCACGCCCTTTTCCCGTGCTCAGTTTGAATTAGGTCATCACCAGATATGGAGCTCGCGAGCCAATATTTTGTTTTTTTAAATGGCGGTTTTTGGTAAATAAAATGTGAAACAAACTTAACAGGACGATCTAAAATAACCAATAACATCACCTACCATCAGTAAATAACATTCAAGCACATCAGTTCCTGCAAAATAAGAAATTGAAATTTGTAGAAAATAATTAAATTAGAGTTCGCCATTTAATGTGTGTTGCCAGTTTACGAACCCAAAATTTCCCTAATAAATAATGAAACCTTAGAATGTAGATACCGATAATATTCGAAAAGCGATTGCAGATAATGTCATTTTTTAATTTTCTTTCCAAGACAGTCCTTGTTCTACGATCTCACCTGATGGTAAGTGACGATGCAGTTTAGATGGTAACGGGCTAACTTGGAAGGGGATGAGCTAGGATTTATTAAATTTTTACACGCTATCGAGCCGGAACGCTAAATAGCTTAGCGATACGTCTTTGATGGTAGAATGGTAACTAGCCACGGCCGAAGCCTCCCACCAGACCAGATCTGAGATATTTCAGAAATTATAAATTTCGAAATTGTCTCCATCGATAATCGAACTCAAGAATTCCCCTCTCATTTTTTTTTAACTTTTTCGTTTCTGATTTTCTTTTACTTATATTCATCTTAATTTTTTTTATATTTTTTTAAACGAATATTTTACCGGGAGAGAGTTTTTATGACTTTAGCGATTTAGCGATTCACCGATCGAGTTGGAAATAGGGTTTAGGGTTACCTTGGATCAAAAATAGGAAATGGTTGCCAAAATTTTTAAAAGTCAGCGCCATATTGAAATTCTTTGTTATTGCACCGATGTCGTTCAAAATCGATATTTAGGGTTCCCTGGGGTCAAGAAAGACGAATTGGTGGCCAAAATTTTAAAAAGTCAGCGCCATATTGAAATTCTTTGTTATGGCACCGATGTCGTTCAAAATCGATATTTAGGGTTCCCTGGGGTCAAGAAAGACGAATTGGTCGCCAAAATTTTAAAAAGTCAGCGCCATATTGAAATTCTTTGTTATTGCACCGATGTCGTTCAAAATCGATATTTAGGGTTCCCTGGGGTCAAGAAACACGAATTGGTCGCCAAAATTTTAAAAAGTCAGCGCCATATTGAACTTCTTTGTTATTGCACTGATGTCGTTCAAAATCGATATTTAGGGTTCCCTGGGGTCAAGAAAGACGAATTGGTCGCCAAAATTTTAAAAAGTCAGCGCCATATTGAAATTCTTTGTTATTGCACCGATGTCGTTCAAAATCGATATTTAGGGTTCACTGGGGTCAAGAGAGACGAATTCGTTGCCAAAATTTTAAAAAGTCAGCGCCATATTGAAATTCTTTGTTATTGCACCGATGTAGTTCAAAATCGATATTTAGGGTCCCCTAGCGTCAAAAGAGAGGGAATAGTTGCCAAAATGTTGAAAAGTCAGCGCCATGTTGAAATTTTTTGTTATTGACGCTTGGGGACCCTAAATATAGATTATCAGTATTGCGCTGACTTTTTAAAATTTTGGCAACCAATTCGTCTTTTTTGACCCCAGGGAACCCTTAATATCGATTTTGAACGACATCGGTGCAATAACAAAGAATTTCAATATGGCGCTGACTTTTTAAAATTTTGGCGACCAATTCGTCTTTCTTGACCCCAGGGAACCCTAAATATCGATTTTGAACGACATCGGTGCAATAACAAAGAATTTCAATATGGCGCTGACTTTTTAAAATTTTAGCCACCAATTCGTCTTTTTTGACCCCAGGGAACCCTAAATATCGATTTTGAACGACACCGGTGCAATAACAAAGAATTTCAATATGGCGCTGACTTTTTAAAATTTTGGCCACCAATTCGTCTTTCTTGACCCCAGGGAACCCTAAATATCGATTTTGAACGACATCGGTGCAATAACAAAGAATTTCAATATGGCGCTGACTTTTTAAAATTTTGGCCACCAATTCGTCTTTCTTGACCCCAGGGAACCCTAAATATCGATTTTGAACGACATCGGTGCAATAACAAAGAATTTCAATATGGCGCTGACTTTTTAAAATTTTGGCCACCAATTCGTCTTTTTTGACCCCAGGGAACCCTAAATATCTATTTTGAACGACATCGGTGCAATAACAAAGAATTTCAATATGGCGCTGACTTTTTAAAATTTTGCCCACCAATTCGTCTTTCTTGACCCCAGGGAACCCTAAATATCGATTTTGAACGACATCGGTGCAATAACAAAGAATTTCAATATGGCGCTGACTTTTAAAAAAATACTGGCAACCATTTCCTCTCATTTGACGCTAGGGGACCCTAAATATCGATTTTGAACGACATCGGTGCATTAACAAAGAATTTCAGTATAGTTACAAAATACTAAATACAATAACTCACTATAGTTAAAGGTATTAATAAAATTATTGTTTTATGATAAAAATTAAAAAAAAAGTAGATATTAATTTTATTTTTAAAGTTTAAAAATTTTAATGACATAATTCTCCCCATTTTATTGGAATCACCTGCGTACCTGGTATCATTACGCACGCTCAGTAATCCACGCCGCGCATGCGCGGCACTCACGTCACGCACACGAGCATATTCTCATTGGCCTGTTTTTTTTCGTTCTTTAGTAGCGCGATACTCCTTCTAGACATATATGTATTCATAGGTTCCGGCGTGACAAATTATAAGTCGCGATCCTTTTCCTACAGGAACTTTGGAAGTAGATGCTGCTGTGTCATCGTTCCAAGAACGGCCTACAGTATGGTTAGCATTAAGCCATGTTTCATCCAAGAACACAACATTTTGCCAATTTTTGATTTCTTTCACTTGCCGTAAAAAAGTATACCTTGCCATCGCTATATCAAATCTTTCCATCAATATTTTGCGTTTGTTACATTTTTTGTATCGAAATCCAATGGTCTTCAAAATCTTCGTTAAAGAACTTTCCCCACCGAAGAATAATCCAGCTTCCTTCAGTGAATGCACCAACTTTTTTCTTGTTGGATACTCCTTCTGTAAATAGTAGCCGTAAACATGTCTTCGGATAGCATCGGCATCAAAGCTATCGATGCCTACGACTGGTTTTGCTCGTTTTCTCTTTTTTGGTGTGTGAAGTTTATTTTCTTCTGTGCCAGTCTCGCCATATTTTTTTTTAGTTATCCGTCTAACAGTTCGTTGTCCAATATTAAGCGCATCAGCTACGCGTTCAACCACTGACGTTATAGGTAAAATTGGCCCTCCATTTTGAGCTTCACGATCGAAATAGTTACGAAGGCGTATTACGAACTCACGTGTCTGACTATTTAGAACAGTTCTCTGCGTACGTTCGGTCATATCGACGAAATCCACAACAAAGGGCTTGAACAGAGTCCAAATTAACGAGCAAGGGTCAACAGTAATGCAGTATCAATATTTGAAATCCAAAGCCAGGTCAAAACTATATCACAATCGCATTGCACTGACAGTTTATACTTTTCGAAGCAACGTCAATTCGAAACTGCTTTGTTTTGCATTGAGCATTGACGCGAGTTTGCTGGAGGTAGTAGTTGTGCTAGCCAGCGATCCTATGTGACGATTGTATTAGATTCCATTTTTAAAAATTTTCAATTTAGAAAACCAAATGCCGAGTTGTGGTATATATCATATAAAAATAAAAATTTTACCTTTTGTATGAAACAGCTGATATTTTTTTGCGATTTCAGAGGTTTGTCCACATAGTGAAAATTGTTCATATTCACAAGTACATTCACCCCTTAAATGGTGCAAACTGATTTTTCTACACTTGTATACATTTTAGAAATCAATTTAATAAATAAATTTTGAGTCCTAAACCTAAAACTACATTCGATAAAATTTATGAATCTCTGCACATCACTATCGTCAATAAAGTAATACAATTATTTCCTTCAAAGTCGTTATCAATTAATACGGAACTTCATGAGCGGACAAACGTCAAACCGGCCATCATAGCGTGCCGCTAGCGTAAAGAAAATACCTATCAAAAGACCTTGTCATTCTGATGAATAATTGTTATTAAAATATTATTGATTTTATAATATCGTAGATTATCAAATATTTGACCAAAATAATGTGCTACATGAAAATTCTATGAATTAATATTGAAATTAACTTTAAAGCATTGACCTTTCATATCAAAAACTGAAAATAAAACGAAACTTTAGCAATATTATAGATATTTTATTAAATTTAAAGTTTTTAACATTTCATATTTATTATAACTATCACAATATGTTTCAATAGGTACAAACACAATATTATTAACTAATTTAGAAATATCGCACAATTTGATATGTCATGGTGCTAATGAGTCGAAATAATTCCAATTATAGATAAATGATATTATATTCCAATCGTCAAGATAAATTTGACATTTTGACAGATTTTCAATACGAAAACTACTAAAAGTTAATATGGAGATATTGCAGTCGAGCGCTACTCTATTTATTTAAAAAAAAAAAAACATGTTTATTGGCGCATAATATTTGGTACCCTATAGGCTTCTATTTTCTCAATCGCTGAATAATGTTCAACTGAAGAATTTTGACAGATTCCCAATATCTGTCAAAAAAAACTGTCAAAAAGTCAAATATTTCATCAGTGAACTATTACTTGGTGATTGTAGAATGAGCCCTCGGTCAAATAGGCTTCAAATACCTTATTAACTTTGTAACGTGCACTTAATTTTAAGCGAAAAGCGATTGGCTACTCTATCACTGATTTGGACGTGAAAGAAAAATAGACGTGAAAAGAGAAAATAAAATTAATAAGTTATGTAGGTAAATACAATATTTTTTTAGTAAGCTATGGTATAGAAAGCTTCTAATAAAAAAAGTGGACAGCATGTTCAGAAATAACGTGCTTAGTAAGTAGCTAAAAATCGTAGTAACAGGTTAGGGCAGTGTCATTTTAATATCATTAAGTGCACGTACCTACTTATTTTTTACAATAATTACACAAGTCCAAGTCCAATCCATAAGTTTGTTATCCAAAATCTCAAAATCACAAAACGATACAACAAAAATAATATTTTCAATTGTTTCAATCCATGGGGTCGTCCATTAATCACGTGATGTTTTTATCAACTTTTTGCCCTCCCCCCCTCATCCCCAACCAACATCACGTGTATTTTTTGATACAAATTATAAGAATATATAATAAAAATAATATTAATAACAATTATTATGAAAATAATAAGAGAATTAATAATTTAATGGGCATTGTCTTCGGACCACGGGTTAGTGAAACTTAGAAATCGCGCGTTCAACGAAAAAGATAAATACACGTGATATCTCACTACAATTTTTTACATACCTTACTACAATGTTTTCAAAGTGATATATTATCTTGGTTTTTTTAAATCTTGTAGTATCGTTTTTTGAAAACACTCCTTTTATTTTAAAAACAATGACAATAATTAGTACGAATTTATGAAAGGAATTAATATTTTATTTACACCTATATTCAAGAATAAATTTCATCTCGTTGTTATAATAATAATAACAAGTCGAATTTATTATTTGTGCAACACAAACCTGAAATACCTAAAAACAGACAAAATATGATTTTTAAATGTATTTTTTGATTTTAAAAACACGCACTCACACTGATAAATCAAAAAAATTTTTACTAACGTTGCCATGTCCGTTATTATGTATATTAAAGCAGAAAATTCGACGTGCGTAAACGCTTTTTTTTTAAGAGTAAAGCAACAGTAACAACTAATAATTAAAATAGTAAGCTATTTACACTGCTCCATTGAAACTACAAATTAATTATCTATATTATGCTGTTCACACATTATGCTCTCAGTACGTGTTGAGGCAACACCCTTTGCGTAAGTATTAGAGCACCACCTAGGTTTATTTGTTTAGTGTACAGATCAAAATGATGGCTAAAAGACTCGCTTACTAACTGATAATTTCAGTTTAAAGATTGACAAGTTGCCATAAAACTTTGTGAACGGACGATTGTCTGTAATCACTTGTACTAATTGATCAAATAAATACGTTGCCTCATCGCATACTGTGTAATGAGCGTTCGGTTTTTAAATCTATACAAAACCATAGTGTTCCTTTATTGCTACCAGAGATTTCTATTTTTTTTGTTTTTTTTTTTTAATCTATACAAAACCATATTGTTCCTTTATTGCTACCAGAGATTTCTATTTTTTTTTTTGTTTCTTTTTTTATTAGGAAAATAAACAGTGCGGTGACAGAGGCTGTCAGTTCTAAACACAGTTTAAAGTAAAAAGATGGTATTTACAAAGTTGAACTAAGATTTAGTAATGCGGAATTCTGATGAGGCGATTTTCATTGATACTTTTCAAAGGACCATTTTACAATGGAGCTCTTTTGGAACGAGAGAAGCCACATTGCTTTTGCTGTTTTATATTTCTATTGGCTCTTTTATTTCACAATTTTTGATATGAATCTAAAAATTTATTCTGCTCATCTCAGAATTTTCATGTGGCATCTTAGCTATCGCTTTGGTGATAAAAATAATGTTTATCTTTTTACTTTAGTCTATGGTTCTATGTAATGTAGTTTGGCTAAAACCTAAAGATTTATGAATGAAGACTAGATTTTTATGTTTTAATCTTATGAACGGTGTCGGCACATCTTCAGAGTTCAGCCAAGCTCCAACTTTTTCGACTCAGGTCCCGCCGAGTCCAAGAATACATCTGTAGAGTCAACGCGAATAGATTTCTGAAAAAAAAAACATTTTTTTTTTATTTACTGATTTTTTTTCGGTTTCCGAACGGTGCGTTTTGCTAGTGAATCACCCGTATCATAGTACCTCGAAGGCTTTTTTTTACAACAAAACCACAGAAATCTTACGTCTGAATAAGCTGTATGGTTATGGATTCTTTGCCTGTTCTGAAGAGGGGCAAATGAAGAAAACAACATGGTATCTCGAAAATATTTTTAGAAATATGTAAGTCATTTCCACATTAATGTGTGCATTAGTTTACTTTTAATTATATAAATTACATTATATAAACACATTTAGACTACGAGATACATTTTAGCGACTAATTTAGTTGCAAGCGACCGCGACATTGAATCTACCAATCAAATAACACGAACGCGGGTCGCAGGGGCGTGAAAGGTGCGGGAGATATTATTATATCCTTGAAAATATAGCTCGGTTGGTCGAAAAAATGTTTATAGTTTGGGATATAATATATATTATATTCAAGTGTAAAGGGTTCCATTACAAAGCGAGGAAAGCGATATTCATTTATATCTCGGGGTGTAATTTAATATATGTAATTAGGTATAGGTAATTTAAAACCCATGCTATAATTCACATAGTTCGCTGGAGTGGTGACCCCGCACCGGGAAGCGCAGTGTTGGCAGACCCCTCACTAGGTTGACCGATGACATCAAACGAGTCGCAGGGAGCGATTCAGGCGGCGCAAGACCGAGACCCGTGGAAGGCCATGCAAGAGACCTTTGTCCAGCAGTTTACCTTTATCGGTTGATAAAGAAGAAGAATATCCCATGAAAAGTAGGCTTTACTCATTCATTCAGGCCTTTACGTCTGTTCTAGACGATTTAATCATTGTCTCGGAGGCATTTTCTCCGGTGACTGTGGAGACCGATCCGTGAGCGACAGTTACGAATCGATATCCCATGAAAAGTAGGCTTTAATCATAGATTAATTATTTATAGTTCAGTGACTCACGTACAAGAGTCATTCGACGTTCTTGCGGCAGTTGGGGCAGGTCTGCTGCTCCTGGAGCCAGGGCAGGATGCACGCCTGGTGGAAATTGTGCGTGCACGGCAGGGTCATCACCTCCTGGTGCCGCAGGATCACCTCGAAGCAGATGGAGCACTCCTCGAGGCTCCACGACCGCTCGCGGCTGGAACAAATTTTCATCATCATCATCATCATCAGCTGCAACAGCAGCAGCAACCCAATGCAAAAACAATGTTTAGTAAAAAATTCAATCCCTTATTCCCACAATATAAAATTGGTTAAGTTGTTAAAATAAACTAATTAAACTAATGGCCGATTTCACCAACGTCGAGTGACGTTTATCCTAGGAATAAATTGGGCGTTCTGACAATTTTCGCATTAAAAATACAGTCAAAATATCTAATTTACGCTCGGATGTTATTTTACGTTGGTGAAATCGGCCATTAACCAACGTCGAGTGACGTTTTACCGAGGAATAAATTGGGCGTTCTGACAATGTTTGTATTAAAAAAACTGTCTAAATATCAAATTTACGCTCGGATAAGACTTATTTTACATTGGCTCTAACTAACCTAACCAAACAAGCATAACATCAACGGCTCACTACTGAGCGCAGGTCTCCTCTCAGAGAAGGGTTACAGGCCATAGTCTACCACGCTGGCCCAATGCGAAGTGGCAGACTTCACGCACATTTGGGAATATTATGGAGAACTCTCAGGCGTGCAGGTAAGTTTAGTAGGTTAGGTTAGGTCATCTACAATCACAATCGCAATCATCTCTGATTGGCCAATAGTCGATACTGTCTCGCTATTGGTTAAAATGCACTTTTGCAGCAAGAATGCCACTAATTCAGCCAATAAACACAATAGGCGTGATGACAGATTTTGAAATACCGTTGGATGATGTCCTGGACCCTGATTCTTAACTCAGTGGCTATCAATATATTTTTTATCCATTGAAGGTTGTACTGTAGGTAGCAATCCTTCAATGGATAAAAAATATATTATGTCAGTGGCTATCATTTTTTGATAGCAACTGAGTTACAGAATCAGGGCCAAGTATCTAAGTATTATTTTGAAAAAAAAAAAAAAAAAGTTTGGTAGATAAATCATAAAATGGCCGTTTAAATTTTAAGTTTTAAAATTCACGCAAAAACGCTCGTCGGTGTCATGGCGTCGTTCGTGACGTCACCTCTGTTTTTACTTAGTAGTTCGTCAAAGTTTGAAGATAGATGTGACGTATCGCTCTGATTGGTGTTTAATCCAATATGGCGGATGGCTGTATTTTATAGTTTTATTTTATCAAAATAAATATATCAATCTCGTTCAAAATAGAAAAATAAACGTTTTTTATAATCTATGATTCCTATGTCATTTTAAATTCATAATGAATAGAATATAAATTCGTACCTAACTGTCATCATGCTTATTGAGACTATATTATTAGTATGATGAATGTTAGGAAGATTTAAAGTTTTGAGTTAGCTTACAGGTTATTTCAATTATTTCAGTGCCACCAACTTATCTGTTCATTAAATGGACCTTAATCGTATTTGTTTAAAGTTACAAATTCAGTACAACCGATTTTAATTGAGAGTGTATCGTATACGTAAACGTATAAGAATGCATACACGAAATTGAGCCCTAATACAATGTTGTTATGGTCCATTTTACTTCGACGCTACTGTCATCGAATACGAATACGATCAATCGAATTTAATCTCATACTAACCCTACTGTTACATTATTAGGCGAATGCTCCCGGTGAGAAACCTACTGGCAATACTCAAGCTCAACCCTGCATTAGCGACTCCGTCAACTGAACAGATAAGTTGATGGGTCTACGTATATAATACCGTTTACTGCCCATAAGTAAATAAAACACAATCTGCATTCAATAAACCAAGACCAAACACTCAGTGACTCACAAAACTTGTGATCTCCTCAGTTTCCTTTCCTGTTCCCTGTCAAATTAAAGCAAATGAAAGAAAGAAGAAGAAATAGAAAGCATTCATTAAGACTGAGTTTTGACCCGCGCGCCCGCAGCGGTTGCGGTACCGCTGTTTTATTACAATACTCACGACACCGCAGGTTTATGCGGTTCCGCAGCCGCCGCGGTTGCGGGAAAGGACCGCTGAAATGGCGTCGGAAGGAGAGAACATCTCCCGCCTACGTCGCGTCCGCGTGACCGATCGCAGTCCGCGGGCGCAAACCGCGCCGTGAATATTGCTACTTCATTTTCCATACAAATCGGCATTCTACGGAGGCCGCGGGAACGCAACCGCTGCGGGCGCGGGTGAAAACCGCGCCGTGGGTACGGGGGCTAATATGTATATTGTGCACATTATGTAGACTCACACTGTATGCCATTGTATAATGTTGTTGTTGCAAAAGTAATTCTTTCAACAAGGATAGAAGTTTCAAAACTGTGGCCCGACTATGGTGAGGTGGATGTAACATACGTCGTATTGATTTCGTTGATATAAAATGTAGCCTATTTATTGGAATAGAACAAAATATTTTTTTAAATCTATACTTATATATAGTATAAACTTTTACACACAATATTGGGGGTAGGCCATAAACATTTTTTGTTCAATATTGGGGGTATGTTAACATTTTTTGTTCAATATTGGGGGTATGTTATAACATTTTTTTTTGTTTAAAGTACCTATGTTATGAAACATTCTTTGATAAGTGAAAATCAAGTTGAAAACTTACCTTTCTCTGTTTCTAGGAGAACTTAATCTATCTACAAAGAGACGAAACGAAGATGGGCGTTGAAAGCGTGGCAGTTCTAACGATATTAATTCTGCGTCCCAATCGTTCGAGTCTACGTCAGAGATTTCCATTTCTTCGCTATGTTCACTGAACTGATAGGAGTCGTTAGACTCAAAACTAGTCCAGTCTGAGTCATCTGGAGATGGTATTTCCTCTTCCTCACTAGATGATGACTCAGTATCGTCAGATATAGTCACAACGCTGGATGGAGTATTACCATGATCTACGCTATCTTCGTTGATGCTAGTATCGGTCGTAGTGTTTTCATAAAAAGTAATGTAGTCGTTAGAACGGTCAGAGTCTTCATCACTTCTAAAAGCATTGCAGAGTGAAAATGAAAATTAATGAGCGTGCAAATGTAAAGCTGTTAACAAAAAAGGCATATTAATTAACACAAGCTATTATTAAAGAAATAATTACATGTATAGACTACGAAAGCGTCTCGAAAAGGGGACTGAATATTTTTGTATGGAGCCTGACCTATCTGCTGTTCCGCCATTTTGTTTTTTTTTTTCAAAATTGCGGCCACTCATCAAACAATACCTGGCATCAATACAAACAGGTTTTATTGTCAGACAAAATCTTCTACGTCAGGTTTCCGAGCTGTCAATATTTAAAAAAAAAAATGGCGAAACGGTTGGTAGGTCAAATATTCAAACCCATTTCACAGGCACAAGCAAAGCCTATATTATTTTATATTTTTAATAAGACTAGGACAAAACTAATGAGTTTTATACTATCTAGCGAGACAATTTTCAACTATTTTCTATATATGTATTATATAAAAATGAAATGAAATGAAATTTTTATGAAATATCATTACAGTTTTTGCAATTCACGAAGGCGAGTGAGCTTTACATGTGGTTACTTCGTGTACATGCACATTGCATAAGTGTGCGTGCCTGTCAAAGCCTAGGTGGGAGCGGGCAGGCGCGAGCATTGCGCTCGCTCACACTTATACAGATACGACACACACACAAACATAAGTCAGTCGCCCTCGTGAATTGCAAGAACTATACCATTACATTATATGTATAACCAGTTATCCAAATTTTGGTTTGAAGAAAATATACAATAAACAAGAATATATAATATTTCATTTTCCAGAATAAGTACATAGCAAATTATATTATGAAACTAGAAAATGTTATAGAACCATCAACCGATAATGCAAAGAACGGAAATTAAAGTTCCACTGCAGACGTAGGCTCAAACAAGCAATGAATGTGTAAGTTCGATGTAATTATTTACTGTATTAGTACTGATAATTACGTTTTTGATGGTTATTGTGATGAATTATGACACCCTTTCAGGGCACAGTAACAATACGTCATTTAGTAATAATTTTCTGCGAGCTCGTCGTACTAACGCGACGATACTGCGTAGTCGGCCTTTAAAAGCTTACTAAAAATGGCTTATCACCGCGTCGACTATAGCACTTCTAAACGTTAGAGTTTGATGTAAAGAACTGTAAATTAATTCTTTTTGAGCCATTACAGGTTTTTATTATCATAAATCCTTGAAGTTTATATATGGATCTGAGGCAAAAACAAATGAAACCCGTTTTAGTAACGATAAAGTAGTGCTTACACTGAATGTTTTATTGAGTGAATTTATAATACTATAAAACTAGATGATGCCCACGGCTTCGTCTGTGCGGATCAAGGTTTTTTTAATTCCCTTGGGAACTCCTCTATTTTCCGGGATAAAATGTAGCCTATGTGCTAATCCTGGGTATGAGCTATCTCCATTCCAAATTTCAGCCAGCCAATTTGGCATTTGTTGTGGGCTGAAATAGTAACAAACATCCATCCATCCATAAATCCATCCTCACTAACTTTCGCATCCTACTATCCTATCCTAAGTAGTAATAATATTATTACGATGGATGGATGTTTGTTACTCCTTCACTTCACAACAAATGAACCAATATGGCTGAAATTTGGAATGGAGATAGCTCATACCCAGGATTAACGATAGGGTACATTTTATCCCGGTAAATTAAAGAGTTCCCGCGGGAATTAAACACCTTAATCCAAGCTGGAATTAATTCACAGGCATCACCAAGTATATAAAAAATAAAATAAATTGAAAAAAAAATTGAAAAATTTTTCACAGGCAAAACAAAAAGCATGAGTCTTATCTTTATTAAAAAGAAAATCCAACATCCTTTATTACTCAATAAAACACACTGTGTAGACTAAGCTTAGCGCAAAAATGAAATATGCTTTAAGGAAAAAAAGTAAGTATGTACCAAACAAACATAAGTAAAAGTCCCCTTAAAACCTCCTTAGAAAGTTGCAGATTCAAGTCCATTATATTATTATTATTATTTATAATAGGCTACGCAGCTGTCCCTGATGCACCTATATCAATTGCTGTGCTTGGAGTTTCCAATATTATGGAGGTCTAATCTGTTTTTAAATTCATTACAGTTTTTGCAATTCACGAAGGCGAGTGAGCATTACTTGTGATTACTTCGTGTACATGCACATTGCATAAGTGTGCGTGCCTGTCAAAGCCTAGGTGGGAGCGGGCAGGCTCGAGCATTGCGCTCGCTCACACTTATACAGATACGACACACACACAACTATAAGTCAGTCGCCCTCGTGAATTGAAGGAACTATAACTGATTTGGGTGTCACTATTTCTTTAGGCAACTTATTCCAATTTATTATTATTTTGCAAGTAATGTCAAAGATTCTTTCAAACAATTCCACTCTAATAGGCTTCAGGGCCAAATCAAGCCACCGATTAGGGGTACTTTCTTTATCGACCGATAGACATCCACTGCTGTACAAAGGTCTCTTGCATGGACTTCCACAGGACTCAAACTAGCTCCACCTGTATTGCTGCAACTCGTATGTTGTTGTTGGTCCACCTAGTGGGAGGTCTGCCAGCACAGCTAGTCTAGGTGTGGTGTTTACCAATGGCATCGCTCATTTTACCCCTATTTTACCCCCTTAAGGGTTGAATTATGAAAAAACCTTTCTTAGCAGATGTCTACGTCATAATAGCTATCTGTATGCCAAATTTCAGCCCTATCAGCCCAGTGATTTGAGTGTGCGTTGATAGATCAGTCAGTCAGTCACATTTTCCTTCTATTTATTTAGAAGATAATATATGGATCCTAGACTTTGGATTGGTAGCTTAGTCACCACTAGATACCGCTCTTCCTACAAACAATAGCTCCTTAAGAGGACTATAACATTTCACATCCATCTCTTTCGCACATTCTAATACTTTCAATGATTTTTGAAAATCTCAGTTACTTTTGACATAACATGGTCAATTATTATTTTCGACAATTAGATTATGGATATTTTAAGACATATTTTTACTATAATATAGCTAGTTTTGATAGAGAATAAGAGCGATAATAGTAGTTTTCACGCTATTTCTCGATCAATATAGGTATAGGTATATCATAATAAAACTATATCCAAAATATCTGTAATTTAACTGTCGAAGATAATAATTGAACACATTTTGTCAAAAGTATCTGAGACTTTTACAATCATTGAAAATATTAGAATGTGCAAGAGAGAGCTGGATGCGATGAGAAATCTTCACGTCCAAAATCCCTCAGGGCCTGAAGACTAAAAGTCTTCGAACAGTGCATATTGCCAGTGATGACTTACGGATCCGAGACATGGTCGCTAACTGTGGGCCTCATAAGAAGGCTCAGGATCGCTCAGCGGGCGATGGAGAGAGCTATGCTCGGAGTATCCCTGCGAGATCAAATCAGAAATGAGGAGATCCGTAGGAGAACCAAAGTTGCCGACATAGCTCAGCGAGTCGCGAAAACGAAGTGGAAATAGCCGCCCATTTCGAATGGCTGCACATAGTTCGAAAAGCTGATGGTTGTTGGAGTCCCAAGGTGCTGGAGTGGCGACCCCGCACCGTGTTAGCAGGCCCCCCACTAGGTGGACCGACGACATCAAACGAGTCACAGGGAGCCACTGGATTCAGGCGGCACAAGACCGAAGCCTATCCATGCAGGAGACCTTTGTCCAGCAGTGGACGTCTATAGATCGATAAAGAAGGAGTGTTTATGCGTTTATGCAACTCACAAGGTCTGAGGAGACTCGCAGCTCCACTGCCCGGAGGTGGTGCCCTCTGTATCAGGGTTTTCCGGCCGCTTGCTGAAGAAGTAGTACAAAGCGGCCCCAACACCGACGCCGATCGCGGCGGCCGCCAAGCCGAGGCCGCGGCTCGGACACGCGTTTTTCTGCTTGTCCTCTTCACGTAAACTCATGATTTCGAAGTTATACCAATGTTCTATCGCCGATTGCCTCCTTTTTGATTGCGACTTGCGAGAGAAATATTGGAGGCAACAAACACACAAGAAGACAAAAAGCGATTGCGAATTTTACGTTGTATTTTTATTTTTGGTCAATCAAAGACAATAAAATCAAAAGTTTTGACGGATCACGGATATGACGTTGCTAACGGCCAATCCACAGATCATTAAACTAGTCGCAGTGTTGCCAACTGCTAGCTTTACACAGTTGCTAGACATTTTTCAAAATGTTGCTAGATTGCCAGTTTTACCCCAAAAAGTTGCTAGACAATAAAATGTCAATTTCTGACATTCATTTGTATTATGAAACTAGGATTTGCGACTACGATTATTTGTATATTCATCTAACAAGAGAGTTAAAAATGTCCTGTGTACCAGTGTACAGTCTGTTTGGAGAGAGGTTACCATTATACGTAAACAATTATGGCGTCAGATCACGTGATTATATTTTCAATGTACTAGTGCGCATGCGAAACATTGGCAGACAAGTTGAGAATGAACGATTGATTGAATGAATACATTCTTAAATCGATTACCAATACTATTTAATATGATATTCTTCTGAATTGTGATGTTGGAAACGATATTATTAAGACCTTTCAATACGGATCCTATAATTTTAAATATTCAAATTTGTAGCTAACTGTAAATGTTACATAAAATATTATGTTTGAATTAATTTTAATTTATTACATATTAAATTTATAAATGGTTTTTCCTTACAATATTTTATTTTTATTATTATTTATATTATACTATTATTTTTATTATATTTGTTATTACAATCCTTCTCCTATTATGATTGTAAGAATCTTACAGTTCATAAATTATTGTGTTCACAACATAATTTTTTTTCATAATAAGAAAGGAAGTGACAATATTTTTATTTTACAAGAATAATTTAGCACAGAGAAGTAAAAAATTACTAACTATATGTAAATTATTTAACAACTTGAAATATGCTCAATGTTTATATATATTTTTTGACGAATAGACATAAATATGGTTAAGTTGTATGATGAAGTAACAGTGAAATTGTGGTTTACATAGGTATAATAATTCATTTTAATATACAATATATATATTGACATGGACATTATTTACCTTATTATTAGATTTTTATATTAGATTATTTTTATAACATTATTTACCTTTTAAGTATTTTATGTTTTAAGTATGCTAATGGTAGAGAAATTTTTAAATATACTAAGTTTACTATGTACAAAAGTTTGGAAATAAAAAGAGATTTATTTATTTATTTATTTATAATTAAAATTTATTAGGCAGAAACAATTGGCAGTATTCTTCCCCATTGATGGCACAAAGCCAAAAATTATGTAACTTTATTTGATAATCGCTTTAAATAGATCGTTGAAAAGCACATTGGATTAAAATTATTTTTTTTACATAGGTCTATGGGATATCGTTTAAAACGTTTTTAGCAAAGATATATATTCTTATATTCTTTATACTATATTCTAATATTCTTTAGATTTAAGTTCCTAATCAGGTGTTTTTCGCTACAACGCCTGTATGATTTAAGTTTTTTAGATCGCTCGGGAGCAGTTTGTCACTGAAATCAGTTAATTGTTCATGGCGTAACAAACATACATATTTATAATATCACTATAATTTTTATGTACAAGACTGGAATAGAAAAATAATTACACGACTTCAGTATATTGTTTCAAATTTGTAATAGTATTCAATTTATAAACTTAAAGAATCAGGTTAAGATTCCAATCGTACAATTGAAACCATTAGTTAAAGTCTCCACTTCTTTTCCGAGAATCCGAGTCGTGAATAATGTAGTAGGCATGTAGGCATTTCGACTAGCCTGAACTGACATTTCGCGCTGAATAACGCAGTCGAAACATGATGAGTAATTAAAATACTAATAAGTAGTCGTCATTCGATTATGAGCATTAATATAATACTAATGTTCAATTCGAAAATGTGTACATTAGTAGTTGTAAATTATTCGAATAGTCAGATCATTCGCAGTCACGCATCGCTAACCGGTTGCCATTTGCCTTAATACACGGATCTACGAGCGTAATAAATACGACTTCCGATTTTACAATCGACTAAGCTCGTTCTTATCATTCACTCTATGGTTCACGTTTTATTTCCAGCACTAAATAATTTAATAGCACTAATTTCCTTCAAAGTCGTTATCAATTAATACGGAACTTCATGAGCGGACAAACGTCAAACCGGCCATCATAGCGTGCCGCTAGTGTAGGGATTTGTTCTATTTCATATGTCAAACACAAACTAGGCTATTAGTCTGTGTTTTTTTTTTCCGATGGTGACTAGATTCCCCCGTCTCACTTTAGAATAACAATAGTAACTATTTATCGAGTTTTTCTGTCCCTATCATACTCATAGTGGTGCCAAGCGCTCTCGCTCTATTTCACACTACCAAAAGTTCGCATCTATCGTCATTTCCTGCCTACGTAACATTTCCGGTGCTAAGTTTAAAATTATCCGTGGCTTTAAATCTTTAAGTTTCTAATATTAAAATTTACTGTATAAAAATAGGAATTAATTTCTTACTTAAGGTGTGTATAAAATAATGTAGTTTTTAACAAAAGAAATCTCAAGTTAACTATTGACAAAGCTTAATATTTTCTTTACTTTCACTATCGTAAAAGTTATGATTAATGAACGAAAATAATACTATTATCCGATTCCGTTTTGTAGGTTCTTCCCGGTATTTCCAATTTTTTTGCCCTAAGTATTTCTAAAACGAAAATTCTCGACAAATGGCGGCGGCGGATCGGTGTTAAATTTTATCAGGATAAACTTTTATTACCTATACTATCCCCTATTTCTATTCTCAATTTTAAGTTCCTTAATCAATAATTATTGTGTTTCATCTAGATAGTTAAATGGTCTGATTTGTGCTGTGCCTTTATCACAGGTTATTTTGTGCAAATAAAATGTGCCTTCAAGTTCAGTGCGAGTGGTAAACTTTTTCATCCAGGAACCAGGATGCGTTCATGTGTTATAGCAAAGTAAATTTACATAGAATACCGTTTAATTGTCTCGACAGATGGAAGGTATGTATGGTTGGTTGGTCCCGGAACTTCTAAATGAGAAAATATTAGAATTTGTTGTAGTCATTTCAAACCAGAGAACATTAATAATAATTTAAGATTAACTTTAGATGCAATTCCTTCCTTAATCCACCTTCTAATGAAAAATCACTTCATAATCTATCGTCAAATCTTAAATATCTTGAGATATCTTCGCTTGTTCCCAAGGGACCTCTCGATGTTAAAGTTACCAGCCATATCCCAATTGCGTCTAGGCATATAGACCAAGTTACACATGAAGATTCATCTTGCTCTTCGGTTTTGACTTCTACTAATGTATCAATCGTCGTTGGGGTCCCAAGGTGCGGGAGTGGCGACCCCGTACCGAGAAGAGCAGTGTTGGCAGACTCCCACCAGGTGGGCCGACGACATCAAACGAGTCGCAGGGAGCCGCTGGATTCAGGCGGCGCACGACCGAGGCCTGTGGAAGTCCATGCAAGAGACCTTTGTCCAGCAGTGGACGTCTATCAGTTGATAAAGAAGAAGAAGAGAATTATGTAGAACTTCCCTCAACAATAAATATCATTCAGAACTCCCAGCCAAGCCCAAACTCATGCAATGCTATGCTCATTGATGATGATATCCTCAGTACATCTTGTAACTTACTACTGAGTCCCACTGATGGTATCCCAATTACATCTTGTAACTCGCAATAGAGTCCCATTCCATCAAAAACCATGCCTTTCAATGAGACATCTTGTCTGGATCAGACCACCCCAAAGCTGAAATCATTAAGTAACTATTAAATATAAAAAATTGAAATCAAAGTTTCAGTCATTTCATTATAAGTAAATATAAAATGTTTATTAAAAAGTATCCACTTTTAAGTAACTTTGGCAAATTATTAGTAGATTCACAGTTGAGATTGTCAGGTGCAGTCTAAAGCAGTGAGATACACATACTTTTTGCACTCTCACTGTATAAATTAAGTCCAAAATGTTATAGATTTTTGCAGAAGTGTAATGTTAAATTACCAGCTAAATCTACCATATCTTCTATATTAACCAATATTAATATTTTCCATATTAACCACTAAGACCAGGTATTGATTTTATATTCCAACATTTGGCAGATGTTGTGAAGACCAAAAATACTATGGGCTTGCAATGTACGTTACTCTTTGATGAAATGGCCATTAATAAAAACTTGTTTTTCTATTTCCATACTGGTGTTATTTAAGGTTTCGAGTGTGGTCAACACACTCATAATGTTGCTGACAAAGCTTTAGTTTTCATGCTGTGTGGAATATTTTTATCTTGGAAAATACCCATTGCATTTTATTTTGTTTGTGATGGTATTAAAACCATGTCTCTAAAAAAGATACTTAAAGAGATTATTGCTGAAGTTCTTAAAACTGGGTTTGTTTTGAGAGTAACTGTGTCTGATCAAGGCTCTGCCAATGTTGCTGCAATAAATTCGTTAATATCTGAGACATGTGAAAATTTACTTAGAACTGGTCATAATGATCCTCACATTATTCATTATGAAATCAATAATAAGAAAATTTATCACATGTATGATGCACCCCACTTACTGAAATGTTTTTGAAACAATTTTCAGAAAAAGGATCTGCTCATCGGCAACAAGCGAGCTCAGTGGGATTACGTTGAGAAGCTGTATGCTATTGATGGGATCCATGGTGTTGCCAAGTCTAACCAAACTTACCCACAAACACATAAAACCTTCTTATGACAAGATGAAGGTAAGTGTACACTTTATAAAATATAATAATAATATCCTCCCGACTGAATCCAGTCACGGTGGCCAACCTCGCTCAGAGAGTAGCTATATACGCAGGAGATATTATAGTACAAGTGTGTGCACAAAAACAGTCACACTCTCTATTCCCTCACTCTCATAGTCTTAGTCCAATGGGATGGAAAGCCTGAAACAACCAGAGAGAGACCAGGTGCAGGATCGACAGCTTTACGTTCTCTCTGAGGCACGGGGTGACTCACCGCCAACTTTCTTCCTCCAGGCTAGTACCTACTATAAGAATTTCTTGACAGAAAAATCCAATACATTTTTTTTGGCCTGACCCAGGAATCGAGCCCAGGACCTGGTCATACTTAGTTACCCACTGGACCAACGAGGCAGCTATTTAAATTTTATAATAAGTACATATTAATACATCAGCTATAAGTACTTATAAAAAGACTTTTCCTGCCTTACTGAATGACTGACTGATCTATCAACGCACAGCCAAACCCACTGAAGTTAGAAACTTGAAATTTTGACAGTAGGTTCATTTTATGACGTAGGTGAGCACTAAAAAGGATCTTTTGAAATTCCACCCCCAAGGGGGTTAAATGGGGGGGTTAAAGTGTATATGAAAGTCCGTCATTTTTCAAGTAATACTCATGAAACTCGGTATTTGGGCTTTACATTAAAAATAAAAAAGTACGTGTTTCATAGATTTTGTAAAATCTACCCCCAAAGGGGTTAAATAGGGAATGGAAATTTGTATGAAAGTCCATCAGTTTTTAAGTTCTATCTATGAAACTTTGTATTTGGGCTTTCAATTAAAAACAAAGAAGTAAATCTTTCACAGTTTCTTAAAATTCAAGCCCTAAAGGGATTATAGGGGTTGAATGTTTGTATCATAGTGATAGTCCTTCATATTCAAGTTGTTTTTCAAGTTATGTGTATGAAACTTGGTATTTTGGCTCTAGATTCAAAATAAAGAAGTAGGTATATCACATTTATTCTGTAAAAATGACTAGCAATTTGAATTTTTCAGGTTGTGTATGCTGCGCAAGTTTTCAGCAGGGCGGTTTCGGGAGTTTTACACAACCAGATGAAGACATATGAACATACGCAAAACGGGCGGACACGCCTACTTGCGGAGAAAATTCCCAGGAGTAAAAGAAGAAGAAGACATATGAACATCTTCAAATAGTTCATAATTATAGTGTACCATTTGTGAACATTGATAATGGCTATTTCACTGCCGAGATCTTTTTGTTCATTAATGATTTGTTTGACAGCTTGAATTGTTCTGGTCATTCAAGTGTTAATTTACGTAATGCTTTGTCTTTAAATTCAGTCCACTTAGAGTTTTGGAACGAAGCCTTGAAGAAGCTAGAATCAATGAAATTTGATGCTTCAGACTCAAGAGAATGTAAGCCACTGTCGTTACGTAACTTTATTCATGACATTAAAACCATTAAACACCTTTGGTCGGAACTAAGATTGATTCCGGGCGTTTAAACCAGGATCCCCTGGAAAACTTTTTGAACAGATTCGAGGACAGGGTGGATGTAGCACATATCCAGACTGTCAACTTCCCAGGTGGTCCCATATAAATTTTATCAAAATCGGTCGAGCAGTTTTTAAAATATCAACAATAAATAATATACTTTGTATAGTGGCGCGAGAGTTTGAGTCGGTTATTTAAAAAGAATTTCTTATATTAAATTATAATCACTGTTTGTGATTTGATGTTTGCATTTCTGTGTGCATCTCATTTATTTTCACTGTGTAAGAAGTATTGTGTTCTCTGTATCAACATAATATTTGAGTTTGAAGCGTTTAAACCAGGATCCCCTGGAAATCTTTTTTGGACAGATTCGAGGACAGGGTGGATGTAGCACACATCCAGACTGTCAACAATTTGTTGCCTTGTATAAGAAATTGCTCATTAATGAGATATCTACTGGTAAATCTTTATATGCAAATTGCACCCCTGGTGATGATAAAATGTAGGGAACTCTAAAAAATGTAATTATCAAGCGAAATCGAAATATCAATGATATTCTCCATAGTTCGGATGCTCAAAACGTTATTTTCATTGAAGAAAGTATTCCATCCGAAAATACTTTCCAAACCTATGCTGTGTCATACATTACTGGTGTAGTTTGGCGTTATTTATTTCCCAGACTAGATTGTGTGCAATGTCAACATTGTAAAAATGCACTGTTATCCAATGAAATTGAATCATTTCATTCTTTAATATCAATTAAATAATATGATGATAGTAAGATAAAATTGTATTATCCATCAGGTAATCTGTCGGCTTTAGTATGGCACTATATGTATATTATCGAACAGACCTTGCCAAAACTCTGTAAAGTTTACATATGTACAGATATTATTAAACAATTTGACAATCTCGATACATCTTGGTATGACTTGTCGTGAACAAAAATCTGTTTTTTGAAGGCGTTTGGATTGTTAGACAATGGTGCATTAATTTTAATAGACGAATTCACAATGTAGATTCAAGGAAATGGAAAATTTGATTGCAACCAAAGTTACCAAAGGTGGTAGTTATTGATCAGTGCGACGTCAAAGTAGTTAACATTGTTGTAACCTAAAATAGGTGAAAGTAAGAAACATTAATTTTCTTTTTAGTAACCGACTTCAAAAAAGGAGAAGGTTCTCAATTCGTCAGAATCTTTTTTTATTGTTTTTTTATGTATGTAGAGAATATTTTATGTATGAAGACACCTGAACCAATTTGAAAAATTCTTTTATTGTTTCAAAGGGTATACTTCCCAGGTGGTCCCATATAAATTTTATCAAAATCGGTCGAGTGGTTTTTAAAATATCAGCAATAAATAATATACTTTGTATAGTGGCGCGAGAGTTTGAGTCGGTTATTTAAAAAGAATTTCTTATATTAAATTATAATCACTGTTTGTGATTTGATGTTTGCATTTCTGTGCTCATCTCATTTATTTTCACTGTGTAAGAAGTATTGTGTTCTCTGTATCAACATAATATTTGTTTTTGTTATGTTTAGATAATAACACTACTTGACCCAGCTTTTTCAAAGGTTTCTCAAAATCAGTACAGATTTGACAAAATTATGGGTTACCTACGTCGACAAAAATGTTCATCCCCTATGGCGCGCTAACCCTACTGTTTTTCAGGATATCAAAGTCAATGTTTTAGTCCTGTTTTGTCCCGGGGACAAATTATTACACTTTTTAATTGCATACATTTTTAAGCAAAACTTTACAATTTTGTCGATAGATGGCGCTGTCACCAAAACTAGTCATTACTTTAACATTAATTTATTAAAAAATTACTAACATAAATAAGCATTAGAAATAAATCCTTGGCATATTTTATTGAAATCGATTCAGTGGTTTTAGACAACGGAGTATCAGACAGCCAGACAGACTTCAACTGGGTGTTATTCATTATGAATACCTACTACAATAAAATTTTATAGTAGTTTCCAATTTTTAATCATGTTATCGTAGGGGTGTATAAAGATAATTAACATTAAATAGTTTGGTTAAAACTTGTAGATAATATAATAATGAATGAAGAGTAGGTTTTGAATATACATTTGAAGAAAATATACGCCGTACCTACCTATTTGGTGAACTATCGTTAAACAAAAACCGTTTAATCAAATTATTATTTTATCAAACGTTTCTATGAAATCAATTGTTTTACTAATAATAATTAAAATTATTAAATAAACAATAGCTTGTGTAATACTTTCATGAAATTAAATTATGTCTGTTTAGTATTTTTTCTCACTCATAACCACCTATGAATAATAATATCTAGATAAAGTTGTAAACTTATCTACACAACTTATATGATCTAGCTTTTAAATATAATCGCTTCATATTGTCTGTAACCTATAATAATATAAGAACTAAATCAATGGTGAGAACATACATTTTTGTCAAATACATACCTTATTAATTTATTACTTAAATATAAATATATTTAAATTACTTATTGAATTTAAGTGAAAGTGAAACTAATATAATATTAAGATGTTTTTTTAAATGTTATATTAGTATTTTCTTAGTTTTCTCTTGCGATCATCAATGAGAATGAATTTTATTGATCACAGTTTTCATCAATTGAATCAATAAATAGTAGGCAATCTTTTTTATTTAATTGGTGCAAGAGCCACAACGGAAATTTATTTCATGATTTTTTCATTAATAATTACTACGTGTGATATGTTAAATTGTAATTTAGTTGTGCTATATTGTATGATGCATTGTAATCTAGTTGTAAAAAAGATTTAGAGAAAACTTTTACGAGTACTTTGCAAAAGGCATGATGACTGATTGAAAAACTGTTGGATGGTGTTCGGAAATATCTATTTCGAAAGAATAAAGATAATCTTATTTCAGCAAAATAGATAAAATATGTTTTGTCATTGTAGTTTGTCAAAATTTCAAGATATGTGACATACCTTTCGCTCTGATCTGAATTGAACACAATTCAATATGGCGGATTGCTGTATTTTATAGTTTTATTTTATCAAAATAAATATCAATCTCGGACAAAATAGATAAATAAATAAATTTTTTATATTCCATGAATCCTATTTTCATAGATATATTCATAATTTCATTGATTCTTCACAACTGTCATCATGCCTATTCATGTTCTTAAATATGCTGATTTTTTAATTCAAACAACAGATTTTTACTTATCTAACTTATCGTATTTTTTAATGATGTTTAGAGCTATTATTTAAGTAAATTTAAGACCCACTTATCAATCGCCAAGGGAAATTTAATCAACGAATAAATTTGACGTTTAGACAGATTTTCATTACGAAAAACTGCTCAGCAAAAGACATTGTAGGCAATAGGGTTGTCTTGATTAAAAAAAATGCATTTAGTATAGTATGGATTGTGATCGTTACAGTTGATAGAACTGGAAGCACTACCGCCTTTCCAAAAATATCACGATCGCGATGACTGTCAATAGTAGATCATCATTTTTATTATAGGTTATTTAAATTAAACATCTGGAAAACCTATCTATATACCTATAAATATTATTTAAAAGCGAAGTCCAATTTATTCCGCGTTTAAATGGAACTCTGCGATGGTCATAAATTAATATAATGTACCAGACAATATTTTAAAAGAGTAACTGTTGAGTTTCTTACCGGATTCTTCTCAAAAGTAAACTACATTCAGAACCGGTGGTAGTTTAAGAAATGAAAATGAATAAATCAGCTATTCAAAGTTAAAATTTCTTTTATTTCACAACCTTTTTTAAATTAGAATTTAGTAAGGAAGAAAATCGGTAAATATTAAAAAAACCGGTACTCGAAAACCGATAAGTACATCACTATAATTATAAGGTTACGGTTCACTCCGATGGGCCAATCCCATCCCTAACTAAAACTAGTGGTTCGCCCCGAACTGAGACCTCGCGGTAACGGTATCCCATGATTATTCATTCAATCGATACATGATAACCAAAACTGACATTATTATTATGCCCGTTTTCACCAAACATACCTAAATCATCCCCTAAGTAGGAGTCTCTTAACGTAGGTAGCTCCTAAATACAATCCTAAGTCCTAACATCCGTCCCAATATCCTTTTAGGTGTCCCGTACAGGATCGTGATAAATAAGTTGACAGAAAACATCAATCACCTAACTTATAGGTAGCCCGTAAAGGTTAGGGAACGTTAGTGAAAACATTGAATTATTTATCAAACATTGAATTTAACTCGTAGTTCCATGGGAATAGTTACTGACTGCGCCATCTATTAGCATTATTGTGAAGCTATGTTGATGCTATATGAATTACTGACGCCCATTAAAAATTAAATAATCTCGTTTCTTTATAATATTCATATAATTTTAGTATTTGTTGTTCAAGTACAGGATATAAGTGACCTAAAAACATAAAATCAGTTTGAAAATCCATAGCGGATTTTTCTAGAGAGCGTCTTCAAGCGAGCGTATAAAATCGCCACTTTGAAAGCCCCCCATTTCGTCAATTTTAAGGGAAAAATTAAAAAAAAAATATTTTTGTACTCAGTTCAAAATTATCTTTAAAATGATACGTAACAATTTTATGTAACGCGATTTTTTTTTTTTTTACTTCGCATTCGCTTCTATGAGAGCCCCCCTGAAATAAAGATTTTTATAACTTTTTAAGCCATTTTCGGCTGGAGGCCATCGGTTTACATATTATATCTAAATTTGAAGTAATTACGTTCAGTAATTCAAAAGTTATAAGGCTCTGACAGACGGACGGACGGACGGACAAGTGCAAATCGCCCTAGTTAACTCAAAGACCTTCGCTTCGCTCGGTCGATAAAAAGTAACCGCTTCCGGTTCCGCTATGACGTAATTCTGCTTAAGCGATGGACCAATAAGCATCGAGTTCCGCTATTGCTATACATCGTGTTAGAGCAGGACATGCTGGGTTATCAATGTTGCATTAAACATGAATGGATAGAGTCGTTAAATCACGAGAGAGTGAGATGCAAGATTGAAAATGTATAGATGTACCATAGTGAAGGAACACTCACACTAGAATCCTGTTAAGATTCTATTTTAGGCTCTATGGAGTTTGACGTCTATATCCTAGTGTTCGTGGTCTATGACTAGATTAATGCTAAAATAATATCGTAAACTGCATAGTTTGAATTACATTTGTGTTTATTATAAACTTAAAAATGTTTTGCTTCGGGAAATAAAACGTTTGTGAGTGATTTATAGCGCGAACAGTGAAAATAGTGTTAGCAAAACTGAAATGTCCTGTCCGGTATGTTTTGTTTACATATAATGGTAACCTCTCTCCAAACAGACTGTACGTCAATGAATAAAAAAATAAATTAAAAATTAATCAATTAAAGATCTTCCTCTTTAATTGATTAATATTTAATTAAGGGTTTTATTCAATGTCCATGGCTGGGGCTTAGTATCTTGCACTGATTTCGAATATTATAGTAGTGTATTATACTGTATTCTTTGGTTGTAGCATAAGCAGGAAACGGGGAATTGAGAATTCGTAACCAACGCCAACCTGTACCTACCATAGCATCTATGACCATACCATAGATCTACTGATCTACAAAAGTTGCTAGAAAAAGTAGCTAAAAAACTTGAGAGGTGTCAAGGGACACCCCGGATGGAACTTAGTTCCTTTCGATTACATTGTGTTCGTTATTTTCGAGGTACAACATTGAGTCACCGTAGCCTAGTGGCTCCGGCAGTCGCCTAATAGTTCAAAGTCGATGGTTCGGATCCCAGCTCGACAGACTGAGTATTCTATTTTCAATTTTATTTTAAATAATTTCTACATGTGGAATTTTTTCCTAATTTTTTATAACTTATAAGTTACACGGAGACCTACTGTTGTATCGCGAAATACCGAACGCAATGCAAAATTTACATTCAACAAAAAAGTGTCGGTTTCAAAAATGTGTCGAGTGTCGGTTCCTTAATTTTTTCCGTCTAGCCCCCTTCCGTACCGCGCGATAAGGAACTTACGTTCCAAAAGTTAAGCTATGAAGTTTCATTAAATTGTAGCTGTCTGTCACCAAAAAATAGGTAGATCTAGCTATAAAGTTGCCAAGTTAGCATCACTTCTAGTCGGGCCAAACTAAGCCGCAGTGGATTGTCTAATATTAAAAATTGCTACAGTTTGACGAATGTTGTTACTTTATGATTGGTGTCTAAGATTTTGCTCTACTTGGAATAACAAAATAAACTTTTAATAGGTACGTCATTCCAATTATTTTCTCCTAACTCCCTGGACCCTGCTAACTCTTGTTGCTAGTGTGATAAAACTTTATTTATCTACTCCAGCATCGAAAAGTTCCAATTTCGAATTTGACAGCTGAATCGAAATGAACCCTCTTTCGGTTTTGCTTCTCATTTCGATGCAGCTCGTTGTATGGGAGCTGAATCGAAATGGTTATCTTCTTAAAATAGGATACCTAAAGCTAAGGCTCTGAGTTCTGGCACTTTTGTACCGTTCATATGACAGAGGCGCCACAGGCGGCTGGTGGCGGCTTACGGAGTTACTTTTTGTTGACAGAGGCGCCACAGGCAGCTGGTGGCGGCTTACGGAGTTACTTTTTGTTACTTTATTGAGCCTACGGCGTATTTTGTTAATGATTTTATTTTCCTTGTCGTAGATAAAATCTTGTATGCAACTGAACGTAATTAGTCATTTTAATTCTCGTACTATCCTATTTTGATACTCGGCAAGCCTCGTATCAAAAAACAGCACTCGAATTAAAATGACCCTCATTACGATGCAGTTGCATAAATAGCTATTAAACAGTCACAATCTATGGTTTCGATTCTCTTTTTGCGCTTCGCCTTCTTCTTTGTTTTTGGTCTTACACTTCCGCACTTCCGTATCTATTTTAGGGGAATTACGCTATTGCATCGTCTCGTCCAAAATAAAACTACGTGGCTACGAGCTACGAGTTACGTACGACACCAAAGGATTTCAGTGCGCATAATATAGTGTCCACACAACATTCCAGTGTTTTTCTCTAGAAGTTAACTTCATATTCATTGATGTAAGTAGATCACGATTTACGAATCTAAACTTTATTTATTTTGACGATAGTGTAATCAATACTAATGTAACTTAGTAACGGTGTGGGACAAACAAAAATATATATAGGGACTGACCAAAATACGTACTCGTACGTAAGTACACGTTGGTGATTCATGATTGGCTGAATGTATGGATTGTTGCTGCAACGTTGCATTTTAGCCAATAGTGAGAGAGTATCGAGTATCGACCAATAGAATAGAATAGAATAGAAATCACAGAGCAGGGAACAACAAATAGAAAATAGAAATGTTTTTATTCAAATAAACTTTTTTACAAGTGTTTTTGAATCGTCGATGAGTCTACCACTGGGATACAATGGGATTTGTTTGCGGTCGTCACGCTATATGACGCCATGATTTCCAAAACCTAACTCAACGGCATTCACGGCAACCATGTCGCGGTCCGCCGACCATCGCAAACATAATTTTAGTAGGATAATCTATTCTACATAAAAATCAATGTTTGTATGTTTGTCCTCTTTTGCGTTCCGAAACCATTGATCAGATTGTGACGAAACTTTGGTAGGGTGATCTGGGGACGCCCGCGAGGGTCCTGGCCCAAAATATCTGTACTACTTAAATTAATTCTATGATAATTTCTTTAAACTTTACGTGGCATTGCAAGTTGCAACTAGGGTCCCCAACCACTGATGATTAGATTCCGTGTATTCCGTGTTCCCAACCATACTGTTAAAAACAGTATCATACTTTTTTTTACTGTTCCACGAAAAAAAGTAGACAAAATACTGTTTTTATAACCGCCGGTATCCGAATACCGGCGGTTATAAAAACGCGGCGGTTTTCTGTATTCTAGTATGGCTCCGAAGCCATACTAGAATACTTACAGAAAAATGATAATAAATTGATCATTGATAAATTGTGCAAGAAGCTCCAAAAAATATGTTTTAAAACGGAAAAAGTCTTGTTTACTTGTCTAAAATACTGTTCATTTTATTTCTCGGACTTTAATATACTTCATTTCTGCATTTTATTTCTCTGACTTTATTTCTGGTTTGCAACGCATGCCGGGTACAGCTAGGTAGGTAGGTAGGTTATATTAATTACTAGATTACGCCCGCGACTTCGTCCGCGTGGATTAAGGTTATTTAATTCCCGCGGGAACGTAATTTTCCGGGATAAAAGGTAGCCTATATGTTAACCCTAGGTATGAGCTATCTCCATTCCAAATTTCAGCCAAATCGGTTCATTCGTTGTGGAGTTATAAGTGTTATAACATCCATCCATCCATCCATCCATACATCGTCACAAACTTTCGCATTAAATATTATAATATTAGTAGGATTAGATGTTGAAAGTTCATTATGATGTAAAATAAAAATATTTGGTAAGAAGGTATGTAATTTTTTTCGGGAGGCCCGAAAATGTACTGTTACTTCGGAATATTTCCAAGGCGTGGTAACCTTGAGCTGATGCTGCAGCATCAAGTGGTCTGCGGGATACCCAACTCCTCAGCAACTTACAGCAGATATAGTGTGTTTGGGCTCATTAGAACGGTCTCAATGAGTAGGTGTTAGAATTTAGATGATGATCTGAAGGAGGATCATACCGCACTCACTACTCACATGTTACTATAGCCGGACATAGTCCGGCTATAGTAACATGTGAGGGGGTGTTTTAAATCCTTACTAATATTATAAATGCGAGTGTGTTTGTTTGTTGGATTGTCGGTTTGTCCTTCAATCACGCCGCAACAGAGCTACGGATCGACGTGTTTTTTTTTGGATGGGTATAGTTGAGGACTTGGAGAGTGACATAGGCTACTTTTTATCCCGGAAAATCAAAGAGTTCCCGAGGGATTTTAAAAACTAAATTCACGCGGACGAAATCGCGGGCATCAACTAGTTTTCAATATTTGCACTTGTATCAGCTTGCAGAATGGAGGGCATCGCAAAAGGCCTAGCGCTCGGATTGGGTGTGGCCATCGCCTTGGTATTGGTGGCGGTGGACTGGTGGAAGCACCGAAATGTTCCGGAGCCCTACGCAACGCACGGACAGCGGCCGCCCCACAGAAATGCTTAAAAACATTACGTAAGTTTTTACAAGTGTAAGATTACTCCTGTTCTGGACATGAGTGACACGCGAACTTCACAATCTCATACTTTATTTAACTTCAATATTGCCCATCTGGTTTAGGTACCTTCACCGCCTTAGCGTCCACAATAACCCTAAACGAGCCTGGCGATCGCGTAACTTTTATCGCTGTCCTTTAAGGACTATTTCAATGTCAAAACATGGTTTTGGCCAATAGGTGAAGCCCAAAATCATATTTTGACATTGATGCAGTCCTTTAAGGACTGAAAAAAAATTACGCGATAGACCTTTTTCAAAATGTTGCTAGATTGCACGTTTTACCCCAAAAAGTTGCTAGACTAACTAAATGTTACAGTAGGTACGTTAAAATAAAATGTCAATTTGTGATAATTCATTATTTCTAACAAGAGAGTTAAAAATGACTTGACCCGAACTCACGATTACGTCGCGAATGAGTTCGGGTGAACTAGCACGATTATGTAGCCGCTATGATAGAATGAGACACAGCTATTTATCGCGACAACTCAACACGAATGTTCGCACGACAATGTAACCGCAGTCCGCACCCGGCACCATTAAGGTGGAATACACGGGTCTGCCCGCGAAATTCAAATTTAATTTGGTTTTTCCCATTTTGTAAACTAATACGTCAAAGTAGGCTTATGGGCGGCATTCTAATTGCGCCAGTAGAATTATCATCTTCACAGGTTTACATAAAAATCTTTACTTCAAAGTGACCAGTTTAAGAAATTAATCAAAATACCGAGTTGGACGTGAGTTATTCACAAATTAGTCAGTATTTTGATTAATTTCCTAAACTGGTCACTTTTAAGTAGATTTTTATGTAAATCTGTGAAGATGATAATTGATGATTCTACTGGCGCAATTAGAATACCATTAGCCTAGTTTGTCATATTAGTTTACAAATTGCGAAAAACCAAATAAAATTTGAATTTCACGGGCAGACCCGTATAATCATCCTTAATATATTATAACTATACCATGTCCAACCGTTTATTTTCTTTTTGACAGCTCAGTGAGTGAGACAATATTATATTGTTGGACAGGGTATAATCGTTGTCGTTCTCCTATACTATACCTAAAACTAGCGGCACGCTATGAAGGCCGGTTTGACGTTTGTCCGCTCATGAAGTTCCGTATTAATTGATAACGACTTTGAAGGAAATAATTGTATTACTTTATTGACGATAGTGATGTGCAGAGATTCATAAATTTTATCGAATGTAGTTTTAGGTTTAGGACTCAAAATTTATTTATTAAATTGATTTCTAAAATGTATACAAGTGTAGAAAAATCAGTTTGCACCATTTAAGGGGTGAATGTACTTGTGAATATGAACAATTTTCACTATGTGGACAAACCTCTGAAATCGCAAAAAAATATCAGCTGTTTCATACAAAAGGTAAAATTTTTATTTTTATATGATATATACCACAACTCGGCATTTGGTTATGGCGTGAAATACGTTAAAAATGGCGTAGATGCAAACATGAATATGTTAAAAGCGGAATTAGTACGTCTTTTAAAAGAAAACAAACCAACCAAGATCCGATACGTCATTGACGAAATAGCATTAGAACATGGGCACAGAGTTATACGGTTACCGCCTTACCATTGTGAGTATAATGCGATTGAGTTGGTGTGGGCTCAAATTAAGGGATATGCTGCAAGACACAATACATTTACCACAAAAAAAATGCTAAAATTATTAGAAGAAGCTTGTGAACATGTGACTAAAGGAGACTGGGAAAAGGTTGTGAATAGAACTGTTAAATTAATAAGGGAAGATTATGAAAGAGATGTGAAAATAGATAATATTATAGAAAACGAACATATAATTATTAATGTAGGTGATGATAGCAGTGACGACAGTGAAAATAGTAGTATGGACGAATCTGATTAATTATGGCCTTTTGTGGCACCTTTTTTGGTATCTTTTGTATTCATATGTTTCTTGTGTGCATATAAAGTATGTATATTCATTTTCATTCAAATATTCAGTTCGTTCAAATAAATTAAATAAACATATACATTTTTGTTTTATTAAACCTATTTAATCAGGTACAAAAACAAAACTTAATTGTTTTTTGTTCGAGAATAAATTGACATTCCACATCACTATTGTAATGTGTCAAACCGGCCATCATAGCGTGCCGCTAGTTTAATGTAAGTTCTCGCTATAGTGTAACTTTTTTTTTTCAGATTTATGGATTCGTGTACAATTTTAAGCAATTTAATATGTCAAAAATGAAATGACACGTCGCTATTATTTTTATTATTATACACATATCAAAAAATGTTCGATCCAGTGTATTCATATAGGCTACCTAAGTATAGGTAAGTATTAATTTTATACAATAATGATTTTTGAATTAGTAGATATATAATTATTATAATTGCTTAGATCTGTCATTCACAATTAGGTATTAGTATCTATAATATGAATGTTCCATTAAATGTTAATGCCAATTAAATGATTTTTTTAAAATTTTAAAGGCTTTTATTGATCTACTCTACAGCAACCTTACCCTATGAAGCTTTCTCTATCTTTGACATTTCCAGTGGACAGTTCAATTCAAAGTTCTCAAACTGGCGCGTATAAAAGGCAAAAAGTCATCTATATAATCCATCGTAATTTTTTTTTTAAAGAATATCAACCAAGTTGAAGTTGACTAATATTCTCCTCTCCCCTCCAAATAAGCGGAAAGCTTGTGTTAGGAGTGGGTACGACAATAGTGCAACGGGTGGGATTCGAACCTGCGACCTTTCAGTGTTCAGTCCGCATCTTTAACCGTTGGGCTATTGAGGCTTAGTTCCATGATATAATCAGAAAGAGGTTCTGACCTTAGCAAATCCTCATCAGAAATTCTAATACAGAATTTTTTGTATTTATCATGGCAATTGGTTTTATTTAATAGACACATGAGGAGTCTTTTATAAAGTAACAAGTTTTTGAAATAGGTAATTAATAAAAAAATTATTAAATAGTGTGAGGGATAAAAAACATAACTAGGGTCAATGAACTTAGCGTCCGTCTAGTCAAGGGTTCAAGTTTTATAAAAGCTTCTTACAATATGCAATTTCGCTTCCGTTTTTTGAAAGGTCCCAAGCCATAGACTTATTATATTTACTTGAATCGTCAAAGGTTCTAAACTAAGAACTGTTAAACCCGAATTTTCTTCATACCTAATTACCTAGGTACATATTTTAGTTATCAACTGAATGATAGCCTCTGTGATAGAGAATAGCCCCAAGGGAAATTTTTCATACACACAATGGAGTAAAATAAAACACCAAAATTAATAATAATAATTAACTTTATTCATTTATGTATTTATAATAATAATTATACAAAAATGTCCAAAATGGCCCACAATCCATACAAATATAATAATAATATAATACAACCGAAATAACACAATTGTCCGTATAAAATAATAATTATAAAGCCCGAATACACAAAACACGCGACGGACGTCACACTGAACGCGCGCGTAAATGTGTAACATAATTTGTTTTGTCCACGAAAGCCACAGCGCGAACTGCTTTTTAGGATTACGGGACCCTATTACTTAGCTACCTCTCTCCGTCCGTCTGTCTGTCAGCAGTCTGTATCTCAAGAACCACAATAGCCAGATACTTGTCACAGAATGTGAATTTCTATTACCGCTATAACAATAATTAATAATAAAAAAGTAAAGTTAAAAATTAAAGAGTCTCTTACGGCTCGCTTTGTGGACGCTTACACACCTGTTATTTTTTTTTCTGAAATATATAACGTGTACTGAAAGTCCGAAAAATGATTTCAGGGTACGTGTGTGTAGTTAATAAAGAATCATCTATAAAAATATTGAATAGAAATAAGCACATTATTTTTACCATACAAACTTATTCAATTGATATTAATGCGCTTACTTGTGACAACCCTATGATTAACCGTGAATAGGTTACAGAGTGCGCGGCGCGCGGTAGTAGGTACACCGACGCGTTATGTTTTCTAGGGTTGTGCTAAGATTGTTATCGGTGAAAACTTTCAGCGTGGTTTACCCATAAACTATAAGGGCTTCGAGTCCAATGCTTGTCTTGAAGAGTTCTGTATGAAAGGTACAAAGGTACCCTGCAGTAGTTTTTCGGACTTTCAGTACACGTTGTATACTACACTAGCGCTTGACTGCCAACTCATCTGATGGTAAGTGAAGATACAGCCAGATGATGCGCGCTAAGATCTGCGTTGTACTTAACTCCGTCGCGCGTTGTGTGTTTCAGATTAAAATAACATTTGAACCGCGCTACCGTTCTCTTACCAACATACCTATTACTCGTACATACAATATAACACTCGAGACAGTACTGTGCTGTAGGTGATATCTTTAGAGCATGCTTTGACTTGGCTCTGACTTGAGACAGAGTTGAAACGAGACAAAAATACGTACTGACATCAATCTGTCTCACTATCCAAACCTATACTGCCGCCCGATTACTAGAAGATTTCATCATCAGCGACCCATCAACGGCTCTCTACTGAGCGCAGGTCTCAGAGAAGGGTTATAGGCCATAGTCCACCACGCTGGCCCAATGCGAATTGGCGGACTTCACACACCTTCAAGAACATTATGAAGAACTCTCAGGTGTGCAGGTTTCCTCACGATGTTTTCCTTCACCGTTGAAGCGTGTGATATTTAATTGCTTAAATGCACTTAACTCCGAAAAGTCAGAGGTGTCTTAGTAAGCGGACGACAGTATTCTGTCAAATTCACTGACCGCTATTCATTTGTAGGTAGGTAAGATGCATATAGTTCTTGCAATTCACGAGGGCGACTGACTTATGGTTGTGTGTGTGTCGTATCTGTATAAGTGTGAGCGAGCGCAATGCTCGCGCCTGCCCGCTCCCACCTAGGCTTTGACAGGCACGCACACTTATGCAATGTGCATGTACACGAAGTAACCACGAGTAAAGCTCACTCGCCTTCGTGAATTGCAAAAACTGTACCAGTCTAAAATGTGTCTTATCATCGAACTATAAACGTTTAGAAGCACAATAGTCGATGAAGTGATAAGCCATTGTTAGTAAGCCTTTAAAGGCTGACTACGCAGTATCGTCGCGTTAGTACGACGAGCTCACAGAAAATTATTAAAAATGACATATTGTGCTGTCGTAATTCATCACAATATCCATCAAAAACGTAATTATCAGAACAAGTATAGGTCGCGACACGAAAGTTTAGCGTTGAACGAAATAGCTGCGCATGGGGTACTGTCGCGCAACCAATGACGACGGCCGGAATGCGACTGGAGAGCCAATCAGCGCCATGATACCTTATTTTCGTCTTCTGCGCAATAACGGACACCGCTAGACTTTCGTGCCGCTACCTATACCAGAAAATAATTACATAAATGGCATTCACACACTCATTGATTGTTCTGAGCCTATGTTTGGAGCTTTGTTAGAAACTTCTATTCTTAGCTTTATAGTTCGATGACATTTCATAGAGTTAGTAGATACCTAATCTACTAACTCTATGGAAATAACACAATCTGTCCAGTGGACTTGTAATAACAGAGGTCAGTGAATTTCAGCACACGCGTTACGTGTTCTTAATGTGTTTCTGTCATTAGTCACCTATAATCGTCATGTATAAAGCTACCCTCACATGATCACGTGGAACGCTTCTAAATAAAATATAAAACCTAATATACTTTGTGCCTAGTTCAAGTATTTGACGCCACATTTTTTGCGGTCAGTCGGATTTTTATTTATTTATTTAAATAAAATGTACAGTAGTTTATCTATTAGAGTAAAAACAAAATTACAATTTCATTAAATAATCGACTCTCGCACTCGACCAATTTGACGTTTCGCATAGCTTCGATTAATTTTTATAGTCCGGGAAGAATCGGCGCATGAGTACCGAAAACTATTCCACCTCAATTTTTTTATGCGATCCTCTTCAAATTGCCCTCCTCATGATATAAATGCATGTTGCCATGGTGCAACCCGGTGCCATATTGTTTAAACCGAAATTGTTTAAACAATTACAAGGAATTGTTATTTTTCAACCGGACCAATTTTTTTTATATTCTTTATAGAAGTACCAATAAAAAAGGTCCTATGACTTTTCACGATAAAGGTGGGCAATTTGAAGAGGATCGCATAAAAAAATTGAGGTGGAATAGTTTTCGGTACTCATGCGCCGATTCCTCCCGGACTATTAACGGCGGGATCTTCGACATCGACCTATTTTTGATTGAATCGTAAACAATGAAATATTCTTTGTTTTGATCGGTTAAAAATATATGTTGTAGTTTAATGTATGTTCCTAATTCTTTTGTGATTCAAAACTCTATGTTTACAACTTCACCCGATCAAAAATAATTTCGAAAACAGTGTAATTTTTATCGTTTTTCAGGTCGTGTTCATAGAATATTAAAGTTAGACTAAAAAAACAAATTTCATAAAATAGGCAAACACTTTTAGAAGATTCTTTTGTGATTACTTTTTCTCTAAAAAATTTGTATTTTTTTAATCACGACGTTTTTACTTTTTATATAACAAAGTGGCTCGTGCGCTTCACTTCAGTAGCCCGCAAAGTATCATCGAGGTAGGACGTATCGCTTTCGCTGGCTCGCTGCGATCCCCCCGCTGATCAAGCGATCTATTGCATAGATACCTATTATTTTCATTCCGTATTCATTTATCATAGATTAAATCAAATCAGAGGGTTAATATTGTTGTAATTTTTAGTATTTATTAATAAATCTGTAAATATTAGTATTATAGGTTTTAGGTTTAGAGTCTTATTGTATAGATAGTGTTAAACTATAATATAAGAATAATATAATAAAGTAAATATGGGGAATAAAAATGGAAGAAAGAACAAAATATCTTGATTTAAATTACGAAAACTTTCGAAATTGATATCTGGGGTTCCAGTGCTAATAAAAGAGGTAACCATCGTCTAAATAAGAAAAAAATGCGGCCATTTTCTTTTTTTTTTGTTATTGGACCGATTTCTTTCAAAATTGATATCTGGGGTTCCCAGTGCTAATAAAAGAGGAAACCATCATCAAAATAAGAAAAAAAGGCGGCCATTTTCTTTTTCTTTGTTATTGGATCGATTTCTTTCAAAATTGATATCTGGGATTCCCAGCGCTAATAAAAGAGGTATCCATCGTCAAATTAAGAAAAAGTGGCGGCCATTTTTATTTTTGTTATTGGACCAATTTCATTCAGAATTGATATCTGGAGTTCCCAGTGCTAATAAAAGAGGTATCCATCGTCAAAATAAGAAAAAGTGGCGGCCATTTTTATTTTTGTTATTGGACCAATTTCATTCAGAATTGATATCTGGGGTTCCCAGTGCTAATAAAAGAGGTATCCATCGTCAAAATAAGAAAAAGTGGCGGCCATTTTTATTTTTGTTATTGGACCGATTTCTTTCAAAATTGATATCTGGGGTTCCCAGTGCTAATAAAAGAGGAAACCATCATCAAAATAAGAAAAAAAGGCGGCCATTTTCTTTTTCTTTGTTATTGGATCGATTTCTTTCAAAATTGATATCTGGGATTCCCAGCGCTAATAAAAGAGGTATCCATCGTCAAATTAAGAAAAAGTGGCGGCCATTTTTATTTTTGTTATTGGACCGATTTCTTTCAAAATTGATATCTGGGGTTCCCAGTGCTAATAAAAGAGGTATCCATCGTCAAAATAAGAAAAGTGGCGGTTCATTTTTTTTTTGTTATTGGAACAATTTCTTTCAAAATTGATATCTGGGGTTCCCAGTGCTAATAAAAGAGATATCCATCGTCAAAATAAGAAAAAGTGGCGGTCATTTTTATGTTTGTTATTGGACCAATTTCTTTCAGAATTGATATCTGGGGTTCCCA